>JAPQWN010000001.1:94408903-95033903 GCA_028538565.1 Umbellularia californica
CTGTCGCGTTCCAACATGCTTTTCTTATCGAAAATTGTGCTAATCACGTTATCAATTATATGCACAATCTAATGGTGGGGATAGACTTTTATTGACTTGAAATTTGAGAATGTTCTACCCATTTGGATGAAATTCAAGATGAACGGTCCCGATTGTCATGATGTGGGCTCTACGATGGACTTCGAGGCATCTGCTATCAAAAAAGCTGGTAACAGATGCGACAAGGATCCATAATCAATATTCAAAGGATATGATGCGGTGTGAGCTGGATGATGTTATATTGTACGGTTGTGCTCAAAATCTAGATGTAAATTTATGTCAGTGCCAGATGGCGGCCAAAACTGTGAGATCAAAGAGTAATCTAAAAACACCGAATAAAATCATAAGATACAATGTCATTAGACTTAAGGCTTCACGCATAAGCAATCTATGTCTAGAAGGAAGAAAAAGATTGCATTTGAAGTCAATGACACAGGAGAGAATCTAATCCAATGCAATGGATGATTCAGACTCAGTCTATTGATGCACTTTGACTGTTTTCTAAATGCAAGTTTGAGCATTGATAGGTACTTTCTTCATATATACAGATACAAGGGTTGTGACCTGTGACGCTTCATTAAAATGGGTTTAGACCTTAGTCAAAAAGGGGCTGATGTCCATTCAATTAAATGGACTTGTCTCTGATTGTGCCTTTGAAGACACACCTGATGACTAGTGCAGGAATGGGCCTGACCCTAGCCGCCTGATGTCTAAGTTGATCGAGTGAAACCAAGCTCGGCCATGAACCGACCCAACCTGTTTTCTTTTCAATCTTTTTTTTTTTTTTTTAATAATTGTGTTGTTCGAACATCTTTTAATAATATCACAATCACTATGGGCCTCTCCAATAATACTAAGACTAGCCCAAAAACCCATGCTAAGCACGACTAAGATAGAGAGGGAAGTGTAGGGCCTGATAATAATCATATTTATGGTCCTTTTCTGTCGTGGCTCGTTTCTGGGTTTTCTGATTTGAGGGTAGAGAATGCAACTATGCTATAATTGTACAATCAAGTGGTGTCCTTAAGTAGGGAAACTTTACAACTTCGATGGGTTTTTTAGGCAGTTTTTGTAATGTTATGTGCTAGTCCCCACAAGTATAAAGCCCATGTTTTTAGAATTTTTCTTACATTTAGCCAATGACAAGATTTGCAAGTAGGTCATTATTTTAATATTGATTTATAACTGTTTGTGTAGCCTATCTTGTTGATTCATCTGATGAGGAGTGTTCATGGGGACCGGTCACGTGGATCTGAGGCATATCCAGGCTCAGCCTGCTATAAAATACAAGGCTCAGATCTGGCCAAAGCCTGACATGGGCTGAGAATGCCTGGTGCAAGCCCACCCATTTAATCAATTGGACCGAGGCAGGCCAGGCCAAATCCGGATTTTTATCAAATGTATGGACTTAATTTCCAGCTATTGTGTGGACGTATTATCACCTACTAACAAGCTCTCCTAATTTGAACCGGGTCAGGCTGGCCATTGGGGCTTTCTATCACTTAATCCAAGCCTGAACTATATATTAGACGAGCTGAGTTACATATCCAAGCCCAGCCAAATGCAGGCTGGCCCCGTCCAAGAGAACCCCTGCATATGATCAGATCATAAGCTCGGTTATAATATGAACATGACTTTGTCAAGTTTTATAAATGGTGAGGGATTCGTCATGGGTGTCTCTGATCAGTATGGTTCATGATGATGATGATGTAAGAATGTGGACCGCCAGTGAAACTTAATTGGATATGTTTAATGTGATGTAAAGTTATACGAGTTCGCGCCCAAGCTTGTCCAAAATACTATATTTGGTATCATTTCATTCTATAGGGATATATTGATACTACTTAACATGAGTTATTGGATATACACCCACGGAAAATTATCATTGAGAATTCGATTTTATCCTTAGATTAAACCGCTAATTTCTTTTTATGTAATGGTCAAATATCATGTATAGTGAGCTTTATATATATATATATATATATATATATATATATATATATATATATATATATATTTTTTTTGACCCTTTTCTTTTGGGTACCCCGTCTTGTATAGTGGTTAGTGGATTGCAGTGGCGGACCTAGGATTTTTGTTTGAGGGGTGCGGATTTTAATAGGTATTTTTCTTTTGGAAAAAAAAAAATCAAGAATTTTCATGTGGAGTTTGAGGGTGGATCCACAATTTTTATTGGATTTTTTGAAGCGCAACTTGGTTTAACGTGTGTGACCGTACCGACGTGCTTGTGCTTGTGCCTGTGTCCACCCCTTGGAATGGATTGTGTCGAAAAAAATTACGAAGAGGCAGAAGAGATCTTCATAAAATACGAAGATATCTACAGAGGTTCTTTCAACATAGCCGAGAGTGTGAGAAGGGTGGCGGCAGTTCTCTCTATTTGCGCTTTTTATTATATCAATTTCGGGAGTTAGGGTCAATTAAACCAATATGTTAAAAACAAGATAGATAACAGGACTTTTCCTCTTTTATTACACGACAAGGTGGAAGGGCCAACTTACAGAGATGGGGTGAGGGGCTCTGCCATCTAAATTCAACTTTACTCTTTGGGTAAATTAAAAGGGGCGTTTGGCGTTAGGTTCCTCATCATTGCGTTTTATAGTTTAGGGTCCAAGATAGATTCTTATAGAGGCGGCAGTCCTCTCTTAAAACTGACACAGTCAAAAAGACAAAAATACCCTCTCTATACATTAGAGAACACGCTCCGCTTAAAAACATTTCAGATCGTCATACGATCCCCAACCTAAACAAAAACCCAAATCATCTGAAAGTGAAGACGAAGGAAAATGACTAGAACAAAGTCTGCAATTTCATCAAAACAAGGAAAAATGCAAGCAAAGCAAGAGAAAGGTAAAAAATAAAAAAAAAAAAAATAAATAAAGGGTTTTGTGAGTTTTAAAATCAATTTATCTAACTTTGAAATATATTTTTCTGAGTTTACTGTGAATTTATATAAGCTTGTTCTCAATTTGTCTTAGTCTGATATCAATTAAAAAGGACTTTAAATGAGTTTATCTATATATTACATGATTTTATCTGAGTTTGATTTGTAATTAACTGTGTTTGTTATCAATTAAATAGGGTTCCAAGTAAAATTATCTGACTGAGACACGATTTTATCTGATTTTCCTTTGAATGTATCTGAGATTCTTACAAAATAATATGAATTTGGTATGAAATTAAATGGATCTCCCCAGATTTTATTTGATTTTGAAATGTATTCAACTTTGTTTTAAATGAGTTTTTCTGAGTTTGCTGTGAATTTTTCTGAGTTTTGTATAAGTTATCAGACTTTGGCATGAAGTTATCTGACTTTAAATTAAACTTATCTTTGTTTTGTATTAATTTATATAAGTTTGATATGAATTTATCAGTGTTTGCTATGAATTAATTTGAGTGTGATATGCATTAAACTGGATTGAGGTGAATTTATCTGAATTTGAAATTAATTTATCTAAGTTTGCTGTGCATTTATATTAATTTGATGTGAACTTTTTTAACTTTGATGTGAGTTTATATGAATTTATCTGTGTTTGGAATTATAACCATTTCACAAAAAAGTCATGTCCCATCAATATTAATTTATCTGTATTTGATATAAAATTCTTTGACTAGATTAGGTTTGGTTTGACTAGATTTGGTTTGAATTTATCCAAAGTTGATATAAAATTATTTGTATCTGAAGTGAATTTGTCTATGATTTTATCTGACTTTGTTATAGTTCTATCTAACTTTGCTTTTAGACTGGGATGAGTTTGATATCATTTTAGCTTAGTTGCATATGGTTCTGTCGAAAACTCATCTTACTACATTTAAATTCTACGGTATCAAGAAAAGACGATGAGTTGGAGCAAAAAATCAAGATTAGATTGCATGACACATATTCAAACGGTTAGAAGGGCAAATCAGTTATAAAAAAATCTGACGTGTCATGCTAAGAGACCACCGCCAGAATTAATCCTATGCGCAAGGGACTTTAGGCCTTAAACAGTAATGCTGTATACTAGAGACTTTATAACGTAATAATCAGGGATCTATCGCTAATTTACCTAAATCAAAACTAGTTGGATTTGTAAGAAAGTGTTGTGGGAAAAGACTTCAGGTGGATTTTGTAAAAGAAAACTTCTACGAAGAGCATTTACATTCCTCTCTTTAGATGAGGTTCTCCTTCTTTTACAAGGAGGGTAAGTTAATCACAATATAAATCATATGCTCAATCGTACAGTGGAACCAATTACTATTAGAGTAGAATTAAGGTTATGCATGTGAGAAAGTGAGGTATTAGTTTTAAGTGGTTCCACTATCTTCAATGGTTCCACTATCTTCAACTCATGGGATGCATGAGACACTTGTAAAGTGAAATTGAACCGAAGTTCAAATCAAAAGGTGTTAAGTTTCAAAATTTACCTCCTTGACGTTTTGTCATTTTATAAAGAGACCTTTTAGACTTTCTTGGATCGTAAAAAAGTGACAGCCGTTTTCCATTTAGTGGAAAAAGAGATTGATTTTTAAGATTTTTTAAAAAGAAAAAACAGAAAAGGTGATTTTTGAAATTTGGCACTTTTTTTTTATATAACGTCTCTTCTTTTCTTGTCTCTTAAATTAATCATTCACTTCAGTTTAGTTGTAATATCAAAAGGGCTTTCTTTTTATCCAAGAAAGTTATAAAAAAAAAAAAAAGGTCTTTCTCATGCTATAAAATGACAAAAAAGTCAAGTAGGTGAATTTTAAAGTTTTATACTTTTTGACATGACCCCTCTCCTTAAAGTGACCGTTCACTTTACAAGTTAATTACCCAAACACGCATGCCTCTTTGTTTGAATAAGGGTTGAAATGAAATTAAATGATGTGGTCAAATCAAGAGAAAAAGTAGGAGGAATGGATCCAAATTAAAGGTACAAAATGACAAAAGGCTTCCTTAAAAGGCATTAAATGAAAAAAAGAAAAAAGAAAAGAGATACTCTTAAAAAGCACTAAATGACCAAAAAGATAGGACATAATTTTTATCTTTTTTAGGTTATGTTTGGCAACCAAATCTTTAGGAAAAAGATTTTCGCTTTCCCTAAAGATATTATAAATTCATGTCTGGCAATTGTGAATTGGATTTGAATAAATAGAAATCTTCATTTGTTACGACTTTCTGATCCAACCACCTCTCATAAGATTTGAAAGCCCTCACTTAAGTGGATGTGCACACCCAATCCTATTTTTCTCAGGGATATACATTGATACACACCAATATCAATGTGAAATCATAAACTATACAAATTTCCAGTGAGGAATCCTTCTTCTAGTAGTAGTGAAGAATCATCAAGTCTATAGATTCCTCGCCTGTTGCCAGACATGCTCTTAGTGTTTTTACTTTCAACTGGAGGTGGCAAAACATGACTTGACCCGACCCGACCCCCATATGACCTGCACAACCCAACTTGCAAAATATGTAGGTTGGTCACAGGTCAAGGTTTTCTGACCAGTGGATAAACGGGCCGGGTTAGGGTTGACCCTCCTAAACAGGCATGACCCGTTTAAAATTCTCTTTAAATTTTGATTATTAGTCTAAATCCCAAAGAGGTAAACTAGTGATACCCACTTTCAATTGCACTATCTACTATCCAACTGAGACTTCAGACTCAATTTTATAAATCTTTTTATATATTTTGATATTTTTTAATAAAATTTTTATTTAATTCCTATAAGTTCTGCTATTTATTTCTATATTCCTTATTTAAAAAAATATATACTATACTCAACGTTTGGATTATTCTTTTTCTCCTTTTTTGCCCTTCAAGTATGCTTTTTTTTTCTTTTTAGCTTACTCAAGAACTGTTTTTATATGGTCTTCTTTCTTAGGATATGGGTTATAGATATGAAGAAAATACAATCGACTTGACATAATTAAAACAAAAAAAGAGTTAAATTGATTTAGATTAACAAATGGGCCCAACCCGACCCGTTTGTCACTCTACTCTCAACTCCCTCTTCTCTTTCTTTCTTTTAATTTGACTCTTAAAATTTTTTTCATTTCACCCCTCATGTAAACAAACAGGCCCAAAAGAGGATAACAAATTCCCAAAGCAATAAACCACCTCCTCAATTGCTAATTTGAGGGTAAGACTTCCCTATACAACTGGGTTTTAGAGGATCCAAACTCAGTTTTCTTTGTTATAACTTGGTCGGTTCATTGTTCGATGGTGGATTATGTTAAGGAGTGGGCTCTACGTGAGGGAGAGGATTAAAAAGTATTGGATATCATCTACTAACACTTCAAGGTTTTGATAAGAATAGTTACCTAAGGAGTTACTATGGTATCAAAATCAACCAGTCGCGAGCTCAAACCACAAGAGGAATGACAGGAATGACTCAGTGAAAAAAATGGTGTGTTGTCAAAAGTGCGTCTACGGGATTCCACGTGAGGGGGAGTATTGATGAGGGGGTTCCAAAAATGAGGGAGTATACAAAAGTTTTTCCTTTGTTTCTACCAACACCTCAAGGTTTTGGTCGGCTTGATTAGACACTACTAGAAAAATGACCTTTTGCGCAGTAAAAACGCGGGTGACCGCCAGCGGCGGTCGTAAATGTGAGCATTAGCGACCGCCATTGCGGCCGCCACTGGCGGTCGCTAAAGCCCTCCATTTCTTCCTTCATTCCTTCCCTCTTTTCCACTTTTCCTTCCCTTCCCTCTTTTCCACTTTTCCTTCCCACACTTTTTTTCCTCTCCCGCGCCCCTGCTTCCACCGCACTAGTGACTATTCCGCCGGAGCCCTCCTCCGCCGGCGCCGCCAGCTGCCGGTCCTCTCTCTCCCTCTCTCCCTCCCTCCCTCTCTCTCTTTCTCTCTCTTTCTCTCTCTCTCTCTCTTTCTCTTTCTCTCTCCCCCTCTGTTCTCGCTCTGCACGGCACTCCCGCGCGCCGGAGCCGCCACCTGAACGCTCTCTCCCCCTCTCTATGCCGGAGCCACCACCGCCGAAACCCTAGCTCGCACCAATCAATCTCCTGCTACAGTTGTTGGTATGTAATTTTTTTTTTCATTTGCTTTTTCATTTGATTTATGTATATATAGATAAGAAGTCTGGGATTCTATTTTGGCTTTGGGTGTTTGGATTCGCTGTGAAAAAGGCAATCTTTCTTTCGTTTTCGTTTAGAAGAGGAAAAAATGTGGATTTTGGAATCAAACTGCTTGATCTGAAAGTTGGAGAATGCCGTTTTGGTTTAGGCATCAGGTGGTGGGTGATCTGTGCTGTGTTCATGGGGTTTTGGAAGACATGGAGATGAAGCCATCTTGGGGTTCAAAGGGTTGATTTGAGCTTTTGGTCCAGAACATAAACCTGGGATTAATTTGACATGGGTTTCTTTTTTCAAGTCTTTTTTAGTGAAAGATTTGGATTGCTTTATTTTGGTGGGTTGATTCGTTCAGAACCTTGGTTTGTGAGAGTACTTTGTTGGGTTTTCCCCACTCTTACATGTTTTATGGGAGTTTGATTATCAGATGGTTTTGAGGTCTTTGTGCTTTAAACAAAACGAATGTTGGTGGTCAACTATCATTGATTTGAGGTTTCCTTTGGTCTTTCCCTTTGGGTGACCAAAAAGAATTTGGAATGATTGGTTACTCTAAGCTTGCTTTTGTTTTGATTACTGTGTCATTGAGTTGTGAATCTGTTAAAACTTTTGGAAGTGATTTTTTTTTCCTTCTCATTCTTGTCTTCTTTACTTGGAACGTGAATTTCAGATCGTTCTAAGATCCGGCCCTTTAATTTTGTTCAAGAAAAATACCATGTTTCTGCTCAATCTGCCGCTGGTTTGAGATGATGGCTATCTTTTCTGCTCTGCATTTGGGATGGCATTGAAAGGGACTGGTTTCTCCTTGGGCCCTAAATTAATGCCTGTGCATGTAGGCCCCAAATTAATACAACAGATTAATTTGGGTGGAAATGTTTCTAGCCCATCTGCTTTTAAGGGGCATTCAAATATAATCTGATAATCTTTTTTTTTTTTCACCTGAATTATTGAATTACCTTTTTTTAATTCATAAGATCATTGTCTTGTTTTAATTGCATTGTTGCAAGACATTTGTATTTGTTCTCCCCTCCTCCCCTTCCCTCCTCTTTGTGTGTCTGTTATAAAATGTTAATTTTAGATGTTATTAAGACCTGAGTCTTTAATTTCTTTGTGATAAGGCTATGTTTCTTTTCGATTTTCTAGTAATATCAGCTGGGTTTTGGATTATATGAACTTTCTTATGTCAATTTTTTTTTCTTGTCCATGAGATAATTGTTTTAGTCTATTGCTCTGGTTCCCATTTCATTTCTTTCTTTCTTTTCTTTTTATAGAATGTGAGTTTCACAGGGTTCGAATTTTGAAGATCTTCTGCTAAAATTGTCCTCTATTTGAGAATGGGTATTGAACCTTTATTGATTCTTATATGTCTGTTCTACCAGAAAGTTTGATAGCTTTATTATCTCTATGTTTGGTTATAGGTCTAATTCCAGTGTCGTTAACAAATGTGTTCTCACATTAGTGTTTTTGGTCATATTGTTAACAATGACTTCCCCCCTTCATTTGTTCACAGAATCAGAGATTACAGTGTTTGGGGTTGACTTATACTGCAGAGTGTTTATACATATTTGTGTTTAACATATGCATCTGCTCAAACATACTTGGTTTGAGAAATATTTTCATTTTAGAGCTTTCTTCAGCTTGAAGTGTAATTGCTTCACTCAAAAGATCATCTTTTTTTCCCCTTAAGTAAATCCTATACATGATTGATCTTCTCTTGTCTGGGATTGTTTATATCACAAGTTGGCTGAGTTTTCTCCTCTTTTTTCACGTTTATATTAAGGCATAAGTTTATTAGATTACCTAATGATACTGGTCATTAAATTTCTGACTTGGAAACCTTTGCCATATGCCCTCTGCAGCTGTTTTGAGGTTCTTTTCCTAAGTTTATTAAACTTGAGATCCTTGGCTTGCTTTTTTATTGTTGATGGAACCAATTTCCTTAATCACGAGGCATTGGTTTGTTTCCTTCAGAGGAAGAATACACCATGAATTATTGAAAATTTGAATCTTTGGAACTTCGGTACTAGCTCAAAGGGTTCAATGTAATTATTTTGGCATGGGTTTTCTGTTTGCTTTATGGAATTTGAATCCTAGTAACTATAGTGTTATGTCAAAATGTCCAATGTATTTTTATTGACCTGGGCCGGCCATCTGTTTGCTTTTTGGTTTTAATAACTATTCAATAAATTTTACATGGGTTTTCTTTGTTTTCATATTGAGATTTGAATCCTGATAACTGTTGTGTTAACTCAAGAGTCCAATGTAATTCCATTGACCAGGACCTACTGTTTGTTTTATGTTTTTTAATATCTTATTGGTATCTTTTTTTACTCAATACTTCTGTTTGCCTATCATTTGATCAGGGAGGTTCCTTTTTCCTTTCCAATACTTTTCCCTGTTCATATGCTGATGAATGTAAACGCACGTTTCCATCTCCAGTTATAACATAATCACCAAGATTATACTCTCCAACTAGCTTGTCTAAAGTTGAATTTGGTGGGGGATGATTTCTGAAGTTTTCACACACACACACAGCCCCCAATGTTCTCCTGGATAATCTAGGTTGTTGATTTGATGGGCCTTTTCTCCTGGATAAGATCTCCCAGTGGTACCATCAATCACAGCCCTTCAATCTATACGATAAATAATCTTTGAAATTTGGGCTGGCTATTTTGGCCTTGTTCTATCTCATGGAGAGGGTGCCTACTTCCTAGTTAATAAACATGACAATTCACATGATAGAAGAAGTGCCTTGTAAATGTTATACACTCTTTAGGAAATCATAATAATAAAAAATAAGTAATCCACATGTTTAGGTTAGTCTCTTTGAACTTCTGTACTCTGGCAAAATTGTATTTTTCATTTCATATGTAGATAAGAATGGTGTCATCTTTCATGAACATTAAAAGAAAAGGCATATGTTATAGTGACTGTAACAATGCTTATACACAATGAATTGACTCACCCATATTCCAAGATTTCCAATTTTCTCTTGTATGAGAAGAATCTTGGGCACTGATTAGAAGCTTGAAAACCAAACACAAGAAAACTTCGCCGAGTTGAGTGGTTTGATTCAATTGGGCCTTAATCAAGTGGTGCAATGCCAAACTTGGCAGCAAAATCTAAGTAAATGGAAGAAGATTGAACTTAGATTAATATTCAGTTTATCAATTGTTAACTGGATTATAATTGTTTCAACTTTTTTATAGATTCCTTGACCATGATCAAATTTGTTTGATTGTCTCTTTTTTTATTTTATTTTTCTAGACATTGGTTTTTAGTTGTTTTCCACAAGTCCCTGTTGTTTTAAAAAAGGTTTTGGTAATTAAAACTTGTAGCCTATTTATCCATGGAGTTGTTCTTAAATAAAGAAATAGCCTTCAGATCTCAAAATGAAGTACATAAATGGTTGAATCAAAATGGGTTCTCGGTGAGGCGCGGCCATGCTAATTAAGGGCACGTTTGTTTGCATAAAATAAATAAGAATTCAAAGTCAAATGAGCTCCATTGAATGATGAAGGTGAAGAATATAAGATGAAGGTGAAGATCCACCACTTCAATGCACCATCTTTTTTGATGATCATTTACAGAATTTTGGCATGACTTGGGGTCTTTTTTTGGATCCCTTATGGAACTCTGAGTGAAGAACTCAGTTTCGTAGAACTTTGGAGACCGTAAGGCCCTAGAATGAAGTGGTCATATGTCAAGAGTTATGCTGTTTTTTTGTGGAATAGCCTAGTCTCTCAGGTTGTAAGATATTTTTAATTTAATTAACTCTTTTTATAGTTTGATGTACAATGCTCCATACCCAAGTAGAGCAACTCTGCTGGATTTGTAATTCCCAAGCATGCACATTGCTTTTTTTGTCATTAAATATTCATTGCTATTTCAAAAAAAAGAAAGAAGAAGAAAGAACAACACCTCCATCTTGTTCACTGCCTAGAACAAGTATGCTTGTAGTATCAACTAACATTGTCAGATTCCTGCCTTACATGTGAACACATCTATTCATTCTTGAATTTATGTGATCTAAAGTTTCACTGTTCATTCTTTTGTTCAGTTACACACTTGCACTGGCCTAAGAATGATTAGTTCTATGTTAAAAAACCAACCATCTGTATTTAAAAAACCAGCCTGGGTCCATGTAGAGATGGTAAACCAATATGTAAGTTTTGTTAATTGCTATGAAATAATTCGTTTATTTTGAATTCTTCAATTGTTAGTAGGACTGTAGGAGTGCTCGTGGAAATATATTAATTAAGGAGATAATTAAGGAAATATATTGGTTGTGAACCTTCCACTGCAACTTTTATTCATTTGCATGCATTAGTGAATCTTAGACCCGTTCGAGCAGATATGTCTGGTCGAAAGAGGAGAGATCGTCCGCGGACGATGGACGAGCTGCTGCGCCAGGCCCAAGCCAGCATGCGATCTGGGGAGCCTAGACCAACAGCGGATGCCGTACAGTCTAGTTCGATGGCCCCACTGAGTAGGCCATCGACGTCTCATCCGGGTCCATCCACCCCAGTGGACGCTTCAGCGTCGACTTCTTCAGCTCCACCGTCTCGGCTTGCATCGGCCGATACACAGACCGGTATGAGTTTATTTAATTAAAACATTTTAATTCTAGTAAGTTATCTTATTTCAATTTAATTAGATTATCTCTAATTTGAACAGATGCTACGAGCACGGCCCCATCTTCCAGTAGGGGGAGAGGCCCTGCTAGAGGGATCCGGACGTGGAATTCCGGTCATCCTATTGACGTGGAGTTTGATGAGACGTGGCATTCGGTGGGTCCGCATGCTCGCGAGCTCATCAGCCAGTTGGGACATATGGTCCGGGATCCATATGCATTCCCTTTGACTACACTCGATTGGGAGGCATTCCCGATGGAGACACTGAATCGTACCTGGCAGCAGGTTAAGGTAATAATTTAACATTTCTCCTCAGGACGTGTCAATTTAAACCATAACTTAATGAAAAATTATTTGTCCTTTTCAGGAAAATTTGAGGCCATGTCCTGATCTCTTTCGGCCAGTTTGCATGTCGAAGTGCCGGAAGTTATGGAAAGATCATAAAAATAAAATAAAGATGCAGCACTGGAAGCCACACCAGGATGCCCCTGACATACCGACGCGAGTTCCGAGGGGCGTTCTCCATGATCAGTGGACTCAGCTCGTTCGGTACTGGACGAGCGTACCGAGCGAGGAGGCACAGGTGAGAAACTTGTAATTTTTTCATTTTAGTTTTAACAATTTACTAGTGACTAACGTAACTAACAAAAATTAACTGATAAATATTGAAACAGAGAGAGGCTGCTACAAATGCGCGGAACCGCGCAATGCAGGGTCCAGCACACAGGTTGGGGACTCAACACATCACGCAGGTCCGCCACGAGGTGAAAAAGTTAGATCGTACATGCAATTTATATTTTTGTCATTTTGTATGATATTATAGTAATAATATGACTCTCCACCAAACAGTTGCGGACCGAGGCGGTCCGGTCGACAGGATGTCTGTCTGGATGCGTTCTCGAGATTCTCGCCACCCGGAGGTTGCAGCAATCATCGTAAGTTTTTATATTGAACTGCTTATATTATCTGTCTATTACTATGTCTTGTTATGCATGATAGAATATTAAATGAATCAATTACGCAGGCCCTGTTTCAGTCACGTCTGGAGGACTTGCCCGAGGAGGAGCACAGTTTGCCATCTCGGAGGGATGCGATATTCCACGATGTCATTGGCCAGGACGGGCACGGATACACGCTCACATATGGGAAAGGCATTCCACGCTCGCACATCGCGCGAGCGGAGTCATCCGGTGCTAGCTCCTCCCAGGGCCAACGCCTCCATACAGATCAGGAGGTCCAGCAATTGCTGCAGTCCATGGAGGCGCGGGTCAGAGCAGAGATGAGGGCCGAGTGGAGATCTGATATAGCAGAGCTGGAGGCTCGTCTATCACAGAGTCGCGGCCCGATCGTATCAGACCCGCCACCCACTACTCAGGTTAGTAAGAAAAATTTTTGTATGTTTACATTGTTAATTATGTCATTGATGTGTCAATATTTATGTTTTTTTAATTGTTTTTTGCTGTATAATAAATAATTACAGGCACCAGACGCTGGCAGAGGGCACAGGGTGAGACATGACTCGGCTGGAGAGGACAGTCATGATCCAGCATCCTCGACTGATCCTGACCAGGTATAATTATTTTTTTAATTCCAGATTTCAACTTGTATAGAAATCTTTTAAGTTGTTTTAGAAACTTATAGATTTTGAAACTTAAAAAGCTGGAAACTTATAAATGTAGAAGTTCAAGAAAGTACTTCCGGAACTGACGGCTCGGGATTCCGACTCCCGGATTGCCCGTAGTGTCGAAACGTAGGTTTAAGTTAAAACGTTAAGTTAAAACTTAGTAAATTGGCCTCCGAGCGCCCAAACCTGGCAAACGGGCTCCGGTGCCCGTGAAACTGGAGGGGCACAGGCCCATAGTCATTCATGACCTGGTGGAACTGACGGCTCGGGATTCCGACTCTCGGATTGCCCGTAGTGTCGAAACGTAGGTTTAAGTTTAAACGTTAAGTTAAAACTCAGTAAATTGGCCTCCGAGCGCCTAAACCGGGTAAACGGGCTCCGATGCCCGTGAAACTGGACGGGCACGGGCCCATAGTCATTCATGACCTGCTGGAACTGACGGCTCGAGATTCCAACTCCCAGATTGCCCGTAGTGTTGCAACGTAGGTTTAAGTTAAAACTTAGTACATTGGAGTCCGAGCGCCCAAACAGGGAAAACGGGCACCGGTGCCCATGAAAATGGACGGGCACGGGCCCATAGTCATTCATGACCTGCTGGAACTGACGGCTCGGGATTCCGACTCCCCGATTGCCCGTAGTGTCGAAACGTAGGTTTAAGTTAAAACGTTAAGTTAAAACTCGGTAAATTGGCATCCGAGCGCCCAAACCGGGAAAACGGGCTTTGGTGCCAGTGAAACTGGACGGGCACGGGCCCATAGTCATTCATGACCTGCTGGAACTGACGGCTCAGGATTCCAACTCCCGGATTGCCCGTAGTGTCGAAACGTAGGTTTAAGTTAAAACGTTAAGTTAAAACTCAGTAAATTGGCCTCCGAGTGCCCAAACCGGGCAAACGGGCTCTGGTACCGGTGAAACTGGATGGGCACGGGCCCATAGTCATTCATGACCTGTTGGAACTGACGGCTCGGGATTCCGACTCCCGGATTGCCGTAGTGTCGAAACGTAGGTTTAAGTTAAAACTTAGTACATTGGCCTCTGAGCGCCCAAACCGGGAAAACGGGCTCCGGTGCCCATGAAACTGGACAGCCACGGGCCCATAGTCATTCAGGACCTGCTAGAACTGACGGCTCGGGATTCCGACTTCCGGATTGCCCGTAGTGTCGAAACGTAGCTTTAAGTTAAAACTTAGTAAATTGGCCTCCGAGCGCCCAAACCGGGCAAACGGGCTCTGGTGCCCGTGAAACTGGACGGACACTGGCCCATAGTCATTGATGACCTGCTGGAACTGACGGCTCGGGATTCCGACTCCCGGATTGCCCGTAGTGTCGAAACGTAGGTTTAAGTTAAAACGTTAAGTTAAAATTCAGTAAATTGGCCTCCGAGCGCCTAAACCGGGCAAACGGGCTCCAGTGCCCATGAAACTGGACGGCCACGGGCCCATAGTCATTCATGACCTGCTAGAGCTGACGGCTCGGGATTCCGACTCCTGGATTGCCCGTAGTGTCGAAACGTATGTTTAAGTTAAAACGTTAAGTTAAAACTTAGTAAATTGGCCTTCGAGCGCCCAAACCGGACAAACGGGCTCCGGTGTCCGTGAAACTGGATGAGCACTGGCCCATAGTCATTGATGACTTGCTGGAACTGACGGGTCGGGATTCCGACTCCCGGATTGCCCGTAGTGTTGAAACGTAGGTTTAAGTTAAAACGTTAAGTTAAAACTCAGTAAATTGGCCTCCGAGCGCCCAAACCGGGCAAACGGGCTCCGGTGCCTGTGAAACTGGACGGGCACAGGCCCATAGTCATTCATGACCTGCTGGAACTGACGGTTCGGGATTCCGACTCCCGGATTGCCCGTAGTGTCGAAACGTAGGTTTAAGTTAAAACTTAGTACATTGGCCTCCAAGCGCCCAAACCGGGCAAACAGGCTCCGGTGCCCGTGAAACTGGACGGGCACGGGCCCATAGTCATTCATGACCTGCTGGAACTGACAGCTCGGGATTCTGACTCCCGGATTGCCCGTAGTGTCGAAACGTATGTTTTAAGTTAAAACGTTAAGTTAAAACTTAGTAAATCGACCTCTGAGTGCCCAAAATGGGTAAACGGGCTCCGGTGCCAGTGAAACTGGACAGGCACAGGCCTATAGTCATTCATGACTTGCTGGAACTGACGGCTCGGGATTCCGACTCTCGGATTGCCCGTAGAGTTGAAACGTAGGTTTAACTTTCAAAATTTTAATTTTATTTTTTCATTTTTACTTTATATTGCCAATTTTTATAATTGACTATTAATATTTATTTTCATTTTTCTCTTCAGGTTTGAGAGCATCGGATCGATCTCGTCAGCCTCCTCAGACAATTTGTTGATTTTTGTAATGAATATAATTTGTGGAAAGTTTTGTAATTGTTGGAATGTGTTGGACCTTTTGTAATGTTTTGAATATCATTAATATAAGACTTTGTTTTGGTATTAGTATTTTTAATTGATTTTCGTGGTTTGATATAATATATTCATATACATGTATATATTCATGTACCGGTATAAAAAGCAGGAAAAATAGCAAAAAAAAAATATTAAAAAAAAAAAAATATTAGCGACCGCCAGTGGCGGTTGCTAATAATAAATTTAAAACTATTAGCGACTGCCATTGTTTAAAAAAATAAAAAAATTAAAAATATTTTTTTTTGCTGGCGGTCGCTAATAGTATTAGCGACGAAGTATCCGCGGCCGTTCCTTGGTGGTCGCTGGGCGGTCGCTAAAGAGTATTAGCGACCGCCAGTGGACTTTTAGCGACGGCTTTTGGCGGCCGCTAAAAGTCCTTTCTCTAGTAGTGAGATAAGATAACTTTACAGATTAAAAATAGAAATAACTATTTTTAGGGACAGCTAAACATAGAAACAACTATTTATAGAGTAAACATAGGCTAAGATTTCTAACCAGTAGAGTAGAGCCGTTGACATTTCTAACCAGAAGAGTACATCCATAGTTCCACAAATACATACATAAATTATACATGCTCTACGCAAATATCTGTTTTTTCCTTGAACACCCATTTTATTTCTCTATATATATAGATGGGCACTGTTGGCTTTGCCGCTTTGTTAGATTGGGGAGGCTTGTAGCCGTAGGGCGGCTTCTTGACAGGGGTTGGTGGCTTCTCAAATGGAGGCTTGTGTTCTGGTGGTGGCTTCTCAAGGGGAGGCTTGTGCCTTTCAAGAGGTGGCGGCTTGTGTTTAGGAGGGGGCTTGTAAGTTGGAGGCTTATGCCTAGGACGCTCTTCAAGCACTAAACACTCATTTTCATGAGGTGGCGGCTTGTATTTAAGTTGGAGTCTGTAAATGTTAAACCCCAACCAAATTTAACCCTGATTAGTACTAATTAATGGGGATTTAGTTTAATTAATTGTGCTTAGTTGTTAATTATTGTAATTAGTGTCGATTAGTCCTTGTAGACTGAGTTAGTTGAGCCTTGAACCTTGAATAAGTAAGTGGAACCGAATTGACTCGATTCGGTCAAGGGTTTTTTCGTAAATATCGATTTTCGCATTTTGCATAATTTGCACGTCATTTTGGCATCATTGCGTGTATTTCGATGAGTACACCGATTTTCGTATTAGACTATACCTCATTTGACCAATCATTGAACTACTGGACCTTCATTTGACTAAAAGTGAAAATAGATTATTCATACCGGGCTTTATTGCAAAAGGGGAATTCTTATCCTTTATATACAACCCCCCTTTCATTTCATTCCTTATCATCCCTTCCTCTTTACTTTTCTTCTTCCTCCTCTCCTCTTCATCTATTAAGAGTGGTGGACTGTGCTTTGGAGTCAAAGAGTGAGAAGCTCTTCAACTTCATCCTCTTCTTCTTCCTCTCACCCTTGTTGACAAGGTTGACAAGAAAATCATCTCCCTTACCATTCCCACATTTGGATTTCTCGATATAGGTAAGAGGAAAACCCCTTCTTGTTATGTTTTAGAGTTGTCTTAGAGTAAAAAAGACTCATGGTTGTAAACATTGCATATTCATATAGTTTTTCATGTGATTTGTATGATTAGGGTTTGGTTAATTGGGGGTTTTGGGGTTGTTGAGCCAAGGTGTGAAGAAAATTTTAGAAGCTCTATTAAAGGCAAGTATAAGCACTAACTTGGATTTACACGTTGTTATTTTCATTGATTCAAATCGGATTCTCCTTTCATGATATTATCTCTCAATAATGAATGGGTTGATGTATCTTATGATTTTGATGACTAGGAATGTTCATGGAATTATAAATGGTGGTTTGGATGGTGTTTATGTGGTGAATGGGAGCATGAAGGCTCCATTTTCATATGCAAGTTAGGTAATAGAAGGAAGTAGAAGTGAATGAGAAAGGAAATAAAAGAGAATCCCGTAATCAGGAATTCTGGACAGTTCACTCCAGCGAACCTCCACTGCAGCTTTAGGTCAAGCGAACAAAAGGATCGCTTGGACGCCCATCTTTCTGGATGGGGTCCGCTCGAGCCAACATGGGTCCGTTCGAACGACCACACTACTGAAACCCTCACTCAAGCGAATGAAATGGGTCGCACGAGCAACTCAACCTCTGGATGGGGTCCGCTCAAGCGAACCTGAATCTGAAAACCTGGTCCTTTAGACCCAATTCTTGGAGTGAAAATTCAATTTGAAACATTATGTATTTCTTTATTATTGCCTATAATTGCTAAATCTTCGTATAGATGATACTACTCTTGGTGTCACAGTCACAGATGCAGCTCCCGGCTCCGAGGAGGCCAAGGAGGAGAGAAGGTTAGCCAAGAGGAACCTTCAGGATTAGAGGAGTGGCCAGAGCCCCGAGCCACTTAGTTGTCTTCCTCAGAGTTCGTGGTGACCTTTTGGGAGCTTCCTTAGTGTGTGGCTAGCCCATTTTGAATGAGCAACAACTAGATGAATAGTTAAGTCTTTTGTTTATACTTTTGGTAATGTTTGTATAGGGTTCTTTTATACACCCTCTTTTGTAAAACAATGTATATAATTGTGTAATTCTTTTGTATTAAACTTGAAATGTTAATTAGACCAAATGTTTGTATAGAGTTCTTTTATACACCCTCTTTTGTTTATATTTTGATATTTTTTTAATAAAAGTTTTATTTAATTTCTATTAGTTCTCCTATTTATTTCTATAGTCGTTATTTATTATATATATATATATACACACACGCACGCACACACTATACTTAAGGTTTGGATTATTCTTTTTCTCCTTTTTCTTCCCTTCAAGTATGCTTTTTTTTAGCTAACTCAAGAACTTTTTTTATATGGTCTTTTTTCTTAGGATATGGGTTGTAGATATGAAGAAAATACCATCGACATGACATAATTAAAACAAAAAAAAAAAAGAGTTAAAATTGATTTAGATTATTTCAATCCATGGGCTAGAAAAGGATAAATGGGCCTTGGTCAATTGGACCCCACCTTTTATTGATGGAGAACTGAGTAACTAGCCTCATGTCCTCTAAACGAAGTTGGGCTTTGTCATCCAAAAAAGGGCTATAGTTTGCACGAACTGCTTCAATGTATGGAAAATGAAAAAAAAGCTAACTAACCTTGGTCTCACTTTTTAGAAATAGAAAGCTAGGTACCGCACCTCTAATGGTTGTCGAAATGAAATTGGGCTCAAGTTAAGCTTTTAAGTCAATTTGAGTCAAGTAGAGAACCGTGGGTGGGTCCATTGACCCACTAAAAGGATGCGGGTCACACGGGTATACCCGACCCGTGGTAACCCACGATGGTTATGCGGGTACAGTGGGTCAGGCTGACCTACAGTGGATGTGGGTTAATAATGTCCAACCCGTTTAATAAATGGGCCCGACCTACCTGTTTGTCACTCTACTCTCAACTCTCTCTTCTCTTTCTTTCTTTTAATTTGACTCTAAATTTTTTTCATTGCACCCCTTAAGTAGACAAACAGGCCCAAAAGAGGATAACAAATTCCCAAAGCGAACTACGCTCCTCAATTGCTAATTTGAGAGTTAGACTTTCCTGTACAACTGTGGTTTTAGATTTTCTTTGTTAGAACTTGGTCGGTTCATTGTTCAATGGTGGATTATCCACGTGAAGGAGAGCATTGAAAAGTATTGCATAGTCTACTAACACTTCGAGGCTTTGATAAGAATGATTAGCTAAGAAAGTTACTATGGTATCAAAGTCAACTGGTCGTGAGCTTAAACCACAAGAGGAATGACTCAGTGAAAAAAATGGTGTGTCATCAAAAGGGCGTGACCGGTTTGAGGGGGAATATTGATTAGGGGGTTCCACCAATGAGTGAGTATACAAAAGTTTTTCCTTTGTCTCTGCCAACACCTCAAGGTTTTGGTTGGCTAGGTTAGATAAGGAAACTTAATAGATTAAATATAGAACTATTTTTAGAGACAACTAAACATAGAAACAACTATTTATAGAATAAACATAGGCTAAGACTTCTATCCATTGAATCACATAGTTATCATTGCTAGGCTTGGTCAGATTTTTCTTTTGCATAGTTGGTCCCCCTGAAAAAAATGCTTACCCCACCATGAAAAACTTGCTTATGTGAGCACGCGCGCACACACACACAGACAGACACAGAGAGAGAGAGAGAGAGAGAGAGAGAGAGAGAGAGAGAGATTGGCCTTGTAATATATTATTGACTAGCAACAAACACCTTGTGGACATCACATACTCATAGTAACTGTTAGGATAGTGATTCAGGTTTGTGATCTTGAATCGACTTGTTTTGCTTCAAGTGCACTTTTAGTTTTTATTTTTAATTTTCTCAGCCTTTTATTTTGTCTCACTTACTTTGCTTTTGATTCCCATATTTAATAGAGCCCAATTGCTTGAACATCTTTTTGTTTTACATAAGAATATTGTAATTACACTATTTTGGATGCTACATTTTTACTTGAATTAGTAACGACGACGTGGCTAAACTTGTGGGTTGTATTTAATAGTTATATGTTTCCTAATATGTTGAAGGAGCATGTTTTGTACATTTATTAGTTAAATGAGCAGACTTTATTGTACATTTTATTTGAGTTGAATGTGGAATGAGCAGGTTTTATTGTACATTTTGTTTGAGTTGAATGGTCATGTTTTATTGTACATTTTGTTTGAGTTGAATGGTCATGTTTTATTGTACATTTTATTTTTGTTGAATGGGAAGGTTTTATTATACATTTTATTTTAGTTGAATGAGTAGGTTTTACTACATTCAGCGTAAAGGAGGTTTTTGAGGTAGCAGGCAGTAATTTATAAAATAAATATATTATTTTTAGCGATGGATTTTATTTGTCGCCTAATAAGAATAAATATATCTGTGCATATTATCCCCGAAGTATATAATTTGTCGCCTAAGAGAATTTGTAGCAAGGTTAAATATTGGGCGACGAATTAAAGTGGTCGCCTAATGTCTACAAACTATGCGCGACAAAACTAATTCATCGCCTATTGTAACTTATGGCAACTCATGCATTATTTAGCGACAATAGAGTTTTGTTGGTAAAATCTATCATTTAGCGACGACTCCATTTTGTAGCCAAATTCCTTTTTCACCATTTTTTATCCATTTTCTTGCAATGAATTATGGATATTTGGCAACAAAAAATATCATTTTTGCCGACATAAAGTGTTGTTGTAGAAAATTGATATTTGGCGACGATAATGATGTTGTCTCAGAAAATTGATATTTAGCGACGATAATGTGTTGTCGCAAAAAATTGGTATTTAGCGACGATTAATTGTGATCGTCGTCAGAAAAATTCACAGACGCCAAATAGGCGACGAACTGGCTACAAGAATGGTTTCGTCGCAGAATATATTGGGCGACGATTTTTTGATTTTCTACGAAAAATATTTGCGTTGCGAAAAATGATTTTTGTTGTAGTGAATAGAAAGCTAGGTACTGCACCTCTAATGGTTGTCGAAATGAAATTGGGCTCAAGTTAAGCTTTTAAGTCAATTTGAGTCAAGTAGAGAACCGTGGGTGGGTCCATTGGCCCACTAAAAGGATGCGGGTTACACGGGTCAACCTGACTCGTGGTAACCCATGATGGTTATGCGGGTACAGTAGATCAGGCTGACCTACAGTGGATGTGGGTTAATAGTGTCCAACCCGTTTAATAAATGGGCCCGACCTGACCCGTTTGTCACTCTACTCTCAACTCGCTCTTCTCTTTCTTTCTTTTAATTTAACTCTTAATTTTTTTCATTGCACCCCTCAAGTAAACAAACAGGCCCAAAAGAGGATAACAAATTCCCAAAGCAAACAACTACGCTCCTCAATTGCTAATTTGAGTGTTAGACTTTCCTGTACAATTGTGGTTTTAGAGGATCCAAACTCAGTTTTCTTTGTTAGAACTTGGTTGGTTCATTGTTCAGTGGTGGATTATCCACGTGAGGGAGAGCATTGAAAAGTATTGCATAGTCTACTAACACTTCGAGGTTTTGATAAGAATGATTAGCTAAGAAGGTTACTATGGTATCAAAGTCAACCGGTCGTGAGCTCAAACCACAAGAGGAATGACTCAATGAAAAAAATGGTGTGTCGTCAAAAGTGCGTGACCGGTTTGAGGGGGAATATTGATGAGGGGGTTCCCGGCCCCAGTGAGGGAGTATACAAAAGTTTTTCCTTTGTCTCTACCAACACATCAAGGTTTTGGTTGGCTAGGTTAGATAAGGAAACTTAATAGATTAAATATAGAAATAACTATTTTTAGAGAAAACTAAACATAGAAACAACAATTTATAGAATAAACATAGGCTAAGATTTCTATCCAGAGGAGTAGAGCCGCTGACATTTCTAACCAGAAGAGTACATCCATCGTTCCATACATACATACATACATTAAACACATCCATAGTTCCATACATACATACATACATTAAACATGCTCCACGCAGATATCCTCTTTAATTGAACACCCATGTTATTTCTCTCTCTCTCTCTCTCTCTCTCTCTCTCTCTCTCTCTCTCTCTATATATATATATATATATATATATAGATATATATAGATGGGCACTGTTAGCTTCGCCGCTTAGTTTGATTGGGGAGCCCTGTAGGCGTAGGGCGGCTTCTTGACAGGGGTTGGTGGCTTCTCAAATGGAGGCTTGTGCTCTGGTGTTGGCTTCTCAAAGGGAGGCTTGTGCTCTGGAGGTGGCTTCTCAAATGGTGGCTTGTCTTCTGGAGGTGGCTTCTCAAATGCCACACGCTCATTTCCGTGAGGAGGTGGTCTGTGTTTTGGTGGGGGCTTGAGTTTTGGTGGTGGCATCCCCAATGGAGGCTTATGCTTTTTAAGATCTTCTCCTTCAAAGGCCATACGCTCATTTTCATGAGGTGGCGGCTTGTGTTTAGGAGGGGGCTTGTAATTTGGAGGCTTGTGCCCTAGAGGCTCTTCAAGCACTAAACGCTCATTTTCATGAGGTGACGGCTTGTGTTTAGGAGGGGGCTTGTAATTTGGAGGCTTGTGCCCTAGAGGCTCTTCAAGCACTAAACGCTCATTTTCATGAGGTGGCGGCTTGTGTTTAGGAGGTGGCTTGTAAGTTGGAGGCTTGTGCCCTAGAGCCTCTTCAAGCACTAAACGCTCATTTTCATGAGGTGTGGGCTTGTGTTTAGGAGGGGGCTTGTAATTTGGAGGCTTGTGCCCTAGAGGCTCTTCAAGCACTAAACGCTCATTTTCATGAGGTGGCGGCTTGTGTTTAGGAGGTGGCTTGTAAGTTGGAGGCTTGTGCCCTAGAGCCTCTTCAAGCACTAAACGCTCATTTTCATGAGGTGTGGGCTTGTGTTTAGGAGGGGGCTTGTAATTTGGAGGCTTGTGCCCTAGAGGCTCTTCAAGCACTAAACGCTCATTTTCATGAGGCGGCGGCTTGTGTTTAGGAGGGGGCTTGTAAGTTGGAGGCTTGTGACCTAGAGGCTCTTCAAGCACTAAACGCTCATTTTCATGAGGCGGCGGCTTGTGTTTAGGAGGGGGCTTGTAAGTTGGAGGCTTGTGCCCTAGAGGCTCTTCAAGCACTAAACTGTTTAGGAGGGGGCTTGTAAGTTGGAGGCTTGTGCCCTAGAGGCTCTTCAAGCACTAAACGCTCATTTTCATGAGGCGGCGGCTTGTGTTTAGGAGGGGGCTTGTAATTTGGAGGCTTGTGCCCTAGAGGCTCTTCAAGCACTAAACGCTCATTTTCATGAGGTGGTGGCTTGTATTTAGGTGGGGGTACGTAAACCGGAGGCTTCTTCACAGGAGCTGGTGATATGGGCTTGGGAGAAGGCTTCTCAAATGGCTTTGGCTTGAAACCATCATCAGCCACAGAGATAGTGGTGGTGATAGTGAGTGCCACCACTCCTAAAAACAACACCAACAAGTGCATTTGTTTGGCCATCTTTGTTGGTTGATGATGAATTTGAAATGGCTAGAGAGGGTCTTTTATAGAGGTGTCCCAGTACCAATGCCCATCGACACACCTCACAGTAGATAGTAGGGAATAAAAAATCAACAAGAGTTAAAAGTTTGGCCATCTACACTCATAAGCTGGTGTGAAAGGAGTTGGAATTCGTAGAAGCCGCATTTTTTTTTCTCGTTTCCCTTTGCGGCCTGATAGTGTGGTAATTTGCTTTTGGGCACGCAGTTTGGATAAGATTTTCTATGGATTGTCAGTAAAGCCTCACGTTCTCCTACTTTCTTATATGGGTTATTGGAAAATGAAGTATATAGAGAATTCTATCTGGATTTCTTTCCTCTCCTCTGTCGGCATCTTTACCCCGTTTTGTTTATATATTGTGAGGATTCACAGTAGAGATGAAATCAGCCAATGAAAAGATATCTAATAAAAAGGAGTAGGTGTTGGGGTTTGGGATGCACTAAATTAAAGTAGATCATGAAATCTTCAAATTACACCTATGAATTCTTAGTGGATTGTCCCATCTAACATTAGTTTTGAGTCAATGTTGGAGTTCAACTATCAGGATCAGACTATAAACAAAGGACACCGACTACCAGGATCCCCATCCAGTCCCTTAAAGTGGGCGCCACTCTTAAATCCGAACTGCTAAATATCAACGTCTTTCTGTACATCTGCGCTATGCCTAACTTTTCTCCACTCAGATTTAAGCCCACTTCATGAAATTGATATTATGTTCCAAGCACATAGTAAAGCACAAAGGAAAAAGAAGAAGGGAAAAAGGGTACATGAAAATGAAAATGTGTCCTGCTTAATAAATTGTTTTACATTTAATCAAACTATTGATGTGCCTAGCTTATCCGTATATTGAGTCGACTGTTTGGATTTACGGTGAGCCACAAATAGGAATGCAAACAGATTGGATTTAGGACACAGCCATTGTGGATCTGGTCTCAAATCTGTCTCTATAGATCAAGCTGCGAAATTGGGTTCGGATCCAACACAAAACCTAATCTAAAAGAAGATGTAGAGAGTGCATTTATATAATTGGATAGGAGATCTTCAAAAATACATATTTTTTTAAAATATATAAGTTAGAAAATTCAATAGTATATGATTAAAGTTAAGTAATTTCTCACATGTGAATATAACTAATGATTTTAAGCCCTTAAAATCTATGTTTATTTTTAATATGTGAATTTAATCATCTTGAGTTTTAATTACTGTGTGTTTGTGGATGCGCGAAACCTGCAATCGAACAACCATGCAACGCGCAGTCCACGACATAAGAACGACGACTCACATCTTGACTCTCTTCTGAATCTTGTGTTACAGATTATATCGTATATATAATTTCGATCCGCTTTCTTTACCCCTAAAAAAGCATTGGTACAGTGACCAAAATACTCTTATTTCTAAATTCAATCATCGGCTAACCCAATGGTTTGCTACCCAACATAAATCCTCAAACTGGAGCATTAAGAGGCTTCGGTTCTAGATCTGAAGTTCCGAATTTCAAATGCATGCATTGCATGATGTGGGTCCAAATTTCTTCATAATAAAAGAATAAATATTATCATATATATATATATATATATGTCTTACTCGAAATGGGAGACTTATCGACACCCACAGTCACTGCCCGCTTTTCCCAGGTATCTCTATATATTACTACGGTCCCAAGAATGGGCCATTTTGTGAATTGTGATCACTGACACTATGGGCTCTTCTGGAAACTTTTTTAGTCTGTTGGTAGGGACAGGGGTGGATCCCTGAGGGCCTATTTGAATGTATGGTGAATTGAAGTATGGTGCGGTGAAGGGCCACGTCGTATCACCATTTTTTCAAAAACGAGATAAAGGCATCCACGAGATTTTGCGGGCTTTCTAGGTGTCCTAACCCAAAAAGTGATCCCAAGTTAATGTGCTCCAAGTATGTCGCAAGAGGAGGGGGTTAAACAGTGTGGGTTGTGGCCTGAGGGAGCACCCAAGTGATTGTGCTCTTGCAATCTGAACGGGTGTGATTTGCCTGGAATTAATGACCCCTCCTATGATTAGGTGACCCATGAGAACTACTGAGTCAAGTATTGGAATTTGGAAGGCTCGTCTTTCTATTAAATATCCGAGTATTTCAAAATGAATCTCCCGTACCTTTTGTTATACCAGATGTCTCCTAAGTTTATTATATAATGGAATAAGAGGATAAACACAATCTTGTATGTTATTAAGCAAATTTATTAATTAAATTATTCATCATACAATCAATATTGTAGTGGAGCCAACTTTTATTACAGTAAATTCTAAAAATATCCAATACAAAAGATGGTGTGCATTTTAAACCGTTCAAATTAATTTTCAACAAAACAAGCTGTACTTCAACTTAAGAATTCTCCAAGTCAGATACTCCAAGGATTCAAGCTCAAATTGCATTGAACACATGGAGACGGATGCATGCCCTAGGCATGAAAACTGGGTTGTGCCTTGCCGTGCCCAAGTTGCTGACACGGCCCAGGGCACGGACTTTTCCATGCCGTGCTAGGTCGTGCCCCAGCTGAGCTGGGGCATGCCACCCACTGGCTGGCCCACATGCATGCCTCTTCTATTTTCTAAATTTTCTTATATAAATTGAAAGAAAAATTATGAACTTTTAGGCGTTCTTAACTTGAAATAAAGTCAAAACTGTTAAAATAAATGCAAAAACATTGATTCTAATTTACAAAAGAGTAATAAATCTTTAATTATTTTCAAACGAGTAATTAATCTTTAATTATTTTAAGTTTTATATATTCATATATAAAAACTTAAATTTATATATATGGAGCTTGTCGTGCCGTGCTTGGGTCCGGGCACCCTTGGCCCAGCACGGCCTAGTCGGGGAAGTCGGGCCTGGCCGTGTTGGCACATTGACCCGGTCAAAAGCCCAGGCACGATGTTTTCCGTTCCGAGCTCGAGACGCCCTCCCAGATTTTCACCTCTAGACGCGGCAATGCAATTAGTGCAGCCCACATAAATCAAATGAAAGTCTCTTTTGTGCATGGCCCGGCAAGGGGATTGGTTTTTATTAGATGGATTAAGTATAAAATATTAAGACTTTATCTATAAAATGTTTTTTATTTTTAATTTTGATCGCCCGTTAAATATGCGATCAAGTTAGAAATGGACCTAACTTCAATTGTAGTGATTTTATACAAGAAAAATGTAATTATGAATGATTATGGAGCCATTCACCATTTCTAATGCAAGTTAGGGACTCTCAATTGTCGGATAAAATAGAAAGCCTACCCATAAAATGAAGAGGGATATAGAAACTAATAGTGGGCCCAATAAATAAAAAGATTTTATTTCAGGTGAGAAATGGGCCCATCTTATTGTGGAATGCGAGGTTTGGGTTCGTAATGATATAAATTAGAGGATTTTACTGAAAAATTTTCATTATGTGGGCATTGCACGAAATAGTGCCTCTTAACTTACGCCGCACGAAAGCATTCCTCCCGTTGTTATGGACAGTGACGCTAGCGTCGCTTAATTAGAGACAAGCAACGTTAGTGTCACTCCTCTCAAATACTCCATTGTGCTGCTCGAACTAGGAGTCACTTTTTCGTACAGTACCCACATAATGAGAATTTTTCAGTAAAATCCTCTATAAATTATTGCAGTTTTTACCCAAATAAAAAAACAACCTTCCCAGGGTAGCAGTTCATTTTAGCAATAAGCATAACCTCTTGGAGTACAGGAAAAGATGCTTTTTTCCTATGGAATATCTAAGGTTGGTCATACCTAAAAAAACACATGGGATGAAATACCACGTGTACGAATCCATTGAAGAGAGGACGTTTTAAAGTGCAGGCACACCTTGAAACTTGAAATCTAGCAAAATCTCGTGGATACCTTTCTCTGGGTTTTTCAAAATGATGATATAACTTGAAAGCCAGCAAAATCTCGTTGTTGCTCCTGTATGTCTTTTGTGAAAATGATATAATGACCTTGCGCCTAGCATCAGTTTGGTAATTCTACTAATATAGTCAAGTCAAGTAAAGTAGATTTTAAAGAAGAGCAGGGCTCTCCTAATCTGCATCTTAGCTTATCCTAAGTTGGAGTAGTGCTGGTCCCACAAATCAAACTTGATTATATCTGTTTTTTACATGATGGAACTAAAAAATCCAATTCTTATTGGATTTATATTTTGGAAACGATCATTATGCAAAAAACAGCATAATCGACTTTAATTTTGTAGGACCAACCTTATGTCAGCTTAGGATAAGATAAGTTGCAGCTTAGGAGAGCAGGCCCTTTAAAGAAAGAATAAAATATAAGTGGGTTAGATGATATTTTATTTTTAATTGTTTGTTATGAAATCCTTTTGACTTTTTGTATATAAAAATTGATTTTCTTTTTTTAATTTTAGTGGATAAAGGGAGTTGCTTTTTGACTTTTTGTATGAAAAATATGGATGGAGTTTTGAATAAAGTGTACTTGATGTGACATCTTGTCTGGAAAATGGAGACTTTACTTGACTTAGATTGTATTGTTTTAGTAAAGTGCCAAACGGGCCCTTCACCCAATCAGAGGGATTCGGACTCGTGAGAGAGAGGTGAAGAGGTCTCGCCGCTGAGCTAGTGGTGGATTGGTTCATTTCAACATAGCTATAAGCTTACATTATTTTATAAACAATTACAAGACTTTTAACTCTAGAGAAAGCACTTTTAAACTCTAACAAAGAAAATGATCACAAAAACTTCTTACATACACTGAGGGCCTATTTGTTCATGTAATTGAATCCTTAGGAGTTTTATATCATCATGTGGGCTCTTAGGGCCTGTTTGTTTAGAAGAACTTCAAATGCCCAATCCCTATTTAACATTTGAAATGCTGAAATTCTAAAAATTCACAAAGGCTGGTGGAGTTTTAGGCGTCTGCCACAGGGAAAGCCTGTAACGGAGATGACAGTGGATCCGGACTCGATAGACTAAGCATATGATGATGCTCTCCTTTCATAGGATATGAACTGGATGGTGTAACTAATATTATGGTTGTGCTCAAAATCTAGATTCAAATATATGTTATTGCTGGATGGCAGCCAAAACTGTGAGATAAAAGAATAATCTAATAACACCAAGTAAAACAACAAGATATAATGTCACTAGACTTGATGCTTCACACACAGGCAATCAATGTATAGAAGGAAGAAAATATTGCATTGAAGTCAATGAGGACAATGCAATGGATTATTTACACTTCCGTCCACTGATGCACTTGACTGGTTTCTAGGTGAAACTTGAGCATTGATGGTTACTCTGTCTATGTAATTCCAACATAGCGTGTTCTGCCTTACCAAAAAAAAAAAACATTGTGTGTTCTGCTTTGAGTCGGGAGTCCTGAACTGGCAAAAATACGAATGGAAATATTTGATATTCCTAGAGTTGGCGCCTCTCCAAGGTACAAATGAAGTTCTAGATCTTGTTATGTATGTTGGTTTGACATTAAATACCAAAAGCTCAGACCGTTCGTAAATGTCATAACAATGCATATCATCAACAAATATCACCTGATGACTGGTGCATAAATGAGCATGACCCGAGCCAGTTGATAACTCAGTGAGTCAGTGAAACCAAGCTCAACCCATGAACTTGATCAATCCATTTTCTTAGTAAATTTTTTGGACAATGGAACTTCTTGAACATTTTTTTTAATACTATATTATCACTTAGGACAGCTTCGACTTATGTCCTTTCCGGTCATACTTAAGGCAGGGAAGTGTTAGGCCCGATAATAACCATGTTTCAAGGCCCTTTTTTGCTTGGGGGGCTTGTTCGTTAATTTTTTGATTTTGGGGGATATACAATGCAACTATGCTATGATTGTCCAATTATACGGTGCCCTAAAGTAAGAAAATTACAGTGTGATGGGCTTTTTAGGCATTTTTTGTATGTTATGGCGAAGTCCCGATGATGGTATAATGCCTGTTCTTTTAAAGAGTTGTCCTAGCGTTATAGCCAATGATAAGATTTTGTGTAACGCCCCACCCTTCGAACTAATCGAGAGTCGGCTCTGATAGCATTTGTAACGCCCCACCCTATACCCATATATAATATTGTCCGCTTTGGCCCACGGGCCTCACCGTTTTGCTCCTGATGGGCCTCAACCCAACAAAGGGCCTCATGTAAGGTAAGGGTATAAGCTCTACATATAACTCCATTCACTTTCCTCTATATGGTCGATGTGGGACTCCGCCCCCCATAGGACTGCACCTCCTTGTGCAATAGTTTGCCAGTCCCTGTAGCCTGCCAGCACTCTTGACCTGCCCACATGGAGACCCGCTTACTTGGACCAGACCACGGCAGTGGACCCACACTCGAACTAGTCGAGAGTCGGCTTTGATACCATTTGTAACGCCCCACCCTTCGAACTAGTCAAGTCAAGAGTCGGCTCTAATACCATTTGTAACGCCCCACCATTCGAACTAGTCGAGAGTCGGCTCTAATACCATTTGTAACGCCCCACCGGGCCTCACGATTTTGCTTCTGATAGACTTCAACCCATCAAAAGGCCTCATGCAAGGTAAAGGTGTAAGCTCTACATATAATCCCATTCACTTTCCTCTCTATAATCGATGTGGGACTCCGAGGCGTCACATTTTGTCAAATGAAGAAAATTTATTATAAACGTAGTACTAGAGCCATTTCTATGGAACATCATTGTAGTAAATATCGTATTGTAGTAATTCTCTTTATAAATACAAATGACTCAAAATTCTCTTTATATGACATCAGTTTTGAAATACTACAAATTGAAGTAAAAAATTTGATTTGGAGAACACGAAGAATTGAAAATACATTATCTCAACATGAATCTACTTCCTCTACTCAATATCAAATATCAAGAGATGTTCCAGCATTATGCTCAGAATTTATTACAAAATTAACTTTAGATAAAAAAACCATTAAAACTTCCTGCTGACTTTCAAAATGAAATTTCTTTAAGAATCGATCCCCTTGATAAACATAAATCAATAAATGCAGTTATTGGAGGACCACCAATTCTAGTGTCTCCTGATACTACTGCAGACTATTCCACTGATGAATCTGAAGATCAATTCATCCCTCAAATTAATCGAATTTTCAATTCCAGCACTCATACATCAAAAACAAAAAATTATTACAGTAGACCCACTCCAATGAATCTCCAATTTGAAGAAATTCCTGATATTGCAAATTGTAAATATGAAGGTAGTTCATTAGTCGAATGGAATATAGATGGACTAACTGAATATGGCATTCTTAATATTCTGCGAAATATGATCATCTATACTAATGCTGGTCTCACTTATGGTAATACACAAGCTCAAATTATAAAAACAATTATAGTTGGATTTACTGGCCAACTTCATGGCTGGTGGGAATATTATCTTACACCAATTCAAAAAACAAGTATACTCAATTCAGTTAAATTAAATGAAGAAGGTAAACCTCTTCTCAATGCTCAAGGTCAGCCAATTTCTAATGCAGTTGAAACATTAATTCATAATATCCTAATTAATTTTTCAGGAAATGTTATTGATCAAATTGAAAAATATAGAGAACAATTAATTCAGGTGGTATAAAGATGTCTTTCTCTCCCTTGTATTCCAATGATTCAATTCTAAGGAAGATTTCTGGAAAGAAAAATTTATTTCTGGCCTTTAACATAGCACTTTCATTTTTTTTTTCTTGTTCTTTAACATAGCACTTCATTAAAAATGTTCAGTAGTGCACTTTTTCTTCTAAATTCATGTCCTTCTGTAAAACCTACGTTATCTAATGGCCTTCCTCCACCCTTGGACACTTTGAAGAAGATCAAGCCTTCATGTTGAAGATTTAATCTGGAAAGATTTTCATATAGGGTTCGAAAACTTGTCCAATTGACTTGTGACTCGGTCGAGTCATCCCATTTTGGACAAGGGCAGAGTCAAATTCAAGGGAGATTTGGAATAAATAAAAGAATGCTGTAAGCATGGTTGTTTTTTCTTTTATTCTTCTTAATTTCATATTTACTTAATATAAAAATTTATTAATTTGGATTTAATTATTATCATGAATCCAAGTGAGTTAATATATTTCTAATTTTATAAAAACTAACTCTGTTTCTATATTCTATTAAAATAATTTAAATGAAAAAAATGACTTTCTTGAGTGATCATGTGTGGAGTCTCTCAGGACAAGTTCTTTGGAGTTGGGCGAGTCGTATCCGAGTCTGAGTTTACCAACTTTGGTTTCAAAACAAGAACGTACACATGCATGCTAAAGCTTGTGTTTAATTTTCTATGATTATTAACTCTAAGGGTCTGTTTAGTAATTCTAAAATTAAGCACTTATTTAAATATTAAGAGCTTAGTAATAATTTAGAGTGTTCGATAAAACACTAATTATATTTCATATTTAGAACTTATCTTTAGCAATAAGCAGTTTTAGCCTCTCAAAAATAAGCTGGTGGAGGCAGCTCTTTTTTCGCAACTTTTTGTCTAAAAGCGGAGAAAGTCGAGGACGGACATAATTTCGGGTGCATGGGATGAAAATGTCCTATAAGAACTTTCATATTGACTGAAATACCCTTATCCTTACTTCTTCCCTAGATTTCCTGCACTCCACTCTCTTAAGCAGAACTAGAAATGGGTTTTACATGATTTTTCTTACAAATCCATGACATAACCTATAAAGCAAAAATGCCTAAATAGAGAAGTGCGGATATGTGGGATTTGCATGTGTTAACAGAGAAAACAACCAGCCATTCATGAGTTATATCGTGTCTAAAGCAAAATTAGACAGGTTTTACATAATCGCACAACCAAAACCATACTTGGGTCTCAAATCCATGACATTAATGGGATCGGCAGGATCAGAAGAACACAACTTTGGATGTGCCTGACGACCTGATGCATATGTTAATACCTCACAATTTCAACTGATTCCAATCATACTCTTAACCCCAACCATGCCAAACCCAAGCTACATTAGAGAGCTCATGATGGCAGAAGTACTCACGAGAAGATGGGAAAATTTGTAGAAATCTGCAATTTTCAGGATTTTGGGTTGACCAAACACAACAGGACATATCTGTCCGTGGGACGCACATGGCCCGCCAGTATGGAAGATGAGTGCTGCCCTTAGGAAGTCCACTCAGGGGCAACCCAAGTTGTGGGGCTCCAGTTGGATCCGGGCCCTGTTGGGCCCAAAAATCTAAGTCCCAAAATGGGGTGTATTTATCCACAGCCCTGTTGGATCCTTCATTACATCAGCTGGACTCGTTAGACCCTCTTTCTTTGTTTCTTTTAATAATGACATAGAATTACCCCTCTTATAAGCTCTAATTTGGAGGTTTTCCAAACACCCAAATATGAAATCAGAGCTTTGTTTATTAATTTTACCAAACAGTCTAAATTATAAATTAGAACTTAAAAAGTAGAGCTTTTATTTTAGACCTTAATTTAATTAGATCTTATTTGTTAAATTAGAGTTACCAAACGGGCCCTAAGATTAAGATAATTATACGATTAAAATCATAGCAAAACTAACAGATAGATTCATCGACCAACAAAATGAAAAGGACGCTTTGGAATATTTTCAGAAGATGACATTGGACCATTTGCAGTGTGTCAAAAATTTCTTTGACAACCTGTTGATTTTTTACATGTGGCACATCTGAACTGTTTTCTATTATCTCCTGTTTTTGTTCTTTCTTTAAAATAAAAATGGCACCCTTTAAGGAAAATTTCCTGGAGTCTCTGCTGCTGTATGTATGTTCCACTGTGACTGAAAGTCATAGTCAGCAATACGTTTTTCTCTACAATAATACTAAATGGACCTAAAGCTGGTCCTTAGGACCATCTCTCTTACATTATTCGATTGGGTTTCCGATCCATTACCGAGTGAAAGGGATGATGAACTTGGAGCCCAATCTTGAGGAACTATATAACTGCCCACAATTCAGTAGCACTAAGGTCAATAGAATAGGAATTGAATACATATGAATTCATTGTCATGTGAGATCCACCAAATGATTATTAAGGAGGTGAAGTGTGAATGACATGAGGTAATTATGGGGTAAATGATATAAGGTAGTAACGTAGATGAGACCTTGACTTTCTTGTGATTTGACTAACCATGGTAAGGGCCAAGTATTCATTTTCCGTCCCCCCTTGATTCACATTCCATTAAAAGGGAGGTTATTTGATGGTCATTAATTTTTATATATTTACCCTGAGATTTTCATTTTTAACCACTTATGCCATGAATTCCTATGTATTTTATACAAACAATATTCAAGCCCTTGGGATAAGCAGTTATCCTCCAAGCCTCATTTATGGCCGTCGGTTTGCAAGGAAATTGAATCCACAGGAACTCGTGGTCAAATGGGCTTACAGAGGTGAAAATTTGAACCCCACCCATATAATTAACTTGAACTGACCACATTTGACTCAACCTAATCGGTCACAGGATTTGAGAACTTAACTCACAATAGAAGCGGTTAGGATTAGGGTCAACCTGCATAACATATTAAAAAAGGTTTGTTTAGAGCCCACCCGCATACATGACTCCAATTAATTAACAATTTAGTGGTTTAATATTTTGATACTTAAAATAGTTCATTTTACACGGAATAAGCTGACTTTGTGTTAAACGTTTTTGGCCTACAATATAACTCAACTGTAGCCTTAATATTTGAAGTGAATTGGGCTTGGCCATGCATCTATAAGTTGGGTCGGGTTAAATAGGCTGACCTACAATGAGTGCAGGTTATGAGGGTCGGGTCGGGTCGAGTCGACCCGTTTGGCACGCGTTAAAGTTGCTTAACCAACTTTAAAAATGCATTTGATATAGGTTAACTGGACTTCAACCCATAAACATGCCTCGTCAACTTGACTGCTTTTGAACAAACTTGACCTGTGGGCTGCAACAACTATTATTAAGAGGTAGAGAGGAATGATAGGACGTGGAGACGTCGGTACAACCCTCACATTCCTAGGTTTTGAATTACTAGGTGTTGGCTGATTAGTCATCCTCTCATTCATTTTTCCATTGGAGCGAAAATATTTAAGTCTTACGATTGGTATGCATTCAGTTATATGAAACAACTATGCCCTTTCATTAAAGCGGAGCAACAGTATGTGCTCGGTTGGAGTAAAATCTAGATCAATGATAAGTACCTAATTGTTAAGTAATTAGAGACTTAATTTCCCTTCCATCACCTTCATTCGTGTTTAATTCCTTTGATTTCATATAATTTTGCACGAGTGTTAGTCTTTGGTCAATCGCAGGAAATTAGTGAAGAATGAAGCTGTTTGGATGATGAATAGACCAAGTGCAGATTGAAGGATCAAGTGAATTTGAAGAAATGGAGCTTACACAGTGCTACCGGAAGTTCTACCGGTAGAACTGATTCTACCGCAAGTTCTACCGGTAGAAATGTCCAAAAATTGGACAGAGAGCTGAAGAATTGGAGTTCTCCTGTCAAACCGGAAGTTCTACCGGTAGAACTCATCCTACCGCAAGTTCTACCGGTAGAAAGGGCAGAAAAGTTAGCAGAGAGCTGGACATCAGCAGTGCGCTTGTTCTACCGGTAGTTCTACCGGTAGAACACTCGGATTTTACTTTTTGGGGCACTTTTGTAATTAAAGTTTTAGGGACCTATATAAAGGATTGTAACTCGACATTTAGGGTTATCTGGGAATTGTCTTAGTTTCCCAGCCCCCTTTTCTTTCCTTCTTTGATAGATGAGTAGATAGGGAATTTTGAATTGAAAATCAATGTTCAATTTTGCTTAGTTCTTGTATTTAGAGACAGAATTCTTCAATCTACTTCAATTTTTCAGTAGAGGTAATATTTCAATTTCGTTCTTGCTGTTCTATTGCTTTCATTTAATTTGTATTTAGACTTCTCCATTTATGGAGGGGTAGAATCTCAGATGGTTTAATCTAAGGGGAAATTACCCTGGGTTTTACATGGTTATTCTTCCTGATCATGCTTTAATGATAAAAGATAATCTTCATTGATGTTCTGTTTTCAGAAATCTTAACTGAGATGTTAAGCCTTTGACCAATTGTGTTCATCTATGATGATACAATTGGTGCTTAGGTCGATGACTCTCAGGTTATTGATTAGAACGTTTTAGAATCTCTTTGGAAATTATTCACTTGGATTGATATTTGATTTTCACGAAGAAATTTTCCAGGTAAGAATTGGATTGCTCAAAATCTAACCTGTGTAATGGAAAGGAAGATGAAATCATGTAATCCCGGGTGAATTGAACCCTAGGTTGAACCATCTCTTAGCTTAACAATTTCAATTAGTTTTCTGCAGTGTTAATTAGTAATCAGCTTAGCATTAATTCTACCCTTGAACAAAAGTTGGTCACTCTAGACCAAAAGAAGTCCTCTAGAGCTGAAACCCTAGTCCGTTCTCTGTAGATTCGACCTCTTCGTGAGCGAAGTGCTACACAGCGATAAATCCCGTCCTCCGCTTAGGACATCCAAGCACACCACATAATTCAGCTAAGCATTTCTGGCGCCGTTGCCGGGGAGCGGCAATTGAGGTAAAACAGCATTGTGAGTATTTCTTCTTATTCTTTTCTTTTTAGTTTCTTTTAGAATTAGGTGATTATTTTGATAATTGGGGTTGTTTGTTGTTTATGTCCTCTCATTACCGTAGGGACATACACAACAGATTGGTCCGAGTAGATCCTGTAGAAGTTCCGATATTTGATTGGCCAGGAATCGACATTTTTGTTGATCTTCACCTGCCCGATCCTACTTTTGAACCAATGGCGGATCGACAGAATAATGATGACCCCCGTAATCAACATAATCAAGCTGTGCCACCTAGGACAATGGATGATTATCTGACCCCTAGGTGGACTGATGCTCCATCTTGTATTGTGGATGAAACTCAAGGTGCAAATGCATATCAGGTCAAACCCAATGTTTTGACTCACCTCCCAAATTTTTATGGAATGACATCTGAAATGCCTTATTTGCACGTTAAAGAATTCAATGCCATAATTGAAACCATGTGCCCTGCAACCCAAAGAGACTCAGCCAAACTGAGGCTGTTTCCCTTCTCTTTGAAGGGGAATGCCAAAAATTGGTTGAACAATCTGAGATCTGTAAGAATCACCACATGGGATCAATTGCAAAGAGAGTTTTATAAAAAATACTTTCCTCATCAGAAAACAATTGCTTTAAAGAAAAATATACAGAGTTTTGCTGAAAAAGGGGGAGAGTCTTTTCATCAATGTTGGGATCGGTTTCATGAGACGTTGAACTTGGTCCCTCATCATGGTTTTACTATTCCTGAGTTGGTTACAATATTCTATGAGGGATTGAGTTCAACAAACAAACAGTTCATTGATATGATGTGCAATGGTACTTTTCGTGCCAAGGAACCTCATGAAGCTTATGCATATTTGGAGAGTTTGGCAGAGCAGTATCAGGTTTGGGACACCACCAATCCCAACGATAGAACTCCTCCAAATGTGTTTCCTAGTGTTCCTAATGCAGGAAAGTTTACCTTGAGTGAAAAGGAGGATTTGAGTGCTAGGATAGCTCAACTTACCCGTCAGATAGAAGGTTTAGAGCTGAAAAGAGCCAGTGAGATCACTCTTACATCAGTTGCCCAAGTGGATCAATTGTGTGCAATTTGTTCACAGAATGATCATGGTACGGACAATTGTCCTACCATTCCTTCCATTAAGGAGTTGCTCCATGGTAGCCCTCCATCTGATGTCAATGCTGTGAATCCCCAGCAGAAATCTTCTTTTCAATCTAACCAATATCAGAATTTCAACCCAAGGTACAATGATCATCCCAATTTTCGGTGGAGGGACAATCCTCCCCCCCATCAGAATCAAGGGCAATTTCCTCAGTCTAATCAAGGGCAATTCTTCCAATCTGCCCCACAGTATCAGCAGCAGAGATTCCCATCTCAGCAGCAGTTTCCACCTCAGCCTTATCAACAATTTCAGCAACAAGGACCCCCACAGAGTCATGCTCCATATCAGCCTCCCCATAAGAGAAGTCTTGAAGATACCTTTCAAGCCTTTTTGAGTAGTCAGACTTCCGTAAATGAGCAGAATAACAGGACTCTTGAGAACATCAAATCTCAATTAACTACACTTACCAATGCGGTGAGTGCTAGCCAAACCACAAAGGGTGCCTTGCCTACCCAAGCTATTCCCAATGTTCAAGGCCAGCACTTTGTGGAGGATTCCGGTGGGTCGGATGCTCAAGTGGAGCATCTTAAAGCTGTCACCATTTTGAGAAGTGGAAAGATCATTGATAAGACCATCCCTCCCAAGCCATCTAAACCTGATTGTTCTACTTCCATGGCACCTCCTGCTTCGCATGAAGTGGAGGAGCCTAAGAATTCTGAGTCTAGGGATGAGTCTTCAAGGAGATCTAATGAGTCTAATGAAATTAAGAAGGATGAGTCTTCCACTTCTACCATTCCAGATCCTAGCGTTCAAGCTTTCCAACCCCCAGCCCCTTTCCCTCAGAGGTTGAGAGGGAAGCCCAAGCTTGATCTGGCAGAGTCTCTTAGGGAGCTTTTCTCTCAAGTTAAGCTCAACATTCCTCTCTTGGATGCTATCCAACACATTCCGGTCTATGCGAAGTATCTTAAGGACTTGTGCACTTACAAGCGCAAGTTCTTGCATCAAAACAAGGTCCTCCTAGCAGCCAATGTCAGTACTACCATCTCTGGTTCTCTTCCTCCAAAATTCAAGGATCCTGGTTGTCCGTGCATTTCAGTAGAGATGGGGGGAAAGAAAATAGAGAGAGCTTTGTGTGATCTAGGGGCAAGTGTCAATCTTTTACCATATTCAGTCTACCTCCAACTCGGGTTGGAGGAACTTCAGCCCACCTCAATTACACTTCAACTGGCAGATAGGAGTGTTAGAGTCCCTAAGGGGATTTTGAAGGATGTGTTAGTTCAGATAGGGAGTTTCGTGTATCCCGCAGATTTCATTGTGTTGGACACATGTCCAAATCTAGGGGTTAATGATCAAGCCCCTATCATTCTAGGTCGTCCTTTCCTAGCCACCATAGATTCAGTCATCAAGGTTAGGAATGGGAATATGTCCATCACCTTTGGAAACATGACCCTTGATCTGAACATCTACAATGTTGCCTCCCAATTGGGAGATGATGAGGACATACATGAGGTGAGTTTAGTAGAGAGCTTGGTTCAAGAACATGTGGACACACATTTATATTCAGATTCACTAGAGACATTCTTGACCCAAGGGGAGAGGGAGTTTCTTGAGTCCCCCGAGGTTGAGTACCTTTATTCTCTTTTGGATGAAGTTGAAGAGGTGAAGGGTGCTGCGTTTTGGGCACCAAAATTTGAAGAGCTTCCGAAGTCAGAAGCTAAGTCTATGCCTAGTAGTGAGGAAGCCCCTACACTTGAGTTAAAGCCTTTACCTTCTTCGGTAAAATATGCTTTTCTTGGTGTCGACGAGTCATATCCTGTGGTGATTTCCTCTTCTCTTGAGGAACACCAAGAGACCCAGCTGTTAGAGGTCTTAGGTAGGCACAAGAGAGCGATTGGGTGGACCTTAGCTGATCTACAAGGGATTAGTCCCTTAATTTGCACCCATAGGATTCATTTAGAGGATGATGTCAAACCTTCCCGCCAACCCCAGCGTAGATTAAACCCGGTTCTGAAAGATGTGGTTAGGAAGGAGGTTCTGAAATTGCTTGATGCTGGGATTATCTATCCTGTAGCTGATAGTAAATGGGTGAGTCCTATACAAGTAGTGCCTAAGAAGGCAGGGGTAACTGTTGTGGCTAACGAAGAAGGAGAATTGATCCCTACTAGAGTTGCCACGGGGTGGAGAGTTTGTATCGATTACCGAAAGCTTAATGCCAGCACAAAAAGGACCATTTCCCTCTTCCCTTCATTGATCAAGTCCTTGAGAGAGTGGCCAGTCATACCTTCTATTGCTTCTTGGATGGCTATTCGGGATATAATCAAATTGAGGTATCTTTAGAAGATCAAGAGAAGACTGTGTTCACTTGTCCCTTTGGGACCTTCGCTTATAGGCGCATGCCCTTTGGGTTGTGCAATGCCCCTGGCACCTTTCAGAGGTGCATGATGGGTATTTTTGATGACATGGTCGGGGACTTCTTGGAGGTATTCATGGATGATTTTTCTGTTTTTGGAGATAGCTTCGCGGGGTGTTTAGAAAATTTAGAGAAAGTCCTAGAGAGGTGTGAGGAGAAGAAGTTAGTCCTGAATTGGGAGAAGTGTCACTTCATGGTGACACAAGGGATTGTTTTAGGCCATATAGTTTCTCCTAGAGGTATCGGGGTGGACAAAGCTAAGGTAGAATTGATCTCCCAATTGCCTTCTCCCAAGTGCGTCAAGGACATTCGATCCTTCTTAGGTCACTGTGGTTTCTATAGGCGCTTCATTCGTGCTTTCAGCGCTATTGCACGACCCTTGTGCAATCTTTTGACCAAAGATGCACCATTTGTTTGGACAGCGGCTTGCGAAAAAGCCTTCAGCGTTTTGAAAGCGTGCCTCACTTTTCCACCCATTATGCAAGCCCCGGATTGGAATATCCCTTTTGAGTTGATGTGCGATGCTAGTGACTATGCCATTGGTGCCGTTTTGGGTCAAAGAAGAGATAAAGTCCCTTATGCCATTGCTTATGCCAGCAAAACCTTGAATGATGCTCAACTTAATTACACCACCACGGAGAAAGAGTTGCTTGCTGTGGTCTTTGCTCTTGATAAGTTTAGATCTTATATCATAGGTTCTCCTATTGTTGTTTTTATTGATCACGCAGCGCTCAAGTATCTGATGAGCAAACAAGACGCGAAAGCGCGTCTCATTCGGTGGGTTCTGTTGCTCCAAGAGTTTAATATCACTATCAAGGATAAGAAAGGGGTTGAGAATGTCGTCGCTGATCATCTTTCGCGACTTGATTTTGAGGATAAGTCATCCCATCTTCCAGTACTTGATTCTTTTCCCGATGAGCAGTTGTATTCAGTGTCGACGTATCCGTGGTATGCGGATATCGTCAATTATCTCGTGACAGGGCAGCTTCCTACTGACTGGACTTCTCAAGTGAGAAGGAAATTCTTAGTGGAGGTGAGAAAGTACGCTTTCGATGACCCTTATCTTTTTAAGTATGTGCCGATCAGATTATTAGGAAGTGTGTCCCGGAGTCGGAGCAACAAAGTATCTTGTCATTCTGCCACACTGAGGCGTGTGGGGGTCACTTCTCATCAAGAAAGACCACCGCAAAGATTTTGCAGTGTGGCTTCTTCTGGCCCACACTTTTTAGAGATGCCCATGAGTTTTGTCGGTCTTGTCCTAAATGTCAGCGGTTAGGAGCTATTTCTAAGAGGAATGCCATGCCCCTTCAGCCCATGCTTATCATAGAGATCGTTGATTGCTGGGGTATAGATTTTATGGGTCCTTTCCCGAGTTCGTATGGATTCCTCTACATCCTTCTGGCTGTAGATTACGTGTCTAAGTGGGTAGAGGCTGTTCCCACTAAGACCAATGACCACAAGGTTGTGGTCAAATTCATGAAGGAAAATATTCTGTCTCGGTTTGGAATGCCCAAGGCCATGATTAGTGATCAAGGCACTCATTTCTGCAATCGTCCATTAGCGGCCTTGATGGCCAAGTATGGGATCACTCATAAGGTGTCCACTGCCTATCATCTTCAAACCAATGGGCAAGCCGAATTAGCCAATAGAGAGGTCAAGCACATCCTAGAGAAAACTGTGAATCCTAATAGGAAGGATTGGTCAACTCGGTTGACTGATGCTTTATGGGCCTATCGAACGGCCTACAAGACAGTTTTAGGGATGTCTCCGTATAGGCTCGTGTATGGCAAGACTTGTCACCTTCCGGTCGAAATTGAGCATAAAGCATTCTGGGCTCTCAAGACTTTAAATTTCTCCTTGCCCAAGGCAGGTGTCCTTAGGAAGTTCCAATTGACTGAATTAGAAGAGATGAGGAGAGAAGCCTATGAGAACGCTAATATCTACAAATCCAAGGTCAAGGCTTTTCATGATAAAAACATTGTGAGGAAAAACTTTGAGGTGGGGCAAAAGGTCCTTTTATATAATTCAAAACTTCATCTCCACCCGGGAAAGTTGCGTTCAAGATGGGCTGGACCTTACTTTGTGCACAAAATCTACCCTCATGGTGCTGTTGAGGTTTTTAATAAAAATGATGGTAAGATTTTCAAAGTTAATGGGCAAAGGCTTAAGCCATTTCTTGAGAATTTTGTAAAAGAGGAAATTGTGGAAGAGTTAGTGGATCCGGTTTATCCGGAACCCACTAGTTCTTAATCTTTCTTGACTTTGTTTGTGCCAGCTTGCATGCATTCTGTTTTCCTTGTTGGTGTGCATGATTGGCCTAATTGCATCTTCAAATAAATAGCGGATGATGCTACTCCGTATCACATCTTCTTTCGTGTGATGTCTTGGAATCTGACTTTAAAAGACCAATGAAAAGTGAAATTTTTTTTTTTTTTTTTGGGTACACCATCAGTGCTTACCCCCTTTTTGTTTCTAACCAATGGTTGCTGTTAAGTCTTGGCAGGTTATTCGTTCTACAACAACAACCTTGGTAAATTGGTAACTTCGTTCCTCTCTTTTCCCTTTGTTCTTAGTTCTTTTATTCATTGAGGACAATGTTTTATTTAAGTTGGGGGGAGAGGCATGAAATTCATTCATACGTATAGATACTTGTTCATACATGAATATAGTTCATTTTTCAGTATTTAGAAATTGTTAATCCAAGCCTCGCTTTCATTTCATCGAAATTCTCATTTGGAGATTCAACTTCCGTGAATTACATGATTTATGCCCTCTGTGATAACTAGGTGTCTTTGAATGATTGTCGAGTTGATCATCACATTAAATTGAATTCATACCATATCCCTTGTTTTTGAGAGTGCTTGAGTGATATATTAGATTCCACACACTTGCAATTTCACACTTTTGTAGCTTTGAATTGCATTCATTTTACCTCTTTTGGAAGTGGTGGCACAAACTGTTAATACAAGGAAATTTTGTTGTCTATGAAACCAGAAAAGAGTCACCCTTGTACCTTTTTCTTTTTTTGAGCCATGTTCTTTATCCTGTTATTCTTGTGCTAAAACTTAGGGGACCGGTGTAAAGGAGGAATGGGGGGTTTGAAGAATTTCTGCAGGTGAAAAATGGGTGCTTATTGAAAATTGGATTTGGTGGTGATATGTATAAGAATAACTTTATAGTGGAGTTGAGCTTCTATTCCTTTGTAGTGGAGTTTTTGAGTGGCTGAAATGAAGGTATTTTATGAAGATGGATTCAGTGAGACTTCTGCTCTTTCAGTAGCCCGTTGCATAGTTAGTGAAATTCGTTAATGAGTCGCTTCGAAGGACTATAAGTGAGGCCCACGACTGCAGATATTCGTGGAAAAAAATGGTTGAAAATCAGAGGAAGAAAGTATTGACTTTGTAGTCATTCATTCAGTAAAAAAAAAAACAGAAGAGCAGTTCTACCGGTATTTCTACCGGTAGAAAAGGAAGAATGAAAAGCAGTACCGGTAGAAACACCGGTTGAAAAATTGGAAATTGAGGCAGAGAGTTTGGACTTTTGGTTCCTATATCAGAACCGATATTTCTACCGGTAGAACACTCTCTACCGGTAGTTCTACCGGTAGAGAATGCGGGCCCAGGCACTCTATTTATATTTCTGGCCCTCGTTTTGTTTCATTTCATTCTCTTCCTTCACCTTCCTCTCTAGCCAAAACACCTTCCTTCTCAAAAACCCTAGCCCCAAATTTCCAATTCCTCCATTAATCCACCCAATCTTCAGCCAAACTCGCCCAAAACATCTTCTCCCATCTCCATTCCTCTCTCATTCATCGGATTAAAACCTTCCAAAAACCCTAAGAAAACCCACTTTGGCCGAAAATTCCAACTTTTCCCCTTTAGCCATACATTCATCAACCCCTTTCTCCATTCTATATTCCACCCTCCTTATTCTCCAAAACCCTAAAAACCATGCCAAGAACAAAGAATCTGAACGTGGGGGGCGCACCAAAGAAAGGAGCGGTGGCCAAAGGAAAGAAATCCATGGGAAGCACTTCCGGGGGAAGTGAGAGAAGGGCAGAAAAAAGACCAAGGGAGTCCTCCCCTCCTCCTCCTCAGAAATCTGCGGGTCAGATCAAATGGGAGAAGAAAGTGGACAAGAAGGCCTTTGTGATCGAACGAAGAGTTGATGTGGGAAAACTTGGAAATGGGGAGTGCTTCGGAGCAATAATTAGCTGCAAGCTAGAGTATATGGACACCGCATTCACAGGGTATATTCCTAACCTCGTTCGGCAATTTTATAAGTCCATGGAAATTGTTGTGGCAGGGGGTGAGCAAATAACTGCCATGGTGAATGGAACAAAGATTAGGGTGGACCACTATATCATTGCAAAAGCCCTTGGATACACCCCTGTAGCTAAGGAGAGGATCACCTACCCCAAACCTCAAAATGCTTCCTTGGAAATCCCCTATGCCCAATTGGTGTTGAAAGAAGAAGCAGTGATAGAAGGGGCAACCACAGTGGGGATTTTGAATGGGGAAGCAGGGATGTTGAATAAAATCATGCACTACAACATCTTCCCTCGAGGTGATCAGAAGATGCTGGGAAGGAAGGAGATGGAATTGCTTTGGGTAATCTGGAGCCCAACTGAAGGGCTGAATGTAGCTCTATTCATATACAATCAGATGAGGAGATACCCGGAAGAGAGTACAGCTAAGGCAGCCCTCCCATACCCTTGTCTCATAACTAAGATATGTTTGGATCAGAAGTTAGAGAAGGGTCCAGATGACTGGCTTCTGCCTAGTGATAGAGGGGCAATTACTGTTAAGACTATGGCAAAAGCCCGGTCACAAAAGCGGGGCCCTCCAGCAGCAGCTCAGCCTCCATCTTCTTCTCTTCCAAAACAAGTGAAGGGTTCATCTTTTCAAACCTATATGAAGGATTTATTGAAGTGGATTGGGTGCAAGGTGGACGACTGCATAGAGGGGCAGAAAAAGATTCACCAAGAAATGGAGAAGCAGAGACCCCGGCAGGAGCATCTGATAAAGTTGGCTGTATCACAAGGAGCGGAGCCATATGTGTCACCCCAGAGAGAGGCAGAGGCAGGCCCAAGCCAGCCAAAGGGTGATGGTGGTGCTGCAACAGAGGCTGGAGAAGAAGATGAGGATGAAGAGGAGGATGCTACTGAAGAATTAGTCAGTGAATGATTGTCTAGTTGGTGGTTGGTCGTAGTTTAGAAGTGGGTGGTATTTCAATTGTCTCATTTTGTATTTTGTCAAGTGAATTGTTAATGGGCATGGCCATGGGGTAGTTGACCCAAGCCATGTAAGGCCATGCCCCATTTGGTATTAAAACTTTCATTGATAACCCTTTCCATTCAATCCTAAAGTCCTTAAGTAATTTTTTTTTTGTGTCATTACTTCCATTAGCATGGCATGCATGTTTGAATTATATGCTACTCTTGTGTTGTTTTGTATGTGTGTGATGTTAGGATAGTATCGTGAGATTAGTTTTTATGGGATATGTTCGTTCAAATGTGTGACATTTACTTGAGTGATGTGCTTTTGTGATATTTGGAATCAAATTTGATGTGATGGCTAACTCATTTTAAATTGAACATCTTGATTGAATGTTTTCATGGCCTTAGACATTTGCATCAATTGGGCATAAGTCATGTATTTCCATATTTAAGTGACAATCATCTGTACAAAAAGATAGCTTCTTCTTAATTTGCTAGGGACTAGCAAAGTCCAAGTTGGGGGGTGTGATAAGTACCTAATTGTTAAGTAATTAGAGACTTAATTTCCCTTCCATCACCTTCATTCGTGTTTAATTCCTTTGATTTCATATAATTTTGCACGAGTGTTGGTCTTTGGTCAATTGCAGGAAATTAGTGAAGAATGAAGCTGTATGGATGATGAATAGACCAAGTGCAGATTGAAGGATCAAGTGAATTTGAAGAAATGGAGCTTACACAGTGCTACCGGAAGTTCTACCGGTAGAACTGATTCTACCGCAAGTTCTACCGGTAGAAATGTCCAAAAATTGGACAGAGAGCTGAAGAATTGGAGTTCTCCTGTCAAACCGGAAGTTCTACCGGTAGAACTCATCCTACCGCAAGTTCTACCGGTAGAAAGGGCAGAAAAGGTAGCAGAGAGCTGGACATCAGCAGTACTTGTTCTACCGGTAGTTCTACCGGTAGAACTACTTCTACCGGTAGTTCTACCGGTAGAACACTCGGATTTTACTTTTTGGGGCACTTTTGTAATTAAAGTTTTAGGGACCTATATAAAGGATTGTAACTCGACATTTAGGGTTATTGGGAATTGTCTTGGTTTCCCAGCCCCCTTTTCTTTCCTTCTTTGATAGATGAGTAGATAGGGAATTTTGAATTGAAAATCAATGTTCAATTTTGCTTAGTTCTTGTATTTAGAGACAGAATTCTTCAATCTACTTCAATTTTTCAGTAGAGGTAATATTTCAATTTCGTTCTTGCTGTTCTATTGCTTTCATTTAATTTGTATTTAGACTTCTCCATTTATGGAGGGGTAGAATCTCAGATGGTTTAATCTAAGGGGAAATTACCCTGGGTTTTACATGGTTATTCTTCCTGATCATGCTTTAATGATAAAAGATAATCTTCATTGATGTTCTGTTTTCAGAAATCTTAACTGAGATGTTAAGCCTTTGACCAATTGTGTTCATCTATGATGATACAATTGGTGCTTAGGTCGATGACTCTCAGGTTATTGATTAGAACGTTTTAGAATCTCTTTGGAAATTATTCACTTGGATTGATATTTGATTTTCACGAAGAAATTTTCCAGGTAAGAATTGGATTGCTCAAAATCTAACCTGTGTAATGGAAAGGAAGATGAAATCATGTAATCCCGGGTGAATTGAACCCAAGGTTGAACCATCTCTTAGCTTAACAATTTCAATTAGTTTTCTACAGTGTTAATTAGTAATCAGCTTAGCATTAATTCTACCCTTGAACAAAAGTGGGTCACTCTAGACCAAAAGAAGTCCTCTAGAGCTGAAACCCTAGTCCGTTCTCTGTGGATTCGACCTCTTCATGAGCGAAGTGCTACACAGCGATAAATCCCGTCCTCCGCTTAGGACATCCAAGCACACCACATAATTCAGCTAAGCAATCAATTTCAAGGGATGGTGTGTGATATATAAACAGCTTTGACCAAGATAGCAGGTTTTATTACATTTTAAAATCTAGATCAATTTATTATACATTTTATTTTAGTTGAATGAGTAGGTTTTATTACATTCAGCGTAAATGAGGTTTTTGAGGTAGCAGGCAGTAATTTATAAAATAAATATATTATTTTTAGCGATGGATTTTATTTGTCGCCTAATAAGAATAACTATATCTGTGCATATTATCCCCGAAGTATATGATTTGTCGCCAAAGAGAATTTGTAGCAAGGTTAAATATTGGGAGACGAATTAAAGTGGTCGGCTAATGTCTACAAACTATGCGCGACAAAACTAATTCATCGCCTATTATAACTTATGGCAACTCATGCACTATTTAGCGACAATAGAGTTTTGTTGGTAAAATCTATCATTTAGCGACGACTCCATTTTGTCGCCAAATTCCTTTTTCACCATATTTTATCCATTTTCTTGCAATGAATTATGGATATTTGGCGACAAAAAATATCATTTTTGCCAACATAACGTGTTGTCGTAGAAAATTGATATTTGGCGACGATAATGTGTTGTCGTAGAAAATTGATATTTAGCGACGATAATGTGTTGTCGCAAAAAATTGGTATTTAGCAACGATTAATTGTGATCGTCGTCAGAAAAATTCACAGACGCCAAATAGGCGACGAACTGGCGACAAGAATGGTCTCGTCGCAGAATATATTGGGCGACGATTTTTTGATTTTCTGTGAAAAATATTTGCGTTGCGAAAAATGATTTTTGTTGTAGTGAATAGAAAGCTAGGTACTGCACCTCTAATGGTTGTCGAAAAGAAACAGGGCTCAAGTTAAGCTTTTAAGTCAATTTGAGTCAAGTAGAGAACCGTGGGTGGGTCCATTGGCCCACTAAAAGGATGCGGGTTACACGGGTCAACTTGACTCGTGGTAACCCATGATGGTTATGCGGGTACAGTGGATCAGGCTGACCTACAGTGGATGTGGGTTAATAGTGTCCAACCCGTTTAATAAATGGGCCCGACTTGACCCGTTTGTCACTCTACTCTCAACTCGCTCTTCTCTTTCTTTCTTTTAATTTAACCCTTAATTTTTTTTCATTGCACCCCTCAAGTAAACAAACAGGCCCAAAAGAGGATAACAAATTCCCAAAGCAAACAACTACGCTTCTCAATTGCTAATTTGAGTGTTAGACTTTCCTGTACAACTGTGGTTTTAGAGGATCCAAACTCAGTTTTCTTTGTTAGAACTTGGTTGGTTCATTGTTCGGTGGTGGATTATCCACGTGAGGGAGAGCATTGAAAAGTATAGCATAGTCTACTAACACTTCGAGGTTTTGATAAGAATGATTAGCTAAGAAGGTTACTATGGTATCAAAGTCAACCGGTCGTGAGCTCAAACCACAAGAGGAATGACTCGGTGAAAAAAATGGTGTGTCGTCAAAAGTGCGTGACCGGTTTGAGGGGGAATACTGATGAGGGGGTTCCCGGCCCCAGTGAGGGAGTATACAAAAGTTTTTCCTTTGTCTCTACCAACACATCAAGGTTTTGGTTGGCTAGGTTAGATAAGGAAACTTAATAGATTAAATATAGAAATAACTATTTTTAGAGATAACTAAACATAGAAACAACAATTTATAGAATAAACATAGGCTAAGATTTCTATCCAGAGGAGTAGAGCCGCTGACATTTCTAACCAGAAGAGTACATCCATAGTTCCATACATACATACATACATTAAACACATCCATAGTTCCATACATACATACATACATTAAACATGCTCTACGCAGATATCCTCTTTAATTGAACACCCATGTTATTTCTCTCTCTCTCTCTCTATATATATATATATATATATATTGATGGGCACTGTTAGCTTCGCCGCTTAGTTTGATTGGGGAGGCTTGTAGGCGTAGGGCGGCTTCTTGACAGGGGTTGGTGGCTTCTCAAATGGAGGCTTGTGCTCTGGTGGTGGCTTCTCAAAGGGAGGCTTGTGCTCTGGAGGTGGCTTCTCAAATGGTGGCTTGTCTTCTGGAGGTGGCTTCTCAAATGCCACACGCTCATTTTCGTGAGGAGGTGGTCTGTGTTTTGGTGGGGGCTTGAGTTTTGGTGGTGGCATCCCCAATGGAGGCTTATGCTTTTTAAGATCTTCTCCTTCAAAGGCCAGACGCTCATTTTCATGAGGTGGCGGCTTGTGTTTAGGAGGGGGCTTGTAATTTGGAGGCTTGTGCCCTAGAGGCTCTTCAAGCACTAAACGCTCATTTTCATGAGGTGGCGGCTTGTGTTTAGGAGGGGGCTTGTAATTTGGAGGCTTGTGCCCTAGAGGCTCTTCAAGCACTAAACGCTCATTTTCATGAGGTGGCGGCTTGTTTTTAGGAGGTGGCTTGTAAGTTGGAGGCTTGTGCCCTAGAGCCTCTTCAAGCACTAAACGCTCATTTTCATGAGGTGGGGGCTTGTGTTTAGGAGGGGGCTTGTAATTTGGAGGCTTGTACCCTAGAGGCTCTTCAAGCACTAAACGCTCATTTTCATGAGGCGGCGGCTTGTGTTTAGGAGGGGGCTTGTAAGTTGGAGGCTTGTGACCTAGAGGCTCTTCAAGCACTAAACGCTCATTTTCATGAGGCGGCGGCTTGTGTTTAGGAGGGGGCTTGTAAGTTGGAGGCTTGTGCCCTAGAGGCTCTTCAAGCACTAAACGCTCATTTTCATGAGGCGGCGGCTTGTGTTTAGGAGGGGGCTTGTAATTTGGAGGCTTGCGCCCTAGAGGCTCTTCAAGCACTAAACGCTCATTTTCATGAGGTGGTGGCTTGTATTTAGGTGGGGGTACGTAAACCGGAGGCTTCTTCACAGGAGCTGGTGATATGGGCTTGGGAGAAGGCTTCTCAAGTGGCTTTGGCTTGAAACCATCATCAGCCACAGAGATAGTGGTGGTGATAGTGAGTGCCACCACTCCTAAAAACAACACCAACAAGTGCATTTGTTTGGCCATCTTTGTTGGTTGATGATGAATTTGAAATGGCTAGAGAGGGTCTTTTATAGAGGTGTCCCAGTACCAATGCCCATCGACACACCTCACAGTAGATAGTAGGGAATAAAAAATCAACAAGAGTTAAAAGTTTGGCCATCTACACTCATAAGCTGGTGTGAAAGGAGTTGGAATTCGTAGAAGCCGCATTTTTTTTTCTCGTTTCCCTTTGCGGCCTGATAGTGTGGTAATTTGCTTTTGGGCACGCAGTTTGGATAAGATTTTCTATGGATTGTCAGTAAAGCCTCACGTTCTCCTACTTTCTTATATGGGTTATTGGAAAATGAAGTATATAGAGAATTCTATCTGGATTTCTTTCCTCTCCTCTGTCGGCATCTTTACCCCGTTTTGTTTATATATTGTGAGGATTCACAGTAGAGATGAAATCAGCCAATGAAAAGATATCTAATAAAAAGGAGTAGGTGTTGGGGTTTGGGATGCACTAAATTAAACTAGATCATGAAATCTTCAAGTTACACCAATGAATTCTTAGTGGATTGTCCCATCTAACATTAGTTTTGAGTCAATGTTGGAGTTCAACTATCAGGATCAGACTATAAACAAAGGACACCGACTACCAGGATCCCCATCCAGTCCCTTAAAGTGGGCGCCACTCTTAAATCCAAACTGCTAAATATCAACGTCTTTCTGTACATCTGCGCTATGCCTAACTTTTCTCCACTCAGATTTAAGCCCACTTCATGAAATTGATATTATGTTCCAAGCACATAGTAAAGCACAAAGGAAAAAGAAGAAGGGAAAAAGGGTACATGCAAATGAAAATGTGTCCTGCTTAATAAATTGTTTTACATTTAATCAAACTATTGATGTGCCTAGCTTATCCATATATTGAGTCGACTGTTTGGATTTACGGTGAGCCACAAATAGGAATGCAAACAGATTGGATTTAGGACACAGCCATTGTGGATCTGGTCTCAAATCTGTCTCTATAGATCAAGCTGCGAAATTGGGTTCGGATCCAACACAAAACCTAATCTAAAAGAAGTTGTAGAGAGTGCATTTATATAATTGGATAGGAGATCTTCAAAAATACATATTTTTTTTAAAATATATAAGTTAGAAAATTCAATAGTATAATTTCTCACATGTGAATATAACTAATGATTTTAAGCCCTTAAAATCTATGTATATTTTTAATATGTGAATTTAATCATCTTGAGTTTTAATTATTGTGTGTTTGTGGATGCGCGAAACCTGCAATCGAACAACCATGCAACGCGCAGTCCACGACATAAGAACGACGACTCACATCTTGACTCTCTTCTGAATCTTGTGTTACAGATTATATCGTATATATAATTTCGATCCGCTTTCTTTACCCCTAAAAAAGCATTGGTACAGTGACCAAAATACTCTTATTTCTAAATTCAATCATCGGCTAACCCAATGGTTTGCTACCCAACATAAATCCTCAAACTGGAGCATTAAGAGGCTTCGGTTCTAGATCTGAAGTTCCGAATTTCAAATGCATGCATTGCATGATGTGGGTCCAAATTTCTTCATAATAAAAGAATAAATATTATCCTATATATATATATATATATATATATGTCTTACTCGAAATGGGAGACTTATCGACACCCACAGTCACTGCCCGCTTTTCCCAGGTATCTCTATATATTACTACGGTCCCAAGAATGGGCCTTTTTGTGAATTGTGATCACTGACACTATGGGCTCTCCTGGAAACTTTTTTAGTCTGTTGGTAGGGACAGGGGTGGATCCCTGAGGGCCTATTTGAATGTATGGTGAATTGAAGTATGGTGCGGTGAAGGGCCACGTCGTATCACCATTTTTTGAAAAACGAGATAAAGGCATCCACGAGATTTTGCGGGCTTTCTAGGTGTCCTAACCCAAAAAGTGATCCCAAGTTAATGTGCTCCAAGTATGTCGCAAGAGGAGGGGTTAAACAGTGTGGGTTGTGGCCTGAGGGAGCACCCAAGTGATTGTGCTCTTGCAATCTGAACGGGTGTGATTTGCCTGGAATTAATGACCCCTCCTATGATTAGGTGACCCATGAGAACTACTGAGTCAAGTATTGGAATTTGGAAGGCTCGTCTTTCTATTAAATATCCGAGTATTTCAAAATGAATCTCCCGTAACTTTTGTTATACTAGATGTCTTATTATATAATGGAATAAGAGGATAAACACAATCTTGTATGTTATTAAGCAAATTTATTAATTAAATTATTCATCATACAATCAATATTGTAGTGGAGCCAACTTTTATTACAGTAAATTCTAAAAATATCCAATACAAAAGATGGTGTGCATTTTAAACCGTTCAAATTAATTTTCAACAAAACAAGCTGTACTTCAACTTAGAATTCTCCAAGTCAGATACTCCAAGGATTCAAGCTCAAATAGCATTGAACAGATGGAGACGGATGCAGGCCCTAGGCATGAAAACTGGGTTGTGCCTTGCCGTGCCCAAGTTGCTGACACGGCCCAGGGCACGGCCCACTGGCTGGCCCACATGCATGCCTCTTCTATTTTCTTAATTTTCTTATATAAATTGAAAGAAAAATTATGAACTTTTAGGCGTTCTTAACTTGAAATAAAGTCAAAACTATTAAAATAAATGCAAAAACATTGATTCTAATTTACAAAAGAGTAATAAATCTTTAATTATTTTCAAAGGAGTAATTAATCTTTAATTATTTTAAGTTTTATATATTTATATATAAAAACTTAAATTTATATATATGGAGCTTGTCGTGCCGTGCTTGGGTCCGGGCACCCTTGGCCCAGCACGGCCTAGTCGGGGAAGTCGGGCCTGGCCGTGTTGGCACATTGACCCGGTCAAAAGCCCAGGCACGATGTTTTCCGTTCCGAGCTCGAGACGCCCTCCCAAATTTTCACCTCTAGACGCGGCAATGCAATTAGTGCAGCCCACATAAATCAAATGAAAGTCTCTTTTGTGCATGGCCCGGCAAGGGGATTGGTTTTTATTAGATGGATTAAGTATAAAATATTAAGACTTTATCTATAAAATGTTTTTTATTTTTAATTTTGATCGCCCGTTAAATATGCGATCAAGTTAGAAATGGACCTAACTTCAATTGTAGTGATTTTATACAAGAAAAATGTAATTATGAATGATTATGGAGCCATTCACCATTTCTAATGCAAGTTAGGGACTCTCAATTGTTGGATAAAATAGAAAGCCTACCCATAAAATGAAGAGGGATATAGAAACTAATAGTGGGCCCAATAAATAAAAAGATTTTATTTCAGGTGAGAAATGGGCCCATCTTATTGTGGAATGCGAGGTTTGGGTTCGTAATGATATAAATTAGAGGATTTTATTGAAAAATTTTCATTATGTGGGCATTGCACGAAATAGTGCCTCTTAACTTACGCCGCACGAAAGCATTCCTCCCGTTGTTATGGACAGTGACGCTAGCGTCGCTTAATTAGAGACAAGCAACGTTAGCGTCACTCCTCTCAAATACTCCATTGTGCTGCTCGAACTAGGAGTCACTATTTCGTACAGTACCCACGTAATGAGAATTTTTCAGTAAAATCCTCTATAAATTATTGCAGTTTTTACCCAAATAAAAAAACAACCTTCCCAGGATAGCAGTTCATTTTAGCAATAAGCATAACCTCTTGGAGTACAGGAAAAGATGCTTTTTTCCTATGGAATATCTAAGGTTGGTCATACCTAAAAAAACACATGGGATGAAATACCACGTGTACGAATCCATTGAAGAGAGGACGTTTTAAAGTGCAGGCACACCTTGAAACTTGAAATCTAGCAAAATCTCGTGGATACCTTTCTCTGGGTTTTTCAAAATGATGATATAACTTGAAAGCCAGCAAAATCTCGTTGTTGCTCCTGTATGTCTTTTGTGAAAATGATATAATGACCTTGCGCCTAGCATCAGTTTGGTAATTCTACTAATATAGTCAAGTCAAGTAAAGTAGATTTTAAAGAAGAGCAGGGCTCTCCTAATCTGCATCTTAGCTTATCCTAAGTTGGAGTAGTGCTGGTCCCACAAATCAAACTTGATTATATCTGTTTTTTACATGATGGAACTAAAAAATCCAATTCTTATTGGATTTATATTTTGGAAACGATCATTATGCAAAAAACAGCATAATCGACTTTAATTTTGTAGGACCAACCTTATGTCAGCTTAGGATAAGATAAGTTGCAGCTTAGGAGAGCAGGCCCTTTAAAGAAAGAATAAAATATAAGTGGGTTAGATGATATTTTATTTTTAATTGTTTGTTATGAAATCTTTTTGACTTTTTGTATATAAAAATTGATTTTCTTTTTTTAATTTTAGTGGATAAAGGGAGTTGCTTTTTGACTTTTTGTATGAAAAATATGGATGGAGTTTTGAATAAAGTGTACTTGATGTGACATCTTGTCTGGAAAATGGAGACTTTACTTGACTTAGATTGTATTGTTTTAGTAAAGTGCCAAACGGGCCCTTCACCCAATCAGAGGGATTCGGACTCGTGAGAGAGAGGTGAAGAGGTCTCGCCGCTGAGCTAGTGGTGGATTGGTTCATTTCAACATAGCTATAAGCTTACATTATTTTATAAACAATTACAAGACTTTTAACTCTAGAGAAAGCACTTTTAAACTCTAACAAAGAAAATGATCACAAAAACTTCTTACATACACTGAGGGCCTATTTGTTCATGTAATTGAATCCTTAGGAGTTTTATATCATCATGTGGGCTCTTAGGGCCTGTTTGTTTAGAAGAACTTCAAATGCCCAATCCCTATTTAACATTTGAAATGCTGAAATTCTAAAAATTCACAAAGGCTGGTGGAGTTTTAGGCGTCTGCCACAGGGAAAGCCTGTAACGGAGATGACAGTGGATCCGGACTCGATAGACTAAGCATATGATGATGCTCTCCTTTCATAGGATATGAACTGGATGGTGTAACTAATATTATGGTTGTGCTCAAAATCTAGATTCAAATATATGTTATTGCTGGATGGCAGCCAAAACTGTGAGATAAAAGAATAATCTAATAACACCAAGTAAAACAACAAGATATAATGTCACTAGACTTGATGCTTCACACACAGGCAATCAATGTATAGAAGGAAGAAAATATTGCATTGAAGTCAATGAGGACAATGCAATGGATTATTTACACTTCCGTCCACTGATGCACTTGACTGGTTTCTAGGTGAAACTTGAGCATTGATGGTTACTCTGTCTATGTAATTCCAACATAGCGTGTTCTGCCTTACCAAAAAAAAAAAACATTGTGTGTTCTGCTTTGAGTCGGGAGTCCTGAACTGGCAAAAATACGAATGGAAATATTTGATATTCCTAGAGTTGGCGCCTCTCCAAGGTACAAATGAAGTTCTAGATCTTGTTATGTATGTTGGTTTGACATTAAATACCAAAAGCTCAGACCGTTCGTAAATGTCATAACAATGCATATCATCAACAAATATCACCTGATGACTGGTGCATAAATGAGCATGACCCGAGCCAGTTGATAACTCAGTGAGTCAGTGAAACCAAGCTCAACCCATGAACTTGATCAATCCATTTTCTTAGTAAATTTTTTGGACAATGGAACTTCTTGAACATTTTTTTTAATACTATATTATCACTTAGGACAGCTTCGACTTATGTCCTTTCCGGTCATACTTAAGGCAGGGAAGTGTTAGGCCCGATAATAACCATGTTTCAAGGCCCTTTTTTGCTTGGGGGGCTTGTTCGTTAATTTTTTGATTTTGGGGGATATACAATGCAACTATGCTATGATTGTCCAATTATACGGTGCCCTAAAGTAAGAAAATTACAGTGTGATGGGCTTTTTAGGCATTTTTTGTATGTTATGGCGAAGTCCCGATGATGGTATAATGCCTGTTCTTTTAAAGAGTTGTCCTAGCGTTATAGCCAATGATAAGATTTTGTGTAACGCCCCACCCTTCGAACTAATCGAGAGTCGGCTCTGATAGCATTTGTAACGCCCCACCCTATACCCATATATAATATTGTCCGCTTTGGCCCACGGGCCTCACCGTTTTGCTCCTGATGGGCCTCAACCCAACAAAGGGCCTCATGTAAGGTAAGGGTATAAGCTCTACATATAACTCCATTCACTTTCCTCTATATGGTCGATGTGGGACTCCGCCCCCCATAGGACTGCACCTCCTTGTGCAATAGTTTGCCAGTCCCTGTAGCCTGCCAGCACTCTTGACCTGCCCACATGGAGACCCGCTTACTTGGACCAGACCACGGCAGTGGACCCACACTCGAACTAGTCGAGAGTCGGCTTTGATACCATTTGTAACGCCCCACCCTTCGAACTAGTCAAGTCAAGAGTCGGCTCTAATACCATTTGTAACGCCCCACCATTCGAACTAGTCGAGAGTCGGCTCTAATACCATTTGTAACGCCCCACCGGGCCTCACGATTTTGCTTCTGATAGACTTCAACCCATCAAAAGGCCTCATGCAAGGTAAAGGTGTAAGCTCTACATATAATCCCATTCACTTTCCTCTCTATAATCGATGTGGGACTCCGAGGCGTCACATTTTGTCAAATGAAGAAAATTTATTATAAACGTAGTACTAGAGCCATTTCTATGGAACATCATTGTAGTAAATATCGTATTGTAGTAATTCTCTTTATAAATACAAATGACTCAAAATTCTCTTTATATGACATCAGTTTTGAAATACTACAAATTGAAGTAAAAAATTTGATTTGGAGAACACGAAGAATTGAAAATACATTATCTCAACATGAATCTACTTCCTCTACTCAATATCAAATATCAAGAGATGTTCCAGCATTATGCTCAGAATTTATTACAAAATTAACTTTAGATAAAAAAACCATTAAAACTTCCTGCTGACTTTCAAAATGAAATTTCTTTAAGAATCGATCCCCTTGATAAACATAAATCAATAAATGCAGTTATTGGAGGACCACCAATTCTAGTGTCTCCTGATACTACTGCAGACTATTCCACTGATGAATCTGAAGATCAATTCATCCCTCAAATTAATCGAATTTTCAATTCCAGCACTCATACATCAAAAACAAAAAATTATTACAGTAGACCCACTCCAATGAATCTCCAATTTGAAGAAATTCCTGATATTGCAAATTGTAAATATGAAGGTAGTTCATTAGTCGAATGGAATATAGATGGACTAACTGAATATGGCATTCTTAATATTCTGCGAAATATGATCATCTATACTAATGCTGGTCTCACTTATGGTAATACACAAGCTCAAATTATAAAAACAATTATAGTTGGATTTACTGGCCAACTTCATGGCTGGTGGGAATATTATCTTACACCAATTCAAAAAACAAGTATACTCAATTCAGTTAAATTAAATGAAGAAGGTAAACCTCTTCTCAATGCTCAAGGTCAGCCAATTTCTAATGCAGTTGAAACATTAATTCATAATATCCTAATTAATTTTTCAGGAAATGTTATTGATCAAATTGAAAAATATAGAGAACAATTAATTCAGGTGGTATAAAGATGTCTTTCTCTCCCTTGTATTCCAATGATTCAATTCTAAGGAAGATTTCTGGAAAGAAAAATTTATTTCTGGCCTTTAACATAGCACTTTCATTTTTTTTTTCTTGTTCTTTAACATAGCACTTCATTAAAAATGTTCAGTAGTGCACTTTTTCTTCTAAATTCATGTCCTTCTGTAAAACCTACGTTATCTAATGGCCTTCCTCCACCCTTGGACACTTTGAAGAAGATCAAGCCTTCATGTTGAAGATTTAATCTGGAAAGATTTTCATATAGGGTTCGAAAACTTGTCCAATTGACTTGTGACTCGGTCGAGTCATCCCATTTTGGACAAGGGCAGAGTCAAATTCAAGGGAGATTTGGAATAAATAAAAGAATGCTGTAAGCATGGTTGTTTTTTCTTTTATTCTTCTTAATTTCATATTTACTTAATATAAAAATTTATTAATTTGGATTTAATTATTATCATGAATCCAAGTGAGTTAATATATTTCTAATTTTATAAAAACTAACTCTGTTTCTATATTCTATTAAAATAATTTAAATGAAAAAAATGACTTTCTTGAGTGATCATGTGTGGAGTCTCTCAGGACAAGTTCTTTGGAGTTGGGCGAGTCGTATCCGAGTCTGAGTTTACCAACTTTGGTTTCAAAACAAGAACGTACACATGCATGCTAAAGCTTGTGTTTAATTTTCTATGATTATTAACTCTAAGGGTCTGTTTAGTAATTCTAAAATTAAGCACTTATTTAAATATTAAGAGCTTAGTAATAATTTAGAGTGTTCGATAAAACACTAATTATATTTCATGTTTAGAACTTATCTTTAGCAATAGGCAGTTTTAGCCTCTCAAAAATAAGCTGGTGGAGGCAGCTCTTTTTTCGCAACTTTTTGTCTAAAAGCGGAGAAAGTCGAGGACGGACATAATTTCGGGTGCATGGGATGAAAATGTCCTATAAGAACTTTCATATTGACTGAAATACCCTTATCCTTACTTCTTCCCTAGATTTCCTGCACTCCACTCTCTTAAGCAGAACTAGAAATGGGTTTTACATGATTTTTCTTACAAATCCATGACATAACCTATAAAGCAAAAATGCCTAAATAGAGAAGTGCGGATATGTGGGATTTGCATGTGTTAACAGAGAAAACAACCAGCCATTCATGAGTTATATCGTGTCTAAAGCAAAATTAGACAGGTTTTACATAATCGCACAACCAAAACCATACTTGGGTCTCAAATCCATGACATTAATGGGATCGGCAGGATCAGAAGAACACAACTTTGGATGTGCCTGACGACCTGATGCATATGTTAATACCTCACAATTTCAACTGATTCCAATCATACTCTTAACCCCAACCATGCCAAACCCAAGCTACATTAGAGAGCTCATGATGGCAGAAGTACTCACGAGAAGATGGGAAAATTTGTAGAAATCTGCAATTTTCAGGATTTTGGGTTGACCAAACACAACAGGACATATCTGTCCGTGGGACGCACATGGCCCGCCAGTATGGAAGATGAGTGCTGCCCTTAGGAAGTCCACTCAGGGGCAACCCAAGTTGTGGGGCTCCAGTTGGATCCGGGCCCTGTTGGGCCCAAAAATCTAAGTCCCAAAATGGGGTGTATTTATCCACAGCCCTGTTGGATCCTTCATTACATCAGCTGGACTCGTTAGACCCTCTTTCTTTGTTTCTTTTAATAATGACATAGAATTACCCCTCTTATAAGCTCTAATTTGGAGGTTTTCCAAACACCCAAATATGAAATCAGAGCTTTGTTTATTAATTTTACCAAACAGTCTAAATTATAAATTAGAACTTAAAAAGTAGAGCTTTTATTTTAGACCTTAATTTAATTAGATCTTATTTGTTAAATTAGAGTTACCAAACGGGCCCTAAGATTAAGATAATTATACGATTAAAATCATAGCAAAACTAACAGATAGATTCATCGACCAACAAAATGAAAAGGACGCTTTGGAATATATTCAGAAGATGACATTGGACCATTTGCAGTGTGTCAAAAATTTCTTTGACAACCTGTTGATTTTTTACATGTGGCACATCTGAACTGTTTTCTATTATCTCCTGTTTTTGTTCTTTCTTTAAAATAAAAATGGCACCCTTTAAGGAAAATTTCCTGGAGTCTCTGCTGCTGTATGTATGTTCCACTGTGACTGAAAGTCATAGTCAGCAATACGTTTTTCTCTACAATAATACTAAATGGACCTAAAGCTGGTCCTTAGGACCATCTCTCTTACATTATTCGATTGGGTTTCCGATCCATTACCGAGTGAAAGGGATGATGAACTTGGAGCCCAATCTTGAGGAACTATATAACTGCCCACAATTCAGTAGCACTAAGGTCAATAGAATAGGAATTGAAAACATATGAATTCATTGTCATGTGAGATCCACCAAATGATTATTAAGGAGGTGAAGTGTGAATGACATGAGGTAATTATGGGGTAAATGATATAAGGTAGTAACGTAGATGAGACCTTGACTTTCTTGTGATTTGACTAACCATGGTAAGGGCCAAGTATTCATTTTCCGTCCCCCCTTGATTCACATTCCATTAAAAGGGAGGTTATTTGATGGTCATTAATTTTTATATATTTACCCTGAGATTTTCATTTTTAACCACTTATGCCATGAATTCCTATGTATTTTATACAAACAATATTCAAGCCCTTGGGATAAGCAGTTATCCTCCAAGCCTCATTTATGGCCGTCGGTTTGCAAGGAAATTGAATCCACAGGAACTCGTGGTCAAATGGGCTTACAGAGGTGAAAATTTGAACCCCACCCATATAATTAACTTGAACTGACCACATTTGACTCAACCTAATCGGTCACAGGATTTGAGAACTTAACTCACAATAGAAGCGGTTAGGATTAGGGTCAACCTGCATAACATATTAAAAAAGGTTTGTTTAGAGCCCACCCGCATACATGACTCCAATTAATTAACAATTTAGTTGTTTAATATTTTGATACTTAAAATAGTTCATTTTACACGGAATAAGCTGACTTTGTGTTAAACGTTTTTGGCCTACAATATAACTCAACTGTAGCCTTAATATTTGAAGTGAATTGGGTTTGGCCATGCATCTATAAGTTGGGTCGGGTTAAATAGGCTGACCTACAATGAGTGCAGGTTATGAGGGTCGGGTCGGGTCGAGTCGACCCGTTTGGCACGCGTTAAAGTTGCTTAACCAACTTTAAAAATGCATTTGATATAGGTTAACTGGACTTCAACCCATAAACATGCCTCGTCAACTTGACTGCTTTTGAACAAACTTGACATGTGGGCTGCAACAACTATTATTAAGAGGTAGAGAGGAATGATAGGACGTGGAGACGTAGGTACAACCCTCACATTCCTAGGTTTTGAATTACTAGGTGTTGGCTGATTAGTCATCCTCTCATTCATTTTTCCATTGGAGCGAAAATATTTAAGTCTTACGATTGGTATGCATTCAGTTATATGAAACAACTATGCCCTTTCATTAAAGCGGAGCAACAGTATGTGCTCGGTTGGAGTAAAATCTAGATCAATTTCAAGGGATGGTGTGTGAGATATAAACAGCTTTGACCAAGATAGCAGGTTTTATTACATTTTAAAATCTAGATCAATTTATTATACATTTTATTTTAGTTGAATGAGTAGGTTTTATTACATTCAGCGTAAAGGAGGTTTTTGAGGTAGCAGGCAGTAATTTATAAAATAAATATATTATTTTTAGCGATGGATTTTATTTGTCGCCTAATAAGAATAAATATATCTGTGCATATTATCCCCGAAGTATATAATTTGTCGCCTAAGAGAATTTGTAGCAAGGTTAAATATTGGGCGACGAATTAAAGTGGTCGCCTAATGTCTACAAACTATGCGCGACAAAACTAATTCATCGCCTATTATAACTTATGGCAACTCATGCACTATTTAGCGACAATAGAGTTTTGTTGGTAAAATCTATCATTTAGCGACGACTCCATTTTGTCGCCAAATTCCTTTTTCACCATATTTTATCCATTTTCTTGCAATGAATTATGGATATTTGGCGACAAAAAATATCATTTTTGCCAACATAACGTGTTGTCGTAGAAAATTGATATTTGGCGACGATAATGTGTTGTCGTAGAAAATTGATATTTAGCGACGATAATGTGTTGTCGCAAAAAATTGGTATTTAGCAACGATTAATTGTGATCGTCGTCAGAAAAATTCACAGACGCCAAATAGGCGACGAACTGGCGACAAGAATGGTTTCGTCGCAGAATATATTGGGCGACGATTTTATTATTTTCTGCGAAAAATATTTGCGTTGCGAAAAATGATTTTTGTTGTAGTGAATAGAAAGCTAGGTACTGCACCTCTAATGGTTGTCGAAAAGAAATTGGGCTCAAGTTAAGCTTTTAAGTCAATTTGAGTCAAGTACGTAGAGAACCGTGGGTGGGTCCATTGGCCCACTAAAAGGATGCGGGTTACACGGGTCAACCTGACTCGTGGTAACCCATGATGGTTATGCGGGTACAGTGGATCAGGCTGACCTACAGTGGATGTGGGTTAATAGTGTCCAACCCGTTTAATAAATGGGCCCGACCTGACCCGTTTGTCACTCTACTCTCAACTCGCTCTTCTCTTTCTTTCTTTTAATTTAACTCTTAATTTTTTTCATTGCACCCCTCAAGTAAACAAACAGGGCCAAAAGTGGATAACAAATTCCCAAAGCAAACAACTACGCTCCTCAATTGCTAATTTGAGTGTTAGACTTTCCTGTACAACTGTGGTTTTAGAGGATCCAAACTCAGTTTTCTTTGTTAGAACTTGGTTGGTTCATTGTTCGGCGGTGGATTATCCACGTGAGGGAGAGCATTGAAAAGTATTTTGCATAGTCTACTAACACTTCGAGGTTTTGATAAGAATGATTAGCTAAGAAGGTTACTATGGTATCAAAGTCAACTGGTCGTGAGCTCAAACCACAAGAGGAATGACTCGGTGAAAAAAATGGTGTGTCGTCAAAAGTGCGTGACCGGTTTGAGGGGGAATATTGATGAGGGGGTTCCCGGCCCCAGTGAGGGAGTATACAAAAGTTTTTCCTTTGTCTCTACCAACACATCAAGGTTTTGGATGGCTAGGTTAGATAAGGAAACTTAATAGATTAAATATAGAAATAACTATTTTTAGAGATAACTAAACATAGAAACACCAATTTATAGAATAAACATAGGCTAAGATTTCTATCCAGAGGAGTAGAGCCGCTGACATTTCTAACCAGAAGAGTACATCCATAGTTCCATACATACATACATACATTAAACACATCCATAGTTCCATACATACATACATACATTAAACATGCTCTACGCAGATATCCTCTTTAATTGAACACCCATGTTATTTCTCTCTCTCTCTCTCTCTCTCTCTCTCTCTATATATATATATATATATATATATATATATATATATAGATGGGCACTGTTAGCTTCGCCGCTTAGTTTGATTGGGGAGGCTTGTAGGCGTAGGGCGGCTTCTTGACAGGGGTTGGTGGCTTCTCAAATGGTGGCTTGTCTTCTGGAGGTGGCTTCTCAAATGCCACACGCTCATTTCCGTGAGGAGGTGGTCTGTGTTTTGGTGGGGGCTTGAGTTTTGGTGGTGGCATCCCCAATGGAGGCTTATGCTTTTTAAGATCTTCTCCTTCAAAGGCCAGACGCTCATTTTCATGAGATGGCGGCTTGTGTTTAGGAGGGGGCTTGTAATTTGGAGGCTTGTGCCCTAGAGGCTCTTCAAGCACTAAACGCTCATTTTCATGAGGTGGCGGCTTGTGTTTAGGAGGGGGCTTGTAATTTGGAGGCTTGTGCCCTAGAGGCTCTTCAAGCACTAAACGCTCATTTTCATGAGGTGGCGGCTTGTGTTTAGGAGGGGGCTTGTAATTTGGAGGCTTGTGCCCTAGAGGCTCTTCAAGCACTAAACGCTCATTTTCATGAGGTGGGGGCTTGTGTTTAGGAGGGGGCTTGTAATTTGGAGGCTTGTACCCTAGAGGCTCTTCAAGCACTAAACGCTCATTTTCATGAGGCGGCGGCTTGTGTTTAGGAGGGGGCTTGTAAGTTGGAGGCTTGTGACCTAGAGGCTCTTCAAGCACTAAACGCTCATTTTCATGAGGCGGCGGCTTGTGTTTAGGAGGGGGCTTGTAAGTTGGAGGCTTGTGCCCTAGAGGCTCTTCAAGCACTAAACGCTCATTTTCATGAGGCGGCGGCTTGTGTTTAGGAGGGGGCTTGTAATTTGGAGGCTTGCGCCCTAGAGGCTCTTCAAGCACTAAACGCTCATTTTCATGAGGTGGTGGCTTGTATTTAGGTGGGGGTACGTAAACCGGAGGCTTCTTCACAGGAGCTGGTGATATGGGCTTGGGAGAAGGCTTCTCAAGTGGCTTTGGCTTGAAACCATCATCAGCCACAGAGATAGTGGTGGTGATAGTGAGTGCCACCACTCCTAAAAACAACACCAACAAGTGCATTTGTTTGGCCATCTTTGTTGGTTGATGATGAATTTGAAATGGCTAGAGAGGGTCTTTTATAGAGGTGTCCCAGTACCAATGCCCATCGACACACCTCACAGTAGATAGTAGGGAATAAAAAATCAACAAGAGTTAAAAGTTTGGCCATCTACACTCATAAGCTGGTGTGAAAGGAGTTGGAATTCGTAGAAGCCGCATTTTTTTTTCTCGTTTCCCTTTGCGGCCTGATAGTGTGGTAATTTGCTTTTGGGCACGCAGTTTGGATAAGATTTTCTATGGATTGTCAGTAAAGCCTCACGTTCTCCTACTTTCTTATATGGGTTATTGGAAAATGAAGTATATAGAGAATTCTATCTGGATTTCTTTCCTCTCCTCTGTCGGCATCTTTACCCCGTTTTGTTTATATATTGTGAGGATTCACAGTAGAGATGAAATCAGCCAATGAAAAGATATCTAATAAAAAGGAGTAGGTGTTGGGGTTTGGGATGCACTAAATTAAACTAGATCATGAAATCTTCAAGTTACACCAATGAATTCTTAGTGGATTGTCCCATCTAACATTAGTTTTGAGTCAATGTTGGAGTTCAACTATCAGGATCAGACTATAAACAAAGGACACCGACTACCAGGATCCCCATCCAGTCCCTTAAAGTGGGCGCCACTCTTAAATCCAAACTGCTAAATATCAACGTCTTTCTGTACATCTGCGCTATGCCTAACTTTTCTCCACTCAGATTTAAGCCCACTTCATGAAATTGATATTATGTTCCAAGCACATAGTAAAGCACAAAGGAAAAAGAAGAAGGGAAAAAGGGTACATGAAAATGAAAATGTGTCCTGCTTAATAAATTGTTTTACATTTAATCAAACTATTGATGTGCCTAGCTTATCCATATATTGAGTCGACTGTTTGGATTTACGGTGAGCCACAAATAGGAATGCAAACAGATTGGATTTAGGACACAGCCATTGTGGATCTGGTCTCAAATCTGTCTCTATAGATCAAGCTGCGAAATTGGGTTCGGATCCAACAAAAAACCTAATCTAAAAGAAGATGTAGAGAGTGCATTTATATAATTGGATAGGAGATCTTCAAAAATACATATTTTTTTAAAATATACAACTTTGTTTTAAATGAGTTTTTCTGAGTTTGCTGTGAATTTTTCTGAGTTTTGTATAAGTTATCAGACTTTGGCATGAAGTTATTTGACTTTAAATTAAACTCATCTTTGTTTTGTATTAATTTCTATAAGTTTGATATGAATTTATCAGTGTTTGCTATGAATTAATTTGAGTGTGATATGAATTAAACTGGATTGAGGTGAATTTATCTCAATTTGAAATTAATTTATCGAAGTTTGCTGTGCATTTATATTAATTTGATGTGAACTTTTTTAACTTTGATGTGACTTTATATGAATTTATCTGTGTTTGAAATTATAACCATTTCATAAAAAAGTCATGTCCCATCAATATTAATTTATCTGTATTTGATATAAAACTCTTTGACTAGATTAGGTTTGGTTTGAATTTATCCAAAGTTGATATAAAATTATTTGTATCTGAAGTGAATTTGTCTATGATTTTATCTGACTTTGTTATAGTTCTATCTAACTTTGCTTTTAGACTGGGATGAGTTTGATATCATTTTAGCTTAGTTGCATATGGTTCTGTCGAAAACTCATCTTACTACATTTAAATTCTATGGTATCAAGAAAAGACGATGAGTTGGAGCAAAAAATCAAGATTAGATTGCATGACACATATTCAAACAGTTAGAAGGGCAAATCAGTTATAAAAAAAATCTGACGTGTCATGCTAAGGGACCACCGCCCGAATTAATCCTATGCGCAAGGGACTTTAGGCCTGAAACAGTAATGCTGTATACTAGAGACTTTATAACGTAATAATCAGGGATCTATCGCTAATTTACCCAAATTAAAACTAGTTGGATTTGTAAGAAAGTGTTGTGGGAAAAGACTTCAGGTGGATTTCGTAAAAGAAAACTTCTACGAAGAGCATTTACATTCCTCTCTTTAGATGAGGTTCTCCTTCTTTTACAATGAGGGTTAGTTAATCACGATATAAATCATATGCTCAATCGTACAGTGGAACCAATTACTATTAGAGTAGAATTGAGGTTATGCATGTGAGAAAGTGAGGTATTAGTTTTAAGTGGTTCCACTATCTTCAATGGTTCCACTATCTTCAACTCATGGGATGCATGAGACACTTGTAAAGTGAAATTGAACCGAAGTTTCAAATCAAAAGGTGTTAAGTTTCAAAATTTACCTCCTTGACGTTTTGTCATTTTATAAAGACACCTTCTAGACTTTCTTGGATCGTAAAAAAGTGACAGCCGTTTTCCATTTAGTGGAAAAAGAGATTGATTTTTTAGATTTTTTAAAAAGAAAAAACAGAAAAGGTGATTTTTGAAATTTGGCACTTTTTTTTATATATAACGTCTCTTCTTTTCTTGTCTCTTAAATTAATCATTCACTTCAATTTAGTTGTAATATCAAAAGGGCTTTCTTTTTATCCAAGAAAGTAAAAAAAAAAAAAAAAAAAAAAGGTCTTTCTCATGCTATAAAATGACAAAAAAGTCAAGTAGGTGAATTTTAAAGTTTTATACTTTTTGACATGACCCCTCTCCTTAAAGTGACCGTTCACTTTACAGGTGAATTACCCAAACACGCACGCCTCTTTGTTTGAATAAGGGTTGAAATGAAATTAAATGATGTGGTCAAATCAAGAGAAAAAGTATGAGGAATGGATCCAAATTAAAGGTACAAAATGACAAAAGGCTTCCTTAAAAGGCATTAAATGAAAAAAGAAAAAGAAAAGAGATACTCTTAAAAAGCACTAAATGAAAAAAAGATAGGACATAATTTTTGTCTTTTTTAGGTCATGTTTGGCAACCAAATCTTTAGGAAAAAGATTTTCGCTTTCCCTAAAGATATTATAAATTCATGTCTGGCAATTGTAAATTGGATTTGAATAAATAGAAATCTTCATTTGTTACGACTTTCTAATCCAACCACCTCTCATAAGATTTGAAAACCCTCACTTAAGTGGATGTGCACACCTAATCCTATTTTTCTCAGCGATATACATTGATACACACCAATATCAATTTGAAATCATAAACTATACAAATTTCCAGTGAGGAATCCTTGTTCTAGTAGTAGTGAAGAATCATCAAGTCTATAGATTCCTCGCCTGTTGCCAGACATGCTCTTAGTGTTTTTACTTTCAATTGGAGGTGGCAAAACATGACTTGACCCGACCCGACCCCCATATGACCTGCACAACCCAACTTGCAAAATATGTAGGTTAGTCACAGGTCAAGGTTTTCTGACCAGTGGATAAACGGGCCGGGTTAGGGTTGACCCTCCTAAACAGGCATGACCCGTTTAAAATTCTCTTTAAATTTTGATTATTAGTCTAAATCCCAAAGAGGTAAACTAGTGATACCCACTTTCAATTGCACTATCTACTATCCAACTGAGACTTCAGACTCAATTTTATAAATCTTTTTATATATTTTGATATTTTTTAATAAAATTTTTATTTAATTCCTATAAGTTCTGCTATTTATTTCTATAGTCCTTATTTTAAAAAATATATACTATACTCAAGGTTTGGATTATTCTTTTTCTCCTTTTTTGCCCTTCAAGTATGCTTTTTTTTTTTTAGCTTACTCAAGAACTGTTTTTATATGGTCTTCTTTCTTAGGATATGGGTTATAGATATGAAGAAAATACAATCGACTTGACATAATTAAAACAAAAAAAGAGTTAAATTGATTTAGATTAACAAATGGGCCCAACCCGACCCGTTTGTCACTCTACTCTCAACTCCCTCTTCTCTTTCTTTCTTTTAATTTGACTCTTAAAATTTTTTTCATTTCACCCCTCATGTAAACAAACAGGCCCAAAAGAGGATAACAAATTCCCAAAGCAATAAACCACCTCCTCAATTGCTAATTTGAGGGTAAGACTTCGCTATACAACTGGGTTTTAGAGGATCCAAACTCAGTTTTCTTTGTTATAACTTGGTCGGTTCATTGTTCGATGGTGGATTATGTTAAGGAGTGGCTCTACGTGAGGGAGAGCATTAAAAAGTATTGGATCATCTACTAACACTTCAAGGTTTTGATAAGAATAGTTACCTAAGGAGGTTACATGGTATCAAAATCAACCAGTCGCGAGCTCAAACCACAAGAAGAACGACAGGAATGACTCAGTGAAAAAAATGGTGTGTTGTCAAAAATGCGTCTACGGGATTCCACGTGAGGGGGAGTATTGATGAGGGGGTTCCAAAAATGAGGGAGTATACAAAAGTTTTTCCTTTGTTTCTACCAACACCTCAAGGTTTTGGTCGGCTTGATTAGATAAGATAACTTTACAGATTAAAAATAGAAATAACTATTTTTAGGGACAGCTAAACATAGAAACAACTATTTATAGAGTAAACATAGGCTAAGATTTCTAACCGGTAGAGTAGAGCCAATGACATTTCTAACCAGAAGAGTACATCCATAGTTCCACAAATACATACATAAATTATACATGCTCTACGCAAATATCTGTTTTTTCCTTGAACACCCATTTTATTTCTCTATATATATAGATGGGCACTGTTGGCTTTGCCGCTTAGTTAGATTGGGGAGGCTTGTAGCCGTAGGGCGGCTTCTTGACAGGGGTTGGTGGCTTCTCAAATGGAGGCTTGTGTTCTGGTGGTTGCTTCTCAAGGGGAGGCTTGTGCCTTTCAAGAGGTGGCGGCTTGTGTTTAGGAGGGGGCTTGTAAGTTGGAGGCTTATGCCTAGGAGGCTCTTCAAGCACTAAACACTCATTTTCATGAGGTGGCGGCTTGTATTTAAGTTGGAGTCTGTAAATGTTACACCCCGACCAAATTTAACCCTGATTAGTACTAATTAATGGGGATTTAGTTTAATTAATTGTGCTTAGCTGTTAATTATTGTAATTAGTGTTGATTAGTCCTTGTAGACTGAGTTAGTTGAGCCTTGAACCTTGAATAAGTAAGTGGAACCGAATTGACTCGATTCGGTCAAGGTTTTTTTCGTAAATATCGATTTTCACATTTTGCATAATTTGCACGTCATTTTGGCATCATTTCGTGTATTTCGATGAGTACACCGATTTTCGTATTAGACTATACCTCATTTGACCAATCATTGAACTACTGGACCTTCATTTGACTCAAAGTGAAAATAGATTATTCATACCGGGCTTTATTGCAAAAGGGGAATTCTTATCCTTTATATACAACCCCCCTTTCATTTCATTCCTTATCATCCCTTCCTCTTTACTTTTCTTCTTCCTCCTCTCCTCTTCATCTATTAAGAGTGGTGGACTGTGCTTTGGAGTCAAAGAGTGAGAAGCTCTTCAACTTCATCCTCTTCTTCTTCCTCTCACCCTTGTTGACAAGGTTGACAAGAAAATCATCTCCCTTACCATTCCCACATTTGGATTTCTCGATATAGGTAAGAGGAAAACCCCTTCTTGTTATGTTTTAATTTAGAGTTGTCTTAGAGTAAAAAAGACTCATGGTTGTAAACATTGCATATTCATATAGTTTTTCATGTGATTTGTATGATTAGGGTTTGGTTAATTAGGGGTTTTGGGGTTGTTGAGCCAAGGTGTGAAGAAGAATTTTAGAAGCTCTATTAGAGGCAAGTATAAGCACTAACTTGGATTTACACATTGTTATTTTCATTGATTCAAATGGGATTCTCCTTTCATGATATTATCTCTCAATAATGAATGGGTTGATGTATCTTATGATTTTGATGACTAGGAATGTTCATGGAATTGTAAATGGTGGTTTGGATGGTGTTTATGTGGTGAATGGGAGCATGAAGGCTCCATTTTCATATGCAAGTTAGGTAATAGAAGGAAGTAGAAGTGAATGAGAAAGGAAATAGAAGAGAATCCCGTAATCAGGAATTCTGGACAGTTCACTCCAGCGAACCTCCACTGCAGCTTTAGGTCAAGTGAACAAAAGGATCGCTCGGACGCCCATCTTTCTGGATGGGGTCCGCTCGAGCCAACATGGGTCCATTCGAACGACCACACCACTGAAACCCTCACTCAAGCGAATGAAATGGGTCGCACGAGCAACTCAACCTCTGGATGGGTCCGCTCAAGCGAACCTGAAGCTGAAAACCTGGTCCTTTTGACCCAATTCTTGGAGTGAAAATTCAATTTGAAACATTATGTATTTCCTTATTATTGCCTATAATTGTTAAATCTTCGTATTGATGATACTACTCTTGGTGTCACAGTCACAGGTGCAGCTCCCGGCTTCGAGGAGGCCAAGGAGGGAGAGAAGGTTAGCCAAGAGGAACCTTCAGGATTAGAGGAGTGGCCAGAGCCCCGAGCCACTTAGTTGTCTTCCTCAAAGTTCGTGGTGACCTTTTGGGAGCTTCCTTAGTGTGTGGCTAGCCCATTTTGCGTGAGCAACAACTAGATGAATAGTTAAGTCTTTTGTTTATACTTTTGGTAATGTTTGTATAGAGTTCTTTTATACACCCTCTTTTGTAAAACAATGTATATAATTGTGTAATTCTTCTGTATTAAACTTGAAATGTTAATTAGACCAAATGTTTGTATAGAGTTCTTTTATACACCCTCTTTTGTTTATATTTTGATATTTTTTTAATAAAAGTTTTATTTAATTTCTATTAGTTCTCCTATTTATTTCTATAGTCGTTATTTATTATATATATATATACACACGCGCGCGCACACACTATGCTTAAGGTTTGGATTATTCTTTTTCTCCTTTTTCTCCTTTTTCTTCCCTTCAAGTATGCTTTTTTTTAGCTAACTCAAGAACTTTTTTTATATGGTCTTTTTTCTTAGGATATGGGTTGTAGATATGAAGAAAATACTATCGACATGACATAATTAAAACAAAAGCGGGTTACACGGGTCAACCTGACTCGTGGTAACCCATGATGGTTATGCGGGTACAGTGGATCAGACTGACCTACAGTGGATGTGGGTTAATAGTGTCCAGCCCGTTTAATAAATGGGCCCGACCTGACCCGTTTGTCACTCTACTCTCAACTCGCTCTCCTCTTTCTTTCTTTTAATTTAACTCTTAATTTTTTTCATTGCACCCCTCAAGTAAACAAACAGGCCCAAAAGAGGATAACAAATTCCCAAAGCAAACAACTACGCTCCTCAATTGCTAATTTGAGTGTTAGACTTTCCTGTACAACTGTGGTTTTAGAGGATCCAAACTCAGTTTTCTTTGTTAGAACTTGGTTGGTTCATTGTTCGGTGGTGGATTATCCACGTGAGGGAGAGCATTGAAAAGTATTGCATAGTCTACTAACACTTCGAGGTTTTGATAAGAATGATTAGCTAAGAAGGTTACTATGGTATCAAAGTCAACCGGTCGTGAGCTCAAACCACAAGAGGAATGACTCGGTGAAAAAAATGGTGTGTCGTCAAAAGTGCGTGACCGGTTTGAGGGGGAATATTGATGAGGGGGTTCCCGGCCCCAGTGAGAGAGTATACAAAAGTTTTTCCTTTGTCTCTACCAACACATCAAGGTTTTGGTTGGCTAGGTTAGATAAGGAAACTTAATAGATTAAATATAGAAATAACTATTTTTAGAGATAACTAAACATAGAAACAACAATTTATAGAATAAACATAGGCTAAGATTTCTATCCAGAGGAGTAGAGCCGCTGACATTTCTAACCAGTAGAGTACATCCATAGTTCCATACATACATACATACATTAAACACATCCATAGTTCCATACATACATACATACATACATTAAACATGCTCTACGCAGATATCCTCTTTAATTGAACACCCATGTTATTTCTCTCTCTCTCTCTCTCTCTCTCTCTCTCTATATATATATATATATATATATATGGGCACTGTTAGCTTCGCCGCTTAGTTTGATTGGGGAGGCTTGTAGGCGTAGGGCGGCTTCTTGACAGGGGTTGGTGGCTTCTCAAATGGAGGCTTGTGCTCTGGTGGTGGCTTCTCAAAGGGAGGCTTGTGCTCTGGAGGTGGCTTCTCAAATGGTGGCTTGTCTTCTGGAGGTGGCTTCTCAAATGCCACACGCTCATTTCCGTGAGGAGGTGGTCTGTGTTTTGGTGGGGGCTTGAGTTTTGGTGGTGGCATCCCCAATGGAGGCTTATGCTTTTTAAGATCTTCTCCTTCAAAGGCCAGACGCTCATTTTCATGAGGTGGCGGCTTGTGTTTAGGAGGGGGCTTGTAATTTGGAGGCTTGTGCCCTAGAGGCTCTTCAAGCACTAAACGCTCATTTTCATGAGGTGGCGGCTTGTGTTTAGGAGGGGGCTTGTAATTTGGAGGCTTGTGCCCTAGAGGCTCTTCAAGCACTAAACGCTCATTTTCATGAGGTGGCGGCTTGTGTTTAGGAGGTGGCTTGTAAGTTGGAGGCTTGTGCCCTAGAGCCTCTTCAAGCACTAAATGGCTTTTGCTTGAAACCATCATCAGCCACAGAGATAGTGGTGGTGATAGTGAGTGCCACCACTCCTAAAAACAACACCAACAAGTGCATTTGTTTGGCCATCTTTGTTGGTTGATGATGAATTTGAAATGGCTAGAGAGGGTCTTTTATAGAGGTGTCCCAGTACCAATGCCCATCGACACACCTCACAGTAGATAGTAGGGAATAAAAAATCAACAAGAGTTAAAAGTTTGGCCATCTACACTCATAAGCTGGTGTGAAAGGAGTTGGAATTCGTAGAAGCCGCATTTTTTTTTCTCGTTTCCCTTTGCGGCCTGATAGTGTGGTAATTTGCTTTTGGGCACGCAGTTTGGATAAGATTTTCTATGGATTGTCAGTAAAGCCTCACGTTCTCCTACTTTCTTATATGGGTTATTGGAAAATGAAGTATATAGAGAATTCTATCTGGATTTCTTTCCTCTCCTCTGTCGGCATCTTTACCCCGTTTTGTTTATATATTGTGAGGATTCACAGTAGAGATGAAATCAGCCAATGAAAAGATATCTAATAAAAAGGAGTAGGTGTTGGGGTTTGGGATGCACTAAATTAAACTAGATCATGAAATCTTCAAGTTACACCAATGAATTCTTAGTGGATTGTCCCATCTAACATTAGTTTTGAGTCAATGTTGGAGTTCAACTATCAGGATCAGACTATAAACAAAGGACACCGACTACCAGGATCCCCATCCAGTCCCTTAAAGTGGGCGCCACTCTTAAATCCAAACTGCTAAATATCAACGTCTTTCTGTACATCTGCGCTATGCCTAACTTTTCTCCACTCAGATTTAAGCCCACTTCATGAAATTGATATTATGTTCCAAGCACATAGTAAAGCACAAAGGAAAAAGAAGAAGGGAAAAAGGGTACATGAAAATGAAAATGTGTCCTGCTTAATAAATTGTTTTACATTTAATCAAACTATTGATGTGCCTAGCTTATCCATATATTGAGTCGACTGTTTGGATTTACGGTGAGCCACAAATAGGAATGCAAACAGATTGGATTTAGGACACAGCCATTGTGGATCTGGTCTCAAATCTGTCTCTATAGATCAAGCTGCGAAATTGGGTTCGGATCCAACACAAAACCTAATCTAAAAGAAGATGTAGAGAGTGCATTTATATAATTGGATAGGAGATCTTCAAAAATACATATTTTTTTTAAAATATATAAGTTAGAAAATTCAATAGTATAATTTCTCACATGTGAATATAACTAATGATTTTAAGCCCTTAAAATCTATGTATATTTTTAATATGTGAATTTAATCATCTTGAGTTTTAATTATTGTGTGTTTGTGGATGCGCGAAACCTGCAATCGAACAACCATGCAACGCGCAGTCCACGACATAAGAACGACGACTCACATCTTGACTCTCTTCTGAATCTTGTGTTACAGATTATATCGTATATATAATTTCGATCCGCTTTCTTTACCCCTAAAAAAGCATTGGTACAGTGACCAAAATACTCTTATTTCTAAATTCAATCATCGGCTAACCCAATGGTTTGCTACCCAACATAAATCCTCAAACTGGAGCATTAAGAGGCTTCGGTTCTAGATCTGAAGTTCCGAATTTCAAATGCATGCATTGCATGATGTGGGTCCAAATTTCTTCATAATAAAAGAATAAATATTATCCTATATATATATATATATATATATATGTCTTACTCGAAATGGGAGACTTATCGACACCCACAGTCACTGCCCGCTTTTCCCAGGTATCTCTATATATTACTACGGTCCCAAGAATGGGCCTTTTTGTGAATTGTGATCACTGACACTATGGGCTCTCCTGGAAACTTTTTTAGTCTGTTGGTAGGGACAGGGGTGGATCCCTGAGGGCCTATTTGAATGTATGGTGAATTGAAGTATGGTGCGGTGAAGGGCCACGTCGTATCACCATTTTTTCAAAAACGAGATAAAGGCATCCACGAGATTTTGCGGGCTTTCTAGGTGTCCTAACCCAAAAAGTGATCCCAAGTTAATGTGCTCCAAGTATGTCGCAAGAGGAGGGGTTAAACAGTGTGGGTTGTGGCCTGAGGGAGCACCCAAGTGATTGTGCTCTTGCAATCTGAACGGGTGTGATTTGCCTGGAATTAATGACCCCTCCTATGATTAGCTGACCCATGAGAACTACTGAGTCAAGTATTGGAATTTGGAAGGCTCGTCTTTCTATTAAATATCCGAGTATTTCAAAATGAATCTCCCGTACCTTTTGTTATACTAGATGTCTCCTAAGTTTATTATATAATGGCATAAGAGGATAAACACAATCTTGTATGTTATTAAGCAAATTTATTAATTAAATTATTCATCATACAATCAATATTGTAGTGGAGCCAACTTTTATTACAGTAAATTCTAAAAATAACCAATACAAAAGATGGTGTGCATTTTAAACCGTTCCAATTAATTTTCAACAAAACAAGCTGTACTTCAACTTAAGAATTCTCCAAGTCATATACTCCAAGGATTCAAGCTCAAATAGCATTGAACACATGGAGACGGATGCAGGCCCTAGGCATGAAAACTGGGTTGTGACTTGCCGTGCCCAAGTTGCTGACACGGCCCAGGGCACGGACTTTTCCATGCCGTGCTAGGTCGTGCCCCAGCTGAGCTGGGGCATGCCACCCACTGGCTGGCCCACATGCATGCCTCTTCTATTTTCTTAATTTTCTTATATAAATTGAAAGAAAAATTATGAACTTTTAGGCGTTCTTAACTTGAAATAAAGTCAAAACTATTAAAATAAATGCAAAAACATTGATTCTAATTTACAAAAGAGTAATAAATCTTTAATTATTTTCAAACGAGTCATTAATCTTTAATTATTTTAAGTTTTATATATTTATATATAAAAACTTAAATTTATATATATGGAGCTTGTCGTGCCGTGCTTGGTCCGGGCACCCTTGGCCCAGCACGGCCTAGTCGGGGAAGTCGGGCCTGGCCGTGTTGGCACATTGACCCGGTCAAAAGCCCAGGCACGATGTTTTCCGTTCCGAGCCCGGGACGCCCACCCAAATTTTCACCTCTAGACGCGGCAATGCAATTAGTGCAGCCCACATAAATCAAATGAAAGTCTCTTTTGTGCATGGCCCGGCGAGGGGATTTGTTTTTATTAGATGGATTAAGTATAAAATATTAAGATTTTATCTATAAAATGTTTTTTATTTTTAATTTTGATCGCCCGTTAAATATGCGATCAAGTTAGAAATGGACCTAACTTCAATTGTAGTGATTTTATACAAGAAAAATGTAATTATGAATGATTATGGAGCCATTCACCATTTCTAATGCAAGTTAGGGTGATAAGTACCTAATTGTTAAGCAATTAGAGACTTAATTTCCTTTACCTCACCTTCATTCGTGTTTAATTCCTTTGATTTCATATAATTTGCACGAGTATTGGTCTTTGGTCATTTGCAGGAAATTAGTGAAGAATGAAGCTTTTTGGATGATGAATAGATCAAGGGCAGATTGAAGGAGCAAGTGAATTTGAAGATTTGAGCAACAAAAATCAAGAAATTGAACTTCAACACTCCAACCGGAAGATCTACTGGTAGAAATGTCCAAAAATTGGACAGAGAGCTGAAGAAATGGAGCTTCCTCAGTTCTACCGGAAGTTCTACTGGTAGAACTGCTTCTACCACAAGTTCTACCGGTAGAGATGGCTGAAATTCAAGCAGAGAGCTGAAAAAGCAGGAAATCCTCAGTTCTACCGGAAGTTCTACCGGTAGAACTGCTTCAACCGCAAGTTCTACCGGTAGAAAAGGCAGAAAAGATGGCAGAGAGTTTGACATCAGAAGTGCGCCTGTTAGACTGGAATTTCTACCGGTAGAACTACTTCTACCTAGAACTACTTCTACTGGTATTTCTACCGGTAGAGCACTCGGATTTGGATACAATTTTACTTTTTGGGGCACTTTTGTAATTAAAGTTTTGGGGACCTATATAAAGCATTGTAACTCGACAATTAGGGTTATCTGGGAATTGTCTTTGTTTCCCAGCCCCCTTTTCTTTCCTTCTTTGATAGATGAGTGTATATGGAGTTTTCAATTGAAGATCAATGTTCAATTTTGCTAAATTCTTGTATTAAGACAGAATCCTTCAATTTAATTCAAGTTTTCAATAGAGGTAATCTTTCGATTATGTTGTTGCTGTTCTCTTGCTTTCATTTAATCTGTATGAAGACTTCTCCATTAATGGAGGGGTAAAATCTCAGATGGTTTGACCTAAGGGGAATTCACCCTGGGTTTTACATAGTTTCTTCTTCCTGATTATGAGTTTCTTCTTCCTGATTATGCTTTACTGATGAAAGATAATTTCCATTGATGTTCTGTTTTCAGAAATCATGATTGAGATGTTAAGCCTTTGACTAATTGTGTTTATCTATGATGATACAATTAGTGCTTAGGTCGATGACTCTCAGGTTATTGAATAGAATGTCTTAGAATCTCCTTGGAAATTATTCAATTAGACTGATATTTGATTTCCACGAAGGAATTTTCCAGGTTAGAATTGGATTGTTCCAAATCTAACCTGTGTAATGGAAAGGAAGATGAAAACCATGAAAATCCAGGTGAATTAAACATTAGGTTGAACCATCTCTTTAGTTTAACAATTTCAATTAGTTTTCTGCAGTGTTAATCAGTCATCAGATTAGAATTAATTCAACTCTTGAACAAAAGTTGGTCACTCTCGACCAAAAGAAGTTCTCCATAGCCTGAAAACCCTAGCCCGTTCTCTGTGGATTCGACCTTTTCATGAGTGAAGTGCTACTCAATGATGAAATTGTCCTCCGCTTAGGACACACACCCAAATTTAGCTAAGCATTTCTGGCGCCGTTGCCGGGAAACGGCAATTGAGGTAAAAACAGCTTTGTGAGTATTTCTTCTGTTTCTTTTCTTTTTAGTTTTCCTTTAGAATTAGTTGATTATTATGATAATTGGGGTTGTTTGTTGTATATGTCCTCTCGTTACCGTAGGGACATACACAACAGATTGGTCAGAGTAGATCTTACAGAAGTTCCTATAATCGATTAGCCTGGGATCGACATTTTTGTTGAGCTTCCCCTGCCCGATCCTTCTTTTGAACCAATGGCGGATCGACAGAATAATAATGACCCCCATAATCAACATAATCAAGCTGTACCACCTAGGACAATGGATGATTACTTGATCCCTAGGTGGACTGATGCTCCATCTTGTATTGTCGATGAAGCTCAGGGTGCAAATGCATATCAAGTCAAACCAAATATTTTGACTCATCTCCCTACTTTTCATGGAATGACATCTGAAATGCCTTATTTGCACGTCAAAGAGTTCAATGCCATAATTGAAACCATGTGCCCTGCAACTCAAAGAGAGTCGGCCAAACTTCGGCTGTTTCCTTTCTCTTTGACGGGGAATGCCAAAAATTGGTTGAACAATCTGAGATCTGTAAGAATCACCACATGGGATTAATTGCAAAGAGAATTTTATAAAAAATACTTTCCTCGTCAGAAAACAATTGCTTTAAAGAAAAATATCCAGAGTTTTGCTGAAAAAGGGGGAGTCTTTTCATCAATGTTGGGATCGGTTTCATGAGACGTTGAACTTGGTCCCTCATCATGGTTTTACTATTCCTGAGTTAGTTACGATATTTTATGAGGGATTGAGTTCAACAAACAAACAGTTCATTGATATGATGTGCAATGGTACTTTCCGTGCCAAGGAACCTCATGAAGCTTAGGCATATTTAGAGAGTTTGGCAGAGCAGTATCAGGTTTGTGATACCACCAATCCCAATGATAGAACTACTCCAAATGTGTTTCCTAGTGCAGGAAAGTTTACTTTGAGTGAGAAGGAGGATTTGAGTGCTAGGATAGATCAGCTTACCCGTCAGATAGAAGGTTTAGAGCTGAAAAGAGTCAGTGAGATTAATCCTACACCAGTTGCTCAAGTGGATCAATTGTGTACAATTTGTTCACAGAATGATCATGGTACAGACAATTGTCCTACCATTCCGTCCATCAAGGAGTTGCTACATGGTAACCCTCCATCTGATGTCAATGCTGTGAATCCCCAGCAGAAGTCTTCTTTCCAATCTAACCAATATCAGAACTTCAACCCTAGATACAATGATCATCCCAATTTTCGGTGGAGGGACAACCCACCCCAAGCCCACAATCAGAATTCTTCAGGTTTTCAGTCTCAGCCCTATCAGAATCAAGGGCAATTTCCTCAGTCTAATCAAGGTCAGGGGCAATTCTTCCAATCTGCCCCACAGTATCAGCAGCAGAGATTCCCATATCAGCAGCAGTTTCCATCCCAGTCTTATCAGCAGTTTCAGCAACAAGGACCCCCTCAAGGTCATGCTCCATATCAGCCTCCCCATAAGAGAAGTCTAGAAGACACCTTTCAAGCCTTTTTGAGTAGTCAGACTTCCATTAATGAGCAAAACAACAGGACTCTTGAGAACATCAAATCTCAATTAACTACACTTACCAATGCGGTGAGTGCTAGTCAAACCACAAGGGGTGCCTTGCCTACCCAAGCTATTCCCAATGTTCAAGGCCAGCACTTTGTGGCTGATTCCGGTGAGTTGGATGTTCAAATGGAGCAACTTAAGGCTGTTACCATTTTGAGGAGTGGTAAGATCTTTGATAAAACCATCCCTCCCAAGCCATCTAAACCTGATGTTTCTACTTCCATGACACCTCCTGCTTCGCATGAAGTGGAGGAGCCTAAGAATTCTGAGTCTAGGGATGAGCTTTCAAAGAGATCTAATGAGTCCAATTCTGAGCTTTCAACACCCTAGAGTCCAAGCTTTCCAACCCCCAGCTCCTTTCCCTCAGAGGTTGAGAGGGAAGTCCAAACCAGATCTTGCAGAATCTCTTAGGGAGTTTTTCTCTCAAGTTAAGCTCAACATTCCTCTCTTTGATGCTATCCAACACATTCCTGTCTATGCGAAATATCTTAAAGACTTGTGCACTTAGAAGCGCAAGTTCTTACATCAAAACAAGGTTCTCCCAGCAGCCAATGTCAGTACCACCATCTCTTGTTCTCTTCCTCCCAAATTCAAGGACCCTGGTTGTCCCTGCATTTCAGTAGAGATAGGGGGAAAGAAGATAGAGAGAGCTTTGTGTGATTTAGGGGCAAGTGTCAATCTTTTACCTTATTCAGTCTACCTCCAACTCGGGTTGGAAGAACTTTAGCCCACCTCAGTTACACTTCAGCTGGCAGATAGGAGTGTTAGAGTCCCTAAGGGGATTTTGAAAGATGTGTTAGTTCATATAGGGAGTTTCGTGTATCCCGCAGATTTCATTGTGTTGGACACATGTCCAAATCTAGGGGTTAGTGATCAAGCCCCTATCATTTTAGGTCGTCCTTTCCTAGCCACCATAGATTCAGTCATCAAGATTAGGAATGGGAATATGTCCATCACCTTTGGAAACATGACCCTTGATCTGAATATCTACAATGTCGCCTCCCAATTGGGAGATGATGAGGAGAAACATGAGGTGAGTTTGGTAGAGAGCTTGGTTCAAGAACATGTGGACACACACTTATATTCAGATCCATTAGAGACATTCTTGACCCAAGAGGAGAGGGAGTTTCTTGAGTCCCCTGAGGTAGAGTATCTGTATTCTCTATTAGATGATGTTGAGGAGGTGAAGGGTGCTGCGTTTTGGGCATCAAAATTTGAGGAGCTTCCGAAAATGGAATCTAAGCTAATGCCTAGTAGTGAGGAGGCCCCTAAGCTTGAGTTGAAGCCTTTACCTTCTTCGGTAACATATCCTTTTCTTGGTGTCGATGAGTCATATCCTGTGGTGATTTCTTCTTCTCTTGAGGAACACCAAGAGACCCAGCTGTTAGAGGTCTTAGGTAGGCACAAGAGAGCAATTGGGTGGACCTTAGCTGATCTACAAGGGATTAGTCCCTTAATTTGCACCCATAGGATTTATTTAGAGGATGATGTCAAACCTTCATGCCAACCCCAGCGTAGATTAAACCATGTTCTAAAAGATGTGGTTAGGAAGAAGGTTCTGAAATTGCTAGATGCTGGGATTATATATCCTGTAGCTGATAGTAAATGGGTGAACCCTATTCAGGTAGTGCCTAAGAAGGCAGGGGTAACTATTGTGGCTAATGAAGAAGGAGAATTGATCCCTACTAGAGTTGCCACGGGGTGGAGAGTTTGTATTGATTACCGCAAGCTTAATGCCAGTACGAAGAAGGACCACTTCCCTCTTCCCTTCATTGATCAAGTCCTTGAGAGAGTTGCTAGTCATACATTCTATTGCTTCTTGGATGGCTATTCAGAATATAATCAGATTGAGGTGTCTTTAGAAGATCAAGAGAACACTGTGTTCACTTGTCCCTTTGGGACCTTCGCTTATAGGCGAATGCCCTTTGGGTTGTGCAATGCCCCTGGCACCTTTCAGAGGTGCATGATGGGTATTTTTGATGACATGGTTGGGGACTTCTTGGAGGTATTCATGGATGATTTTTCTGTTTTTGGAGATAGCTTTGCGGGGTATTTAGAAAATTTAGAGAAAGTCCTAGAGAGATGTGAGGAGAAGAAGTTAGTCCTGAATTGGGAGAAGTGTCACTTCATGGTGACACAAGGGATTGTATTAGGCCATATAGTTTCTCCTAGAGGTATTGAAGTGGACAAGGCTAAAATGGAATTGATCTCCCAATTACCTTCACCCAAATGTGTCAAGGATATTCGATCCTTCTTAGGTCACTGTGGTTTTTATAGGCGCTTCATTCGTGCTTTCAGCGCTATTGCACGCCCCTTGTGCAATCTTTTGACCAAAGATGCACCATTTGTTTGGACCGAGGCTTGCGACAAAGCCTTTAGCGCTTTGAAAGCGTGCCTCACTTCTCCACCTATTATGCAAGCCCCGGATTGGAGTCTTCCGTTTGAGTTGATGTGTGACGCTAGTGACTATGACATTGGTGCCGTTTTGGGTCAAAGAAGAGATAAAGTCCCTTATGCCATTGCTTATGCCAGCAAAACCTTGAATGATGCTCAACTTAATTACACCACCACATAGAAAGAGTTGTTTGTTGTGGTCTTTGCTCTTGATAAGTTTAGATCCTATATCATAGGTTCTCCTATTGTTGTTTTTACTGATCACGCAGCGCTCAAGTATCTGATGAGCAAACAAGACGCGAAAGCGCGTCTCATTCGGTGGGTCCTGTTGCTCCAAGAGTTTAATATCACTATCAAGGATAAGAAGGGGGTTGAGAATGTAGTTACGGATCATCTTTCGCGAGTTGAGTTTGAGGATAGAAAATTGATAAACAAGAATTAGGAGATTTTTGCTATCAATTTGGTTATGAACCCCTTCAAAATCCATCAAGTCGACCTCATCGACCTTATCAAAAGAAAAGATATTTGAATAAAGACAAACCTTATAAAAAATATCAAAAGAAAAGCAAAAATAAAAGAAATGATTCCAAGAAAAGGAAATCAAAGCAAAAAACCAATAAATCTTATTATACATGTTATAAATGTGGCAAAGAAGGACATTTTGCAAATAACTGTTTCACTAAAGACTCAAAAAAGAAAATCAATGAATTAGACTGTCATTCTCATAATTCAGAAGATGATCAAGATATTTGTCCATGTTGCGAAAGTGATGAAAGTTCTTATGACTCCTCCTCCACATCCTCATATTTCTCAATAAATGTATTAAGTGCTCAAAATGAATTACTTTTAGAATTAATTGAAAATATTCCCTCAGAAGAAGAAAAACGAAAATATTATAGAAAAATGCTTGAAGATAAATCCTCTGAAAAATCTTCTAAGCAAATTAAAGATTTTGAACCAATTTCAATGAAGGATATTCTCTCTACAAATCCAAGTTCTTCAAAAACGCTGACCATTCAAGACCTTCATAATGAAGTAAATGAAACAAAACGCGAAATTGCAAACTTAAAAGAAGCAGCAACTAAAGAAATTGCTAAATTAATAACAAGAATTGAAATCCTTGAATTAGAAAAAGTGTTCAGCTCAAACAATCAAGATGACTCCAATCCAGAAAAAGATTTTGATGAAGAAATTCAAGAATTTGTAAATTCTATTACTAAATATCACTATTATAAATGGTATACAACTATAACTCTCAAAATTAAAAAATTCAATTTATCTGTTGATTGCTTAATTGATAGTGGAGCAGATGTAAATTGTATTAAAGAAGGGCTAATTCCTACACGGTATTTTAAAAAGATAAAAAATTATACAATTGGCACTGCAAATGGAAAAAATATAGTTGTTAATTATAAAATTCCAAATGCTCATATTAGTAAAAATGGAAAATGCATTCAAACTTCTTTTGCAATTACAAAAGTGTTAACAAATGATGTCATCTTAGGAACTCCCTTTTTATTAAAAATCCAGCCCTTTTTAGTAAATACCGATGGAATCCATACACTAATTGATGATAAACTTATAAAGCTTGAATTTATAGAAAGTCCAAAGCTTAGAAGAATAAATGGAATTAATATTTAATTGCATACATATTCATCTTTCAAAAATCTGTTTTCTTGCATTAATAAAGCTTTTCAATACTTATTTTACTCCTTCTTCCCATAGGAGATCAGGCATGTCTGCAGACAAAGGCAAACAGCCCATTGAGTCCCATTCCAAATTTATCCCTGCTAATGAAGATATTCCTTTTCAAATTCCTTTCCCATCATTCTATCCAGCACTATCTGCTACTTCTCAAACCCTTATTGATAATATTTGGAGTACATACCTTACTGGCCAATGTAATTTCTTAATGCGAAAGCACCTTTCTGATCTTTCTAATCACATCAAATATTTAGAATAAAAAATTCAAATGTTTGAACAACAATGTGCATCATCATCCATCCCTCCACTCGAATACAGACAACAAATCCTGGAAAAGGTTGATACCCTTCTTCCCGATGATTTAGCTGCAAGAATTAGAGCTGAAACTCTATCTTGTCAGATTATGGAGAGATTAATCAATCAAGCCTCTTATCTTAGCTAGGCCACTGGATTTCCAAAAATATTTCTACCAACAGAAGAGTTTAAGATTTCTTTTATTGAACAAGGCCTAGTTCATCGCTTTATTCTCGATAGAGAAAATCTAGCAATCCATCGACAGTTGCTTGTAATTGTCAAATATGCTCTCAGCTGCCTTGGTATTACCAAGCGCCATCTGCTCATAACGATCTCTTCCACTCTTAGAGAAAGAGATGAATTCAGATTTTATCAACCATATCAATTATGGACTATCATGAATTATGAAGATGGAGATTTGTTCTGTCAAAAATACAGTATTCCTACCAATGACTATGAACATCTCCCCGACCTAAATTGGAATCAAGCTGAAAGATTTGAATCCTCAGATGCTGCAGATCTCAGCTATAGCTTGGAGCGTCTACAATTCTACAATATTCAAGCCGATCAAAATCACAGATTCCTTAATCTCAAGAGATATCTTGAATTTGCTCGCACTTTTAAAGGAATTTGGAGCGATGGCCGTCGCATTATATGCATTGATGAAGATCTTGCTGAAGAAATATTCATTTATTATGATCCTTTTCGAGCCGGCCATACAGTTCTTGATGAAATTCTCGAATCTTTTCAAGATGCATCTTCGCTTCACATCACTGAAAGAAGAGACAACTAATAAAGCTATTGCAAAGAGAACTTGAATATGGGATATGGACTCCTAGTCCTCAACCTCCAAGTTACTATTTCATAAATGATTTAATCCAGTTTTTGTAGCAATTATTTATTTACATACAACATTATCAAATGCATCTCATGTAAATTCGAATGCGAACTTTGCCATCTAATGCAGATATCGCAATTTCTCATGCAGCGGCAACATTAATGCATAAATACAGATGTCTCCCATACAGATGTCTCCCTCCTATTGTATGTCAAAGCAGAGAGGTTTGGTCCTGGCTTCCAGGTGCTATCTGTGTCTTTGCCATGAAGAAGATGATCACCACCTGTTCTTCCTCTGTCCCTTGGCTACTCAGCTTTGGAAGTGGATCCTGGGTCTAGGATCTCCTACCCTTACTCTTCCTCTGTCAGCTGCTGCAATCTGGTCCTCTCTTTCCAGTGGTGTTGATGCTCAAGGTAGGAAAGCTGCTGCTGTCATTTTCTTCTAAGTGATCTACTCTTTCTGGCTTCTCAGAATTGATTCTAAGCACCGCAACTTAAAGCCTTCCCTGGCCAGAGCTCAGTTCCTCTGCTTGGATCGGCTGAGAGGAATGCCCCTGCCCTCTCATCCAATTCTGAGGTCGTCAGGGTGGGATGCTGGATGATTAGTGCATTTTGGTAGAGGCCCTCTAGCTCAGTCTCCTCTGCTTGAGGGTCAGCAGTGTTGCAGGTGGTCTGCTTGTTAGTGTCTGCTTCCCTGCCAGTCTTCTTCTAGTCCTTCTTTGTTTTTCTGCTCTGGCTCTGGTGATTCTTTGGGCGTTTCTTTAGTTAGCCCAGGTGCCGAGCTTTGTGCTTCCAGCCCCTGCTTAGAGGTTCAGCTGGAGTGCTGGCTTCGTAGTGATTCTCAGTTAGGTCCTGAGCTTGGCGTGCTGGTGCTTCAGGTCTGCTCTTCTGTTGTCTCTTCTTCCTGCAATGCTGTTGTGGCAGTTGGCGCTTAGCTTGCTCTGGTCAGGGCTGAGCAGGAGTTTTCCCAGGTGCCGTGTGGTCTGAGGGTGGCTGTTCTTTTCTCTCTGAGAGGCAAAGCTCCTTCTTAGGCTCCAGTTCTGCCATGTTTCTTCTCTGCTTCTTCCTGTGCTGGAGCTTCTTCTTGTTTTGGGCTGGTTCTCTCCAGGGTAGTAGCCTCTTCCTGCTGTTTCTTCAGTGCTTTTCTTTTTCCTGTTTTTTCCTCTTCCCTAGTGTTCTTTCTCTTTGGTCTGCTCAGTGCTTGTTTGGTTTCTTCCTCTGTATTTGGGGGCTTTGGCCTTTCCCTCCCTCTTAATTCAAATTTTCCATTTAGCAAAAAAAAAAAAAAAAAATCCAGTTTATGAAGCAGCTTCAAGAATCTGCAAATTCTCCCCGTGGCTACATGTGTTACACCCATTATAATTCAGCATCCATGATAGTCAATATTCATAAAGTAAAATCTCACCCCATCTACTTCACCATAAATGGTGGCCCTTTCACCATAAATGATACCTTTATAAGGCTACATGCAATTTGTATCCAAAATACATATATTAATGTGGTAGCATGAGCAAAGTCAAAAATTGTGGCTCATGTTATGGTGCTCCACTACACCACCTTAATCAAGTTCTATTTGATTTCAAATCAACCATATTCAATACAGTTGCAAGCACTGACATGTCAGAAAATACAGTGATGACAGACAAGCAGTAGCCAGCAATTATTTGCTACATAAATACAGTGCAAGCATGCAGCAGCTACAATTATCATAAACAGTGATATAGTGTCAATGACGTATACATCTTATCCCATTGCAGATTCCAAATACATTTCAAATGTAATTCAGAATTTTATCTATAAATAGGGAATGTGAGCCCTTGTCTCACAACATCAAAGTTCAACTTTACGATTCCAAGAGGTGGACAAATCCACTCAACTCTAGTCACCACTTTTGAGGGCCCATGCCCTTAAAATACAGAAGCACAAGATCAATTAAGATCTATCGAAGAGATCCCTCCAAACTCCTTTCTGTTACACGCCCACTCCGACACATTCCAAACAATGGACTATATGATCTCAATAGGATTACTGATACTTCTAAACACTCTTCTATTTCTTTTCAGCCAAATCTTCCAAATTGTAGCATATAAAACTAACTTCCTCAAACTCAGAATTTTACCCCTTACACCTTTTCTACCCAAACGCCATTGCAGAAAGAGTTCTTCCACTGTCCTTGGTATCACCCAAATTCATATCAAAGCATTGAAATACGAAATACCGAACTTTACATGCAAACTGACAATGTATAAACAAATGATGCACAGTTTCCTCGTCTTTTAAGCACATCGGACAGCCATTAACTATAACATGATATCTTCTCCTCAACCTATCAATTGTCAAAATTTTATGTTTCTTTGCCCCCCAACAAAAAGCTAACACTCTAGGCGGAACTGATGGATCCCAAAAAGACTTCCAACCAGCCAAAAGTCCACTTCTGTGATTCAAAACATAATAGAAAGACTTAACTGAAAATTTCCCTTTAACATCTGGTTTTCAGACTCTTACATCAGATTTATCAATTAACAAGTAGAAGTTATTGAGCAAACCCAACAAGGAAGCAAAATCAGATTTTTCACCATCTATCAAGTTTTCTCCGGAAAGAAAAATCTCAAACTACATGTCCACCTGCAATAGAAAAATTGTATGCCACATAACCATGTTGTCGAGCATCCCAAAAAAAAAAAAAAATAAATAAATTTGGGAATTGATTAGATAACATCGATTGCACACACCATTCATCCTGCTAGAATTTGACCCGACAACCATCATGGACCCTCCAAACTCCACCAAGACGGATAATACAGACCGCCACATACCAGAAATTCTATTAACTTGCATAGGAACACAGTGTCTAGCATTACTCACCTTATATATACCAAAAATACAATGTTTCCACATTCCTTGTTTTGGTTCTCCCACTCTCCAAAGCCACTTCCCCAACAAGGCTTTATTTACTTTTTCAATAGAACAGATACACAAACCTCGTTGAGACAGAGGTTTACATACCTACTCCCATTGGACCAAATGGTACTTTTTCTTTACAATAGAATCATTCCAAAGAAAATCTTGCTGAAGTCTTTCTATCTGCCTTAAAAAATTTTTAGGGAGGCAACGAAAGCAAGAAAGTAAATTGGAATACTGGAAAGAACTGCTTTGATTAAAGTGACACGATCTCCCATGGACAGATATCAACTCATCCAACTAGTCAATTTTTATCTATCCGCTCTACAATTGGATCCCAAAGATGTTTCTTTGGCGATCCCAAACATAAATCGAGCCCCAAATACTTAGAAGGAAGACTACCGACCTTACACCCAAAAAACTATGCCAATAAAGAAACATTACTAGCCTCCATACAAACGCCAATCAACTCACACTTAGTGTTTTTAAAAGCGAGAGACGCATCAAGGCGCTAAGGTCTCCTAGGGCCTAGGCGCTAAGGTGTGAGGCGAGGCGCAGGCTTCGTTGAAGAGAGGCACACATTATAATTTTAGATAAAAAAAAATAGATACTTTGGTATAGACAGATAATTCAAAATTCAATATTGACAAAAGTGAAATAATTCACAAATTAGAAGGAAAAAAAAGGCAAAGAATATTTTTTTTTTTAATGGTAATGAAAATTTATTAGAAGCAAAACAGCATAGGAGACATATACTGAGAAGCAACAAAGGGAAGAAAAAGGAAAAGAAAGCCAAACTACACCGCTACTTGCTCAGCAAGCGAAATACAATTATCAATGACAAGATTATCGCTCCCGACACCCAATTTTGCTAGAGCATCAACCACCCCGTTTGTAGACCACTTAATGTGATTAAACGAGACTTCAAGCTTGGAGACCAATACCGCTACCTCATCACACAAATCCACTAGGCGCCAGGGCGGATTAGAAGAAGCAAAGGCCCATCTTATGGCACATAAGGAGTCTCCTTCCACAATGAATTTTCTAAAATCCACCTTGTCAGCTTCTCGAAGACCTATCCGAAGGGCAATCATCTCAACCTTATTTACTATTTTAAAACCTGGAGGACCCCAAAAAGAGATAAGCTTAACGCCATCACTATCTCTGAAAACACCCCCAATACTTGATTGGCCCGGGTTACTAGCACTCCCGTCAAAATTAAGCTTTAAGGTACCCAGCAGGAGAGGCTTCCAGGTATGGCAGGCCCGAGGAAGAATGGGTTGTGTGAACGCCACGTCTTTCCAACACCTACTGATATCATCTATAGAGTATCCTCGAAAATTAGGAAGAACAAAGACCCAAGATATTGACCCTTCTTCTAGCATTGGCCATTCGATGAAAGAACTTGGTGTTCATGTCCCCTTCCTTTAACCAAATAACTCTAGATTTTTGCGTCCAAGAAACTTCCTCCATCCTATTGATCTCCCATAACTTCCTATTAACTTCTCTCCTCGTTTTTATATCTTCTTGATTGAGCAAGCTTTCCTCTTCCAACCTATCCAATTCCTCCAATTCCTATTCCAGAGTATTCCTTCTTTCATCAAGGCGGCCAAACTGTACTTTATTCCATTCATCATTTTCAGTATTTCAGAGCCTTATTTGAGTACAATGCAGCTTCATGAAATAGATGAAATTAGATTATAAGGATTTTTTCTCAATTTCATAGTTATCCAAATTTCATCTAAGGGGGAAGTTGAACAGTGTGTTTCGTAGCTGCCAATGTGTTTAGTCATCATCTGATTTCATAGTTTTTTCTCTCTTCCCCATTTGGCAACATGAAAGGCTTGTTAATGTGTTTAGTTATTTTTGCTCTTGCCAATAATCATACTTTTCTTTGGATAGTTTTCCAGCCATGCTTTATTTTGAATTAACAAAACCTGTACATGTTAAAATATGAGAATCTCATCTCTCATGCTAAGGTTCGCGAGGTCTTTAAATTGAGATGGAACGAGGACAGCCAAATTCACAATTTCCAGCCTCTTAAGGGACTGAAAGAAGCATAGTTTGAGCGAGAGAGTGTTATCAGAGATTCCCACATTTTTAAGTACGAGTTCCTGGGTGCGGAATTTGTGGAGGAGTAATAAGAAGCTGTCCATATGAAAAGAGCAGTTGTAATTGAAGCTGAAGACAGGCAAGCTGCAGCTCAGGTCATACAAATCTGGGTTGTGGGATGTTGCTAAGAAGTCATACAAGTCGAGATGAGGGATTGAGGTCCATAGATATTTCCATCTCTTAGATAGAATAGAGGTTCTGACTGCTTCCACTAAAGGCAGTAGAGAATCAGAGCTGATAGTTGTTAGGATGGGATCTGGAAGATTGCTGATTGGGTCATTCACTGCTTCTCCTCTCTCAAACGAGCACAACCAGCATTTTTAAGCTTGTATAATCTTTCCCATGTGATGATATGAGCAATCAAAAATTTTATAAAAAAAAAATAAGCAACAGAGCTTTTTTAATACAATAAAAAAATCCCAACACAGAAAATTAAAAAAACAAAAATCTGCATACATTCTTCAGGAACTATATGAATAAGAAATTGAAAGGGTTGAAATAAGGGTTTTTTTAGAGTAAGAACTAAGAAGATTGAAGAAGAGTTTAGGGTTTTACTTTCACTTTCTTCTCCTCTTTTTCCTTGCAAACTTGCAAACCCTATCAGAGCAACAGAGGGTCTTAAGAGCAGCAGAGGGCTTTCAGAGGAGTAGAAATACATTGCGCGACTGGAACGTTGTTTTTTTTTTTTTTTTTTGTTAACGGAGGGTTCCCAATCCTTTGGGCTGGACTATTCCTTTCGGGCCCAAAGAGAAGCCGGGTAAAACCCTTGTGGCCCCTAGGTGGTAGCACAAGTGGACTCAACCTTCGGTTCCTGAAGAGGGGGGAACTGGGGGTCGATACCAAGACCTCTAGCTCTGGAAGAGGGAGGAACCGCGGTCCTGACCACTCGGCCAACCCCTTTAGGCTGACTGGAACGTTGCGAATGCCTTGAAACTAGTAGATAAAATCTGGGCTGTCTGATCTTGTTTTGATGGTCAGGTGAAAGGTGATGCTTTCCATCGGATTATGACTTCAAAGATGGTCTATGAAAAGCATACATACCTTATGATTTGGATGGTCCAGATTTGTTGTTTGCATGAATGTATAGCAGGTGGCTCAAGAAGGCATATAAAGCATTCACCCTCCCCATTACTTTATTATATATAATATTTTTTTTTTATGGGTCCTAGTTGGCTGGCCATCCCTAGGTGTTTTTTTTTTTTTTCTTAGGATTGCCAGCCAAGGGACCGATACCCAAGAGAGAGCGCACACACATGGAAAAGGAATTCCATACCCGTAGGAAACAAAGCCCGCATTAAATCAAATTTTGCTCTCTGTGCAAAATATTGTTCTCTTCTTTCTTCCACGATTTAACAAATTACTACAAACTGTATCAAAATTCAAAATTCTTTATTACATAATTTGAGTCATTTCAAGTGGGATGGCTCTGATACAAAGATATCTGAAAGTCGCAGGTGCAGCTCCCGGCCCCGAGGAGGCCAAGGAAGGAGAGAATGTTAGCCAAGAGGTACCTTCAGGATTAGAGGAATGGCCAGAGCCCCGAGCCACTTAGTTGTCTTCATCGGAGTGCGTGATGGCCTTTTGGGAGCTTCCTTTGTGTGTGGCTAGCCCATTTTGCGTGAGCAACAATTAGATGAATAGTTAGTCTTATATTTATACTTTTGGTAATGTTTGTATAGGGTTCTTTTATATACCCTTTTTTGTAAAACAATATATATATAATTGTGTAATTCTTTTGTATTAAACTTGAAATGTTAATTAGACCAAATGTTTGTATAGGGTTCTTTTATACACCCTCTTTTGTTTATATTTTGATATTTTTTAATAAAATTTTTATTTAATTTCTATTAGTTCTGCTATTTATTTCTATAGTCGTTATTTATTATATATATATATATATATATATATATATATACACACACACACATGCGCACACACTATACTTAAGGTTTGGGTTATTCTTTTTCTCCTTTTGCTTCGCTTCAAGTATGCTTTTTTTTAGCTAACTCAAGAACTTTTTTTATATGGTCTTTTTTCGTAGGATATGGGTTATAGATATGAAGAAAATACAATCCACATGACATAATTAAAACAAAAAAAAAAAGTTAAAATTGATTTAGATTATTTCAATCCATGGGCTAGAAAAGGATAAATGGGCCTTGGTCAATTGGACCCCACCTTTTATTGATGGAGAAGTGAGTAACTAGCCTCATGTTCTCTAAACGAAGTTGGGCTTTGTCATTCACAAAAGGGCTATAGTTTGCACGAATTGCTTCAATGTATGGAAAATGAAAAAAAGCTAACAAACCTTGGTCTCACTTTTTAGAAATAATAGAAGCTAGGTACTGTACCTCTAATGGTTGTCGAAATGAAATTCGGCTCAAGTTAAGCTTTTAAGTCAATCTGAGTCAAGTAGAGAACCGTGGGTGGGTCCATTGACCCACTAAAAGGATGCGGGTTACACGGGTCAACCCGACCCGTGGTAACCCACGATGGTTATGCGGGTACAGTGGGTCAGGCTGACCTACAGTGGATGTGGGTTAATAGTGTCCAACCCGTTTAATAAATGGGCCCGACCTGACCCGTTTGTCACACTACTCTCAACTCCCTCTTCTCTTTCTTTCTTTTAATTTGACTCTTAATTATTTTCATTGCACCCCTCAAGTAAACAAACAGGCCCAAAAGAGGATAACAAATTCCCAAAGCAAACATCCACACTCCTCAATTGCTAATTTGAGAGTTAGACTTTCCTGTACAACTGTTAGCTTCGCCTCTTAGTTTGATTGGGGAGGCTTGTAGGCGTAGGGCGGCTTCTTGACAGGGGTTGGTGGCTTCTCAAATGGAGGCTTGTGTTTTGGTGGTGGCTTCTCAAAGGGAGGATTGTGCTCTGGAGGTGGCTTCTCAAATGGAGGCTTGTGTTCTGGTGGACGCATCTCAAATGGAGGCTTGTGTTCTGGAGATGGTTAGTCAAATGCCACACGCTCATTTCCGTGAGGAGGTGGTTTGTGCTTTCGTAGGGGCTTGAGTTTTGGTGGTGGCATCCCAAATGGAGGCTTACGCTTTTTAAGATCTTCTACTTCAAAGGCCAGACGCTCATTTTCAAGGGGTGGCAGCTTGTGTTTAGGATGGGGTGTGTAGGTTGGAGGCTTGTGCCCTAGAGGCTCTTCAAGCACTATACACTCATTTTCAAGAGGTGGCGGCTTGTGTTTAGGAGGGGGCTTGTAAGTTGGAGGCTTCTGCACTGGAGGCTCTTCAAGCACTAAACGCTCATTTTCAGGAGGCGGCGGCTTGTGTTTACAAGGGGGCTTGTAAGTTGGAGGCTTGTGCCCTAGAGGATCTTCAAGCACTAAACACTCATTTTCATGAGGTGGCGGCTTGTGTTTAGGAGGGGGATTGTAATTTGGAGGCTTGTGCGCTAGAGGCTCTTCAAGCACTAAACGTTCATTTTCATGAGGATGCGGCTTGTGTTTAGGAGGTGGCTTGTAAGTTGGAGGCTTGTGCCCTAGAGGCTCTTCAAGCACTAAACGCTCATTTTCATGAGGTGGGGGTTTGTGTTTAGGAGGGGGCTTGTAATTTGGAGGCTTGTGCCCTAGAGGCTCTTCAAGCACTAAACGCTCATTTTCATGAGGTGGCGGCTTGTGTTTAGGAGGGGGCTTGTAAGTTGGAGGCTTGTGCCCTAGAGGCTCTTCAAGCACTAAACGCTAATTTTCATGAGGTGGGGGCTTGTGTTTAGGAGGAGGCTTGTGCCCTAGAGGCTCTTCAAGCACTAAACGCTCATTTTCATGAGGTGGTGGCTTGTATTTAGGTGGGGGTTCGTAAACCGGAGGCTTCTTCACAGGAGCTGATGATATGGGCTTGGGAGAAGGCTTCTCAAATGGCTTTCGCTTGAAACCATCATCAGCCACAGAGATAGTGGTGGTGATAGTGAGTGCCACCACTCCTAAAAACAATACCAACAAGAGCATTTGTTTGGCCATCTTCTGTTGGTTGATGATGAATTTGAAATGGCTAGAGAGGGTCTTTTATAGAGGTGTCCCACCAATGCTCTATAGACACACCTCACAGTAGATAGTAGGGAATAAAAAATCAACAAGAGTTTGGCCATCTACAGTCGTAAGCTGGTGTGAAAGGAGTTAGAATTCGTAGAAGCCGCCTTTTTTTTTCTCGTTTCCCTTTGGGGCCTGATAGCGTGGTAATTTGCGTTTGGGCACGCAGTTTGGATAAGATTTTCTATGGATTGTCAGTAAAGCCTCACGTTCTCCTACTTTCTTATATGGGTTATTGGAAAATGAAGTATATAGAGAATTCTACCTGGATTTCTTTCCTCTCCTCTGTCGGCATCTTAACCCCGGTTTGTTTATATATTGTGAGGATTCACAGTAGAGATGAAATCAGCCAATGAAAAGATATCTAATAAAAAGGAGTAGGGGTTGGGGTTTGGGATGCACTAAATTAAAGTAGATCATGAAATCTTCAAGTTACACCAATGAATTCTTAGTGGATTGTCCCATCTAACATTAGTTTTGAGTCAATGTTGGAGTTCAACTATCATGATCCAACGATAAACAAAGGACACCGACTACCAGCATCCCCATCCAGTCTCTTAAAGTGGGCGCCACTCTTAAATCCAAACTGCTAAATATCAACGTCTTTCTGTACATCTGCGCTATGCCTAACTTTTCTCCACTCAGATTTAAGCCCACTTTATGAAATTAATATTATGTTCCAAGCACATAGTCAAGCACAAAGGAAAAAGAAGAAGGAAAAAAGGGTAAATGAAAATGAAAATGTGTCCTGCTTAATAAATTGTTTAACATTTAATCAAACTATTGATGTGCCTAGCTTATCCATATATTGAGTCGACTGTTTAGATTTACGGTGAGCCACAAATAGGAATGCAAACAGATTGGATTTAGGACACAGCCATTGTGGATCTGGTCTCAGATCTGTCTCTATCGAGCAAGCTGCGAAATTGGGTTCGGATCCAACACAAAACCTAATCTAAAAGAAGATGTAGAGTGCATAATACATATTTTTTTTAAAATATATAAGTTAGAAAATTCAATATTATATGATTAAAGTTAAGTAAATTCTCACATGTGAATATAACTAATGCTTTTAAGCCCTTAAAATCTATGTATATTTTTAATATGTGAATTTAATCATCTTGAGTTTTAATTATTGTGTGTGTGTGGATGCGCGAAACCTGCAATCAAACAAGTTTGCAACGCGTAGTCCACGAAGTGAGAATAAAGACACACATTTTGACTCTCTTTTGAATCTTGTGTTACCGATTATATCGTATATATAATTTCCGCTTTCTTAACCCCTAAAAAAGCCTCGGTAGAGTGACCAAAATACTCTTAATTCTAAACCCAATCATTGGCAAACCCAATGGTCTACTACCCATCATAAATCCTCAAACTAGTGGCTTCAGTTATAGATCCGAATTTCCGAATTTCAAATGCATGCATTGCATGATGTGGGTCCAAATTTCTTCCGAATAAAAGAATAAATTATATATATATATATATATATATATATGTCTTACTCGAAATGGGAGACTTACCGACCCCCACAGTTACTGCCAGCTATTCCCAGATATCTCTATATATTACTACGGTCCCAAGAACAGGCCTTTTTGTGAATTGTGATCACTGACACTATGGGCTCTCCTGGATCCGGATCCCCAGTTTGGTCCAAACAGGAAAGCCATGTTTGGACCAATCGGAGGGTGCCACATGAGTTTGAGATGTCACATTCGATCTCCTAAAATAATTCATCTCCTCCAAAAAAAATAATCATCTTCCCATGTGGCACCCCTGATTGCCCTTTTTGGACCAAAGAGGGGATCCATTTCCGGCTCTCCTATAAACTTTTAGCCTGTTGGTAGGGACAGGGATAGGGATGGATCCTTGAGTGGGGAGTCCGGATCCCCTGTTTCAACGAAGCGAATGTCCAAGGCCCACGTCGTATCACCATTTTTTCAAAAACGATATAAAGGCATCCACGAGATTTTGCTGGCTTTCTAGGTGTACTGACCCAAAAAGTGATCCCAAGTTATGGTGCTCCAAGTATGACGCAAGAGGAGGGGTTAAATAGTGTGGGTTGTGGCCTGAGGGAGCACCCAAGTGATTGTGCTCTTGCAATCTGAACGGGTGTGATTTGCCCAGAATTAATGACCCCTCCTATAGTAGTCCAGATCCTCTGATTAGCTGACCCATGAGAACTCCTGAGTCAAGTATTGGAATTTGGAAGGCTCGTCTATCTATTAAATATCCGAATATTTCAAAACGAATCTCTCGTGCCGTTTGTTATCCTAGATGTCTCCTAAGTTTACTCCAATTAGATTGGTCCGACCCAAAATTGATTATATAATGAAATAAGAGGATAAACACAATCTTGTCTGTTATTAAGCATATTTATTAATTAATTTATTCATCATACAATCAATATTGTAGTGGAGCCAACTTTTATTACAGTAAATTCTAAAAATATCCAATACACGAGATGGGGTGCATTTTAAACAGCTCTAATTAATTTTCAACAAAACAAGCTGTACTTCAACTTAAGAATTCTCCAAGTCATATACTCAAAAAATTCAAGCTCAAATAGCAATGAACACATGGAGACGGATGCAGGCCCTAGGCATGAAAACTGGGTCGTGCCTTGCTGTGCCCAAGTTGCTGGCACAGCCCAGGGCATGGATTTTTCCATGTCGTGCTAGGTCGTGCCATAGCTGGGCTGGGGCATGCCGCCCATTGGCCGGCCCACATATGCCTCTTCTATTTTCTTAATTTTCTAATATAAATTGAAAGAGAAATTATGGACTTTTAGGCATTCTTAACTTGAAATAAAGACAAAACTATTAAAATAAATGAAAAAACATTGATTCTAATTTACAAACGAGTAATAAATCTTTAATTATTTTAAGTTATATATATATATATATATATTTATATATATAAACTTAAATTTTTATATATGGAGCTTGTCATGCCATGCCTGGGCCCCGACACCCGTGGTCCAGCATGGCCTAGTCGGGGAAGCTGGCCCTGGCCATGTCGGCATTTGATGTGATCAAAATCAATCATAAAATACCGCAAGTGCACGGGTGTCTAGATGAGACAGTGGAAAGAACGGGTCGAACCCACAGGGAGCTATTAAAGAAACTTTTAAATTAAGAAAACTAATTAACTAACAATTTAAGAAAAGTTTTGAGTTTATATTTAAAAATTAAGCAACTAATATAGAAATTCGAAATCTACCAATTAATGAAGATGATTAGAGTATAGGAATCCAATAAGCATCCACCAATTATTTATCAAGTAACCCTAACTTGTTCCAATTTTTACTTCAAATCAAAGACAAATCAATGTTTTTAATTTGGAAAATCTAACTTTAAAAATCCCTTTTTAATTATAAAAATTCAAAACTCAAGACATCCTTCATCTCATAAAAGAATAAAAATAATTTAAGCACCACCCATCAAAAGTAAGCATAAACCATCAAAAGATCTAAATCCTAAGCATGGCCTATCAAACCTAAGCATGAGTAATCAAAAACTAATTTTTATTTTTAGAAATAAAAATAGAGATTTGCCTAGGGCACGAAGACAAGCCTATTAATCATTAAGCACATAATCATGGAACACAAATTAGAATTACTAAACAAATAAAAAGACAATTACTTACCTTCATCCATAACTCTAATCAAGAAAATTAGCCCGCCATTGCAAAGAATGCTTCTTGATTTATCACTAAAAATTGCATCCTTACAACTTCTCCTTCACAAATTTTCTCCTTCACAATAAATCCTTGGACATGGCCCAAGGTTACCAAAACTAAAAATAAACTAATGGAAAAGAAGAAAGAAAAAGAAAGGAATATGAGAGAGGGAGAGCTTTTGTCGTATGGAATATGTTATGGGTCTCCATCATGCCTCCTTTTATGCTTTTTGCAAACCCCTTTTAGTAAAGAAGTACTCTCCTTTTAGGTCACCTTTTTCCTTCTTGGGCAAGGATTCTTTCTTGTTCTTCAAGCTAACTTCTTTCTTTGGAAAGACTTTTAAATTTGAGAGATATCCTTGCCTTATTAGGTTTCTTGATGCATACACTTTCCTTGTACAATTCCAAGAATATCTCTAAAAATTATATGATGATGTAAAGGGAATAAACTTCCCAAATATTGAGATTTCTTGCAATTCCCGCCTAAAACTGTAGCAGATAACTTCCCGAGGTCATATCTCCCTCAATATAGCTCTGATTTAGGAAATCTTGGGCTCTACGGATATCTACTTGAAAAGAGCTTTCCAACGGTGGCTAAATTGCACCGATCCGACACTCGGTTTGAGAGTTATGGCCATTTTAAGTTGCTGCCCCTGAAAATTCCGGGAATAATTATGCAAAAAATGGAAGCTTCTATGTTGGCATGCAATGGGGTGTGTGGGGCCCATTGTGGACTTCCAAGCATGCTTGGACTCTCTCTTTGCTTGCTTATTTGACTTCTCTCTTCTCAAATTTCATCAATGTAGGTCCCATGTTGATTTCTCCTACAAATTAAATGAGGCAATTTTAACATTAATCATATGTAAGAAAATAATTACGAACCATGTATGGGACCCTACATTCCTAGTGATGTACCAAAATGACCAACTTTTCAAAAATAGCACATGGTGCCAAAAATAACAAGATATGCATTGATGAAACCAAAAGCCTAATTTTTGGGTGATAAATGAGATGAGAAAAACTTAATTTCAAAAAGTCATGCAATTAAATGAATTTTGACCAATTTTGACCATTTCTCCAAAAATATCCTCAAATGCATGTAATCATGAAATTAAATGCAATTCTATGCAATTAAACCTAATTAAGTCCACAAATGCTAATGAAATGGTGACTTAATGACCTAGTTTTGTGGACTTATCACATGTTGACCTGGTCAAAGGCCTAGGAACGACTTTTTTCGTTTTGAGCCCGAGACGCCCGCCCAGATTTGCGGCAAGGCAATGAGTGCAGCCCACATAAATGAAATGAAAGTCTCTTTTGTGCATGGCCCGGCAAGGGGATTGGTTTTTATTAGAATGATTAAGTATAAAATATTAAGACTTTATCTATAAAATGTTTTTTAATTTTAATTTTGATCATCTGTTAAATATGCTATCAAGTTAGAGGGGGATCTTCAAGTGCATCTATCCCTCACCATTTTTGGTGAGGGACACCCCTTTTGGGGGTGTTTCAAGTACAAGAGGGGTACAAAGGAGTGTCCCTCACCAAAAATGGTGAGGGATAGATGCATATGAATATTTCCCCATGTTAGAAATGGACCCAACTTTAATTGTAGTGATTTTATACAAGAAAAATGTAATTATGAATGTTTATGGAGCCATTCACCATTTCTAATGCAATTTAGGGACTCTCAATTGTTGGATAAAATGGAAAACCTACCCATAAAATGAAGAGGGATATAGAAACTAATAGTGGGCCCAATAAATAAAAAGATTTTATTTCAGGTGAAAAATGGGGAAAAATGGGCCCATCTTATTATGGAATGCGAGGTTTGGGTTTGTAATGATATAAATTAGAGGATTTTACTGAAAAATTTTCATTATGTGAGCATTGTACGAGATAGTGCCTCTTAACTTAGGCAGCACGAAAGTATTCCTCCTGTTGTTATGGACAGTGACGCTAGCGTCGCTTAATTAGAGACGAGCAACGTTAGCGTCACTCCTCTCAAATACTCGATTGTGCTGCTCGAACTAGGAGGCACTATTTCGTACAGTACCCACGTAATGAGAATTTTTCAGTAAAATCCACTATAAATTATTGCAGCTTTTACCCAAATAAAAAAACAACCTTCCCATGATAGCAATAAGCATAACCTCTTGGAGTACAGGAAAAGATGTTTTTTTCCTATGGAATACCTAAAAAACACATGGGATGAGATACAACGTGTACGAATCCATAGAAGAGAGGACGTTTTAGGGCACGTTTGTGTACACACCATTTCCGCGGAAAGAAGAAATTGCCACGTCAGCAAATTCCATAGAAATAAAAACCTCGGAAAAGGATTTCCATAGAATTTAGATTTTCATGTTTGGTGCAAAAAGAGTTTCCTCATTGAATTGGTGCTAATGTTGTTTGGTGCGGCTATGGATTCCTATAGAAAATCAAAATTTCTTATTTGGTTATATAATTTTTTGAAGAAAAATAACATAACATGTATATTATTTATTCAACATTAAATAATAATTTATATGAAGAAATAAAAAATGAAAGAGTTGTAGGGTTTTTGGTTTGAAATGGACAAGAGTGAGGAAAAGATGGAGAAGTTTTCCGAGGAAATCCATTTCCCATAGCCCCCCATAGGAAACCCATTTCCACCATTATCAAGGAAAATGCTGACGAGGCAGGAAAGTATTTCCGTGGAATTATTCTGCACCAAACACCGGAAAAATGGATTTTCCGCGGAAAACCGTCTATTTTTTCGCAAAAAAGTGCTACACAAACATGCCCTTAAAGTGCAGGCACACCTTGAAAGTTGAAATCTAGCAAAATCTCGTGGATACCTTTCTCTAGGTTCTTTAAAGTGATGATAAAACTTGAAAGCCAGCAAAATCTCGTTGTTGCTCCTGTATAGCTTTTGTGAAAATGATATAATGACGTTGTGCTTAGGGCCGGTTTGGTAACTCTATTAATATAATCAAGTCAAGTAAATTTGATTTTAAAGAAAGAATAAAATATAAGTGGATTATGATAGTATTTTATTTTTAGTTATTTGTTATGGAATCTTTTTGACTTTTTGTATACAAAAATTGAATTTTTTTGTAATTTAGTGGATAAAGGGAGTTACTTTTTGTATAAAAAAGATGGAGGGAGTTTTGAATAAAGTGTACTTGATGTGACATCTTGTCTGGAGAATGGAAGCTTTACTTGACTTTGATTGTATTGTATTAGTAAAGTGCCAAATCGGCCCTTCACCCAAACAGTGTTCCCTTGTTTCGTTCAAACAGGGGATTCGGACTCGAGAGAAAGAGGTGAAGGGGTCTCGCCACTGAGCTAGTGGTGGATTGGTTCATTTCAACATAGCTATAAGTTTACATTATTTTATAAACAATTACAAGACTTTTAACTCTAGAGAAAGCACTTTTAAACTCTAATAAAGAAAATGATCACAAAAACTTCTTACATACACTGATGGCTTATTTGTTTATGTAATTGAATCCTTAGGAGTTTTATATCATCATGTGGGCTCTTAGGGCCTGTTTGTTTAGAAGAACTTCAAATGCTCAATCCCCATTTAACAGTTGAAATGCTGAAATTCTGGAAATTCACAAAGGCTGGTGGAGTTCTAGGAGTCTGCCACAGGGAAAGCCTGTAACGGAGGTGACAGTGGATCCAGACTCGATAGACTAAGCATATGATGATGCTCTCCTTTCATATGATATGAACTGGATGGTTTAACTAATATTATGGTTGTGCTCAAAATCTAGATTCAAATATATGTTATTGCTGGATGGCAGCCAAAGCTGTGAGATAAAAGAATAATCTAATAACACCAAGTAAAACCACAAGATATAATGTCACAAGACTTGATGCTTCACACACAGGCAATCAATGTATAGAAGGAAGAAAATATTGCATTGAAGTCAATGAGGACAATGCAATGGATTATTTTCACTTCCGTCTACTGATGCACTTGACTGGTTTCTAGGTGAAACTTGAGCATTGATGGTTACTCTGTTTATGTAATTCCAACATAGCGTGCTCTGCCTTACCATTAAAATAAAAAATAAAAAATAGTGTGTTCTGCTTTGAGTTGGGAGTCCTGAACTGGCAAAAATACAAAAGGAAATAAATGATATTCCTAGAGTTGGTGCCTCTCCAAGGTACAAATGAAGTTCTAGATCGTGTTATGTATGTTGGTTTGACATTAAATACTAAAAGCTCAGACTGTTAGTAAATGCTATAACAATGCATATTATCAACAAATATCACCTGATGATGACTGGTGCATAAATGAGCATGACCCGAGCCACTTGATAACTCAGTGAGTCAATGAAACCAAGCTCAACCCATGAACTTGATCAACCCATTTTCTTAGTAAATTTTTTGGACAATGGAACTTCTTGAGCATTTTTTTTTAATACGATATAATCACTTAGGATAGCTTCGATTTATGGCCTTTCCAGTCATACTTAAGGTAGGGAAGTGTTAGGCCTGATAATCACCATGTTTCATGGCCTTTTTTTGCTTGGGGGGCTTGTTCGTTAATTTTCTGATTTTGGGGATATAGAATGCAACTGTGTTATGATTGTCCAATTATACGGTGCCCTAAAGTAAGAAAATTACAGTGTGATGGGCCTTTTAGGCATTTTTTGTATGTTATGGCGAAGTCCCGATGATGGTATAATGCCCGTTCTTTTAAAGAGTTGTCTTAACATTATAGCCAATGATAAGATTTGTCCCTGCAAGTGTAGTGCAATATCTTAGGGTTGTATTAAAAAAAAAAAAATTTCCCTTTTTATATGTTGGTTTGTAACTGTTTGTATAGTGCACCTTCTTGATTCATATGATTAGGGGTAGAGACGTTAAATAGGCCAGGCCAGGCCGAACCCACCAGGCACGACACATGCCATCAGCCGTGTTGGTACGAGGGTACTGAGCACGTCAGACCCCCACGGGCTTGCCAGGCACATGGGCCGTCCCCTATGGCCCTCCAAGCATGATAGGCCCCCACCCCCACGGGCTTGCCAGGCACATGGGCCGTCCCCTATGGCCCTCCAAGCATGACAGCCCCCCCACCCCCACGGGCTTGCCAAGCACATGGGCCGTCCCCTAAAGATTCTTCATGACATTGCGCGTGCATGTTTCAGAATTGTGGTGCTCTTGTTCAAAGTACTATTAATGGATTAAACAAGGTAGGCAAACCTATGTGGACTTTAGGGGTCATTTATATCTCAGTTTCTAGACCTGCATCATCTCAAAGCATGGTGCAACTTTCTAAGAATATTACTAGTAGGTTCCTCTGTTAAAACGAGGTGAACAAATGTTACCTTTTCCACACTATCCTCATGTAGGGGGTGAATTCAAGAAGGAGCAGAAGATTTGAAAAACCCACCCAAGTCACTAGTCACTTTGGTGGATGTAAATTGGGATTCACGCAAGGGTGAACCTAATATGGATCCTCATTGCACATATACAAACTTCTTTAGTTACAAGAATTAATTTACAGGCATCTATGAATTTCAAATGCTGAATTTTTGAATTGTCTAAAGGGATTGGGGCAGGCCTGCCTAATTAGGGGTGTTCATGGGGTGGGTTAGGCTGGGCTGGGGCATATTTAGGCCCAACCCGACTTTAAAAATACAGACCCATATCTAGGCCCAACCCGACTTTAAAAACACAGGCCCATATCTAGGCCAAGACCAACACGGGCCGAAAATGTCAGGCCGAAGCCCGCCCCTTTAGTCAATAGAACCAGATCAGGCGGGGCCTTTTTACAGGAAGGGCCATGCCGGACTTTGGGTTTCCTGTCACCTTATGCAACCTTATGATCACATCACAATTAATCTCAGTGATAAGATGAAAATGACTTTTCTGGTTTTAAAAATTTTGAGGGATCTTAGTCTTCGGTTTCTCTTATCAGCATGGCTCATGAAAATGATATATGAATGTGGACCGCTGGTGACGCTGAATTGGATATGTTTAATATGATGTGAATTTATACAGTTCACGCCCATGGCATCATTTCATTCGATTTTAGGGGGGATATAGTGATGCTAGTGGGATAAGATTTGGATGATCCTAACTCCATGAGTGATTGGATATCCAATTTTGCACTCACGGAGGTGTTGGAATATCTTAGGGTCGAAGAACTAGACTTGTATGAGGGCAAGTTTGTGTGGCCCATTTATGCAGAAAATGTATTTTTTCATACGAAAAATTATTTCTTTCACGCATTTGGTGCAGCAATTTTCTGTAAAAAATGCTTTTCCACTATGTCAGCATTTTCCTTGCACAGCCTGGAAATAGAGTTCCTACTTATGGGAAGTCCATTTTGCCTCTTTATTACTTCATTTCCTTACTCCCCTCTGTAATACTACTTTTCAATAAGGAATCTGCAACCGCACCAAACAACATTAGCACCAATTCATTGAGGGAAAAAAATTGCACTAAATATGAATTTCTAACTTCGGCAAAAAACCTTTCTCGAGGTATTATAAATCATAGACTTTACTTATGTGGCAATCTCATCTTTCCATAGAAATTGCCTGTACACAAACGTGCCCTAATTCAATCCATTAATTGTGGATTCCTAATTTGTGTCTATGGGCCTGAGGCAAAGAAGTAGAGTGAACGCGAAATTTATCATTGAAGATTTGATTTTGTCTTTAGACCGTTGCCACCAATTTCTTTGAATTGTGATAGTAAACCGTCATGAATAGTGGTTAGAAGGTTTGTATTGCAAATTGTTATGAAAAGGCAAAAGAGGTCTTCATAAAATTGCACATTTTACCAAGGTGGAAAATGTTCACCTATCAGTAGACTTCAAGTGTAGTAAGCTCCATGGGGCTCACTTGGGCCCACCTATGATCAGTGGAACCCCATTGATAATCTCTTCATCTCATTATCTTGCATTAGGCCTAATTTCATACTCCTTGAACCTTCGCACAGTAAAAAAAAATAGTATATTGGTGCTTTATTATATCTAAGGAAGAATTAGGGAGTTAATGTCAATTAAACCAATATGTTGAAACCAAGATAGATACATGACTTCTTTACACGACAAGGTAGGTAGGGCCAACTCACAGAGATGGGGCTAGGGGCTCAGCCATCCAATTTCAACCTACTCTTTTTGGGAAAACTAGTTGGTTGGATTTTGTAAGAAAGTGTTGAGGGCTTCAGCAGGATTTTGTACAAAAGAACTTGTTGGAAGAGCCTTTACACTTCTAGTTCAAAGGAGATTTTCTTCCCTCCTTCACAAGGAGGATGAGTTAATCACATTATAAATCACTCCAACCATACAGGGAAAAACCAGCAGCTACTAGAGTAAAATTGAGGACATATTGGCAAAGTGAGTACGTTGTCTGCACACACATAGAATCCAGATCCGTACTCATTCACTACCCTCGGTCGTTGGTAATTTGGGGGCTTAGATTTCCCTCTACAGTTGAGATTTCAGAGGACCATAACTCAACTTCTGTATATTAGATCTTGTTTCCGTTCATATTAACGTGTGGATTAAACATAAAAGGGGGATGTCACATCAAAGATACAGCCTCTCCCTGGAGAGAATCTCAATTCCAATCCCAATCCAAATCTAATCGACGGGTCAAGGCCAGTCCCAAACTCACGCGTTCAAACTTACTAAACCGTTCTCCTCATAATTCATGACACAGCAAAGAAATTAACATGAAACTAGCAACTGGCATAACAAAGCGTGGACTTACATTTTTAGCAAGAGAATACATCCACAGTTCCATACATACATACGTACATACATAAGAGCTGCTTTACGTAGATATCCTCTTTCCTTGAACACCTATGTTATTTCTATATATCTATATAGATATGGGTGTGTAGCTTAGCCACTTAGTTAGACGGGGGAGGCTTGTAGGGCGGCTTGTGTTCCGGTGGTGGCTTGTATGGAGGCTTGTATTTTGGTGGTGGCTTCCCATATGGAGGAGGAGTACGCCTCTACTGTCTGCTGAGGGTCGGCAAGCTCCTGCTATGCTCTCGAAGTGGAAGGTCCAGCTCCCAGGGCAAGCACGGGCTTGACGTCCTCAGGCTCTTCAATCGGCAGATGAGCTCCAGTCCTTCTCGATATAAAGGAGCGGTACACAGGCTGGTATCCAAGTAGATTCTAGGCCACCCAGCTGTGGTGGCCCTGGTACTTCTTCACCGCCTTAAGCCACTCGTCATTTCTCCTCCACCCGACCCGGTACGCCTCCTTTTTCCTCTCGCTCTGACCTGCTCGGCACACAAGATCCATGAGTTCGGCAAAAACAAAAAATGAGGTGAGACAAGGCTGTGAGCTCGGTAATTACTTGGGGCGGTCCCAAGACGACGGGGGACCCTGTGCACTCTGGCCTCCGTGGGATCGGACTCTCCGAACTCCCAACTCTCGGAGACGAACAGGCGGTCGTCCCCAGCGTGCCTTTTCGAGTCCTCCAGGTCATGGACGAATGGCTCCTTCCTCGGCTTGCCGCGAAGGTAGTAGCAGTCGTCGACCCCTGCGAATTTGCACAGGTCATACACATCCTCAATGTCATGGACACCGAGGTTGATCTCTAAGATTATGTTCAGCTCGGCAATGCCCATTATTATCTTAAAACTATTGGGCATCAGCTGACAGGGGCAAAGGTTCCACATCCGAAGACAAGTCCTCAGAAGTGGGTGGATAGGGAACCTAACTGCCCCCTCTACAATCGACACCAAAGGGAATGGCATCCAGCCATTCCGGAAGACTCTGCCATCGAAGGCATCTTCTGGGTCGTCTATCCTAGTCAAGACCTCCTCGGGGAACTTGTACATAGTCCTAAACCCTTCTAAGGCCTCGGGGGTATCTACCCAGTGCCTACACGCTCCCATTTTCTAAGGCTAGGAGATGAAAGGCAGAAGACAGGAAAAGGAAGGCTGAACCCTACAAAGAGAAAACATTGAACAGGGACTCTAGGGAGGACGCAGGAACGCAGAAGCAGAAAAGGGAGTGGAAGAAAGACTCACGGAGACGAGGAAGGTTCGAGGGCTCCGAGGTGCTTTGCCAAGGACGCTGTGCAAAACGCCTTTCGTAGGAAGTCTTTTATGCAAGAAGGTTCTCTCTCTTGAACGGCAGAGTAGAAGAAAGATGGAGGAGGGCGTACTGAATTTATAAAACAAGAAGGTGCCCTCTCGAATTTCAAGGACGGGCATTCAAACCGACGCTTCGGAAGCGGTACACGTCGCTTCGGAACAGCCGATCGGATAAGGGCTATTTTAAATAAAAAATAAAAAAAAGAAATAGTCCATTTTTTAGAGATGTCCCCCCCCCCCCCCCCCCCCCCCCCCCCCCCCCCACAAAGAAAAAAAAAAGCCATAAAACGGTCATATAAGGGGTATTGATTTGTGTCCTTTTCAATTTTACAAAGTCTATAAATACTCGAACCCTTCCATTCTTCTCAATGGAGTAGGTTGAGTTTGACCAAACCACTTAAATATATTTACTTACAATGGGTTCTATTTATATGCTTTACTGGCCAAGATTCCTCATGACTTTGCGCATGCATGTTTTAGAATTGTGGTGCTCTTGTTCTAAGTACTATTAATGGATTAAACAAGGTAGGCAAACCTGTGTGGACTTTAGGGGTCATTTATATCTCAGTTCCTAGACCTGCATCTCAAAGCATGGTGCAACTTTCTAAGAATATTACTAGTAGGTTCCTCTGTTAAAACGAGGTGAACAAATGTTACCTTTTCCACACTATCCTCATGTAGGGGGTGAATTCAGGAAGGAACATAAGATTTGAAAAACCCACCCAAGTCACTAGCCACTTTGGTGGATGTGAATTGGGATTCAGGCAAGGGCGAACTTAATATGGATCCTCATTGCACATATACAAACTTCTTTAGTTACAAGAATTTACGGGCATCTATGAATTTCAAATGCTCAATTTTTGAATTGTCTAATGGGATTGGGGCAGGCCTGCCTAATTAGGGGTGCTCATGGGGTGGGTTAGGCTGGGCTGGGGCATATTTAGGCCCAACCCGACTTTAAAAATACAGACACATATCTAGAACCAACCCGACTTTAAAAACACAGGCCCATATCTAGGCCAAGACCAACACGGGCCAAAAATGTCAGGCCGAAGCCCGCCCCTTTAGTCAATAGAACCAGATCAGGCGGGGCCTTTTTACAGGAAGGGCCATGCCGGACTTTGGGTTTCCTGTCACCTTATGCAACCTTACGATCACATCACAATTAATCTCAGTGACAAGATGAAAATGACTTTTCTGGTTTTAAAAATTTTGAGGGATCTTAGTCTTCTGTTTCTCTTATCAGCATGGCTCATGATAATGATATATAAATGTGGACCGCTGGTGACGCTGAATTGCATATGTTTAATATGATGTGAACTCATACAGTTCACGCCCATGGCATCATTTCATTCGATTTTAGGGGGGATATAGTGATGCTATTGGGATACAGATTTGGATGATCCTAACTCCATGAGTGATTGGATATCCAATTTTGCACTCACGGAGGTGTTGGAATATCTTAGGGTCGAAGCCCATTTATGCAAAAAAATGTACTTTTTTATATGAAAAATTATTTTTTCATGCATTTGGTGCGTCAATTTTCTGCAAAAATGCTTTTCCACTACGTCAGCATTTTCCTTGCACGGCCTAGAAATAGAAATCCCATGGGGAGGTATGGGAAGTCCATTGCCGCAGAAAACCTCTCCCCTCTTTATTACTTCATTTCCTTACTCCCCTCTATAATACTATTTTTCAATAAAAATCTGCAACCGCACCAAACAGCATTGGCACCGGTTCATTGAGGAAAAAATTTTGCACCAAATATGAATTTCTAACTTTGGCAAAAAACATTTTCCGACGTATTTAAAAACCATAGACTTTACTGATGTTTACTGATGTGCCAATCTCATCTTTCCATAGAAATTGCATGTACACAAACGTGCTCTAATTCAATCCATTAATTGTGGATTTCTAATTTTTGTCTATGGGCCTGAGGCAAAGAAGTAGAGTGATGGAGAAATTTATCATTGAAGATTTGACTTTGTCTTTAGACCATTGCCACCAATTTCTTGGAATTTTGATAGTAAACCGTCATGAATAGTGGTTAGAAGGTTTGTATTGCAAATTGTTATGAAAAGGCAAAAGAGGTCTTCAGAAAATAGCACATTTTACCAAGGTGTTCTCCTACCAGTAGACTTCAAGTGTAGTCAGCTCCATGGGGCTCATTTGGGCCAACCTATAATCAGTGGAACCCCATTGATAATCTTTTCATCTCATTATCTTGCATTAGGCCTAATTTCATACTCCTTGAACCTTCGCACAGTAAAAAAAATAGTAAATTGGTGCTTTATTATATCTAAGGAAGAATTAGCTAGGGAGTTAATGTCAATTAAACCAATATGTTGAAACCAAGATAGATACATGACTTCTTTACACGACAAGGTAGGTAGGGCCAACTCACAGAGATGGGGCTAGGGGCTCAGCCATCCAATTTCAACCTACTCTTTTTGGGAAAACTAGTTGGTTGGATTTTGTAAGAAAGTGTTGAGGGCTTCAGCAGGATTTTGTACAAAAAGAACTAGTTGGAAGAGCCTTTACACTTCTAGTTCAAAGGAGATTTCCTTGCCTCCTTTTCACAAGGAGGATGAGTTAATCACATTATAAATCACTCCAACCATACAGGGAAAAACCAGCAGCTACTAGAGTAAAATGGAGGATATATTGGCAAAGTGAGTACGTTCTCTGCACACACATAGAATCCGGATCCGGACTCATTCACTACACTCGGTCGTTGGTAATTTGGGGGCTTAGATTTCCCTCTACAGTTGAGATTTCAGAGGACCCTAACTCAACTTCTGTATATTAGATCTTGTTTGCGTTCATATTAACGTGTGGATTAAACATAAAAGGGGGATGTCACATCAAAGATACAGCCTCTTCCTGGAGAGAATCTCAATTCCAATCCCAATCGAAATTTAATCGACGGGCAAGGCCAGTCCCAAACTCACGCGTTCAAACTTACTAAACCGTTCTCCTCATAATTTATGACACAGCAAAGAAATTAACATGAAACTAGCAACTGGCATAACAAAGCGTGGGCTTACATTTTTAGCAAGAGGATACATCCACAGTTCCATACATACATACGTACATACATAAGAGCTGCTTTACGTAGATATCCTCTTTCCTTGAACACCCATGTTATTTCTATATATCTATAGAGATATGGGTGTGTTGCTTAGCCACTTAGTTAGATGGGGGAGCCTTGTAGGGCGGCTTGTGTTCCGGTGGTGGCTTGTATTTTGGTGGTGGCTTGTATGGAGGCTTGTATGTTGGTGGTGGCTTGTATGGAGGCTTGTATGTTGGTGGTGGCTTGTATGGAGGCTTGTATTTTGGTGGTGGCTTCCCATATGGAGGCTTGTGATGATCAAGATCTTCCACTTCAAAGGTCAGGCGCTCATTTTCAAGAGGAGGTGGTTTGTGTTCAGGAGGTGGCGTATAAGATGGGGGAGGCATGTATTTAGGAGGGGCCTTGTAGGGTGGTTTGTGTTCAGGAGGTGGCATATAAGATGGGGGAGGCATGTATTTAGGAGGGGGCTTGTAGGTTGGAGGCTTGTGTCCTAGAGGCTCTTCAAGCACTAAACGCTCATTTTCATGAGCTGGTGGCTTGTAAACTGGAGGCTTCTCCACAGGAGCTGGTGATATGGGTTTGGGAGAAGGGTTCTCAAATGGCTTTGGCGTGTTTGGCGTGGAAGCATCATCAGCCACTGAGATAGTGGTTGTGAGAATGAGAGCCACCACTCCTAAAAACAACACCAACAAGTGCATGTGTTTGGCCATCTTCTTAAGGTTGATGATGAGTGATGCATGGCCAGAGTGGCCCTTTTATAGAGTTGTAGCACCAATGCTTTATCAGACAAGTCGGCAGTAGATGGAAGAGAAAAATTAAACGAGTGTGGTCCCCTATTGTTGAAGTTTGACTGTCTACACCCTTCGGAGGTGTGCAAGGAATTGGAATTTGTGAGTTTTTAAACTTCTCCTTTCCTGCCTCGTTGAGTGGTAATTTTCTTTTAGCCACGCAGTTTGGATAGAGTTTGTATGGCATCAAATTGTAGCCTCACGTTCTCCTGTTTTCTGCTCTCCTGCGGGCTGTGTATAAGATCGTTTGGACAAAGCAATGGGGAATTATTTCTCCATAAAATATCCTGCTTTTCCACCACTTTTTCTATATATGGAAAAGCAGTAATTACACCAATTATTATTAAAGCTCAGTTTATCTATCAGAGAACCACACTGTAGGCAAAATTACTTTGATTTCTTTTTTCAGAGTACCAAATTTTTTACAATTGTTGTGATATCATATTAGACAAACAAAGGCAAATTCTAGAACTGATTTTCTCTATTTGGAAGGAGTACGGGGTTCGGATTTGGGTTGCACTTGCTGTAGAGCATAAATCTTCAAGTCACAAAAATACGTTCTTAGTAGTTAACAATGAGAAACTTCCAAGGCCATTTTAAAATCCTTATTATTCAAAATCATCGTCTTATCTTGCGTTAGTTTTGAGTTGACCCAAGTTTTATTTCAATTAGAGTTTATATCCTATAAAACTAATCAATTATATATATAAATATATATACATACATATATATATATATATGTCTATATATTTATATGGTGGCAGACCTAGGATTTTTGCTTGTACAATAGTCAATTGAAAAATTCGATCACTATTTTCTTGTTCTTTCTCAACATTAAATCTGGTAAAAGAAAAAGTATTGCAATTACAAAATAGAGAAACTTCCAAGGCCACTTAAAATCCTTATTATTCAAAACATTGTCTTGTCTTACATTAGTTTTGAGTTGACCTAAGTTTTACTTCAATTAGAGTTTAAATACGATAAAATTGATCGATTATATATATATATATATATATACGGTGGCGGACCCAGGATTTTTGCTTGTACAATAGTCAATTGAAATTTTTGATCACTATTTTCTTGCTCTTTCTTAACATTAACTCTTGTAAAAGAAAAAATATTGCAATTACAAAATATCTAATTATATCAACTAACAATATTCTATCATCAAAATTTATATGACATTTGTACTAGTGTTTTAAGGTTCTTTCTTCAAAACTCATATTTCAAGTGGACAAAAAAATTATAGATTTTGAGCAATTTATGAATATATATATATATATGAAAGATCCAACCTATAAGTCTAGGGGTCACAATTTTTTTGACCCAAATCATTAACATTCTCAGATTAATGGTAATCATCAATACGCTTAGGTCTTTTAAATCTTAATGGATTTTTGAGAGAGGAAAATAGACTGGAAAAGGGATTTTTTGAGTTTTGGAAAGGGAGGTGGGGGCTATGCATTATTTTAAGTGGGGGCTAGACCAAGCTTATCTTAGGGCCCTAGGGGGGTGTGCGGGGGGGTTATTGCTCTTTAGGACGTTAAAAACTATATATTTTTATTATGTAAATGTAGTCATCCTAAATTTGAGTCCTTGAGTTAAAAAAACAATGATCCGGGTTTTAAATTCAACTCTTTCGGATGCATGGATTCTTATCCGAATTCAAATTCCTCTTGGATCGAAGAATAGATTTTATACTCGCTTCATTTGAAGCTAGAGACTTCGAGTACTCAAATAATCCATACCCATTTGTAACCCTATATAATATAGGATTTGTTCCTCCTTTCAACAAAAGAAGGTCCCAGTACCTACTAACCTACTCATTTAAATATGCGAGTCTCTTTCCCACTTGAGTAGACTATCTTTCCATCTATATGAAGGCTCTCTCTTAAGTCCAAGCCATATATATATTGTTATCCCAGCAATCCTAAGCACGTGCCCTTTAAAACTGTGACATACTTTTGGACAAAACTTATATATGAGTGTCTCTTGGCCAAACTTATAAGACAATTTGTCAGGCAGAGACAAAGGGATCAGGCTTTGACTAAAAGGGTCTGTGCCTATAGTTTGATTTTAATTCTTACAGCTTATTAACTAGGCCCGCGCTGCTTGTTTACACCCAATATATTCTTCTTATAGTTTTTTATTAGAGGGATGTAGTATGAATGATTCATGAACAGGCCCACGTTTTACAAAATGGCACTTGCTGTCAGGGAGGGGGAGGGGTCAACTTCTTCTTTATTTTGTTTAAAATGGAAAAATTTTAGCAATTCAAATGGGCATTTTAATTTTATACGTTTTTTATCCCTTCTCCATATTCTTTTCTTTTTACAAATAACAGCATATTTAGAAATTAATATGGACATTCTTGTCTATTGAATTCTTCTAAAAATATGAAAGGAATAACCATTTTAGTATGGGTAATACTTAGGTGGGAATTGTTCTCACATATTATGTGAGAACTTTTTTATGGGGCATATAATTGAGCCCCTTTTGGGGATGAACCAACAGGGATGGAAAGATCTATGTGAGACCACCCTAAGTATTAAGTTTGACCCCAAACCCATGCCCCAAACCCCTTCATCCATGACCCACAAATTTAATGGCTTTATATTAAAAAAAAATATTCAACCCTCGATCCAACAGTTCAGTCCATTCGGATGTGTGTCAATCCTTGAGATTTGTGACTATCAGGGGGTTCTTTATTGGTTGCTAGGTTTGAATGGGTTACTAGTTGGGTCCCGGAAAAAAGTTCTCGTATAATGGGTGAGAAATAGTTATCACTTGAATATTTCCTGTCTTTTGGCAAAATGTTCTTTTTATCATCCTCCTTACATTTTCAAAGTGGGCATTTCAAATCCAAACCGTTTTCTTTCAATTTTAGTTAAAGTTTATATTTTAGTTAAAGTTTATAAGGCTCTTCAGCGGAACCCACTTAAGAAAACTGAAAATAGGATCTAAGAGCAAATCCTCTAGGGCTGATCTTTAGAGTGGCCCCATTAAAAAGAATCTAAATCTTACAAAAAAAAAAAAAAGTCCTATTATTTACAAAAGTTTAACTACATATGATCTAGGCCCAATGTTAGATTAATTTATAAGAGATCTTTTGAGTTATTTATATTTTTTTTATTTGATTGTTCAGAAAGTATTAATATGAAGGTGGATCATTTGAGTAAATCCTCAGGGGGATTCTACACAACATGAAGATGGTGTTTTTTTAATAATTTGGATGTTTATAAGTGGGCCCACCATCATAGAACTTCTGGGATTCAATTTTTATTTGTTTTAATTTTATGGTGCGTACATAACTTTGATGAGCCTTAAATGAGAGATTTCACTCCAATATGATGTGGGCCCGTCAAAAGGTACTCTCTACAAAACATTATTATTTTTTAAATATTTTATCTAAATGCTCTAAAAGTTATTATTCTGAGTATGGATGATTTAAGTAACGATCTTTTAAAGATTATATAGGGGGAATGATTTTTTTAATGGTTTAGATTTTTCTTAAGTAGGCCCATTAATGTTATTGATCGATCACAGCACCCACCCCCCCCCCCCCCCCCCCCCAAATGATTTTTTTAATGGTTTAGATTTTTCTTAAGTAGGCCCATTAATGTTATTGATCAATCACACCACACCCCGCCCCCCAAAAAAAATAAAAAAAGTAAAATCAGGGTTCTATCACTGCGTGCTGATGAGCCCACTAGCAACCACCCAACGTGAGTCCCAAGGATCTCATCGTACATAAGATTTTGTATAAACAATATTTCTTTAGGTGTTTAGAATTGAAAATTCAAAGGTGAATATAGAAAAATATCATTGAAATTGAATCAAGAGAAGATGAAAAAATAACATGCAGCCATCATCTTATTAATTCAAATCCTAAAAAAGTAGGACTCATCTACATTGCTACCTTATAATATTTCTCGGAGAATATTCATGTGCATCAATCCGTCACCATAAGGTGAGAGACATTTACACAATTAGGAATATTCATGTGCAAAAGAGGAAAAACCATATATGGTCATATGCAGAAAAAGAATGTTCATGTGCAAAGAGGGAAAGCCATGTAAGTGTTCCTCACCCTATGGTGAAGGTGAGGGATGGATGCACATAAATTTTGTCCTCCGTATATCTTTATACCCTCATTTCTTGTATAATCCTTCAGTAGAGCGCATTTGACTATAAATTTACATGTATTAAGTGGAAATAATCTAACCCTAAACTATGAAAGTGAGGCTTTGTTTAGTTTCTCAACTCTTATTTTGACGGAGCCATAAAAAAAAAAAAGCTAAAATCAGAAAATGTGTTTCGCCTTCAAAATAAAAAAATAAAAACTTCCACCTCTAATATTTTGAGGTCATGTGGCTTTTATTCTCAGATGTCTATTAGTTGGGCTTCTCATTTTAAAAGGATTTGTCTTTACTCATCTTTAAGTTGGTAAAAAGTAGAATCGCATGCCAAACGCCCTTACTTTTCAAACCCCTACAAGCTTTAAATCATAATTTAAACAAATAGAGGTTGAAAATAGGGATGCAAAACAGAAGTAAGTTCCCTTTCTTCACTCCAATCAACATCAGAGGAATCGGTGAATAGACTCCGCTTGTGAATAAAGCTCGTGGCCTCCTTATCTCAATACTCAATACTCAATACATGGTTTTGAATGATAGGCCCTACATGAGAGGCTCCCTTGTAAAAGCAGGATTGGGTATTGAATTATTTTCCTCCTTAGTATTATATTTATCTTGCACTGTATGTATATCCCCATTTAATATCTGGTTTTTCATGTTCCATGATCTGAACTCTCTTTCACACCATACAGTTAGATGGGGTATAACAACCCCAAAATCACCTAGTTTGCAATTGATGACCCTAGCAGCCTAATTAATCAGTGGTGTTAAAAATGGGAGATTGAGAAATTAATATTGAGTAATCAATCATGAGTATTTATAAGAAGAAATTAGTTAAATTGTCAAATTAAGCCAAGATTAACAACTTCCATGCTTAGGGCTGTTTGTTTCGTCCAATTAAAGCATTCTAACACTTTTTAGTTTTACCAGTGGTTAAAAGTGAAGCATCAAAGGTAAATATAAAAGGCCGATCAACCATCAAATAACTCCTGTTTAATGGAAAATAAATGAAGGAGATGAGAAAGGCATACTCATCCATCACCTAGTAATTTAAATTCTATGAAAGTCAATATCGCATTGATTACACTACCTCATTCCTTATCCTCTCCTCTTTAGATTTTAGTCATCCAAGGCGACTCATTGGGCCATTAAATCGAATGCATTCAATTCTCATGTCTTCTTGGCAAACGAGTTGGTTTGCCTTGATGGATAAACTAGCGGTGCCAACCGTGCCATCCAGATTCTAGCAGATTAGGGCCAAAACCACTAGAGTACAGTCAATCAATTGACCATTCACTCCATGAGGGTGATTGGTAGCGGGATTTCGTCCCGTTTGTGACTGTAGGATGAATGGTCCCAGTCTATTTGATGTTGACTCAGAGTGAAAGTAATGCATTTGCTGTGGGGGAGAGAGATGTCGGTTGATGCCTGGTGGTAGTTGCATCCTCCAGTCGTAGAACGTGCATCTATTGAGAGACAATTCAAGTGTGAGTATTATTATTTTCCATCCTTCGTGTACAAAGAGGGATGTATATTATTTGACCGTGAGGGATGGAAGCACATGAATGTCCATATATATATATATATATATATATATAGTGGGGGAATGTTAATCTGTTGGGGGCCAGAATCATCGTGGACCAAGTATGAAAATTTTCGAAGAAGATTTTTGTGGGCCAACCATTAGATGGACCACACATGAGGGACTGACTCCATTTTTATCCCAAACTAGAGAAACTAAAGCAAGTTCGTCATGTGTCCATATATTGGAAATTCCAATGGTGGCCATCTTATATATTTAAAAAATAATTTACATGTTGATCACCACATAGGAAGTTAGGACTGATGAGTCACTCGGATTTTGTTGCATTTTAACCCTACCCTTTACCTAAACCTGTTATGTCTGTCTTCCTTTCTTCCATCCCCACTATCATGGTCCCATCTAAGGAAACTCTTTCATCTTCCCATATTCATTTTCATGCATCTAAGGAAAAGAATATGAGTTAGAAAATCAGAAATCATCCTCTTTTTTTTTTTTCTAACATGGCGCCCATCTAACAAAAATCTTTTGTACTAGCTAGCAACTTCAATCCTTACTATCGCATCATGATCGACTCCATTTTTAACATGGGGTCCCTCGAAGGAAACTCTTTTAATTTTTTTATTTTATCCTTTCCATTCATCAAAGTGATGTGCCAAGTGCCACCGACTCAATAAATGAGTGGTGTCGGCACTTGGATTTTCATACATCTTTCTTTATCAATCCCTGGTCCTCAGGTGAGAGTGTCACTCTTAGACCATCTGTAGCAAAGAAAATAATCAATAGGGGAACGTGAGTGACAGGGTCGAAAAATCTAAAATGGCCCCTCTCAACGTGGTGCCCATGATGGAGACTTTTTCATGCTGGCAAATTAACATGGTTGAATACATTTATGACATAGGGCCATGCATCTAAGGAGAGTCTTTTCATCTTCTTATTATCTTTTCCATTCATCAAAAGACAAAACGTTAATAACCCAAGAGGGAAAATGAGTGAGACACTCGAAAAATCAAGAATCGTTCGACTTGACACTTTCATTCTTGTCCAAAAACAGGATTGTAACCTCCTTTTCTAAATACATTTAAAATAGAGAAAAGTTTTGGTAAAGAGTTTAGAGCCCATTCTTCTTTTTTTTTTTTTTTTAGCTAGTAAAAGGATATTTATGTTTAGAGCCCATTCACTAGGGCATGTTTCTTTATGGTAATTCTAAGAATCTCCGACTCTGGAATATGTAAATGCTCTAAAATAGTGGAATTTTTTAATCCTCTTTTGCACTCGAGCTTTCATAAAGTTCACAAAAAAGCAAAGGAGTTGGAATTTCAGAAATTCCAAAGGTCATTTGAGGCCCAGTAGGTGAGTGAATTTTCTGAATTCTTTAATGGAAAGACTCAATAGGGGAACGTGAGTGAGAGGGTCGAGAAATCTAAAATGGTCCCTCTCAACGTGGTGCCCATGATGGAGACTTTTTCATGCTGGCAAATTAACATGGTTGAATACATTTATGACATGGGGCCATGCATCTAAGGATAGTCTTTTCATATTCTTATTATCTTTACCATTCATCAAACGACAGAACGTTAATAACCCAAGAGGGAACATGAGTGAGACACTCGAAAAATCGAGAATCGTTCGACTTGACACTTTCATTCTTGTCCAAAAATAGGATTGTAACCTCCTTTTCTAATTACATTTAAAATAGAGAAAAGTCTTGGTAAAGAGTTTAGAGCCCATTCTTCTTTTTTTTTTTTTTTTTCTAGTAAAAGGATATTTATGTTTAGAGCCCATTCACTAGGGCATGTTTCTTTATGGTAATTCTAAGAATCTCTAACTCTGGAATATGTAAATGCTCTAAAATAGTGGAATTTTTTAATCCTCTTTTGCACTCGAGCTTTCATAAAGTTCACAAAAAAGCAAAGGAGTTGGAATTCCAGAAATTCCAAAGGTCATTTGAGGCCCAATAGGTGAGTGAATTTTCTAAATTCTTTAGTGGAAAGACTCAATAGGGGAACGTGAGTGAGAGGGTCGAAAAATCTAAAATGGTCCCTCTCAACGTGGTGCCCATGATGGAGACTTTTTCATGCTGGCAAATTAACAGGGTTGAATACATTTATGACATGGGGCCATGCATCTAATTAGGAAAGTCTTTTCATAATCTTATTATCTTTACCATTCATCAAACGACAGAACGTTAATAACCCAAGAGGGAACATGAGTGAGACACTCGAAAAATCGAGAATCGTTCGATTTGACACTTTCATTCTTGTCCAAAAATAGGATTGTAACCTCCTTTTCTAATTACATTTAAAATAGAGAAAAGTCTTGGTAAAGAGTTTAGAGCCCATTCTTCTTTTTTTTTTTTTTTCTAGTAAAAGGATATTTATGTTTAGAGCCCATTCACTAGGGCATGTTTCTTTATGGTAATTCTAAGAATCTCTAACTCTGGAATATGTAAATGCTCTAAAATAGTGGAACTTTTTAATCCTCTTTTGCACTCGAGCTTTCATAAAGTTCACAAAAAAGCAAAGGAGTTGGAATTCCAAAAATTCCAAAGGTCATTTGAGGCCCAGTAGGTGAGTGAATTTTCTAAATTCTTTAGTGGAAAGACCCAATAGGGGAACGTGAGTGAGAGGGTCGAAAAATCTAAAATGGTCCCTCTCAACGTGGTGCCCATGATGGAGACTTTTTCATGCTGGCAAATTAACATGGTTGAATACATTTATGACATGGGGCCATGCATCTAGTTAGGAAAGTCTTTTCATAATCTTATTATCTTTACCATTCATCAAACGACAGAACGTTAATAACCCAAGAGGGAACATGAGTGAGACACTCGAAAAATCGAGAATCGTTCGACTTGACACTTTCATTCTTGTCCAAAAATAGGATTGTAACCTCCTTTTCTAATTACATTTAAAATAGAGAAAAGTTTTGGTAAAGAGTTTAGAGCTCATTCTTCTTCTTCTTCCTTTTTTTTTTTTTTTTTTTTTTTTTTTTTTTTGCTAGTAAAAGAATATTTATGTTTAGAGCCCATTCACTAGGGCATGTTTCTTTATGGTAATTCTAAGAATCTCCAACTCTGGAATATGTAAATGCTCTAAAATAGTGGAATTTTTTAATCCTCTTTTGCACTCGAGCTTTCATAAAGTTCACAAAAAAGCAAAGGAGTTGGAATTTCAGAAATTCCAAAGGTCATTTGAGGCCCAGTAGGTGAGTGAATTTTCTGAATTCTTTAGTGGAAAGACTCCATAGGGGAACGTGAGTGAGAGGGTCGAGAAATCTAAAATGGTCCCTCTCAACGTGGTGCCCATGATGGAGACTTTTTCATGCTGGCAAATTAACATGGTTGAATACATTTATGACATGGGGCCATGCATCTAAGGAAAGTCTTTTCATATTCTTATTATCTTTACCATTCATCAAACGACAGATCGTTAATAACCCAAGAGGGAACATGAGTGAGACACTCGAAAAATCGAGAATCGTTCGACTTGACACTTTCATTCTTGTCCAAAAACAGGATTGTAACCTCCTTTTCTAATTACATTTAAAATAGAGAAAAGTCTTGGTAAAGAGTTTAGAGCCCATTCTTCTTTTTTTTTTTTTTTTTTTTTTAAGTAAAAGGATATTTATGTTTAGAGCCCATTCACTAGGGCATGTTTCTTTATGGTAATTCTAAGAATCTCTAACTCTGGAATATGTAAATGCTCTAAAATAGTGGAACTTTTTAATCCTCTTTTGCACTTGAGCTTTCATAAAGTTCACAAAAAAGCAAAGGAGTTGGAATTCCAGAAATTCCAAAGGTCATTTGAGGCCCAGTAGGTGAGTGAATTTTCTGAATTCTTTAGTGGAAAGACTCGATAGGGAAAGTGAGTGAGAGGGTCGAAAAATCTAAAATGGTCCCTCTCAACGTGGTGCCCATGATGGAGACTTTTTCAGGCTGGCAAATTAACATGGTTGAATACATTTATGACATGGGGCCATGCATCTAAGGAAAGTCTTTTCATCTTCTTATTAACTGTACCATTCATCAAACGACAGAACGTTAATAATCCAAGAGGGAACATGAGTGAGACACTCGAAAAATCGAGAATCGTTTGACTTGACACCTTCATTCTTGTCCAAAAACAGGATTGTAACCTCCTTTTCTACTGACATTTAAAGTAGAGAAAAGTTTTGGTAAAGAGTTTAGAGCCCATTGTTCTTCTTCTTCTTCTTCCTTTTTTTTTTTTTTTTGCTAGTAAAAGGATATTTATGTTTAGAGCCCATTCACTAGGGCATGTTTCTTTATGATAATTCTAAGAATCTCTGACTCTGGAATATGTAAATGCTCTAAAATAGTGGAATTTTTTAATCCTCTTTTGCATTCGAGCTTTCATAAAGTTCACAAAAAAGCGAAGGAGTTGGAATTCCAGAAATTCCAAAAGTCATTTGTGGCCCAGTAGGTGAGTGAATTTTCTGAATTCTTTAGTGGAAAGACTCAATAGGGGAACGTGAGTGAGAGGGTCGAAAAATCTAAAATGGTCCCTCTCAACGTGGTGCCCATGATGGAGACTTTTTCATGCTGGCAAATTAACATGGTTGAATACATTTATGACATGGGGCCATGCATCTAAGGAAAGTCTTTTCATCTTCTTATTATCTTTTCCATTCATCAAAAGACAGAACGTTAATAACCCAAGAGGGAACATGAGTGAGACACTCGAAAAATCGAGAATCGTTCGACTTGACACTTTCATTCTTGTCCAAAAACAGGATTGTAACCTCCTTTTCTAAATACATTTAAAATAGAGAAAAGTTTTGGTAAAGAGTTTAGAGCCCATTCTTCTCTTTTTTTTTTTTTTTTTTTTTTTAGAGCTAGTAAAAGGATGTTTATGTTTAGAGCCCATTCACTAGGGCATGTTTCTTTATGGTAATTCTAAGAATCTCTAACTCTGGAATATGTAAATGCTCTAAAATAGTGGAATTTTTTAATCCTCTTCTGCACTCGAGCTTTCATAAAGTTCACAAAAAAGCGAAGGAGTTGGAATTCCAGAAATTCCAAAGGTCGTTTAAGGCCCAGTAGGTGAGTGAATTTTCAAAATTCTTTAGTGGATAGGATTTTTGAATTCGTGCAACAACACATGGCATTTGTAAATGCCAAGGTACAAGCCACCACATCAACGTCCAGAAAATCTATACACAATAGTTCTTGTAAAAAATCTCCAATGAAAAAAGGGCCCTGGATAGATTTAGGCTATGTTGCATAGCTAGAATTTAGAAATTTCATGTATGAAGAATTTGTAAATTGTTCAAAAGTTGTCTCATGGGCTATAATTTCTGAATCCTCATATTGGGTGGAACATCTTCAAATGCCATGAAAGCTTAATTTCAAAAATCATTTGAGACTTTTTAGGTTGTTGCAATCCAGACTTCTATCAAAATAAATAACATGGCGTTTCAAATGCCAAATGCACAAGCAATCTCATCATATTTATGAATTCCCCCACATCACAAATTCTAGTCAGGAGTTCTCGTAAAGAAAAATAGCTCAAAGTGCTTTTTTCCCTTTCAAGCCCCACAACTCTCAAGCAGCCATTGGTCAAAATCTAGTCGATCTCGTGTTTGAAATTGTGCATTCATTTTTTTGTTGATTCTGGGTTTATTCTATTCAACCACTTTCTTTTGGTTTTGGGTTTGGATTGTGTTGAAGAAAATGAATCTGTAGCTTTTGGGTTCTGTTTGATTATGCCGATGCTACTTGTCTAAATTTCCTGAGTTCTTGTGGTGGATCAAATCGTACCTTATGATGATATGAACAACATTTCTTACCAACATCCTTTCTCTACAGAATTCCTTGTGATATAAGCATATGCAAACCTGATATATAGATATAAAGTTCCCCTCGGTTTATAGGACCCTGTTAAACAGAGGATGCTGATCATGAACGTTAAATGCCTGTGTTAAATTATTGTTTCTGTGTAAAAGATACATTGCACTGTTATTTTTACTTGTTGAGAGTGGTTTTTCATTAACCCATTTCTCAAGCAAAAGGAAAAAAGTGAAAGCATGGGAATTTTCCTTTTCGTTGAAGGATTCTCAACATTGAGTTATTTCCATTAAATCTCTCACTGTGTATATTGATTATTACCCATTATATTGGCCCTTGATCAAGACAAAATAGTATATTGAAACTTTTTTTTCCTTCCAAAGATCATAATATCTAATTAAAATTTAGATTCCCAAAAATTGGTGATTCTGAAGTATATGATTCAATTCCTTATACTAATTTTTTTTTTTAATTTTCTTCTTTAGGTAAGTGTCATATCTTGTTTTTGCTACGAGTCTTAGGGTTTTAGGAAACTCTAATCTAATTAATAAAAGATAATTAGATTAAGTAAAAAATAAAAGCTCTAATTTTTAAGCTTCAATTTATAACTACTGTGTTTGGTGAAGTCATCAAAACAAGCTCTTATTTCATGAGGCCATTGGGGCCCACCTTTTATTAATCACATGTAGAACCCGCTGTAACATCATTTTGAAAATCTTATGAGACTATTTTCATCCAAAATATTTGTATATTTTGCCGTGTCCACCTTCAGCTACTTTAGCTAAAAAAAAACAAAACTCAAAAAGAAAAGTTGCATTCCATAGCTTGTATTTTTAGAGGCAAACGCTCTAATTTGTGAATAAGCTCTAAAATTAGAGGTTTGCCAAATACTTTAATATGTGAATAAACTCTACAGCACAAAATAAGAGATTATTCTTAGAGTTACCAAATGCCCTCTTAGTTTTCTAAAGTGTAATGGCAATTCATAATCTTTGATTTTATGTCTAGTTTTTTTTAATAAAAAAAGAAAAAGAAGAAATTCCACCATTCTTCAGGTATGTGAAAATGCAGATTCGGTGGTTTTAACTGGGAGAGAACTGATTCCACTTCTCCTGGCCTCTATTTCTGAGAAACCTTCTTCGTCAATCTCTTCAAATATTGCATTTTGTTTACCCTTTCAATCCACCTTCAGCATGCAAGATTTTTGTACTCTACTTTTTCAAAAAAAAAATTCTTCGAACAAGAAAAGCTTTTTGATCTTTGGAAGAATTGTTGTTTTTCTAACTTTTATAATTGTTGTTAATGTGAAATTTCAATGAAACGCAACATAACATTTTTATTTTCAATCAAACAAAGATAATGCTTAGTAATGATGATCCTAAAATTATTTTAGGGTGTGGCTTAATGGTTACATGAATGTCTAAAGAATATTGTACAATCTATCTTTTCTCGTCTCCGATATCTAAACTAGTAAACTGTATATTTTTTTAAATTAAAAAAAAAAAAAAAAAAAGAGAAAGGAAGAGGAAATCATATTTCTCCATTATCATCAAATGAAAGTGGTGAACTAAAAAGCCATCAACCTTTGCCAACTTGTAAGGCTATATATACATCGAATTCTATCATTACAAACTATAAATAATTACATTAAGAGAGACACATTAATTAATAAGGACTTCTTCCAGGGATAAAGTGGGTGGTCCACACAATGTAAGGTGGTGAATCAAGACACCCAATCAACAATATCATGAATTTAAATGATGTATGATGGGGTCGGTGGCTTGATATTTGATTGAAAAGACATCAACGTGGATCACAGCAACTTCAGAGTACATAAAAATCCCTCTATTTTTAATGGGGTACAATCAAATTTCAATCTTATACGTTTTGGGGCCACCATAGATTTATCAAATATAACACACCTAAAAAAAATATTATAAAAAATTCATGTATTTTACACCAACATTATCTTCAATTACCAAAACCAGCAATTTGGACTTTTAATAAGTGGGGCCTATTAATGACTTTCATACTCTTTCAACTTTCATACTCTTTCAACACACTATCATCATGGTGGCCATGTTGGTTACTAATCAAAGCAATATAATTACAAATGAAAAAAATGCTATTGTACATGCGAACTCTTTCTCATCATTGTTATGGTTTACCCAAAAATGTCTCATATACAAAATAAAATGGAAAGACATTGCAGAGGACTCGAAGGCATAGAATGAATACATAGTCAAATAATGAAGAAAGCGACACACCCACTCACCATAGAGTACACACAATTCATATTTACCTCGAACAATTTCTCCACCTTTTTTTTTTCCAGTACCAAACGACCCTGGTCAATGAGAACCATCCTCTAAATATCTTACAATGTCCTAATAATCTTTTACACCAAATGCTTTCCATTGTACAGGGCAATTCGACACCACTCATTCTTGCAGCAAACCTTTCACTGCCATCGCAAAAATCTGCAAGAAATCACCAATTCCATAAAGAAACAACGTAAAATTCATGAGAAGAACTACCCAGCTGCGATGCACTTTGACAGGAGCAAACATCTGAACTGTAATTTGAACAAGCTTTCAGATCAAGTGCACAGTGCCGTCTCTCTTTGATGTTATGCAGGTTACATAATAATCTAGATTTTTCAATAACACAATTTATGTTTAACAATATTTCAGTGTGTGGCGGGCATGCACGTATAGGTAGCAATCAAGAATACGAAACCTAGCATTACATTCTTTCTAATTCTTAAAGCTGAAAATACTTTCTCATCAATGGTAATTTCCAAAGATTTACACATGCATGATAATATGAGCACTATAGATCTGTAAAAGGGCCAATATTTCTATAAGCACTCGGTTTTTCCAATGTTGTTGATTACAGAAATTTGTCCATGTTAAAATTGAGGAGCAATTATATGATCCCTAGCCTGTGGATTTGCATAAATATACCAGTGCTGCATTTCAAGAAGAGTTGCACATGAAAAGCATGGTGATAGAATGTATAAAAAGTACATTTGATGGGACCTACTGTGTAAGATAAATGCCCCAAAAAACAACCCCAACTGGGAAGATCCTAACATTGTGAATGAACATTTCTCCATCTTATATGACACAGTACCGTACTTTGTTCTTAACCATTAATCTACCATTTGTAGTCCAAAGGGTTAAATTTTCCCATCAGGAGACCTTTGGAGCAGGGGCGGACCCAGAAAATGGAACAAGGGGGGGCCAAATGAAAATTAATTAAAGAAAATTTTAACAGTTTAGGGGTCAAAATAAAAAATTACAAAAATTTTAGTGGTACAAAATAAAATTTTGAAAACTTAAGGGGGGCCATGGCCCCCCTAGGCCTACATGTAGGTCCGCCCCTGCTTTGGGGCATCATCCACTCCATGGTGAGGTCAATTATACCAACATATTAGATAGCCATATCACAACACCCACCAGTCCAAACCCAAGGATCATATATCCACTCATTTTGTTACATAGTCAAATCACAAAGGTGAGGTAAAAATTGGAAGTTATCTGCTGCTTACCTTAGAAGGAGCCCCTGACTTCTGGTTAAAATCTCCATTAGGGCTTCGATTGTTCTCAACGATATTTGCCTCATCACCTGTGAGACTCTTACGTTCTACATACTTGTACCTATTGCCCCTTTGAAACCTTCCATCTGGGAGACCAAATTGTCCTTTGGTATCCATTTCCTGAACTCTGTTGTTCTTTGACTCACTTGTGCTAGGGAGATTTTGGACATCACTTTTTAGATTGCTCTGTCCTTTCTTTGAGAACTGTGTTGCTGCAGCCCGTGCACCAGCTATGGCTGCATTAAGACTCTGTGATCTCTCATTTTCAGATCCTTTGGAGCCAGATAAGTATGATGCAAGTGATCCTGGCCTTAGCGAAAAGGGATCTGAAGGATCTGGAAGTGGGAACTTCACTGGTAGTGGACATTCAACCGGACAAAGGCCTCTCACTGCAGCCTCATAGATCTGTCACAATTCCAAGATAAAATACATTAAGTCACAACAACAGGACAGGGATCTGATTCGATTGAAAATAACTGTGTACATACCCTTTTTTCCAAATTATAAACACCTTGAAATCCTCTCATTTCAAATGGGACTAATAATCTCTGCATTGATTGAGATAGATTTTATCAATATCTAATACATAAATAATTTTAACTCCCATATGATGAAAATCAAGCATTTTGATGATAAGGTAAAATGATGCAAACCCAAAACCTCAATGCTGTGATAGTGAGCACCTACCAACTGTGCCATGAGAACTTTCTATTAGAAATTTAGAACGGTAAATGATAGGGGCCATGAAATACAAAAGAAAAGGTAGTACTGCTGCCGAAATACAGAAAACATGTACGAGAGGGGAGATGACTGCACTTCTCAAACTTTTGCGCATGAATGATAAAAACAGATACGGGTATCCAGATAAGTATCAATATTTTGAGATTATACTAGTGACCACTGACCAGTGAAAATAGTGGAAACGAAAAAATTGGATACCACACAAATTGTTCGTGCAATATCCAGCTTACTCAGTAATGGGAGGGATAGGATACTGGTACTAAAGCAAATGCATTCCTTCATTCTACAGTAGTAGTAGTGTCAACCAAACCACATTGGCTCATGGGATAGAGGCGTGCCTGGCTTCCTAATCCAAACTTAACAGCTTATACACCTTGCAAATTCAGTATATATAAGAAAACAAGATAGTAGTAGTCCATCAAACATGGCAAAATAACTAAGTAGGAAATTGGCAAAACGAAGTAAGCCACTGAAGCGATATGCACAACATCTGCCATTTCCCACTTAATTGTTATGCATAGAGGCGTACCCACATACATGGTGGTGGGGGCAGTCGCCCCTGTCGGACTTCGGTCCGCCTCCAAATCTCACATGAAGATCTTGTGGCGTCCACGTCCAAAATCCACATGAAAATCCTGCGTTTGCCCCCAAAGCCCACATGAAAATGCTAGGTTTGCCTACAAAATCCAACTACCAATTTGGGTCCGCCCCCCTCAAATGAAAATCCTGGGTCCGCCAGTGGTTGTGCAGATTCAAAGGGATATGCATTTCACAGTTGCAGACTTTCCACCAAATTTACAAACTGAAGCTTGTTGTGGTGTACCTGTGGTTGCTCACATAGCCAACAGAAGTCTGTCTGTCCTTCTAACCTCACCTGTTAACAATAGCTTAAGTAAATAAACAAAACTTTGAATTCTAGGTATGAAATATGAAATGTGACAAAAGTATAACACAACACCCACCCCTTCAGGCACCTCATCCCAACAAACCAGTTCTTCACATTTGAGACATCCAACCACCTCAACACAACCTGCAACAAGAAACATGTAATATCAAGTCTCTGGTGAAATCTTTAAATTCAATGGGATGGATTTTGCAAAATATAAAAAGAACAATCATAATAATAGTAGTAATAACAACAACACTAATAATACTAATGGTGGTAGTAATTGCAGTAGAAAAACACTTAAAAATTAGCATATTGGCAGAAAGCCAAACCCTGGAAACTGTAACTTAAATATTTCCACATTGCCTTTCGAGAATCTTATCAAACAAAAGACACATGCAGATCAACTAACAGTAAATGCAAACTGCTTTCACAACCTTCACAATGTTTCTCTGCACCAGCAATTTGCCACCTAAAATCACAGGTGTGTGGCATTTGAACAAAAATTTCAGATGTAGGCTTGCGATAGAATATTATGATCTCATAATCAGCATGCAACCATAACCTTTGATGGTGGCATCAACCCTAATTCCCCCAATTCCTTCAAGATCTACCAACAACGAAGGCGTATGATTGTAGATCAAGCTAATTTGTATAAGGATGATGCATATGCAGATTTTGATTGTCCACCTTTGGATTACTATTCTGATAACATCCAATGGTTGGATCTCTTCGGATCAAGTATATGATGGATTGAAGGCCCCATGTGTGCATCCATATTGAAGGCTCCACACTCGGAAGTGCCACATGGAAGGAATTATCAAATTTAAAAAGTTGTCTTCCTTTCTTTTATCAATTTTTAGAAAGTTTTTCATCATCATCATCAAAGCCTTGTCTCAACTATGTTGGGGTCGGCTACACGAATTTTGTTTCTCCATTCCGGCCTATCTTGAGTTAAATCCTCAGATAAGTTACACTTCCTCATATCTTTGTTTACTACCTCTATCCACATCCTCTTTGGCCTACCCTTTCCCCTTAGTGGGCCATCAACCTTCATAGCCAAACTTTTCCTTATTGGCGCCATTACCGGCCTACGTTGAACATGCCCAAAACATCATAACCATTAATTTTCAAAGCTTGTTTTCAATTGATACACTGATCATATAGGAAATTTTTTGTTTGAATTAAAATTTATTTAGTCATTTTGTACAAATGTTATGAAAATGTCATTTTTATATACCTTTTTGCAAGCTCTAAGAACTTTTGCAAATGTGTATATATCTTAAATTAGACTTAAAATCATTTTTTTTATACCATAGACTTATAATCATTATCAACCATATTGAATTATATATTCAAATTAGTATTTCAAATTTATCGAACTCGAACTACAAATCAAGAGAACTGAAAAATGAATCAAATAAGCCTAACCCCATCGAATTTTTGAATTAGATTGGATGTTCAATTACGAGCTCAAATGTGAATTGCCCAAATTGCGAATTAGGTAACTATGATTACACCCATCTTAGCACATTCCCAACATCCAATTAGGAAGGAGGGAGTCTCTATCTGATTGGATTTGGGATCCCTATCAAACAATGGTCATGAATAGTTCTTCATCATGTAACCTTCCCAATCTCTAACAAGGCCTCCAAAATCCTACTCTGCTAGATCCCATATCTGCCCTTCCATCAAAAGTGTGCTTCAACCAGCCCAGTGGAACAAGAGACCAGCGTACAATGGTGCCAATCAAAAAAGAATTGAAATGGAACATTTCTATCCACAAACATCACAAGTTCAAAGACCAAACAAGCAAACACACTAAAACTACATTATTTCTTCTAATGGTAACATCTCTCTCTCTCTCTCTCTCTCTCTCTCTCTCTCTCTCTCTCTCTCTCATATTTTGATATTACATGCAGTAGTTTTAATATTACAAGAAAATGAGTGTTGATTGTGAATATTATACTGATTTCACTAATTTCATTAAGCTAGGCAGATTTCATTGTCTTAACACTTTAACATACATTTCTATAATTGAAACCTGGATCAAAATGAAAGCAGAAGTTTAGTTTCACCAAAAAAATAAATAAATAAATAAATAATTGAAATATACCTAGAAGTCGTGAGACTGGGTAATGTTCTGGGAACTTGAGGTCTGTTATTCCATTTACTGTATATATTTCCCGGTAGAAGTCCTCCATTGCTTTAATAGTAGCTGAATCTGGAACTTTCCCAGCAGCATGAATCCAAAGACGGCCTTTGAAGAGACAAGAAATACATACAGGCTATCACCAGTACCATTAAAGGGGTAGCATGCAAACCGCACGGACAAGAAAAAAGACAAATGATATAATACTCTGAAAGCAAGAACATAGTGAGTAATATATTCATCACTCGTGCGACATTAATTTATGGGGGAGGGGGTGTCAAAGTTACATGTGCATGTATAGAAAAATACAGGTCCATAAACAAATTGATCGGCCAAATGGGAATTATTGAACAGATACGGTGAAATCTTAGTTGAAGACGTTCAAACACAAAATAAGGAATAATATTGAATGAATAAAAAAATATGTAGAAATTTAAGAAAGTGCACATTCCCTCCAAATGTGTAAGAGCACCTCAGACAACTGCTGAATGTAGAAAGCTGTAAAGTTTTGACATTCCAGGATTTCAACCAAAATCTAGGCTTCCCAAAGGAGCCTTCCATAGGACCATAGCAGAAAATAAAAAACAGAGCAGACAAGTGTTAAGAAGGCTAATGTTAATGAGATACTCGATAACAGAGGAAAATATTCAAAGATATCCATTCTCATACAGATAGGATCAATCCACCCAGATGCTCAAAAAATTTATTATTTATACACACATAAATGCACATGCAGATCCATATAATAAAAGATAAATCCCTAAAGAACTACCATAGAGATGAGTCTCCCCTCTAACCAAATTGAGTTCAATAACCCTAAACAAGTACGCAGTTCCTACCACTTCTCTTCTTTAAATGGAACTTGACTGGAAATTTTTTCTCCACCGTGGGCTCCAGCCAGTACAATCAATTTTGGACTATCAGAGACATGAACAATCCAGTTCTTGAATCTCCATCTATTATAATCAACATCATAGTACTGCCTCATTGTGGGTCCCACCTAGATCCATGCCAATCAAGGAGATACACGGATGGAAATGCATCATCATACATCAAGATAGGACAAAAAATAATTTCACCACATTATCCTAACCCATGATTTAAGTGTCCCCCAACCCAAAAGATCTGGTTTTTAGCTTTTGTCAGTATTCTAAATATGTAATTATTTTATGACATATCACCCTTGCCAATCCCAGAAGAACCTATCAAAGGAGAGACAACAACTGGTACTATTTGCAATCTTCTTTGGATGTTTCAACAAAAACAACTAAAGTCAGAAACACATATTCCACTGCTCAATTTGCCTAAAAATAACGTCTTTCATGTAATTCCAAGCTCTACTTCAATCACTAGATCGGGGAAAGTGAGAATTATAGCTCAAAATCGGTTCATCCTCCAAACCGAAGTGCCCCGTCAAATTGAGCACCAGCAGAAAACACTTGGCATCCAAACAAGATGTCAGGGAATTTATATGTATTTCAAGTGAGAACAAAGAGCTCAAAAGAAGAAAAGGCTATCAATAGAGAGAGAGAGAGAGAGAGAGAGAGAGAGAGATGGGGATTTCTACAATTAGGGTTTTGTCGTAGTAGTAGCAGTAAAAAGAAAGAAAGAAGTAATTGTAGGGTTTTGTACCTCTGAGAGGAGCAGGCCAAGATCTTCCCTCGATGCGCTTGATGCCGTAAACGAGGAGAGATGCCCATGGCTGATGCATCGTCAGGCATGGATTCCTCAAATTCCCTCCACGGCTCATATCTTTCTCTCTCTCTCAATCACTTTCACGAAAATCTGAAACGGAAATCCGAGCTTTTCACAAGAAGAATCTGCAATTCGACTTTCTATCTATCTATGTATCTATATCTGTTTGCGTTGGTTTTCTGCAACTTGTCGGTCACTGTACTTGTATAATTAGAAGTTTTTGCTCTATGGAGAAGTTCGATCGAAGGAAGGATACACGGGCGGCTTTCAACTAGACTTCACTTACAATTGGAAATGGGTCCGGTCCTGTATCCAATAATATAACCTCTAGTTAGATGGGGTCACATTTTATTCTTAGTAATATGGGATGAGGACTAAGTGCACTATAGGCCCAAACAGAATCCATCTTCATCTCTTATTGTATAGATTGTATGGGAGTAGATTCCATGATTAGTTAGCATATAATGAAAGGCTTATGCCCTGTTTCTTTACGAGAATTTCAAGAATTTATGTATAGAGAAGTTTTAAATTTTCCAAAAGCCATCCTTTAAGGTGGAATTACAAATCCTTTCTTTGGGTGGAGCATTTGAAATACCAAACTGGAAGAGCATCTGGAATCTTAACAAAATACATAGAGAATGAAATTTCAAGAATTCCAAAATGTTATTTGAGACCTTTTAGGTGGCTAAAATTTGAGATTTTGGAAAAAAAAAAAAAAAAGCATTGCATTTCGAATGTTAAAGGATAAAATGTTACATCATGTCCAAAAAATTCCAACATAACATATTCTTGTTAGGAATTCTGGTAAAGATACATGCCCGTCTAGATGACATCTTTCCGCTCAAGGTTGTATAGATTGTATGCCAATAGAGTCTACAATAAATTAGCCATTTTAGTGAAAGACTTAGTCGGGACCTCTTCCACTCAAGGCCCATGTCTAGAATGAGGAGTCACACTCGGTCATCCCAAGTAGATGATGAAATCTTACTTGGATCAACCCTGGTCGGTTGACCACCATAAGACTTCCATCTATTTGGAAACTTCACTAGTAGAGTGGAAGTAAAGTAAAGCCTCCAATTTTTTTAAAAAAGAGTTACATTAAAAGTACATATTTTCAAAATTCCTTCATTCTTTAAAAAAAATTTAAAAAAAAAAAAAAAACAACCTCCTTTCCCTACCAAACAACCAAAGACAAAATATCATCATAACCACTTATATTTTATCCTTTCATTATTTCCTCTTTTACTTCACTTCATTCTACATGTAAAGTTTCCAAACATACCATAGAAATAAAGGTGAAGGGCCATAAATGGTTATCAAGTAATTAGGGAGGAGCCTGGGCCTGGGAGAACTACCCTAGATTTCACTACATAGGCAGGGGCGGACCTAGGTGTAGGCCCCCCCTCTCAAATTTATATTTCCTATATTATATACGTTTTAATTAGTTTATATATTAATTTTATAACAAGTGCGCCCACCCACCCCCAAAATTGTTTCCACAAAGTAAAAAAAAAAGAAGAAGTACAAATCGGTGGTTCATCTCCTCGACTCCTCATCTGCTTATTCTTAGTTCAGCTTTGCATCCTCGACTTTCACATGAATCTTTTAAAATTGATGATATTTGCCAGTTGGTAGAGAAGTTTTATCCCCAAGACTTCACATATCATGAGAAAATGCAATTGAGAATACGACTGAACCATTATGAGCATAATGTAGTTCGACATAAAGACTTCAAAAAATTGTCAACTATTTTTTAACTGCGCCAATGGTTGGTAAGGACTAGAAGATCAACATTCTACCAACTTGTTTTTAGGTTCTTGTGCTTACTCTTCCAGTCTCCACTGCAACTACTGATCGATCATTTTTCAGCCATGAGCTTTATTAAAACTAGACTTCGCAGCAAAGTGGAGGATGAGTTTATCACAAACTCTTGTCTTGTGTACACTGAGAGGGTTTGAAATTGCGGAGAAGTTTAGCATAGAATCAATCATTGAAGACTTTTAAGTTTTAAAAGAACGTCGAGTTCCATTTTGATGGATTATGGAAGTTGGAATGTACTAAAATATGATTATTTATGTCAGCTAGATCCTGGTTTTATTTTTAATGCGAAATTTAGTCTTTGATTTTGATATGTTTATCATGCTTGAACTTGGAGATATGTCGAGAAAAAATATAAAAAATATTAGGTATCTTTGTTAAAAAAATATTAATTTAAGTTTGGCCCCCCAATAGATGAAATCCTGGGTCCGCCCCTGTTAAATAGTTCTACAATATCTCTCTTGAATTAATTAATCAAATTTACCCTTTCCTCTCACATTCATGAAAAACAAATGTCTCCATTGGCTTTCGATAACTCTCCAAAATCTCTTCCTGTTTCTTTTTTTATTATTATATATCTTCAATTAAACGCTCAACAAGTCCTTTCTATTTCATCTCATTCATCGATTTGTTTCATCTATTTCTCAGCAGGAGATTGATATATTTCAAGCACCACCTCAATGCATGGATTGCAGTAACGCTCATGGAGAAGGTCTTGGATTGTTCTTTGAGTGCTCGTGACAGAGAAGTATTCCTATTTTTGGAAGAAGAAAGCTGAAAGCAAAAAAAAAAAAGTTTCTTCTTGTGGAGTTTTTTCTTGCAAAAAGAAATCAAAATCTCAAAAATCCAAATCCTTTTTCCTGAGTTACCTGCAACAAATCTGGATCGCCTCTTTTTGTCTTTGATCAAGACCTTTTCATTAATACTGTGAAAGAGGCCCAGGTTGGGTTGTAAAGAGATTTTGTGACTAAAAAGATTTTCAAAATAATTAAAAAAATAAAAGGTATATTCTATTTTTTTTATTTAGAAGAAATGAATTGTTAATATAATTAATTCTCACATATGAATGCAAATCATGCTTTTAAGCCCTTAAATCTATGTATATTTTTAAAATGTAAATTTAATCATCCTGAATTTAAATTGTTGTGCACATGTGTGCGGATGCACGAAATCTGCGATCAAACAACCATGCCGCGCAAAGAGATATGAAGATTTTACGTGGTTCAACAAAACCACCTACGTTCATGGCAACAGAGCAATAACTCACATTTTGACTCTCTTCTAAGTATATGGTTACATATTACATTTTATATATATAATATTCGCTTTCTTAGCCCCTAAAAAAGCCCCGGCACAATGATCAAAATACCCTTAATTTTAAACTCCGTCACTGGCTAACCGAATGTACCCCTCCAATAAACGCCAGAACATAAGAGGCTTCAGTTCTAGATCCAAAGTCCCGAATTTCAAATGCATGCATTGCATGTGGATCCAAATCTCTTCTGATAAAAGAATAAATTTTATATATGCCTTATTGGAAATGGGAGACTTACAGACACCCACAGTGTTAGCCCCTAAACAGTTGATGCTGCGTTGGTGCGCAGGTGGTGCGTTGGGATAGGTGCTCCTACACCTAACCGTTGCACAAACGGTTCATTGGTGCATATGGACGACGGTGCCTACTAATGCGGTGCTGTGATAAACGTGCATGTCGTGCTGTACTGCACATGGTGTGTGCAGTAATGTGCTGCACGTGGTGTGTGTAGACGTCGTGTTGTGTTGTTGTGGACGACGTCCTGCAGGTGCTGCGATTGCTGCGGACGACATCGTGCAAGTGCTGCGGTCGACGTCGTGCAGGTGCTGTGGGTGCTACATGCGGCAGATTTTCACCCCTCGACCAACCCTGTGATTTTTGGAAACTAATGCATGTCCAATGCATTGAAAACATGGGAAACATGTTGAACAATAATTTGTGAAGGGATTTGTGCATTGGGATCTGGAACACGTCGAAAAGTCCATTTCCTCATTCTCAGACGTTTATACCCGGGAGGTGAGAAACAATGGGTGGCACATACCTCTATTATGTAGGAGGCATGCCTGTGGGAAGGAAAAATGGACGGTCGACCCTGTTAGCACACAATAAGCACTGTGAAGCATACCAATGGCCTTGGTGGCCTCGGTTGCACATTGGTGGGACTCGGATGGAAAATTGGTGCGTGGGGCCCACTCCCTCGTGCCTGGGCCCACGTGGTCCGAACGGATGAAGCCTGAATACATGCTGTGGCGCCTCCCTTGAGTTGGTGCTGAGGTGTGGTGTTCGTGGGGATGCTATGTTGATGTGGCAGCCACAGGTGCAGCAGTTGTGCAGTTACCATAGCAGTTTATGGTCTGGTGTGGTAGCCACATGTGCAGCAGTTGTGCAGTTGGATTGGCTGACTGGCAGATGACTTGGACCAATGGTTGGAGGACAGGTTGCTTCCAACTGCAAACAACAACTGATTCTAAGCAGTTGGTCTGGATGGTGCTGGCACACTCTGATTGGTCCAAGATGACAACAGTCGTCCTTGTTGGCAAACAGTGATTGGACAGGCTTCCTTATAAATGTCTCCGAGGTTTCAAACTTGCAGGAGACAGAAGAGATCCGAGAATATCTTGTAATCATTGTAACAGAGTGTAAACAATTGTAAGAGAGTTGTAATTCCCAGTTTTGATTAATAAGAGAAACAGGCTGGTGCCTAATTAATCAATAGTTGTGTGCATTGCTTGCTGTCCCCTGTGTTCTTGCATTTCTATGTATGCTGTGTTGTTGTTGGTTGGTTGACTAAGAGAAATATTAGTGCTGCACGGTGTATTTTTAGTTTGAAAAATTTACCCCATGACCACAGTCACTATCCGCCGTTCCTTGGTATCCATACTACTGCCGTCCAAAGAACAGGCCTTTTAGTTGTGAATTGTGATCACTGTCACCATGGGCTGTCCTGGAAAACTTTTTTAGTCTGTTGGTAGGGACAGGGATGGATCTAGAGGGAGGTGAAGGTGTCCACCACTAAGCTAGTAGTGGATTGGCTCATTTCAACAAAGCTATAAGCATCTCTCGGAAAAAAAAAAGAGCTATAAGCTTACATTATTTTATAAATAATTAAAAGACTTTTAACTCTAGAGAAAGCACTTTTAAACTCTAACAAAGAAAATGATCACGAAAGCTTCTTACATACACTAAGGGCCTATTTGTTTATGTAATTGAATTCTGTGGGCTCTTAGGGCCTGTTTGTTTAGAAGAATTTCAAATGTTCAATCCCCCTCTAGCATTTGAAATGTTGGAATACTGGAAATTCATAAGCAGGTGGAGTTCTAGGCATCTTCCACAAAAAAAAGCATGTAACAGACGTGACAGGGGATCCGAACTGGATAGACCAAGCATATGATGATGCTTTCCTCTCATATGATATGAACTGGATTATGTAACTAAGATTATGGTTGTGCTCAAAATCTAGATTCAAATATATGTTATTGCTGGATGGCAGCCAAAACTGTGAGATAAAAGAATAATCTAATAACACCAAATAAAACCACAAGATATATTGTCACTAGACTTGATGCTCCACACACAGGCAATCAATGTCTAGAAGGAAGAAAATATTGCATTGAAGTCAATGAGTACAATGCAATGGATTATTTACACTTCGGTCTACTGACGCACTTGACTCGTTTCTAGGTGGAAACTTGAGCATTGATGGTTACTCTGTTTATGTAATTCCAACATAGCGTGTTCTGCCTTGCCAAAAAAAAAAAACATAGTGTGTTCTGCTTTGAGTTGGGAGTCTTGAACTGGCAAAAGTAACAAAAGGAAAGAAATGATATTCTTAGAGTTGGTGCCTCTCCAAGGTACAAATGAAGTTCTAGATGTGCTGTATGTTAGTTTGACATGAAACACCAAAAGCTCAAAATGTTAGTAAATATCAGAACAATGTATGTCAACAAATTTCACCTGATGACTAGTGCATGAATGAGCATGACCCGAGCCACTTGATGACTTAGTGGGTCAGTGAAGCCAAGCTTAACCCATGAACCTGATCGACCCATTTTCTTAGTAAATTTTTTGGACTATGGAACTTCTTGAACATTTTTTTTAATACTATATAATCACTTAGGATAGCTTCGACTTATGGCCTTTCCATTCATACTAAGGTAGGGAAGTGTTAGGCCTGATAATAACCATGTTTCATGGCCCTGTTTTTGCTAGGGCTTGTTCGTTAATATATTGATTTTAGGGATAGACAATGCAACTGTGCTATAATTGTCCAATTATATGGTGCCCTAAAGTAAGAAAATTACAATGTGATGGGCTTTTTAGTGCTTTTTTTTTTTTTTTGTATGTTATGGCCAAGTCCCGCTGATGGTATAATGCCCGTTCTTTTAAAGAGTTGTTCTAACTTTTTAGCCAATGAGAAGATTTGGTCCCTGCAAGTTGAGTTCAATATCTTAGGGTTGTATTAAATCCTTTTTTCTTTTTTTTTTATGTTGGTTTGTAACTGTTTGTGAAGCCCACCTTGTTGATTCATATGATTAGGGGTGTTCATGGGGCGAATTAGGCTGGGCTGGGGCATATTTAGGCCAAACCTGACTTTAATAATACAGGCCCATATCTAGGCCAAGACCAACATGGGTCAAAAATGTCATGCCAAAGCCCGCCCGTTTAGTCAATAGAACCAGATCAGGCGGGGCCTTGTATCAATTGTACAAGCTTTCTGGCCATTGTTTGGACATATATATTATCACTGGCAAACAAGCACTCCTTATTCAGGAAGCCTTGCCGGACTTTGGGTTTTCTGTCACTTAATTGCAAGTTTATGATCACGTCACAATTAAGCTATGTTATAAGATGAACATGACTTTTCTGGATTTAAAAATTGTGAGGGATCTTAGTCTTCGATGTTTCTTATCAGTATGGCTCATGATAATGATCTATGAATGTGGACAGGTGGTGACGCTGAATTGGATATGTTTAATATGATGTGAACTTATACAGTTCACGCCCAAGGCATCATTTCGGGCCCGTTTGGTAATTTTACTTATAAAGTCAAGTAAAGTTAAGTCAATATAAACATCCCATCAGAAGCACCTTTTATCAAAATTCCCTCTATCTTTTCCCAAAAAAGTCAAAAAGCAACTACCTTTACTCACTAAAAGACAAAAATACTCCACTTTTCCATACAAAAAGTCAAAAAGATTCCATGACAAACAACTAAAAATAAAATACCATCATAACGCACTTATATTTTATTCTTTCTTCAAAATCAACTTTACTTCACTTGACTCAATTAGTAGGGGGAATATAGTGATGCTACGCAGAATACAGATTTGGATGATTCTAACTCCATGAGTGATTAGATATCCAATTATGCACTCATGGAGGTGTTGGAATATCATAGGGTCGAAGAACTAGACTAGTATAAGGGAAAGTTTGTGTAACCCATTTATGCAGAAAATATACTTTTTTATCTGAAAAACTATTTTTCCATGCATTTGGTGTGGTAATTTTCTACGAAAATGCTTTTCCCTTACTTTAGCATTTTCTTTAAACAGCCTGGAAATAGAGTTCCTATGGAGAGGTATGGGAAGTCCATTTCCGCAGAAAACATCTCCCCTCTTTATTACTTCATTTCTTTATTCCCCTTCTTTAATACTGTTTTTCAATAAAGAATCTGCAGTTGCACCAAACAACATTATCACCAATTCATTGAGGAAGAAAATTTGCACCAAATATGAATTTAAAAATCATAGACTTTGTAGATGTGACAATTTCATCTTTCCATAGAAATTGCATGTAGACAAACGTGCCCTAAGTCAATCCATTATGGATTCCTAATTTATCTCTTTGGGCCAGAGGCAAAAAAGTAGAGTGACTGAGAAATTTATTATTGAAGATTTGATTTTGTCTTTAGATTGTTGCCACCAATTTCTTTGAATTGTGATAGTAAAACGTCATGCATAGTGGTTAGAAGGTTTTTATTGCAAATTGTTATGAAAAGGCAAAAGAGGTCTTTCATAAAATTCGACATTATACAAAGGCGGGAAATGTTACCCTATGATTAGACTGTGTGTAGTCAACTCGATGGGGCCCACTGGGGCCCAGCTTTGATTGGTGCAGCCTCATTGATAATCTTTTCATCTCATTATCTAGCATCAGGCCTAATTTCACACTAATTAAGCATTCACACACTATTGGATTGAATATTTTTTAAAAAATAACAGATCCAAGCTTTATTATATCTAAGTAAGAATTCGGGAGTTAATGTCAATTAAACCAACATGTTGAAACCAAGATAGATACAGGACTTCTCTACACGACAAGGTAGGTAGGTAGGGCCAACTCAGAGAGATGGGGCTAGGGGTCTAATTTCAACTCTACTCTTTTTGGGAAAACTGGCTGGATTTTGTAAGAAAGTGTTGAGGCTTCAGCTAGCAGGATTTTGTACAAAAGAACTTGTTGGAAGAGCCTTTACACTTCTAGTTCAGAGGAGATTTTCTTGCCTATTTTCACAAGGAGGATGAGTTAATCACACCATTCATACAGGGGAAACCAGCTGCTATTGGAGTAAAATTGAGGGCATATGGGCAAAGTTAGTATGTTCTCTACACACTCATAGAATCCGGATCCGGACTCATTCACAACACATGATTCCCAAAGAGAACAACTACACTCGGGCGTTGGTAATTTGGGGGCTTAGATTTCCCTCTACAGTTGAGATTTCTGAGGACCCTAACTCAACTTCTGTCTATTAGATCTTGTTTGGTTCTTATGAACATGTGGATTAAACATAAAAGGGCTGTCACATCAAAGAGACAGCCTCTTCCAGGAGAGAATCTCAAGTCCAAGCCCAACCCAAATCTAATTAACGGGTCAAGGCTAGTCCCAAACTCACGTTCAAACTTATGAAACCGTTCTCCTAATAATTCATGACACAGCACAGAAATTAACATGAAACTAGCAACAGCCATAACAAAGCGTGGGCTTAATACATCCATAGTTCCATACATACATATGTACACATACATAAAAGCTGCTCTACGTAGGTATCCTCTTTACTTGGAACACCCATGTTATTTTTATGTATATCTATATAGATATGGGTGTCTAGCTTAGCCACTTAGTTAGATGGGGGAGGTTTGTAAGGCGGCATGTATTTTGGGGGCGGCTTCCCATATGGAGGCTTGTATTTTTTAAGATCTTCCACTTCAGAGGCCGGGCGCTCATCTTCAAGAGGTGGTGGATGGGTTCCAGGAGGTCGCCCATCAATAGTTGGTGGCTTGTGTTTAGGAGGGGGCTTGTAGGGTGGAGGCTTGTGTCCAAGAGGCTCTTCAAGCACTAAACGCTCATTTTCAAGAGGTGGCGGCTTGTGTTTAGGAGGGGGCTTGTAAGTTGGAGGCTTGTGCCCAAGAGGCTCTTCAAGCCCTAAACGCTCATTTTCAAGAGGTGGCGGCTTGTGTTTAGGAGGGGGCTTGTAAGTTGGAGGCTTGTGCCCGGGAGGCTCTTCAAGAGCTAAACGCTCATTTTCAAGAGGAGGCGGCTTGTGCTTAGGAGGGGGCTTGTAAGTTGGAGGCTTGTGCCCGAGAGGCTCTTCAAGTACTAAACGCTCATTTTCATGAGGTGGTGGCTTGTAAACTGGAGGCTTCTTCACATGAGCTGGAGATATGGGTTTGGGAGAAGGCTTCTCAAATGGCTTTGGCTTGAAACCATCATCAGCCACTGAGATAGTGGTGGTGAGAGTTAAAGCCACCACTCCTAAAAACAACACCCACAAGTGCATGTGTTTGGCCATCTTCTGTTGGTTGATGATGAGTGATGCATGGCGGGCTAGAGAGACCCTTTTATAGAGTTATAACACCAATGCTTTATCAGACGTGTCGGCAGTAGATGGAAGAGAAAAATTCAATGAGCGTACCAATGCTTTATCAGACGTGTTGGCAGTAGATGGAAGATAAAAATTCAGTGAGCGTGGGTCCCTATTGTTTCTACACTCTTCCCTATTGTTTCTACACTCTTCCGCTGGTGTGAAAGGAATTGGAATTTGGAGAAGCCCCAGTTTTTTTCCCTTCTCCTTTCCGGCCTCATTGAGTGGTTATTTTCTTTGGGGCACGCAATTTGGAAAGAGTTTGTATGGCATCAAACTATAGCCTCACGTTCTCCTGTTTTCTGCTCTCCTGCCAGCTATTGGGATTTGGGAATTCCAGTTACTTCACGAAGAGTTTTACCAGGGTTATTTTAAATCTATATAGGAATCTTGACAAATCTTTTTTTTCTTTCTAAAAATAGGATTTTACCAAAAAAACCAGATTAGATGACCAGTGGCCCCAAAAGATCATTTTAACCGTCCCTGCACCACATCAGTCATTTTGCCCGAAAATGTGTTTTTTTTAGCATTTTCTATTAGCGTCCCTAGCAACCTTAGTTTTATAACGTTAAGGGTCGCTAGGGACCCTGAGATTCTAAGTCTCAAAGCCAGAACCCTGAGATCCTTAGGCATCTCTCAGGCCTTCTTCCCTGCTAATACCTGGGAGTCCCCTTATTCATTGGCAGCCCCAAGGCTCAGTACTTTGAGAGTATAAAGGATTCTTTCAGAAAAGGCTAGCTGGTTGGAAGAGCAATTTACTTTCTTTTGCAGGGAGAGTAATCCTCATCAAGCATGTGCTCCAAAGCCTTCCCATCCATATCCTTCTCATGCTTCCTCTTCCAAGATCGGTCTACACCTTCCCGGAGAGATGGATGAGAAACTTCCTCTGGTCTGGGGGCCCTGTTCAAGTCAAGAGGAGCCTCCTTAATTGGCATTTGGTCTGTCATCCTAAGTCTGAAGGTGGGCTGGGTCTTCGTCGCATTAAGGACCTGATTTTGGCCAATTCGATTAGATTAGGCTAGGCTGCCTTCTCCTCCTCGTCTCTGTGGACGAGCTGGTTCAGAGCCAAATATTATAAAGGATTTTCCCCTTGGCTCCGTTACTCCCTTATCTCTTGTTCTTGCATTTGGAGATTGATCAAGAGAAGCTCGCCTCTCATCTTCCAAAATAGTCATTGGATATTGGGAAATGGTAAAAGCATTGGTTTCTGGTTCGATAAATGGCATGGCCCCCTCTCTTTGGCTCAGATTTATCCAGAGGTAGTTGTTCCCTCTTATGATTCTATGAATGAGTTCTTCTCTAACAGTCAGAAGCTTCCCAGTCTCCACCTTCCTCAATTGGTGAATGCGTTCTCTGCCTCTCTTCTATCTTCCTTCTCCCTTGGTGAAGAGCCAGATGTGTTGCGGTGGTCAAGCTCCAACTCTAGTAATCTCTCTTTTACATCAGCTTAGGAGCTCATCAGATCCAGAAACACTCCCTGTGTTTGGTCCAAGTTTGTGTGAAACAACCTCCTAAAGCCTACCATAGCTTGTTTTGCTTGGAAGCTGTTCCTCAACAAACTCCCCACCAATGCATGGGCCCAATCAGTTGGAGTTCATTTAGCTTATTCTTGTTATCTTTGTGGCACACATCAGGAATCAGCCTACAACATGTTCTTCCTCTGCCCTTTCGCCTCTTCCTTCTGGGCCTGGCTTGCAGCTAAAGGGAATTTCCAATTTATCCCTCCTAACTCTGTCTCTTCCAAATGGGAGTCTTTCTCTGCCAACTCCTGCTCTTCAGCAAAAAAAGGTTTGAGTGCTCTATTCATCATTGCCATTTTCAGCATATGGAAGGTCAGGAATCAAGCTCTCTTTAATAACAAAATGCCCTCTCTGGACTTTGCTATCTCTTTCTTCTTGGAGGATGCTTCATTCACTTTAAGTAGATTCAATTCCTCTTTCTCTAGTGCAACTTTAGCCTCTTTCTTCCTTCTCTGTAACCAACACTATCCCAATATGAGATAGAGCTCGGTCTCTTCTTTCCTTTCCCCTGATGGCTTTTTCTTCTTTCTGTTTTTTGTTTCTTGTTTCTGTGTTGCTCGCTTTGGCTGTTTCTCTTTTCTATTAATTCAATTTACAATTCAACAAAAAAAAAAAGGGTCGCAAGGACCCTGCGGTGTATACGAAATAGAACAAAATAAGGTTTTTTGTCTTCTCTTTTGTTGTCAACTGGTTTTTTTTTTCTTCACCAAGTCGTCTGCGCATGATTCCATTCCTTCTTCCCATCAAAATGTAGTCTTGTGGATGGCCATGATTTCTTATTACTCGCTGAATCGCCTGTCTCTGCAAGCTCTGAAGCTTTTCTCTAGTTGCTATGGTGATTTCTTTGCATTGGGAATAGTACCCAATTCCCATACTTTTAGCATAATGCTAAAAGTGTGTGCAGATATGCAGTCTCGAGCGACGGCAGATTAGATTCATGCTCTGATTCTAAAGCTTCTGGATGAAAAAGATAAAGGAAATGTCTTTGTCCAGAACTCGTTGATAGATTTGCATTCAAAATTTGGGGATTTGACTAAGGCAGAGAAGATTTTCAATGGACTGAAGTGGAGGGATCTGGGTACATGGAATACTATTATGGCTTGTTACACTCGTCATTCATTAGTTGATAAAGCTCTTGAAGTTTTCTTTTCGATGAAGGAAAAGGATACTCTCTCTTGGAACATTGTAATGTCCTCTTTAGGTGAGAGTGGTCGTGGGGAGGAAGCTTTGATGCTCTTTCATCATTTATTAAGGTTGTCGACTCCTGTGAAGCCCATCTCATCTACTTACACAATCATATTAACTATCGACAACGAAAAAGAAGACAAAAAACCATATTTTGTTCTACTTCGTTTACACCAAAGGGTCTCTAGTGACCTTTAATGGTATAAAACTAAGGTCGCTAGGGACGTTAGTAGAAAGTGCTAAAAAAAACACATTTTCGAGCAAAATGACTGATCTGGTGCAGGGACGGTTAAAATGATTTTTTGGCGCCACTGGTCATCTAATCTTTTTTTTATTTTTTTTTTGTAAAATCCTCTTTCTAAAATCTTGACAAATCTTTTCATGCTATATATTCCGTTCCATGTCTAAAACACTTTTACGTAAAATCGTTGGAAATTGTAATGCTTTCGATGATTTACTTTGTACAAAATCATTTGAATCAAGTAATGGAGAATTGTTTCTCTTTAACATATCCTGCTTTTCCACCACTTGTTTTATATATGGAAAGCAGTAATTACACCAACGTGTCTTTAAGCTCAATTTATCTATCACAGTTTTGGTAAAATTACTTTGATTTCTTTTTTCGAACAACCACTTTTTTTTTTACAATTGTTGTGATACCGTATTTGACAAACAAGGCAAATTTTAGAACTGATTTTCTGTAATGAGAAGGGGTAGGGGTTGGGGGTTGGGTTGCACTTACTGTAGAGCATAAATCTTCAAGTTACAAAAATAAATTCTTAGTAGTTGATGATGAGAAAAATATATATAGGACAAGGCTCTCCTAAGCTCAAGCTTAGAATAAGATAAGTTCAAGTATGTGGTAGGGCCCACCTGAGGACCCACATGGGGATGGGGATGGGAGGGATCTCAAGAGCTCCCTGGGACTCTCCTCTTTGCAAAAAATCAATCACAACCGTGATTTCTATCATCTCCATCTAGTCTCCAAAAGTTTAATTGTAAATAGTCCATCCGGATCGGTACAAAATCGATCAAACGATCCAATAAATTCGTCTCGAACCGAAAGTAGGCGAACATGTACACTTCAGGTGGGTTGTGTGTTTGGTCTATTTGGATGGACCAAGGGTGGGCCCCACATGCGTGGGCTCCACATGCGTGGGCTTACGGAATTTTATCCTAAGCTTGAGCTAAGAAAAGCCTAGAAAAGCACATAATTAGACACAAGAAAATGAATAAGGGAAAAAATAAAGAAAAGAGAAAAAGGAATGGATTATACTTAATCACTTCTTTTAAATTTTATCAACCTAATGACGTGCCAAACAACATTTTGAGTGAAACTTGGCCCAGCAATAAAATACATAAATGTCAAGGGGCTTTAGTTTAAGAAGGTGAGCCACAATTAGGGATGCAAACAGGTCGGATTTGGGCAAGGCCATTATAGATTTGGATCCAGATCCATCTTTATATATTCTGTTTTGAAATTGATTTTTGATAGGGATCTGGATCCGAAATGGAACTTATGAGTTGTATCTAGACTCCACGTCAACTTAAAAGTATGGATCCACGTCTGAATAAGATGTAGAGTACTGCAATTAGTATAATTAGATAAAAAAAAGTTAAAATAATTATTTTTAAATATTCAAGTGGGACTATTATGATATATGATTAAAGCTAAGTTGATTCTCAAATATGAATATGACTAGTGCTCTTTAGGCCCTTAAAACTTATATATTTTTATTACGTAAATGTAGTTATCCAAAATTTGAGTCCTTGAGTTAAAAAAACAACGATCCGGTTTTAAATTCAAGTATTTTGGATGCATGGATTCTCATCTGAATTCAAATATCTCTTGGATCGAAAAATAGATTTTATACCCCCTTCATTTGAAGCTAGAGACTTTGAATACTCAAATAATTCTATACCCATTTGTAACCCTATACAATACTGAATTTATTCCTCATTTTCAACAAAAGGTCCTAGTGACCTACTAACCTACTGATTCAAGTATGCTTCCCCTTGAATGAACTGCCTTCCCGTGTATATGAAGGCTCTCTCTTGGGTCCCAACCCATTGGCTAGGGTGGAAAAAAAAAAAAAAAAAAAAAAAAACTACTCATTCAAATAGACCCACATGCTAACGGTCTTTACTAGATATCTTTATTTCTAGTGCGGTCTAAAGCCTGTGCCCTTTATAGAGGTGACACACTTTTGGACAAAACTTTTATGAGTGTCTCTTGGCCAAACTTATAGGACAACTTGTTAGGCATAGACAAAAGGATCCTGCTTGATTAAAAGGGTCTGGGCCAACCCATTGTGGTCAAGATCACGGTTCCTCCTTTTTTCAAAGCTAGAGGTCTTGGTATCGACCTCCGATTCCCCTTTCTTCAAGAATCGAAGGTTGTGTCCCTTAGTGTTACCACCTTGGCGCCACAGGAGTGTTTACCTGGTTTTCCTCTAAGTCCGTAGGGATTAGTCCAATCCAAAGAGTTCAGAACCCTTCCATAACAAAAAAAAAAAGAAGGGAAGGGGGGCGGGGGGCGGTTGGGTTGTTGCTATAGTTTCATTTTAATTCTTACAACTTATTAACTAGGCCCGCCCTGCTTGTTTACAGCCAATATATTCTTCTAATAGTTTCTCATTAGAGGGATATAGTATGATTCATGGACAAGCCCACGGTTTACAAAATGGTACGTGCTGTCAGGGAGTGGGGGAGTGGTCAACTTCTTCTTTGTTTTGTTTAAAATGGAAAAAAATTAGCAATTCAAATGAGCATTTTAATTCTATACGTTTTTATCCCTTCTCACTACTCTTTTCTTTTTATAAATAAGAGAACGTTTAGAAAATAATATGGGCATTCTTGTATTTTGAATTCTTCGAAAAATATAAAAGGAATAACCATTTTAGTATTTCCTGTCTTCCGGCAAAATGTTCCTCCCCTCATCTTCCTTACATTGGCAATGTCGGCATTTCAAATGCAAACCGTTTTCTTTCTATTTTTGTTAAAGTTTATAAGGCTCTTTGGTGGAGCCCACTTAAGAGAACTGAAAATAGGATCTAAGTGCAAATCCCCTACGGCTAATCTTTAGAGTAGGCCCATTAAAATGTATCTAAATCTTACAAAAAGAAATGTCCTATTCTTTACTAAAATTTAACTCAATATGATCTTGGCGAAAAGTTAGATTAATTTATAAGAGATCTTTGAGTTATTTTTATATTTTTTTAATTTGATTGTTCAGAAAATATTAATATGAAGGTGGGTCATTTGAGTAAGCCAGAGGAGGATTCTACACAACATGAAGATGATGTTTTTTCAATAATTTGGATGTTTATAAGTGGGCCCACTAACATAGAACTTCTGGGATTCAATTTTTGTTTTTTAATTTTTTGCCGCGTATATAACTTTGATGGGCCTTAAATGAGAGATTCCACTCCAATATGATGAAAGCCCGTCATAAGATCTCTACAAAACATTATTATTTTTTAAATATTTTATTCAAATGCTCTAAAAGTTATTGTTCTGAGTATGGATCATTTAAGTGAAGATCTTTTAAAGATTATATGCGGGGAAGGACTTTTTTTAATGAATTAGTTTTTTCTTAAGTAGGCTCATTAATATTATTGATCAATCATCTTTGTCCCCCCGAGTAAAATCATGGTTCTGTCACCGCGTGCTGATGAGCCCACTAGCAACCACCCAATGTGAGTCCCAAGGATCTCATCATACATAAGATTTTGGATTAAAATTTCTTTAGGTGTTTAGAAGTGAAGAATCAAAGGTGAATATAGAAAAATGACATTGAAATTGAATCAAGAGATGATGAAAAAATAACATACAGCCATCATCTTATTAATTCAAATCCTAAAAAAAATCAGGTCCCCATCTACACTGCTACCTTATAATATATCTTAATTCGCTCATTTCTTGTACAATCCTTCCGTAGCTAGAGTGCATTTGACTATAAATTTATATGTAGTCAGTGGAAATAGTTTGTCCTAAACTAAGAAAGTGAGGCCATGTTTAGTATCTCTACTCTTATTTGGCTGGAACCATTAAATAAAAAAAAAAAAAAAAAGGTTAAAATCAGAAGACGTGTTTCATCTTCAAAATAAAAGGTAAAAACTTCCACCTCAACTTTTTTGAAGTCCCGTCGCTTTTTTTCTCAAATGTCTGGTATAAGGGCTTTTCATTTTAGAAGGATTTAACTTTACTAATTTCAAGTGGGTAGATAGTAGAATCTTGTGCCAAACGCATATCCTAATTTTCCAAACCACTACATGCTTTAAATCATTTAGACATATAGAGGTTGAAAATAAGGGCGCAAAATATTTTCCCTTTCTTCTCTCTTATCAACATCCAAGGAATCGGTGAATAGACTCCGCTCGTGAATATAATTTGTAAAGTCAACAAATTAAAGAGGTGAATATAAAGCTTGTGTTAAAGTCTACATACATCAAAAGAGATGATTATGAAAAGATTTCATCTCATAGCAAGCGAATCCTAACACTAAGTCCTGTCGGCCACGATTTTAATGGTGGCTTGTCGGTAAGTGTGTCTTGACCGTTCTAAGTGACTAGAGTGTTATTTGTCAAATAATTTACACGTTGATCACCATACAGGATGTTAGGGCTGATGAGTGACTCTAATTTTGAAAAGGACAGGGCAATAATGCAGTGCCACTGCATTATAAAATGGTGCCAGACATTCAGGGCGTCTTTGCGCGCATCCGCGGATGAGGAAACGAGGAAACTTCAGCTGAAGATGAATCGAGTTCTGAAGGCGGGATCATATAATCCACTCTTTGCAGAAAGAAAAAAAAAAAAGCACGAAAGATTGGAAACGGCATCCTTTCTGTGGTTGCCGCAAACTCCGGTACCTGGTCGGCAATGGATTTCCGCTGAAAGCTACCTTGCACAAACAAAACCGTATGGTGGGCCCACCTTTATTTCAAATCCAAGCCACTCATCAGCTCTAACACCCATCATATTTGTTGTATCAGAATTTTCAAAAATGATTTTCGTGGGCCAACCATTAGATGGACCACACATGAGGGACTCACTCCAATTTTATCCCAAACTAGCTAGAGAAACTAAAGCAAGTTCGTCATGTATCTATATACTGGAATTCCAATGGTGGTCATCTTATATATTTGAAAAATGATTTACATGTTGATCACCACATAAGATGTTAGGGCTGATGAGTACCTTGGATTTTAAAAAGATGGGCCCCACCATGCAATAACTAATTCATTGCTCCATACTATACTATAATGCAGGGGTGTTGCATTATAACCCTGCCTTATACCGGAACCTGTCATGTCGACACTTTACTAACATAGTAAAAGTCAAGTAAAGCCTTCGCTTTTCAGACAAGATGCCACGTACTTTAATTCAAAACTAACTCCATCTTTTTCAAAAAAAAAAGTGAAAAAGCAACCACCTTGATCCACAAAAATACAAAAAAATCCACTTTCCCATAGAAAAATTTAAAAAGATTCCATAACAAATAACTAAAAATAAAATACCATCATAATCTACTTATATTTTATTCTTTCTTCAAAATCAACTTTACTTTACTTGACTCTATTAATAAAGTTGTCAAGCTGGCCCTACCTTCCTTCCATCCCCACTGCCATGGTCGCATCTCGTCTTCCCATGTTCATTTTCATGCATCTAAGTAAAAGAATGTGAGTTAGTGAGATGCTCAGAAAAATCCAAAATCATCCCTTTTTTTTTTTTTTTTTACATGGGGCCGATCTAAGAAAAATCTTTTGTACTAGCAACTTCAATCCTTATTATGGCATCATGATCGACTGCATTTTTAACATGGGGTCCATCTAATTAAGGAAACTCTTTCAAATTTTTTTTACTCTCCTTTCCACTCATCAAAGTGATGTGCCAAGTGCCAACTACTCAATAATTGAGTGGTGTTGGCACTTTGATTTTCATACATCTTCCTTTTTATCCATCCCTGGTTCTCAAGTGAGAGTATCATTCTTAGACAAGCTGTAGCCTGTAGCACAAAACAAACAGGAAAGAAAAATGAAGAGGGAACGAACGTGATTGAGAGTGTCGAAAAATCTAAAATCGTCCCTTTCAACGTGGTGCCCATCCATGAAGACTTTTGGTCTCAATGCTGGCCACTTCAGTCCATGATGTCTTAACATGATTGGATACATTTATGACATGGGACCAGACCATCAAAGGAAAGTCTTTCATCTTCTTATGGCCTTTACCATTCATCAAAGGACAGAATGTTATTGACCCAAGAGGGGAACATGAGTGAGACACTGGAAAAATCCAGAATCATTTGACTTGACACTTTCAATCTTGTCCAAAGGCAGGATTGTAACCTCCTTTTCTAATTACATTTAAACTAAAGAAAAGTTTTGGTAAAGAGTTTAGAGCCCATTCACTAGGGCATGTTTCTTTATTGTAATTTAAAGAATCTGTCTCAAGAATATGTAAATTCTCAATAAAAAGAAAAAAAAAATGGAATTCTTAAATCCTCTTTTATACCCGAACATTTATAAATTCCACCAAAAACACGAGTTGGAGTTTCAGAAATTCCAAAAGTCATTTGAGACTTTGTAGGTGAGTAAAATGCTTAGGTGGTTAGAATTTTTGAGTTCTTGTGATGAGACGTAGCATTTGTAAATGCCAGGGCCACCATATCAACGTCCAGAAGATCTGAACACGACTAGTTCTTCTAAAAAATAAAATCCAGTATAAAAAGGGAAGCTGCATAGATTTAGGCTATATTGCATTACTAAAATTTAGAAAATTCATGTACAAAGAATTTGTAAATTGTCCAAAAGATGTCCCATGGGCTATAATTTCTGAATCATCCTCTTGGGTGGGGCATCTTCAAATGATAAGAAAGCTAGAATTCTCTTAATTCCAAAAATCATTTGTGACTTTTCAAGTGGTTGAAATCCAAAATTCTATCAAAATGAATGACATGGCATTCAAATGCCAAAGGCATAAACCATCACATTAAATCAATGAATTCCCAACATCACAAAATTTTAGTCAAGAGCTCTCGTAACATAAAATAGCCCAAGAGTGCTTCTTCCCTTTCAAGCCCCACAACTCTCAAGCAGCCATTGGTCAAAATCTAGTCTGATCTCGTGTTTGAAATTGTGCTTTTTTTTTATATTATTATTATTCTGGCTTTATTCTATTCAATCACTTTCTTTTGGGTTTGGGTTTGGATTTTGTGTTGAAGAGAGGAAAGAAAATAAATCTATAGCTTTTGGGTCCTGTTTGATTATGCCGATGCTACTTCTGTGCCGTCATCGGAATATCCTGAGTTCTTGTGGTGGATCAAATCGTACCTTATGATGATCGTAAACAACATTTCCTACCAATATCCTTTCTCTACAGAAGTCCTTGTGATATAAGCAAATGCAACCTGATATAGAGATATAAGGCCCCCCCTTGTTTATTCCCTGTTAAACACAGCATGTTGATAAATGATAGAGCACTACAATGTGCTATCATAAAAAAAATCATGAACGTTAAATGCCTGTGTTAAATTATTGTTTCTGTGTAAAAGATACATTGTACTGATTATTTATACTTGTTGAGAGTGGTTTTTCATGAACACTATCATCATGGTGGCCATGTTGGTCACTAATCAAAGCAATATAATTACAAATGAAAAAAAAATGCAATTGTACATGCAAACTCTTTTCTCATCATTGTTATAGTTTACCCAAACGATAAAAAAATAATAAAATAAAATAAAAATAAAAATAAAAATAAAATAAAATAAAGGAAAGACATTGCAGAGGACTCGAAGGCATAGAATGAATACATAATCAAATAATGAAGAAAGTGACACACCCACTCACCATAGAGTACATACAATTCATATTTACCTCGAACAATTTCTCCACCTTTTTTTCCAATACCAAACGACTCTGGTCAATGAGAACCATCCTCTAAATATCTTACAATGTCCTAATAATCTTTTAACACCAAATGCTTTCTATTGTACAGGGCAATTCAACACCACTCATTCTTGCTGCAATCGTTTCACTGCCATCGCAAAAATCTGCAAGAATTCACCAATTCCGTAAAGAAACAAGGTCAAATTCATGAGAAGAACTACCCAGCTGCGATGCACTTTGACAGGAGCAAACATCTGAATTATAATTTGAACAAGCTTTCAGATCAAGTGCACAGTGCCATCCCCCGTTGATGTTATGCAGGTTACATAATAATCGAGATTTTTCAATAACACAATTTATGTTTAACAATATTTCATTGTGTGGCGGGCATGCACGTCTAAGTAGCAATCAAGAAAAAGAAACCTAGCATTACATTCTTTCTAATTCTTAAAGCTGAAAATACTTTCTCATCAATGGTAATTTCCAAAGATTTGCAAGTGTACGATAATATAAGCACTATAGATCTGTAAAAAGGCCAATATTTCTATAAGCACTGGGTTTTTCCAGTGTCGTTGATTCCAGAAATTTGTCCATGTCAAAATTGCGGAACAATTATATGATCCCTGGCCAGTGAATTTGCATAAATATAGCAGGGCCACATTTCAAGAAGAGTTGCACATGAAAAGCATGGTGATAGAAAGGAGAAACAGTTCATTTGAAGGGACCTACTGTGTATGATAAATGCCCCAAAAACCAACCACAACTGGGAAGAACCTAACATTATGAATGACCATTTCTCCATCTTATATGAAACACTACCGTACTTTGTTCTTAACCATTAATCTACCATTTGTAGTCCAAAGGGTTAAATTTTCCCATCAGGAGACCTTTGGGGGCACCATCCACTCCATGCTGAGGTCAATAATACCATCAAATTAGATAGCCATATCACAAGACCCCACCAGTCCAAACCCAAGGATCATATATCCACTCATTTTAGTTACATAGTCAAATCACCAAGGTGAGGTAAAAATTGGAAGATATCCGCGTCTTACCTTAGAAGGAGCCCCTGACTTCTGGCTAAAATCTCCATTAGGGCTTCGATTGTTCTCAATGATATTTGCCTCATCACCTGTGAGACTCTTACGTTCTACATACTTGTACCTATTATCCCTTTGAAACCTTCCATCTGGGAGACCAAATTGTCCTTTGGTATCCACTTCCTGAACTCTGTTGTTCTTTGACTCACTTGTGCTAGGGAGATTTTGGACATCACTTTTTAGATTGCACTGTCCCTTCTTTGAGAACTGTGTTGCTGCGGCCCGTGCACCAGCTATGGCTGCATTAAGGCTCTGTGATCTCTCATTTTCATATCCTTTGGAGCCAGATACGTATGATGCAAGTGATCCTGGCCTTAGCGAAAAGGGATCTGAAGGATCTGGAAGTGGGAACTTCACTGGTAGTGGACATTCAACCGGACAAAGGCCTCTCACTGCTGCCTCATAGATCTGTCACAATTCCAAGATAAAATACATTAAGTCACAACAACAGGACATGGATCTGATTCGATTGAAAATAACTGTGAACGTACCCTTTTTTCCAAATTATAAACACCTTGAAATCCTCTCATTTCAAATGGGACTAATAATCTCTGCATTGATTGAGATAGATTTTATCAATATCTAATACATACTCAAATAATTTCAACTTCCATATGATGAAAATTAAGCATTTTGATGATAAGGTAAAATGATGCAAAACCAAAACCTCAATGTTGTGATAGTGAGCACCTACCAACTGTGCCATGAGAACTTTCTATTAGAAATTTAGAACAGTAAATGATAGGGGCCATGAAATACAAAACAAAAGGTAGTAATGTTGCCCAAATACAGAAAACATGTACAAGAGGGGAGATGACTGCACTCCTCAAACTTTAGCACATGAATGATAAAAACAGATACAGGTATCCAGATAAGTATAAATATTTTGAGATTATACTAGTGACCAGTGAAAATAGTGCAAAAGAAAAAATTGGATACTACACAAATTGTTCATGCAATATCCAGATTACTAAGTAATGGGATGGATAGGACACTGGTACTAAAGAAAATGCATTTCTTCATTCTACAGTAGTAGTAGTATCAACCTAACCACATTGGCTCATGGGATAGAGGCGTGCCTGGCTTTCTAATCCAAACTTAACAGCTTATACACTTTGCCAATGCAGTATATATACGAAAACAAGATAGGAGTAGTCCATTAAACATGGCAAAATAACTAAGTAGGAAATTGGTTAAACGAAGTATGCTACTGAAGCGATATGCACAACATCTGCCATTTCCCGCTTAATTGTTATGCGCAGAGGCCTACCCACATACATGGTGGTGGGGGCAGTCACCCCTGTTGGACTTTGGTCTGCCTCCAAATCTCACATGAAGATCTTGTGGTGTCCACCTCCAAAATCTACATGAAAATTCTGCGTCTGCCCCCAAAGCCCACATGAAAATGCTAGGTTTGCCTACAAAATCCAACTACCCGTTTGGGTTCGCCCCTGTCAAATGAAAATCCAGGATCCGCCAGTGGTTATGCAGATTCAAATGGATATGCATTTCACAGTTGCAAACTTTCCACCAAATTTAGAAACTGGAAGCCTGTTGTGGTGTACCTGTGGTTGCTCACATAGCCAGCAGAAGTCTGTCTGCCCTTCTAACCTCACCTGTTAACAATAACTTAAGTAAATAAACAAAACTTTGAATTCTAGGTATAAAATATGAAATGTGACATAAGTATAACACAACACCCACCCCTTCAGGCACCTCATCCCAACAAACAAGCTCTTCACATTTGAGACATCCAACAACCTCAATACAACCTGCAACAGGAAACATGTAATATCAAGTCTCTGGTGAAATCTTTAAATTCAACGGGATGGATTTTTCAAAATAAAAAAAAATAACAATCATAATAGTAGTAGTAATAACAACAACATTAATAATACTAATGGTAGTAGTAATTGCAGTAGAAAAACATTTAAAAAATTAGCATATTGGCAGATTGCCAAACCCTGGAAACTGTAACTCAAATATTTCCACATTGCCTTTCGAGAATCTTATCAAACAAAAGACACATGCAGATCAACTAACAGTAAATGCAAGCTACTTTCACAACCTTCACAATGTTTCTCTGCACCAGCAATTTGCCACCTAAAATCACAGGTGCGTGGCATTTGAACAAAAATTTCAGATGTAGGCTTGCAATAGAATAATTATGATCTCGTAATCAGCATGCAACCATAACCTTTGATGGGGGCATCAACCCCAATTCCCCCAATTCCTTCAAGATCTACCAACAACGGAGGCGTAGGATTGTAGATCAAGCTAATTTGTATATGGATGATGCATATGCAGACTTCGATCGCTAAGATACTCAAAATCCACCGTTGGATTACTATTTTGATAACATCCAATGGTTTGATCTCTTCGGATCAAGTATATGATGGATTGAAGGCCCCATGTGTGCATCCATATTGAAGGATCCACACTCGGAAGTGCCACATGGAAGGAATTATCAAATTTAAAAAGTTGTCTTTCTTTCTTTTATCAATTTTTAGAAAGTTTTTCATCATCAGCATCATCATCATCAAAGTCTTGTCCCAACTATGTTGGGGTCGGCTACACGAATTTTCTTTTTCCTTTCCGATCTATCTTGAGTCAAATCCTCAGATAAGTCACACTTCCTCATATCTTTGTTTACTACCTCCATCCACATCCTCTTTGGCCTACCCCTTCCCCTTAGTGGGCCATCAACCTTCATAGCCAAACTTTTTCTCACTGGCACCATTTTCGGCCTACGTTGAACATGCCCAAACCATCATAACCATTAATTTTTCAAAGCTTGTTTTCAATTGATACACTGTTCATATGGGGAAAAAAATTTTTGAATTAAAATTTATTTAGTCATTTTGTATAATTGTTATGAAAATGTCATTTTTATATACCTTTTTGCAAGATCTTAGAACTTTTGCAAATGTGTATATATCTTAAATTAGACTTAAAATCATTTTTTTTTATACCATAGACTTACAATCTATGATACCCGGATACTGCAAATTACTAGTGGTACCCGTACCGATACGGTCCGATACGGATACCGGTACGGGATACGGCTGGGATACGGAGGGCCAATTTCAGGATACGGCTTGTGTTATTTTTCTCCCAATATTTCAGCAGATTTTCCATTTTGGCCAATTTCTGTCTCTCTCTTAGTTTGATCAAAAGGGAAAACAAAAAAGAAGAAAGAGGAGGAGGAGGAGACCCACTTCATTGAAAATTTGAAACAAACAGTGGGCCTTGTAATATTTGAGCTCTAAATTGAGATAAAATAAGCATTCCACCCAAAATAAATCCCTAACCAAATACTTATATTTATATATTTCTAGGAATGCCGTACCCGTATCCGTATCCTAAAATTTTGAAGTTGACGTATCGGACGCTTGTTCCCGTGTCCAGTATCCGTACCCGTGTCCGTATCCGGGCATCATAGCTTACAATCATTACCAACCATATTGAATTATATATTCATATTAGTATTTCAAATTTATCAAACTCCAACTACAAATCAAGAGAACTGAAAAATGAATCAAATAAGCCTACCCCCATAGAATTTTTGAATTAGATTGAACGTTCAATTACGAACTTGAATGTGAATTGACCAAATTGCGAATCAGGTAACTATTATTACAACCATCTTAGCCCATTCCCAACATCCAATTAGTAAGGAGGGAGTCTCTGTCTGATTGGATTTGGGATCCCTATCAAACAATGGTCATGAATAGTTCTTCATCATGTAACCTTCCCAATCTCTAACAAGGCCTCCAAAATCCTACTCTGCTAGATCCCATATCTGCCCTTCCAACAAAAGTGTGCTTCAACCAGCCCAGTGGAAGAAGAGACCAGTGTACAATGGTGCCAATCAAAAAAGAATTGAAATGGAACATTTCTATCCACAAACATCACAAGTTCAAAGACCAAACAAGCAAACACACTTAAACTACATTATTTCTTCTAGTGGTAACATGACTCTAACTAGCAACCTTGTAGTTGCAACGATGAACACCTCTTAACTATGCTAAGCATTCATGTAACACCATAAACTCCTTATATTACTGCCCAGTTCATCACCATTTCACACACCTTAATGACTACATTCTCATTTACACACCTTAAAAACTATATTCTCAACTAAATCAGCTCTCTCTCTCTCTCTCTCTCTCTCTCTCTCTCTCTCTCTCTCTCTCTCTCTCTCTCTCCTAGTCGCGATGATGAGCACCTCTTAACTATGCTAAACATTCATGTAACACCATAACCCCTCATATTAATGCCCAGTTCATCACCATTTCACACACCTGAATGACTACATTCTCATTTACACACCTTAAAAACTATATTCTCAACTAAATCAGCTCTCTCTATATATATATATATATTATTTTGAAGTCCATCAAATACTTTCTAACAGTAATTCCTTTTACTTAATGAAAAAAATACAAAATCATTTTTAAGTTTATATAATTTACATGCAGTATTTTTAATATTACAAGAAAATGGGTGTTGATTGTGAATATTATACTGGTTTCACTAATTTCATTAAGCTAGGCAGATTTCATTGTCTTAACACTTTAACATACATTTCTATAATTGAAACCTGGATCAAAATGAAAGCAGAAGTTTAGTTTCACCAAAATAAAAAATAAAAAATTGAAATATACCTAGAAGTCGTGACACTGGGTAATGTTCTGGGAACTTGAGGTCTGTTATTCCATTTACTGCATATATTTCCCGGTAGAAGTCCTCCATTGCTTTAATAGTAGCTGAATCTGGAACTTTCCCAGCAGCATGAATCCAAAGACGGCCTTCGAAGAGACAAGAAATACACAGGCTATCACCAGTACCATTAAAGGGGTAGCATGCAAACCGCACGGACAAGAAAAAAGACAAATGATATAATACTCTGAAAGCAAGAACATAGTGAGTAATATATTCATCACTCGTGCGACATTAATTTATGGGGGAGGGGGTGTCAAAGTTACATGTGCATGTATAGAAAAATACAGGTCCATAAACAAATTGATCGGCCAAATGGGAATTATTGAACAGATACGGTGAAATATTAGTTGAAGACGTTCAAACACAAAATAAGGAATAATATTGAATGAATAAAAAAATATGTAGAAATTTAAGAAAGTGCACATTCCCTCCAAATGTGTAAGAGCACCTCAGACAACTGCTGAATGTAGAAAGCTGTAAAGTTTTGGCATTCCAGGATTTCAACCAAAATCTAGGCTTCCCAAAGGAGCCTTCCATAGCAGAAAATAAAAAACAGAGCAGACAAGTGTTAAGAAGGCTAATGTTAATGAGATATTCGATAACAGAGGAAAATATTCAAAGATATCCATTCTCATACAGATCAGATCAATCCAACAAGATGCTCAAAAAAATTATTATTTATACACACATAAATGCACACGCAGATCCATATAATAAAAGATAAATCCCTAAAGAACTACCATAGAGATGAGTCTCCCCTCTAACCAAATTGAGTTCAATAACCCTAAACAAGTACGCAGTTCCAACCACTTCTCTACTTTAAATGGAACTTGACTGGAAGATTTTTCTCCACTGTGGGCTCCAGCCAGTACAATCAATTTTGGACAATCAGAGACGTGAACAATCCAGTTCTTGAATCTCCATCTATTATAATCGACATCATAGCACTTTCTCATTGTGGGTCCCACCTAGATGCATGCCAATGCAGGAGATACAAATGGATGGAAATGCATCATCATACATTAAGATAGGACAAAAATAATTTCACCACATTATCCTAACCCATGATTTAAGTGTCCCCCAACCCAAAAAAATCTGGTTATTAGCTTTTGTCAGTATTATAAATCTGTATTTATTTTATGACGTATCACCCTTGCCAATCCCAGAAGAACCTATCAAAGGAATCCCACAAATTTCCCACAGGCCAAGATCAGAGAGACAACAACAGGTAGAATTTGCAGTCTTCTTCGGATGTTTCAACAGAAATAACTAACGTCAGAAACACATATTCTAAGTATCTGCTCAATTTGCCTAAAAATAACGTCTTTCATGTAATTCCAAGCTCTACTTCAAGCTCTACTTCAATCACTAGATCGGGGAAAGTGAGAATTATAGCTCAAAATCGGTTCTTCCTCCAAACCGAAGTGCCCCGTAAAATTGAGCACCAGCAGAAAACACTTGGCATCCAAACAAGATGTCTGGGAATTTATATGTATTTCAAGTGAGAACAAAGAGCTCAAAAGAAGAAAAAGCTATCTAGAGAGAGCGAGAGAGAGATGGGGATTTCTACAATTAGGGTTTTGTCGTAGTAGTAGCAGTAAAAAGAAAGAAAGAAGTAATTGTAGGGTTTTGTACCTCTGAGAGGAGCAGGCCAAGATCTTCCCTCGATGCGCTTGATGCCGTAAACGAGGAGAGATGCCCATGGCTGATGCATCGTCAGGCATGGATTCCTCAAATTCCCTCCACGGCTCATCTCTCTCGATCACTTCCACGAAAATCTGAAACGGAAATCCGAGCTTTTCACAAGAAGAATCTGCAATTCGACTATCTATATCTATATCGGTTTGCGTTGGTTTTCTGCACCTGTACTTGTATAATTAGAAGTTTTTGCGCGATGGAGAAGTTCGATCGAAAGAAGGATACATGGGCGGGCTATCAATTAGACTTCACTCATTACAATTGGATATGGGTCCGGTCCTGTACCCAATAACATCACCTCTAGTTTGATGGGGTCACTTTTTATTCTTGTTTAGTAATTTGGGACGAGGACTAAGGGCTTGTTTGGCATCTCTACTCTTTTTTTGACAGACCATTCAAAATAGAGCCATTAAAAAAAGAGCTATAAAAAAAAGAGGGTAGAACAAAAAAACGTGTTTGGTAATAAACGGGTCTACTTCAAAGAGACCGTTTGGTATGCCCTCTATTTATCTCTTTTTAGAGGACTTTGCCTCTTTTTAGAAGGGTATCTTCTGTCATTATGTAAAAAATGAACTTATACACATTATCATCGAAATATGTTCTCTACACACATACCATAACATTATAATCTCTTATCATTTGAAAACCAACCATTTTAATCAAAATATGGCATGTAACTTGTAAACAATTCAAAGATTTATAACTTTAAATGTTATGGATGTGAGCTTTCAACCCATTGCACTTAACTAGACTTGTCTGAGTTACTTTGACTCTGCATCCTTCCATGCCGAGTTGAGTTCCTCAATTTTTAAAGTATGATAGGAAAGCATATCATCACCAACCAAAAATAGGTCTTTATTTTTTTAATGCAAATCAAATCAATTACATGATATTTTTGTTTGCCATGTCACTACAACAATCTGCACTTTTGCCGGCGCTAAATAAAAGCCGGTAAAGGTCCAGAAAACGCCGGGAAAACCTATTACCTGCGATTTTTCTTATGCCGGCAACCCGCCGGGAAAAGTACGCCAGTAATACCCATTGCCAGCGAAAAATAGGTAGCGTTGGGAAAAAGTATACATTGCCGGCGCTTTATTTTGCTGGTACAAGAGGTTTTATTTGTCGAGCAAAGATGTTTATTTTTTCAGCTTCCTATGCCATTTTCATTGCAACACAATATACAATACCTGTTTCATGATAAACAACTTTCTATAACGTTCCCTTCACTTGCATCCAAATGCTATTTAAAATCAAACTTTGGGTTTTTATGGAGTCAGAGTCACAAATCTATTTGATCATGACAAAAATAACCCATCCATCATTCATCATAGCCAGTGCCTAAAAATTAAATATACAGCACACTGAAGAAAACATAGAGAAGATAAAAGAAGAAATAAAACGAAACAAGATCAAATCATCCGAAGTTGTAAAATATGAGAAACAATCACTTCATATATCTTGCTGTTGAAAATTATGAGAACCACACCAGAACATGCAAAGTTCAATGGTTAAGATCTTTAAGGAAATAAGATAAAATCTAATCCAACAAGATACCCTGTGATCCTAAGAGACCTTGGTATGGTCATAAACATAATATAGAATTATATAACATGATCTAAACAACCATATTCCTAATATTTACTCTATAAAAGTAATGAGATGAAGAACAAAAAATTAGATAAAGAACAGAACATGTGAAAAATATCAACCTTTCCAGTGGTTGGCAGAAGGCTTCTGAGCGTTGAGAGATGAGTATTGATCCTCTCTCTCCTTTCGCTCTCTGCCTCACTATGGTTCTTCAAAGCCTCCTTAGCCTTAGCTTCTACAATCCCCTTCTGCAACAACCTAGCTGGGGCTTTCACTAGCTCCCTTCTCTCACTATCCAAAACCAATGACGATGAGAACAGGCCACCTCTACTTGCTGTTGACCGAAACCCAATATTCTGTGCATTTCCTGATGAATCTATCGAAGTAACTTGGCCACAAATAGACCCATACTCCCAAGGGAACGAATCCATTTTCTCAATTCCACTCCCCTTCTTAAGAACCAAAACGGTAAAACTTCGATCGAGGATCCCAGAACAAGAATCTTGCAAGATGCAGTTTCTCTTCTTCTTTTACAATCAATCTTTTTGTTGTAATTCTACTCCCTTCCATTCCACGGAGAACAGATGCTTTAAGATGAGGTCAATGGAAAAGCCTCCTCATTTTCTTCTTCCTGTGGCTGGAATCAAGCATTTTGAGCTCGAACTTCTTTTAATTTAATTTTCAAAGACCCACCTACAAAATTCATGAACCTTCAAGAACCAATTGCATTTGGGAGATAAAGCATCAAGCTCTATGTCCGAATTCAAGCGTTCAAGGAGATCATAGAAAACCCATCTGGTAAAACTCCTTAACCTTCAAGATCCAGTCGCAGATTTTGGATTTGACAGCATTTGACAGAACCTCTTCACTGCCTTCTTTTAGGTCAGAGTTCGAGCATTTGGAGCTCGATTTCCAACGGTTTGAGGAGATATAAAAAAACCCAGGAGTAAAATCCGTGAATCTCTAAAACCCAGTAGCAGACTTGGGAGAAATCTCTTCAAGTTATACTTTTCAGTCCGAATTCAAGCATTCCTAGCTCGATTCCAATCGATTCCTAGTTCTGAATAGAGAAAGAAACAAGAAGAAGAAGGTACGGTTGTGGTTTCGAGTTGCAGCAAGAATGAGCCTCTCTCTCTCTGTTCGTTTTTCTTTCGAGTTACAGAGAACGAGAACTGAGGAGGGTTTTATTCAAAAGGACTTTCGTTGCCAATAAAATTCCGTCGGGGGCATTTTTGTCATAAAAATTGGGTTCCGCCTCTTCTTTTTTCAGAGCCATTGCCTCTAATTTCTACATGCCCATTTTTAGGGCATTTTCATTTTAGAGGCTTTGCCTCTTTTGCTCTAGAATTTGCAGAGGCTATAAAACACTGCCAAACACCTCTAAATTTCAAAATGTCTGTCCGCTTTAGAGAAATAGATGTTTAGAGGCAAAAAATAGACATGCCAAACATGGGCTAAGTGCACTATAGGCCCAAACAAAATGTCAAAAAAGGATTCCTTAGCAAACAACTAAAGACAAAATATTAATTTAACTTATTTATATTTTATTCTTTGACCATTTTCTCCTTCACTACATTCTACATGTAAAGTTTCCAAACAGACGAGAAATAAAGTGAAAAGCCATAAATGATTATCAAGTAATTAAGGAGGAGCCCGAGCCCGAGCCCGAGCCCGAGCCCAGGAGAACTACCTAGATTTCACTACATAGGAGTGAAAATTTAGGGACATTCCACCAAAGGGGAGAGCAGTTTCAGTTGCCTCTTTCATAGCACACAAGCTTTCCTTTTCTTTGAGTTTGAAATATGGACCCTTTAAGACTGGCAGATACAGAATTTCCTCAGGATCTTGTGTGGAGTCCACTTAATAAAATAAAATAAAATAAAAAAAGACCCAAATCCAGATTAAGGGCCTTAGGGTTCCCAGTCATGAGAAATTTCATAATGCTCCTGAGTGAGGGCCCATTAAGAAAAATATAAATCCCACAAATGAAATAACTCATTTTATATGAGAATTTTGACTCTAATACTATCTGGCCCACTGCAAGATATATCTATCTATATGAAATAATTGAGTAGTCAGAGACTCACAGTGGGCCATATAATTGAAATATGCATTTTTAATTGATTTCATCTTTTCATAAGTCGGCCCACTCATGTCCTCCTAAAATTTCATGAGAATTCCTATGTTTACCGTATGGTGGGCCTTGAAATCATCAGTGGACCATAAAACAAATGCCTACTAAAAATTTCATTTCAATTTGATCTGGGGCCATTGTTAGAGTTGCTTGTCTTTTGTAATTGTCAACCATGGCTCGCCAATTAAGCCCCCCTACAAGAAAATCTTGTCTATTACCAGTAATATCAGGGTCCAGGGGGTGGGAAATGAATAAGAAGAGATGAAAATAAATAACCACCCTGTAAATCAAATCCTAGAAAGCTAGGGTCTCATCATCTATTTCTCCATCTTTCATCTGATACCGGCCTCATCTACATCTCCAGCATATATCCTCATCCTTTGCAAGAGTATTCTAATAAGGGAGAATGATGCCTTGCCAAACAACTTTTCTTATATTCTTGGCCATATACAAGTTGGAATATGGGGCAGCATAATTGATGCAAACTAGGCCATGTCTGTATCTTGGAAAATTTAACTCCCTGCGCCTACAATTTTTTCCTACACTAAATACCCTAACTCTACTTCCATCATTGATTAAATAATGTGATCATAAGTGTCACGCATGTGCATCATTTAGATATGTAAATAAGAGCAAAAAGACGGCTGTGTTTTGAGGAAATTACTCAAGGGTGGATGTTTTGAGGGTAAAGATAGAGGGTATGTGCCTATTGACAAACTAATCTGAACCGTTAATTCTAGAAAAAGAGGTGATCAGAAATCTAAGAAAATAAATGGACTTACTAAATGGCAAGGCAGAAACTGACATAGCTCAGTTTTGATTGATGTGTTTGAGTGTCACTTAATTAAAAGTTTAAAACCCATCCATTGGAATGATATGATCAATTCCATTAGAAAAATAGTAATGTCAAAAGGATTTATGGAACACTGACCAGATCGCCATTATGTATGGTTATGGAGTTGAAAAAGAAGGGGAAGATCTGGGGGGTTTCTACTTTCTAGCCAATCTCAGGGAACAGATGACTGGATGGCGATTTCTCGACTTTCAAGCCCAGATATAGTGGGTTTTTGTCACTCAGATACTTTGCCAAGAGCCTTGAGGTTGGGGTGCTCATGGGCTGGGCCGGAGCTGGGTATACCGCCCACTTTGGTCTGATTTGGGTCTTGGGTTTATGTACTCAGGATGGTCCTGGATCTAAGATTTGGGCCCATTTAATATTTGGCTTGTGTTTCCATTATGGGATAGAAAGCTTAAAGCCTGGCCCAAATAAGTAGTACTTATAGTTTAGTGACTGATTTTATCAAACAACTGATAGAAGTTATTGAATGCATTCAAGGGAAAGCGGATTGGGTCATCAACTCTATTGTTTTGAATATTAAGTTTTTGAGTCTTTCCTTTTCTTCTATTGAGTCTTTTCATATTCATAAGACTGCTAATGAGGTTGCTTGTATTTTGGCCAAGTTTTGTTCTTTCCTTTGCAAGAGTTTTTATTGGGACGTTTGTTTCCCAGATTAGGTATGGGATAGGATATGTTCGTTATAAGTCACGTCATGTTGTTCTTGTTTCTTTTGTTTCTTCTTTTAATGGAATTTTCTTGTACCTAAAAAAAAAAAAAAACAAGCTGATAGAAAGCTCAGCCTGACCCTGCCTGATTGACAAACTCGGCATGCTCAAGCCTAACATGTTTGAAGGGGGGTCGGGCTTGGGCCAAGCACTTGCGTTCCATTTCAGGCATGCGCAAACACAGATCCTAATGTCCAGCCAGGCCTTGATATGCCTGTGCCAGGCCTAATAACATTTTTGAGGGGACCACAATGTAAAAATTCTGTTGAGGGGGTTATATGTAGAGTTAATTGAACATTTTAAATTAATTTGGAGGGATAGAAGTTCCTGTCCTGATATTGGGTTGCAGGTTTCAAGGACAAGGTGGAATGGGGACCTGACCCAGAAGATGAAACTTGAAAGGGATGCAGGGACGAGCCTTTTTTTTTGGTTTATTGTTTTCTCTTATAGGTGGAAGAGGATGAATAATAGAGGCTAATGGGGAGTTGGATCTCAAAAATTATGGTGCAATGTATTTTTCTTCCTTTGGTAAATGCTGAAAAGATTTAGTTGTAATTTCCCAACTTTGCATTTTTTTTTAAAGGGCTGGTGGCTGGGATCAAAGAGGTGCCACACAAGCACGAAAGAAGCCAACACAAGTGGAAAGAGAGTCCCACAAGAGTGGAAAGAGGAGCATCCCTAGGGGTCATTGGGCATCTAGATGAGGGTTGGAGTTTCTTACCAACAAGGCAATCATTAGTACTTAATTTGTTGCAAGGTCGGAAAACTTGTGACATATACTCGACTCATCCAATAAAAAAAATGACTTGGACAGAGTCAATGCGGTGTTTGGAGAGAGTCATGGTTTTTTGCAAATACTAAAGAATGGGTCAAGTAATTATAAAAATATAAATATATATTCATTTACATACATCCATGATAATCGAGTCAAATTAACAAATTTATATGTGCAAGGAAAAAACTATAATAAGGGAGATAAAAGCAAAAAATATTATATATTATATAATTTGTTGGTCCACATATCAAATGGCAAAGAACTAATATAAGTGTCAAAGTACAATCCGATCATCATCTGTAAATTGCCAACTCCAAACCTCGTATACAATTACTTAAAAATAACTATTAATTGTTAAAAATCAGATTTATCTATCAAATGGTTTAAAATGAAGAAAATTTACTAAATAAGGTAATTCAGCCTAGTCTCCCCAGCATTTGACTCCAGCATTTGACTCCATCCTTCAACAAGATAAGATAATTGGGGAGAGTCAAGAGTCAACTTGAAAAGTTTTCTATCATTTCTTTATTGGTAATTTTCTCGCATGGTAGATCAGAATATTATGTTTTAATGATTTTGGCACATTTACAGGCCAGCCATTCACGGTACATATTCCAACTTCAAAGTTCAAATTTTCAACTGTGACAACTAGTACGATTTACCCAAAAAAAAAAAAAAAACTGTTACAACATAATGATGGCGCCAATGATCATGTGGTCCTGAGTTGAGTGGCTGGGACCAAAACTCAAAAGATCAATCTGACTCACCCTAACTTGGCTGAGTCAGTTTGAAGGGGATCGAATAGGATGATTTCATCTTTATTCATGTGGCCTTCTTATTTGTTTTCAATCCCCAGCCATTTATCCCATGTAAAATTGAATAAATAGAGAAAAAAGGACTTTTTAGTTTTTACTCCAAAATCTAAACATAAATTGTTGAATTCATCAATACATGAGAATTAATATTAACTTTTGATCCAAATCCTCCCTCTCATTATTTAACTTACAGTGATATGTTGGAGTCCAAAAATACAACACATCAAGAAGCATCAAAGCATAAACTGGATGAGTCCAAGGTAGCCCCAAAAGAAGATATCTACAAATTAGGGGTCTGGTTGACTAAATTTAAAGCGGTTGCAAAGTATTAATACCACTTGTATTGTTCCCCTGAAATGTAGTCAGACACTGACATTGGCTGTACCAGTGATATATATCATGTATTTGAATATATTGGCATGTGGTTACATTTATTGCTAAAAAGTATCAGAACATTGAATAACCTTAGGTTTTATAATTATTCAAGACCATTTTATATCAAGAGAAATTAGATTAGATTGCATACTAAGGGTCCGTTTGGATGTTTACAGAATAAAATATTTATATATTTAAATATTGCAAGAATAAGAGAGTATAGAATGGAATAATGTAATATTATAATATTACAATAATTTTGCTGTTTGACAATTTTTGAAGAATTTCACAGATTTTAAATTGAGTTGTTTGGAAGGTGCTTTGATTAAATTAAATTACATTATTTGAATAATTTTTTATTAAATATTTTAATTTCTATATAATTTACCAAATCTGGATAAAAAAAAGTAGTGTGGTAAAGTAAAGTTCAACTACAATGTTTTTACCTTAAGTTACTTTTCTTTTATCACATAAAACCATGGTAAAGTATAGTAAAATCAAGTCAATACACAAAACAACTACTTTACAACTCTCTCTCCCACTTTGCTTTACCACATACTTCATCTCACCTTACTCTGCCTCACATTTATTATGATATGATATCAATCTTTATTTTACTTTACCACACCTATAAATAAATCACTTCTTATTTACCATATAAAACTATGATAAAATGTGATAAAGTCAAGTCAAATAGAAAGAAATTACTTTACCATTCATTCCTACTTTACCAAATATTTTATCCCACCTTTACTTTACCCCAACTTTACCGTGCCGTGACATTTACTTTTAGTTTACTTTACCATATATGTAAACAAACACATCATGATGGATTTGGTGAACTAAAGTCTTTACTTTACTCTACTACTTTTTAATCGTCATTTTGAAAGATTCTTGTCTTATAGAATGTTTTCTTCAGGAGGAGTTATAGGAGAAAATATTGAGCTTTTTGAAAGAAAATATTCTTTTCTTTTAATTTTTGTTGGATTACCAAACACACAAGATTCTCTTCTTTAGAAAATGAAAGATTATATTCTATAAAATATTATCTTCTTGTGTTTTCTTGTGCATTCAAACAGGCCTTAAACATGTATGGAGCAATTTCATACACCATCGAACTCCTCCCGTGTGGATTTTTCCCAACACCCTATTTGATTTTACTATCAATTGTCATCTTTTGAATGCTTACTGTGCTTGTTTGTTTGCACGAAGCGGGTGAAAATGAAATAAGATTATGTGGTCAAATCAAGAGTAGAAGTAAAATGAAGGGGTTGAAAGTGTAGGCACAAAAATGACAAAAAGCTACCTTAAAATGCGCTAAATGATTAAAAAAGGTATTATTAAAAGTTACTATAAGTAATGAAAAGGGGAGTAGTAGTTTTTATCTTTTAGTAGATTTACTCTCAACTCTCTCTTCTTTCTCTTTTTTTTATATGACCTTTGATTTTATTGCATTTCATCCCTTGCAAACACACTCAAATTATTATGGAATTCCATGCATGCAAAATGATTTATTACATGTGATAATATATATATATATATATATAAGTTTTTTTCCCGGAAAATGAATAAGACATAGCTGCATACCTAGAAACTTCCGAATCTTTACTAACATATATGTAAACAACATTTGCCCCAGATCCATCTGCATAAAACATTTTATTGATGTTGTGTCGTCATTTTTTATACTAATCAACGTGAAAGCTTGGCCATTTTGATATAGATATTGGATGTGAGGAATCTCATTAGGAATCACCCAATTCATTGCTTCTAAATTACTTTAAATCAAAGAATTGTATGTAAAGATACTATGAATGTAAGACATGTTTTGATGAACAATATTGTCATAGTTTGGATAGGCTTTGTCCCGTTAAAATTGACCACCAAGGCAGATCTAAAAAACATATAGTGAGCTATGAGAATTCTATGCAAAGAAGACTTGAAAAAAAAAAAAAAAACCAACTAGAAGGAGAAGAACGTTGTACACATACCGCGTTGTACACATACCTCTTTGACGCTAGGTAGATGGGAAACGTGATGAAGAGGGTGGAGAATGTTGAAGATTATCATATTGTTAGGATTTTAGAAATATTAGTAGGTTGTGCTTATCCTTTGGATATAGTTAGTTTCTTATAAATATAATCTTTTTTGTCAATTGTCAAAATGAATCTTACGGTGAAATTATGGAAGAAAGTGATTCTCAAAACTCTTTATGGTATAGCTTGGGGCCGGTGATGATCTTGTGATCAATCTAGGTATGATCTCCTCCCGACTATTGTAGTGAGATTTTTTTTTTGTCAAGGGGGCGGCTGGCTCCCATAAGAGAGCCCATACACTCGTGAAAGGAAGCCCGCACATGTGGGGACACAGGTGACATATTTAGGGTTCGAACACTAGACAACGATGTGAAAGTTGACGACGCTTACTGCTTGGGTAAGAAGTTGTTCTCATTGTAGTGAAAAGTTAAAAATGATTATTTTAATTGAATCCTTAAATCTAAGGTCACGTTTGGCAATGAGACCACCCCCCTTTGGATCTCCGAATCCTCGCGTCAAAATCAGAATCATGTGATTTATGATATCTGATGTCTTCTCGCGTTCGCTCTCCCCAGAAAGGTAAAATAACTCTTGCAATGTAATTGCATATTTTTCATGTTTGCGATGAACATGTTGATATGTGAGAGATTTGGGTGCTTTTCAATTCCCAGGAAGAAGGTAATATTAAATGGTTGGCCATTGCAGAGGTGGGCCCATAATATGCAATTTAGAAAGAAATGTAGTTTGATTAGTGGATAAGAAGTGGGACCCCCATCAATTGAATCATATGCACACCTCTCATAAGGGTTTTAGTTTGTTCAACATCATAAAGTGGGTCCCATCAGTTCAGTCATACACGATTGTTATATAAGATCTTAGTTTGTAAAATATCATAAAGTGGGCCCCATTTGTTACCATTGCACATCTTGGTCATGGCTAACAACCAAAGGACTCATATTAGATGGACGGCCTATTTTCCATGCATGGATTTTCCTGTTAAGCACCAAACGTGGATTAAAGAAACTCTCAATCACTTTATTGTTTTAACTAAACATGCAATGTGAGGAATTTTCAGCTATATATAAATCCCTAGTGGGGGTTTTACTTTTCAAGGGGCAGTGAGGAATCTTCAAATCTACGGATTTCTCACATGTTACCAAACGTCAAGAGTTCAATAAATCACTCAGCATGATATTTAGATTTTAGGAGATCCTTTTAGAATTTGGGTTTCTAATAGTCTAATTGATGTGGAGAGTCACTCAGCATGATATTTAGATTTTAGGAGATCCTTTTAGAATTTGGGTTTCTAATAGTCTAATTGATGTGGAGATGTAGAAAGAGACCCCCCCCTTAATTGATGTGGAGATGTAGAAAGAGCGCCGCCCCCCCCCCCCCCCCCCCCACACAAAATTCTTTTTTGTTGCTTCATATAGAAAGAGAATTTAAGAGTTCTTTGTGAAACTGTAAAATTTAAGAGAGAGTCTTAGTTGATGGAGAGAGCATTTTTAGTGCCTCTTTGTGGAATCTGGGGACTTAAAAAGAGATTCTCGGTTGGACAGAGATACAGAGAGCATAGATAGAGAGAGCATCTAGGAATATTTTGAAACTGCAGATTTTAACTAAGTCGACTGGAGGCTGGAGAGGGAGACTCAGTTGTATTTTGGAAAGGACATATAGGTCATGCAAGTTGTCATTTTGAAAAAGATAAAAGTAAGTTATTTTTATTATTATTATTTTTTTTTTTGCTATCGGAGGGTTTCCAACCCTTTGGACTGGACTAATCCCTCCGGGTCCAGAGGGAAGCCGGGTAAACAAAAGTAAGTTAATTAAGGAATACAAAGGGTATAGAAGAAGAAAATTTCCTAAGGATCTTCTTGTAGTGATTGTATTGTGTTCATATGGAATCTTAATATTGTTAAGTGGCCACGGAGCTGGTCCACAATTCAGATCTTTCAAACAATTTGGCTATTGCAAAATCAAATACTGTCCATCCAAATCTAAATCCATGACTATTACAAAAAGTAATCTCCTTTTAATTATGATCTTGTGCATACATGTAATGTGCTTATTTGTATTTACACTCAACAAATTTCACTAGTGCTTGTTTTTAATTTATCTATATTCAACAAACTTCACCATAAATGAATGACATAAAAAAGAGAGAGAAAGTCTCATCTTCATTTTGCCTGCATTTATCTATTAATTCTTTATATAAGCAAATCTCTTTATTCCTAAGTCTTTCTGAAATCTCGTTCTTTATCAAACTATCCATTTTTCAAATTCAAAACCGGCCAGCTGTATATTTTTAATTTTGAAAATAGAATTTGAGTGTTTAAATTAGAAAATTAGCATTTTGGTCATTTGGGCTTCTAACAACATATACTAATAACTCTATCTCATAGGATTTTATTAAGTCAGACACTATACCATAAATGGATCACTTTCAGGGCATATGTTTGTGTAATGCATTTTCTGATTACGAAAAAAGAAATAAAAAGGTATTATCAGTTTTTCGAGGACTTTAATTTTTTTTAACCCTAACAGTCATTTTCATAGGTAAAAACAACTTTTCATTTCCTTTTCCGCAAATCCATGGAAAAAGCCTTTTGCACGGAGAATAGAAAAATTGGAGGATTCCTCATCCGTAGACGCTACTACATAAACATATATTTAAGAATTTTTTTTATATAAAAACTACTTATATTCCAAAATAGAAGATTGGTGGAGTAACATAAGGCATTGGTTTCCTCCTCATGTATTGTATTCCAAGTCCACCTTAAATTTACTCGATATGCATTTTGTTGCATTTAGCTCAAAAGGACCAAAGGGCCTAATAAGTGGTTTACTTGCGGCCCAACCCCAACCCAACCCTAACCCTAACCCTAACCCTGTTAGAATTAATTCCTTATATACACTCTCTTGTGTTATCTTTTGTAAGCAAAAAAAAAAAAAAAAAAATTTAAAATTTATTTGGGGGAGAGGATAGGCTGAGTGTTAGAGGGTTTGGAATCCTATAGCCGAGTTGTCCAATTTCATGAATAGTTATATCGAGCGGAACGCTCATAGTCCTATTGAGGTAGATAATTACCAAAGAGTTGCTTGTGGTTGTGATTAATGATGGGTATTTGTCCTAATCTGGTTGGATCAAAGACTCCCGGGGATACCGACGTCAGTCAACTATGCTAATGGTCCATGCCAAATCCGCGTCCGCACGAAATTTCCTTGCCTGTGCAGATTCCATATCGTATGGACCCTCAAGTGGGGGCCACATACCTGTTTTTACTCCAAGGTGGCCCCACCCACGTTAGTCAGACTGTCGCTATAAATTATTATTCAATTTGCGTACAAGGAAAGGCGCGTATGGACGGGAATGGTTACAATAGAGTTGCAATCGGCCACCGTTCAGTGGGACCCACATCGATGGAAAGGTGAGAAGTCGCCGTGGGAAAGAAACAAAAAGTCAATGGCGTTCTCGCGAGGGAGAAGCGAAAACGACAATAAAATCAAAGTCTACAATTTCCACGAACTTTCATTTGTAATTGTACCATCTGTCACTGAACGACTACACATTTGTCATCTCGACGTCCATCAGATACAACGCAAAAGAGTCAAAAGGCATTTATTTTGGCTCAGTCTCCAACCCTCACAGGGACCACACCACACACACACACACACAGAGGGAGTTGGTTTTGGTGACCAAAGCATGAGTCCTGTTCTCATTCTCACAAAAAGATACCAAGTAAAAAACATTTCTATAGTTTGGACAAAGAGTCCGGGCCATCCTATTAGGCTTTGATGTAGATAAATTCTAGAGTTAAAGTGATGGGAACTTTAAAGTGGAGCCCACTTATTCGACTTTTTAAATGTTTGATATAATATAATTTTAGTTATTTAAGGTGTTTTTAAATTTTAAGTCAATCAGAGGTTATCTCACTGTTAAATTGTTTCTCTTTGAATGATTTGTCCTATGAAAGACTTGATAATAAATATAAATAAGATTGTGTTAAGAAGTTCTAAAAAAGTCAAAAAGGGATTTTGGTCAGTCTCCAGCCAACCGCGTGGACCACCATATTTATGCTTTTCAGTTTTTTTTTTTTTTTCGCTAGAAAGAAAACATGAGTTCCATGCCAAGAAAATAATACAAGGAAAAGCAAATCTATTTTGTACTTCAGGGTCCCCATGTGAGATAATTCATATTAGCATGTGTTAACCTCTCCAAATTACCCAATCCAGTTGCAGCTCATGTGGGGATAATGTTTTCCTATGAGCAAACTATAAGTATAGCTTATATTCAATCTAACTCATGTGGCCCACTTAAATTCAAGTTTATTAATGGGAGAAAGGTGGTTGAAACGGTCTCATCATAAATAAGAGGGATCCAAAAACCTAAGCCCACCAGATTATCTTAGCCCTTGACTTAACATTGTTAAAGTTTTGGTTGAGTCAATCTTAAAGTTAATGACATCTTTAACCATATATTAGTCTAAGATTTAATCCAACAATAAAGTGAAGGTTTAGTACGCAGTATAAAATTGTATCCAATTTCAGATCGTGAGATAAAAAGACCATCAAATGGGCTGCATTATTAAAGTGGGCACAAGGGAGCCCCATAATGTTGGAGGAAAACATTCCCCACTCATGTGGTAAGGCATCTCTCTAACCATAGATACAAGCAAGGATTGATATCTGTTCGCATTGAGTGTGTACTAGAGAAAGAAAAAAAAAAAAAAAAAAGACTTGTGTAAATTAGGCACTCATACATCTATTCACCTTTATGTTTGCCAAATCATAACCCCCGTTGCAGAGAAACAACCAGATATCAATCATCCATTGTAGCCTTATTAGTTAGGAACTTGTGTGGTTTGGCAGGTGGGTGATTTGAGTATTTACCAAAGCAAAATAAATAAGTAAGGTCTCCATAAATTAGCATGCATCTTAAAACTGATACTAAATCATGATTATGCGGATTTGATTTGGATGATGATAAAAGATGCACTAGTAAATCAATCAACATGGTCCCATAATTGGAAAGGATGAGAGAATATGGTTCAAGTGGGATTCGTTGGGCGCCCATCACAACTTCAATCCCGTGCCCCATCCCCTAACTCTCTCAGTTTTGGTCCATGTGAATTTGGGTGTTGATCTAAAAACAAAACTTGACTGCTTTTGGAGCACATCTTGTTCGGTCAATACTCAACAATTATCATCATCGATGGTCTTATTCCATTGGGACACATACCCAAGTCCCAAGTCATAAACAACAGCCCATTGTCACGTTATCTATATCAAACTCATCACCATATTAATGTGTATGTATGTTCCTCGCTTTATTCTCTGAAATTTCTGCAATCCACCTACTGTATTAAACTATAATAATCCGAAACATCTGATATTGTAATTTTCAGGTGAAGTCATCCTACTGACTTTTTTTTTTCTTGGTTTTCCTTCTTCTTTTTGTTGAGTAGAAAGCATCCTACTGACTCTTCGAAGGTGTATTTTGACTATAAAAGCATGGGAATCATTTTTCGTCTCAAAATAGTCTTGTGTTCACATTTGAATTAAGAAATAAAGAATTGGAGAAGATAGAGATGAGCTTAGTTCCAGTGAGGTAGGGGCCGTTTTATGGGACTCTTTCACTTGGGTCCGGGACCTAGTTTAGACCCTGTGGGTTGCGGTTTTGGTCGACGATTTAGATATTCCATGATAAAAGGACCTGATTCACTTTTGAATGATGTAATAATGACACAATACAAAAGACGTGTTTGTTTAAATGGAATCTAAGGAATTCAATTCCATTATGGGCTCCAACAAAAGAACATTAAGGATAAGTTTGTACGGAGAGCCGTGAAAGACAAAACTCTCATGGCTCTAGGTTTCCGATGGGAGTAGATGGGAAAACCATCTCCTCTCTAGCTTAGAAATAAGGAGCAAAATTGGGGAAAATTTGACTCTTTCTTTGCCACACCAAATAAGGGGAAGAAGGCACCTGAATTCCGGCTCCTTGTCGGCACCTAGTTTCCGTTAAAACCTCACCTGCACAAACAACTCCTACGGGTGTGTGGGACGAGAGGATTCCAATGTCAGAGTTAAATTGTTTTTATTTTTCGCGCAACTCATTATTTTGTTGTTTGATATAACATATTATTCTCTTATAAAAAGAAAAAAAAATGAATTGACTTTTCTTAAAATAGAGAATCTTGATTTTCCATAAGTGAGTAGAAATCCAAGATTCTCCTCTCCCATGAAAATAGAAATGTGCATAAGACTAGAATCCTCTCTCTGAACAAGTCGGTCCTAAAGAGGTGAAGGGGAAGGATATAAGGTGAAAAAGTAGGATTTACTTGCATGACAATTGTGTATTTATTTCTCATTTCCCTTTTATTCATTTTCCATCAAATGGGAGATTATTTGATTGTTATTTTTAAATTTTTATTTTTATTTCTTCAATTTCAACCACTTTTAAACATACATTTTCTTTAGAATAATTGAAGGGTGGAGCCTATAAGATCTCATCAGTGGGAGAGTGGTGCCCATAGAGTATTCGGTGGAGGCTTGCTGTTAAACATCCAAAAGGACAAAATATTAAAAGACCGTGGAATATATTAAAGAATTGTTATGATTGATTTCAATATTTTTGTCCTTTTGGAACATTGACTTTTTATTGCTCTCTTAAAAAAAGAGATAAAAGGTACGTCTTAAAGCTAATTGAATTAGACGGTGGATAAAATTTTTCAAGCACTCTCCTTGTTATTATCACTATCATCAAGGCCTTGTCCCAATCATGTTAGAGTCGACCATATAAATTTAGTTTCTCAAATCCAGTCTATCCTCAGACAAATTTTGCATAGATTGTACATCCGTACTACTTTCATCCATATCCCCTTCAGCCTATCTCAATTTCTTGATGGCCATCAACGTGCATAGAGTTTTCCAAATACTCTAAAGTGTTTGAATCAGTTTTCAAGCAAAATAACCGAAAAAGAATGGATTAAAATATATATTAAAAAAAAAAGAAGAAGACTTGCCAACAACACATGATTAACAAGTCCCATGAAACTCCTTCTCCCGAACCCATCACAATTAGTATCCCTGGTGCCCCTAGAACTGCAACACTGACATTCATTCTCCAGGAACATATTTTATAATTAGAACAAACGATGTGGGTGTTTCGGAAAATTTAACTTAAATATCAGAGCCTGCCTAGTGGAACTCCCCCTGTTCAGCCAAACCTAGAAATTGCTTTTTACAATAACTTCAAACCCTCGACGGAACAAAATGGAAGATATTCTAGTGGCAGTCATTCTAGGTTCGAAGGATTGAATCACAACTTAGTGCCCTAGAAGTGGCCTAATTCTCCAATCAATCATATTCCATAGATAAGGCTAAGTTGCATTTCCTTTTGGCCACTTTTATTGATTGTTGTCCTTGAAAAGTGGAAATCTTGCAGCCCTTTGCAATCAGTACTTGCATTTTCAAGGGTGGAGGCTTAAAGCAAGACTTGAATATTATCTCCAGTTCTCCCCTTCACACGTGCAGGTCACTAAAATGTCCACTACACTGCCATCCAATGAATGCAACTCACTAACTCAAGTGCGGCTGGAATGGCCTCTTGGTAAGAAGCGGCGTCAATTCTTGAATCCTGGACATGCCACCTTTTTTTCACATGTGTCTATTTTCCTCACCGAGGTTCAGCAACTCACCTAAGGGCGTCTTCCGAGCCCCCTATAGGTGGGTACTCTGAAAAAAAATTCAAATGCAGCATTCTTTTCTTCCAATTTTTAGTTTTTTTTTTTTTTTAATTGTAACCAATACATTTCCTTGTTTTTTCACTGTGGAATAGGTAGGAAAGAAAATATTTTTCATTTTTATGAAAGTCAAACCAACAGTGTATTTAAATAAGATCAGTGTCAGATTAGGTAAAGTGCCTATTCATGAGGGGTTAGTGACGGGGTTAGATTGATATGGGGTCCCAGGTATCCCATGTGGTGTTAAAATAGTTATATCTCATGCAAGTCACGAGTAATATCCACCAGCAAAAAGAAACCCATACATGGCCCATTAATTAGGTGAGCACGGTGCACACCTCAAGGTGGGGCCTACCTAATCACCAATCTGAATCAGCCACAAACATTGGCCCTAATGTCACTAGATGTCCTGGGTTTGCACCGATTTGAATGGGCTAGACTGGATAATTGAATCAAGTCTCTCTCTCTCTCTCTCTCTATATATATATATATATATATATGAGAAATTCTCAAGAAAAATTATAAGGGAGCAAAAAATGAGAATTTTTAACATGAAAAGTTTTTGATAATTTCTCTCTCTATAAATATATTTCTAAAATGCACATAAATTCAGGCCTGCACTAATAGAAAACATATAAGTAGTTGTCTTCAAATTATGATATCCTTTTATTGATTTAGGAAAGAAATGAGGATTATTTAAAACTTGTTGTAAACTATATTAAAATATATATTAGAATTTAAAAAATAAGAGTTAATTTAAATAATAAAATTAATTTGTAATTTGATAAGAACCTGTTGTTATTAAGTTTTGAAGAAAACATAAAAGGCACAGAATATCATACTAATAAAAGGGAAAGACATATTTTGACAAGATGAAAGTATATTTTAAAAAATTAAAATTAGATAATATAAAAATAAAAACTAGATTATATAAAAATAAAAGGTAAATAAAAAGTAAGATACAATGAAGAAGAAAGCCCTTAAAAGTATAATTAGAATTTATATCAAAACAAATAAGAAAAATAGAATATAAAGATCTTAAAAGGCAATATAAGATTTCATTTTTTATATATAGGAATATAATGTAATAAAATAAAAAGACCTATTGAAATAATAAAAAAATATTTATTTCATCTTCAGTTTGTCAAATAAGTATTGATCAAACTCGTATTTTACTTGGGTCAAAAGATTGGCTTGATCAAACCAAACTCTAATTTGAATTCTGGAAGGTCTAGCCCAAGCATGATATAGATTATTTACTTGAGTATTAAAGTTTTCTTTTTCTTTTTTATAAAAGACCAATGCAGGAGTTTTTTTTTTTTTAAAGGAGCATTGAGGTCAAACCTCAAATTCACATAGATTAAGATAAGATAATTGGTATGAATTTGTTTGAATTTGAATGTGATGAGGTTTCCGGATACGCTAAGATGAGATAATTAGTATGATTTTGGATGAATTTGAATGTGATGAGATATTCTGATATAATGGGATGAGTTAATTGGTATGATCTTGTTTGAATTGTAATTGGTATGATTTTATTTGAATTTGAATGTGATTAGATAGGAATGTGAAGGGATATGAATATTTTGAGATAATTGTGGCTATGGGCCATGTCAAAGTCAAGCTTTTTTAAAGATTTTTTTTTTTTTAATAAATGAGAACTCTTATGCTGCTAACCTCCCAATTGGTTTAATATATATATATATATATATATAATATAATTCAATTCTGTAATTTTATATTTCTTGGGATGGAAACTCTGAAAAACTAACTACTCTTTTGAATAAGAGAAAAAGAAGGAAGTTCGAAAGTTAACTACAGTTCAGTCGGTTAGTGTTTATAAAAAAAAAAAATAGATTCTTTGTTTCCTTCTATTCATGGTAACTCCATATAGTTTTATAAGGGGTCGGTTGTGTGTGAATGTGTGTGTCGGAGTTTTATGATATCACGGCGGCCCCAAAAGCGAGATCCACCAAACGTGTTCGGGACACGCTAGGAACAGCGGGCTTGTGAGTACATACGAGTCCTTAAAGCGGCTCTCTCCGCTGACGCTAAAAACGCCTCATTTTAAAAATGTTTCCTTTTCCGTCTTTTTTTCTTCTTTCATCAGGCCTCTTCACCAATGGAATGACATGATGTGTATTTGCATCCAATAGGTTGTCAACGGTTTGACTCCTACTTTTTCTCTCTAAAACTGTTTCATTACTCTTGTTTTTCTTCTCGAAATGTCTCCTAGCTTTTCCCTCTCTAAGAACTCCTGAGGAAGTAATTACATTTTTTTTTATATTGGGAAAGTCATTTTCTAAATGCGCAGTTTTTTAACTTCAAGGGTAGTTTAGTTGGCCTAGAACTACGGTTTACAGTTGCAAGTTAGTGGTTCGAAACAGCACTCCATACTAGAACTAGAGGGGAGTTTATCCGGCTTCCTTCAAAGTCCGAAGGAATTATTAGTCCAACTTAAAGGATTGAGAACCCTCTAATAACGAAAAAAAAAGTGCGCAATTTTGAGAATTATTAGTGGGGGACTATTTATGAGAAATCCAATCCATTCAAAACGGGGAGAAACTCCCTTTCTAAGAGGAGTATTTTATAGAATTCCTTTATATATGTATATGTATATGTATATGTATACATATATATAAATATATATTTGGGCATGATCTTCCCACCCACCCACATGAGGTTTTGAATTCGACAGCGTATATGTGTGGAGGGGATTAGGGTTGTATATGTGTATATTATTATATTGCCTAGTTATAATTTTTTAACTTGGAGAAGTTGTCAATGGACGAGGGGCTACAGGCTTAATACCTGGTTGGTCATTGGTGCAGGGATAATGATTGTAAATTGGTTGGTTTGAGAGTTCCTTGGTGGATCCGAATCTTGAAAAAAAGATTTTTTTTTTTTTTTATCTACTCCATGAATAGGCCCTTGCTTTCATTTTAAGTCACTAAAATTAGTAATCCTAATGAGAATGGCCAATGCCGTGAGGTTCGTGTTGAGTTTTTATAAAAATGATAGTCTTAAACTTTACATCCATCAAACAAAAATGAGTATATAATTATTTACAAAAATATAATTATTTTATTTCAAATCTTAGCTGTTTCTCTCTTAATAACTCTCTCACGTACATGAAGCCTAATAATGTATTTTCAAATTTTCATCAATCCCATAGTGGGTCAGGCGTGGGTTGGAATTTAATAAATTTAGCCATGTATAGAAAAAAATGGGTTTATGTAGAGTTATTCTCTCCCATTGAATATAAATATTTACATTATAAGCTTTTGAGATTATACATATAGAGAAAAAGAGAGAGTAGCTTGCAAATAAAAAAAAACTCAAAAAGAAAAAAAAATCTTTTGCAATGGGTCCATAATTGTAAGCCTGAATTAGGAGAAATGCAGACCCAATTGTCAAACAAACCTAAAATTAGGGACAGATACCCAATTTTTGAGTTGTCATTTTAATAGACCATTTAAGTGAGGATGCATCTGTGGGGGTGGGAAGGTTTTTTCTTTTGTTCTCTCCTTTCCATTTCATGATGGTGGGCCCCAACCATCAAATCTAACCATTGATTAATATTGCTAATTACATTATCTTGATCAAAATTGATGATGCAAAAAGTGACTTCTCACACCACCGGTCAGTTAATAGGTAATAAATGCAGTAAATAAGATGAGAGAGAGATTTATAGTGGTTCGGTCAGTGACCTACGTCCACTTTCGGAAAGGCTGAGATCGCCGGATGTATTAATTCCCAAGTATTTCAGAGATTACAAGCTTTGGAGAGAGTGTAGAAGAGAGATTCTTGCTTGCCCCTCAAGTATCGAGAGGCTCTTAATTTTATAGTCTTCCCCTAACAGATGGGGACGACTTTACAGCGCCGTTTACGAGGAGCCTTCGAGGTGTCCTCGACTGGCGAGGCTGTTGGGATATTCTCCGCAGGACTTGGTAAAAGCGGGACGTGACTTGACTGCTTTCGAAGCGATCCGGACTGCTGTGACGTGGCCAGGCATCGTGGATTTGGACTCGGACCCCATTGGACCAAACGGATCTTCATTAATTTAAGCCTTGGCTCATCACAGACTGGGCCACTTGGGCCTGACTCATCATTTGCCCCCCAATGCCCTGTGTCCAATGGAACTTGGAGAGGAGGGCATTCGATCGAATTTTCGGTTGAGTTCGCAACTGCAAAAACTTCGGGAGGCCAAAACATCTGTTTCGAGGCCTTTTTTGGACTTTTGACAACATCAATCACAGCCATAGGCGGTGAGTCTTGTAGGGCTCGCCGAGAGCTTCCATTTGATATATAATAAGCCTCATTTGAAGTTGCGGACCAAAATTTACGGTCAAAATAGCGAGCAGGCGCGCTGGACACGGTTTTGGGCGAGTGGAGGGGCTGGCGCCTGTGCTAGGCGCCCTGAGGAGGTCTGGGCGCCCCTAGAAAGGTCTGGGTGCCCATGGGAAGTGCTGGGCGCCCCTGGAAAGGTCTGGGCGCCCATGGGAAGTGCTGGGCGCCCATGGGTTGGTCTGGGCGCCCATGGGAGGTGCTGGGCGCCCATGGGAAGTGCTGGGCGCCCATGGGTTGGTCTGGGCGCCCATGGGAGGTGCTGGGCGCCCATGGAAAGGTCTGGGCGCCCATGAGAAGTGCTGGGCGCCCATGGGTTGGGCGCCAGGGAGTCCTGGGCGCCCCTGGGATGCCTGGGCGCCTCTGATCTGGGAGCCTGATGGTGTGGGGTTAGCTGCTGCGTCCGTGGACTTCTCTGCTGTTGCTGGCGTGAGCTTCGCTGCTGAGGGGTTAGCCACTGTCTGCGTGGGCGAGCAGCTTGTGTGTTGTCTAGACATTTGATTTGGGCAGCAGGCAACTGGTCCGGTGATTTAATGTAGGAGTCCCGTGGGTTGTAGATAACCTGGAGATAGAGGCTGTTTGCGCGAGAGCAGATACAGAGTTTGAGGGTTGCTCGTGAGAGAGCTACACCTTTTTGAGATCGAGCTTTTGGCGACCCGCGAGAGAGCCGCTAAGGTGGAGACAGGCTGCCTGTTTGAGAACAGTGCAGATGACAAGCTTTTGGTGACCCGCGAGAGGGCAGCTAAGCTGGAGAAAGTCTGCCTGTTTGAAAACAGTGCAGAGGCCAAGCTTTTGGTGACCCGCGAGAGGGCCGCTAAGCTGGAGATAGGCTGCCTGTTTGAGAATAGTGCAAAGGCAGGTCAACCTTTTGGCGATCCGTGAGATGATTTACCTCGCCTGGACCTGTTGATTTCCTCAGCGTTCATATATTTTTGAGCTTTTGCCAATAGTTCCGGCATTCTCTTTGGTGGTCGCTTTATTACTGAAAAGAGGAAGCTTGATGACCGGAGGCCTCCTAGGAAGGCGGTCATGCTGACCTTATCATCGGGCTCCTCGACCTGAAGGACCTCCTCGTTAAAACGAGTGAGGTAGCTCCTTAGGCTCTCGTCTCGATCCTGTTTTACGTTGAGCAGGTGGGTGGCAGGCTTTTGTTGGCGGCGCCCACCAATAAACTGTGCCACAAATGATCTGCTTAGTTCGGCAAAGGAGCCTATGGAGGCCGGGGTGAGACTGGCAAACCATTGTCGTGCGGGACCCTTCAAGGTAGTTGGGAATGCCCTACACATAATTTCGTCGGGGACGTTGTGCAGCTGCATCAAGGTTTTAAAAGTTTCGAGGTGGTCCAGTGGATCCTTCGTACCGTCAAAAGTTTCGACGGATGGCATCTTGAATTTTTGAGGGAGTGGGTAGTTCACCACGTCGGGCTTGAACGGTGTGTCCGTTCGCCTGACTAGGTAATCCACTGTCTCTGGTGCCTGCGCCTTCATGGCATTGAAGACATCACCCAGCTGATTTTGCATTTCCCTTATCTTCTCGTCCCAGCGATTGGGGGCATCCCTGGACGGATCATGAAAATAGCTCCCATCCTCTGCGCTTTGATTTTCACTCTCCCCCTCATTGAAATGAGGGTCCTCCCCATTAGAAGCAGAGGGAGGAGGTGGAAGCCCTCCGTGATTAGCCCCCCCGGAGGTGGGAGTCCTCCAAACTGGGCTCCACCCGGAGGGGGAGGAGGTCCTTGTTGATGGGCACCAACCTGGTGGGCGCCCAGGGGGAACTCATGCCCATGGGCGCCCAAGTGAACTCCTTGGGCGCCCGGGGGAGGAGCTCCATGGCGTGGAGGTCTTGGATGCCCCGGGCGTGGTGCTCCTTGCTGTACTCCCCCAAACTGTGCTCCTTCTTGCCCCCCTGCCAGCATGAGTTGTAAAATTTGCTGGTTTTGAGTCACCAGCTGCTGCATGGTCTCCAACATTTGCTGAGGAGTGGGAGTAGGAGCATGAGGGGTAGGATTCGTTGGTGGAGGATCATTCTCGCCTTCGCGGGAGGGATTATCCTCGGGTCGTCTTGCAGCTCTTGTGGTGATCACCATAATTTTGAAAAAGGGAGGATTTTGAGAACTTTTGTCGGTTCCCACAGACGGCGCCAAACTGATGATGCAAAAAGTGACTTCTCACACCACCGGTCAGTTAATAGGTAATAAATGCAGTAAATAAGATGAGAGAGAGATTTATAGTGGTTTGGTCAGTGACCTATCTCCACTTTCGGAAAGGCTGAGATCGCCGGATGTATTAATTCCCAAGTATTTCAAAGATTACAAGCTTTGGAGAGAGTGTAGAAGAGAGATTCTTGCTTGCCCCTCAAGTATCGAGAGGCTCTTAATTTTATAGTCTTCCCCTAACAGATGGGGACGACTTTACAACGCCGTTTACGAGGAGCCTTCGAGGTGTCCTCGACTGGCGAGGCAGGTGGGATATTCTCCGCAGGACTTGGTAAAAACGGGACGTGGCTTGACTGCTTTCGAAGCGATCCGGACTGCTGTGACGTAGCCAGGCATCGTGGATTGGACTCGGACCCCATTGGACCAAATGGATCTTCATTAATTTAAGCCTTGGCTCATCACAGACTGGGCCACTTGGGCCTGACTCATCAAAAATGATGATCACTGTTCAATATATCACAATATAAGAAAAGATTGATTTTTACTCTTAAAATTACAAGGAATTTAACCATGCCTTTTACACTTGATACATCCAACGGTGTCTATCACTCCAATCATCAATTATGGCTACAATATTAAATTTGATAGTCTTGATTGAGGAATGATGGGGGTCCACAATCATGATAAGAATTCTGCTTGTTTAAACTGGTTGGCTGTAAATTGCAATAGATTTTTAATCTAGTGGCACCTCTTCTGTGGCCAATAATCGTTCCTTGTTACTGTGATGTTTTTGGAAGGGTACTCTGTAATTGTGTGGAAAGCAGATGGTTGATGTGGAGAGGATTGGATATGTTTTGTAATATGTAGACACCCATGAGAATGACATACGATCAAATCAAAGTGAAAATTTGAAAACCATCAAGATTGTAGTAAGCCAAGTTTGGAGAGGACATGGCCTGAAAATCACACACAGTTAAAAATCCACATGCAAGTGGTGGGGCAGTGAGATAATGGGACAGTAAAAGTGGAAATGGTCAATGTCTAAAAACCAAAATCATCAATGAGAACAATAAAATGATCCGTTCACTATGGAATATGGATCCCACAATTTGGCTGATATTGTTGTACTCCAAATGGCTGAATCCTAATTTTTCCATAGAGGTGCCCACCAGTGTCTTCTTCGAAAAATTTCATTACAAAAAAATACATTATATATATATTAAAAAATAAATAAATAATACTTAGAATAATAAACACAGCTTGGCTTTGATGTGGGCCATAGCCACAATTGTCTCATACAATCACATTCAAATTCAAACAAAATCATACCAATTATTCCACCTTAATATTTCCAAATATCTTATCACATTCATATCTCATCACATTCAAATCCAACTAAAATTATTCCAATTATAATTCAAAATAAAAGAAAATAACACCAATTATCTCATCTTAATATATCTAAATATCCATCACATTCAAACTCAAACAAAACCCTTTAATTACCTTATCTCTATATATCTAAATATGAGGTTTGGGTTTAATTATCCTTTAAAAAAAGAGGAATTGTCAAAAACTCCCCATTTTAAAAGAGGCGTTTTCTCCCCTCTTGATTGATCCAATGAGATAATGCCACCTCATATTGTACATGCCAGTTGTTTCTCATTTTTAATGGCAATAACTATCATGCTTCCTAAAGCAGTAAATCTTTTCCTAACTTTTCTCTTATTTAAATCCCTTACATTCCTATGTTTTCTCTCTTTCAGAGTGCCTTTTTTTTGGAAAAATTGGATACGGAGAGCGGAAGACAGGATGTGAGTTTGACACAAACATTTTTATTTTTCCTTCTTCATTTTCTACAGTGGGGCACACCCTTGATAAAACCTTTTTACATAAATATTTTGATAAATCCGAGAGCCATTCGATTCACCGACCTTCTATGAATTTGGTATTTTTTTCAATTTGTCACTAATCCAATCATTTAACTGTGAATGGATTTATTAACAAAATAATGGATCCTACTGATAGATTTCTAATGTTCCCATGCTATAATGACAAAATAAGTGGGTCCTACTAGTAGTTTTCAAGTACTGTCATGCCCATTTACTTGAATGAATTTAATCGTAAAATTAATAGGGTCCCACTAGTAGATTTTTTATTTGTAATTTGCCTTGTGATAATGCAAGGAATGATTAATAAAACACATTGGCATAAATTTGATATCTAATCAAAACATTAAATGACAGTGACTTAATCACGTAAATAAGATAGCCATTTAGAAGGAGAAAAAAAGGAAAATATTTATGGCTCTTGGACTCACACTATGGAAGTGATGTTTTGAGAGTTAAAATTGGAAAAGAATAACATGACTTGTTGCTTTATTTAAAGAGAGAGAAAATAGGGATTTCAAATGCTTTGACTTCTCTCTAAAAAATAGGGTGAGATGAACGCATACACCAATTAAGAGAGGGACGTTTTTCACAACATATATTCAGAGGAGTTTTGTAGCATGTCCCTTCAAAAAAACCTGCATTGGTATTTTACAAAAACTAAAAACAAAAACTTAATATTCCATTAAAGAATCTATATATGTGTATATTTTAAAACCCGGGCCATTTTTGGCAGTGTCACAAAATCATCCATATTTTGCATAATATCTTATCTTAAAGCTTAGAATCTCATGATTGTTTGTGAGATTTTACGCAAGATTATAATTGAAGTGAATATATGTTCTGAGAATATTCTGCTTTCTAGTAGTTTTTGGATCTAGATTTTATAAAATTTCTAATGTTGGTAATCACAGCAAGGACCAGTTAATATTTGCCATCAATGTATAGCTCATTTTAAAGCCTGTAATCACAGTGGACACACCAGCCACTACTTATTATAGTGAAACCCACCTAATGTTTACAATAATTATGGGATTCATCAAATCTTGTCAATCATTGTGGTATCTATGCAATCTTTGAGAGACATTATTGCAATCTAAGTATATACGCATTAAAAAATATTTATAAATTTTAAAACGAAAGAAAAAAAAAATAAAATGTTACAAGAGTATCTGTTTATGTTTATGTAATGTAAAAGCAAATGGGTCCAAGTTGGTCATCAGTAGGCTCCAAATTTCATGATCCATGATTGAAATTCCACGGATTTAACCCATTGACCTTCTCTATAGTCTATACCAAAGAATGGCGCCAAATAAATGTCAAGTGCTTCAATTTTTCTTATTTAACAAGTGGAATAGTAGGATCTGACTTTGCAAGTCAAGGTTTGGCAAAAAAACCACTGCAGTCTCATTACCCACCAAACATCGTCTCTCTCAAGCTGTATGCTGAAACAGAGTTCGAAACAAAAGCTAGTGATCAACTCATTGTCCTCTCAAAATCAACGGATAGAAGTGTGTGATGAAAGATAATTTTTTTCCCCAAGAAGGTTAATCCCAATCTCATCATAATTGATATGTTATTGCAGGTGGGCCCACAACATGCCAGATGGCAGAGGGGGGGTAGAAGACTTGGTTAAATCAGACTAGAGGGAGATCTTTCCGAATATTTTTACTTCACGTGAGTTGGTAAAACTGAATAGAGATAAAAGAGGGCGGTAGTAATCTTTTTGCCATTTTCTACCGGGGAATATTCGAGATTCCCCCCTTCCCTTCCCAAACACCTCCCTTATAAATACCGGTCTTGCATTCTGCCTTTTGCATTCACTTCTGCCAGACCCCTCTCTCTCTCTCCCACCCTCCCTCTGGGTTGGCTTTGGAAAGTGAGAATTTTGTTTTTCTTCATTATAGTTTCTCAAGAAAAGCGTTTGCTTCCATCCAATTGGAATAAAATAGACAAAGGTACGGAATGATCTTTTCACTCTCTCTCTCTCTCTCTCTCTTATTTTCGTGGAATCTCTGTTTAGGAATCTTCTGTTTTCATCTTTTATCAAATTTCCGGAGCTGTCTCTTCTGTATACATCTTGTAATGGTCGTCCTTTCTTTTTTTTTTTGTTTACACTATTTCATGATGCGGTTTTCTGTTGTTAGTGTAATATTATGAAAGGGGTATTAAGGGATTTCGTTGATATGAAATCTGGAAAAAGGAGGAAAAGGGGAAAGAGTGATTGTGATTGTATATAGACAATCTTTTTTTTTTTTTTTTGGTTTCTTTCTGTTTGAGTTTTGGAGATTTGAGTAATTAATGATGAGATACAACCCATGATGGTGTTTAATCCAAGTGGGATGATGGGATTGGATGGAATATGGAGATTCCTAAATCTCCGTGAAAATATTTTCAAACTTTGAATCTAATTGATGATGCATCTCAGATTAGGAAAAATATCCCATTGTTACAATTGGTGGTGCATAATTTCTGATTGGAAAACGAGTTTCCATATAATTTGAGATCTCTCTGTCTCTCTGATAGAGCCTACTAAATTATGCAAGCTTAAATCTGAATGGAAAAGCACTTTCCACATAATTTGAGATCTCTCTCTCTCTCTCTCTCTCTCTCTCTCTCCTCTGAAAAAAAACTTACTAAATTACCAAGCTTTGAAATCCCAATCTTAGGGACTTGCACAAAGCTTTTGATTTTAATTCCTTTCCTTTTTTTTTTTTTGTGTGTGTGTGTGTGTATGGTTTGATTGAATGAAAAATCTAATGCTTGGGGGGATTTCTGAATCCAGTTGCTTCCTTTATTGAAATCCAAGCTTCTTAAAATCACTATGTATCCCACTTTCAAATATTAAGTTAAATTTAGCTCAATCTGGCTTGTTTTTCAACTGTCATCAGATTGATGATGAGTGGTTTAGATTTTACTTGTGGGCTCTACTTGTAAATATATAACTAAAAGATATGAACGAATGGGATTTTGTGGATCTGGATGTAAAGACTGATTGTGGGTTGATGAGCCCTATTTATTGATTGTGGGGCCCATGATCAAGACATGCCCATGGTTTCTATCAGGTCAGGTTCAAGTCGATGTAGCGTCAGTCTAGTCTAGTTGTATAGATTTCACGGGCAGTTGTCTTCCTTCGTAGTCAAAGCTGTCTTTTCTGACTCTACTTTGCCAGTTTGGACTTTTTGTTCAGAGTGATGTTATATCTTTCGTCGCTTCTTCCTTCAAATTTCAAGGAAGTCGGTAAATTTGGTTCACATAATCTTACGCAACAACGACGACAAATAAAAAATCCTACGCCCTCGACAAATAAAAAATCCTAGGCCCTCGTCTTCTTCCTCTCCCGTGCGGAGGAAAAAAAAAGCCCAGGCCCTCATCTTCTTCCTCTCATGTGGGCTGTTTTACCTCACTATAGGGCTACCTCTACTCATCTCACCCGGAGTCTATTTATCACGTATAGAATTGATGCCCGCGTTCCAAAAATTATAAGAATATAAGTTTATATGCATTATTCAATATCAATTTTTTTCAAATTAAGTCATCAATTTTAGTGTAAGATTTGATGATTACTACAAATCACGAGACATTTATTTCAAGTGGTTCAGATTTTCAATAGATGAATCCTAACGGCCTGTTTTGATGTACAGTGAATTGAAGTATGGTAAAGGGAAACATCAAATCAAAAAAGAATAAAATATAAGGTGTTATAATGGTGTTTTGTTTTTAATTGTTTTGTATGGAATCTTTTTTACTTTTTGTATAAAAAAGTGTAGCTTTTTTGTTTTCTAGTGGAGAAAGTATGTTGCTTTTGACTTTTTTTTAAAAAAGATGGAGGGAATTTTGAAATTGTGTTCTTTTGATATAACCCATTGTCTTTTTTTGTCTGGATAATGGAGGCTTTACCTCACCTCACCTCACTTCACCACACATCCAAACACGCCCTAAAGCAGTTTTTTCCTCTTGATTTTTTCTGAGTCAAGGCCTCAATAGGATTTATGGTTATATGTATATTTTTTAAAAGCAGTCTTAACTAATGTTTTTTTAATGATTAGTTTCTTTTCTCAAATTAATGAACTATTTTATGAGGCCAACGTAGCTACATGTCAAAAGTGATGGAGGAAACACCTATGCTTCAACTAGATGTAAATCGGGCGTAGATCATTGAAATCATCTAACTCCATTATTTTAGGGCCTTGAAGTTCCAACTCTTGGATAAAGGGTATTATTTTTTTTTATATTATTCTGTTGAGTGTGAAATTGGGTGAGTCATGAGTGCCACTAAGTTGAAGGGTGGTGGGTATATGTAAGTTTTGGATTTGCTGCAGAGTTCATGGTCTGCCCCATCAACACCCAAGCGCTCATGGGCTGACCCATCTGTTGTGATCTTTTTATGTTCTCAGACCACACAGAAAATTGGCCTTCTAGGCTCAGCTTAAGAACTTTTGACAATAGAGCTCAGCCCACCAGGCTGGCCCAGAAAAGAAAAAGAAACTGGATTTAGTGTGTGTGTGTGTGTGTGCGTGTTTTCAGTAAAAGGATATTGTGATGAGTCTTGTTTTCCAAATTCCACCCACCGAATCTCTACTTCCTTAAACAAGTGGATGAATCATTCATCTTCTTCATCTCACAGAAAATTGGCCTTCTAGGCTCAGCTTATGAACTTTTGACAATAGAGCTCAGCCCACCAGGCTGGCCCAGTAAAGAAAAAGAAACTGTGTTGAGTGTGTGTGTGTGTTTTTTCAGTAAAAGGATATTGTGATGAGTCTGTTTTTCAAATTCCACCCACCGAATCTCTACTTCCTTAAACAAGTGGATGAATCATTCATCTTCTTCATCTTGCAGAGAGAGACATAGACACAGTAATTATATCTGAGAATTCATCATGGGGAGAGAGCAGCTTCAGGTGTTGAACGCCCTTGACAAGGCCAAGACACAATGGTACCACTTTACAGCCATTGTCATTGCTGGCATGGGCTTCTTCACCGACGCCTATGATCTCTTCTGCATCTCCCTCGTCACCAAGCTCCTTGGTCGCATCTACTACTATCGCTCCGACTCCGATAAGCCAGGCACCCTACCCCCCAACGTTGCTGCTGCTGTCAATGGCGTTGCCCTCTGCGGCACCCTCGCTGGCCAGCTCTTCTTCGGCTGGCTTGGTGACAAGATGGGCCGCAAGCGCGTCTATGGAATGACTCTCATGCTCATGGTGGTCTGCTCTGTCGCCTCCGGCCTTTCCTTTAGTAACTCTCCTAACTCAGTCATGGCCACCCTCTGCTTCTTTCGCTTCTGGCTGGGCTTTGGCATTGGAGGAGACTACCCACTCTCTGCCACTATCATGTCGGAATATGCCAACAAGAAGACCCGAGGGGCCTTCATTGCTGCAGTCTTCGCAATGCAGGGCTTTGGAATTCTCTCCGGAGGGATGGTTGCCATCATTGTCTCTTCTGCATTCAAGGCCAAATACGATGTTCCTTCCTATGCTGAGAACCACTTGGGCTCCACGGTCCAACAGGCCGACTATGTATGGCGAATCATCCTCATGTTTGGTGCAATCCCGGCGGTGCTCACATACTACTGGCGGATGAAGATGCCTGAGACGGCCCGATACACAGCTCTGGTGGCGAAGAATGCAAAGCAGGCAGCGTCAGACATGTCCAAGGTGTTGCAGGTGGAGATACAAGCTGAGCCCGAGAAGGTACTGAAATATTTCAAGATTATATCCCAATCATCTTGAGTTCATTGAGAATTACAAGACCTATTTAGGCAACTTGATGCAGCATATGACTAATATTCTAAACTTGTCTAACAACCACAACTTTCCTAATTTTTATTCACTATCATCAGGTTGAACAGTTGGCAATGGAGACCTCCAATTCCTTTGGTCTCTTCTCCAAGGCTTTCCTTCGTCGTCATGGTCTCCACCTTCTCGGCACCACTAGCACCTGGTTCCTCCTCGACATTGCATTTTACAGCTCTAATCTCTTCCAGAAGGATGTCTTCACCTCTGTGGGATGGATCCCAAAAGCTCAATCGATGAACGCCATTGAGGAAGTCTACCACATTGCAAGAGCGCAGACCCTCATCGCCCTCTGCAGCACTGTGCCAGGGTACTGGTTCACAGTGGCCTTCATCGATCACGTGGGCCGTTTTGCGATCCAGCTCATGGGCTTCTTCTTCATGACTGTCTTCATGTTTGCCTTGGCCATCCCCTACCACCACTGGAAGAATCCTGATCACCGAATTGGCTTCGTTATCATGTACTCACTCACCTTCTTCTTTTCCAATTTTGGGCCCAATGCCACCACCTTCGTCGTGCCAGCTGAGATCTTCCCTGCGAGGCTGCGATCAACGTGCCATGGGATCTCAGCAGCTGCAGGAAAGGCGGGGGCAATCATCGGGGCGTTTGGGTTCTTGTATGCATCTCAGCCCAAAAAGGGAGCCGCGGATAAGCCTGACCATGGGTATCCATATGGGATTGGGATGAAGAATGCATTGATAGTGTTGGCAGTGTCTAATTTTCTTGGGATGCTGTTTACTTTCTTGGTGCCGGAATCGAAAGGAAAGTCTCTGGAAGAGATGTCCGGAGAGAATGAAGATGATGTTGCTGGGGAGGAGATGGAGCAGCAGCAGAATCGGACAGTTCCTGTTTAATAACAAGGTTATGAGATTTGTAGGGAGAATGTGCAGTGTAACGGTTCCTCTACTGCCCAGTAGATCTTTGTAGACATGCTTAAGCTTGCTTTGAGTATACTTTGGTTTTTTACCTTTTGCGCGCGCGCCCCCCCCCCCCCCCCCCGCCCCCCCCCCCACCACAAGCTTGCTTTGAGTATACTTTGGTTTTTTTACCTTTTGGCCACCTCCATGAATAACATAATCACTCAAAACCTTGAGTTTGATGGTTGGGACTCAAATTCTAGTGGTTTTCTGGGTGCATTTTCTTATCTTTCACTGTGATTCAATGGAAGGTGCAATTCAATTGAAAGATGGGTGAAAGTCTTAAAAGTGGATTGTGCAGATTCAAATGGTAGTGCATTGATACAACTTGGATATAGATTATAGGTGGGTCATTGACAGGCCTATTCAACACATTACATCCACAAAGCCCATTTCAATACTATTTTTTGCTTTAGTATCATGACTTCCGACAACTTTTCTTAGACACTTGATGTTATGAACCATCCATTATGCTGATTGAACTCTTTCTTAGACACTTGATGTTATGAACTATCCATTATGCTGATAGAACAATCTTTCAGTATGCAACTGCTGCAATCATAGGCCCTAAGCATGGGGGCATTTTGCTTGTATTGGTTGAAGTTTAAAAAAATTCCTACAGGGTTGTTCCTACAACGAAGGGGGATTAGAATGTTACAAATAAAGGGGAAATTGTGTGATATTTTATGGATGTTTGATATGGTATAGTACGATATCTCAAGGCCCTAGGATATCACATGAACAACTCTAAGTCTTAGGACAGCTGTACGGTCAGAATTCCAAAAAAAAAAATGACACTCTCTCAGGCATGTCCACCTCTTTGCAAGAGGGTTGAGAAAAAGAGTCCAATTTACATAGTATTTCATTGAGGTTTTCGCTGTTTCTATTCCTTTTGGAGGATCCCATTCATTTAAAGACATTGGCCATGTCTTCAATAGGTGAAAGTTTTCTTTCTTCTAATTTAAATGTCGAGTTAATTTTTTTTAGAAGGTGTTCATGTATATGTTTGGATCTGTGTTTTGGATTTTAGAGTGTCTGAATTTGAATTTGAGCTTTGGCTCTCTTCGTCTCCTAGGCGTATAGGAAAACCTTTCTCTGGCAAGCCTCTTCAGGCTATTTGCATCTTCCTATCTCTTCCTCTCAAGACGGAGGTTCGGTTACTGTTTTTTCTTGGCTTTATTTTCTTTCTTTGTCCTGTTTGATGGCTGTATAGTGGCCCTGTTCTCTGGGGCTTTTAGCCTTTATTCCTCTTCTTCTTTATAATACAATTGCCTTTAGCAAAAAAAAAAAAAAAGAAGAAGAAAAAAAAGAAAAAAAAAGAAAAACTAATAAGTGGTTTGATGTTTTTGCATGTGGAGCGAGTTTTTTTTTTCTCAAACATGATATAATTTTCCTTTCCATTGAACATGGAATTTTTATTAGAAGAGTAGGTTTTGAGATTTTAGCTATTGAGTAAATTCCATGACATTTTGATTGCTATTATTTTGCTAATAAAATGAAAGTACCATTGACTTGCTTTGCTTTTGGTTTATTGTTAAATTAGTTTTCATGGAAATGAACGCCTGGCTGAGACTTCATCCATTACAAATAGTCGGTCTAAATTCTACCCATCTCTGAAGGAGAATGTATTTGAGAATTGTTTGGCCAACCCCAAATGAAAGCATAGAACGGGTGGTATTTGGGGATTGAAATTGGAGAGCAATTTCAATTTTGATTTTGAGCTCAATCTCAATTTCAATTTTAACTTGGAGGGAAATTTTAGGATCACTTCACGTTTCTTAATAAACTCGAGAATCTTTGAGATCTTTGCTTTCCCTTTCTACATGTCCTAAAAACGCGATATCTTATCTCTTAATATATCCTTAGTCTCATAGAAGTTAGCTAGGAAATACTTTGTAATTATCAGCTTTCTAAGAGTTTGATGACAAAAGATGTTTTTAGAGAGAAACCATCCTACAGTATTTTTTGGTAAAGAATTGTCCATACAAGATGGGAGTATTTTAAAAGCACTTTACTTCATAAATTGTTCTGTGGTGATTAGTTTCAAGTTACATCATGAAATCTTATAACAGCCACACAAGATGGGATCATTTTTCAAGCATTTTGTTTTTATAACTGGGCCCTTCTTAAAAAGAGTTTCATGTTAAAGAGCTCATTCTTCCATGGTCTCTAATCAATCAATGCATATTTAGATTTTTTTTATCTAATGCCATTAGGACCATTTTAGAGATAATTAGCGAAAGGTCCCTCATATACGACTTGTAAGGCTCCAGACATATTTCGGCGAGAGGTTCCTAAACAACATTTTCATGAATGATTTACCCTTCTCAACTATTTAGGCAAGAAATTTTGAATTTTAAAATTTTAAATCTTTCATTTTCCCTCGTTTCTAGGGCAACCCTGCGTTCTTGTTGAAGAACGGAAAATGAAAAGAGAAGAAAGCCTACTGGGCTACTGGGCTTGACTGCACTTGCAAAAAATGCACCAATACACGATTATCCATGCACCGTAATTGGGCGGGCAGAAGTTCATTGCTGTCACGATCACAGATCTCCACCGGATGCACCACTTCACATCATCCACGCACTGAATCTTAAAGCAAGCCCCGCAGACCCGACCCCCATCAAATAGCTCCGAGCTCAGTCCCACTGTCGCCTTCCCGTACTCGTACCCGCCTTGGCCGGATTGCCATTCGGTCAAGGTAGATGATGTCGAGATGGAATAGGCAGTTCGGGCAAATAAGTGGAGTTGGAAGAGGATCAGAAATAAATGGAAATAATAGTATCGCATTCTTTCTTTCTTTATGTATGTTCTCTTTTGATATTCGGGTGAAAACAAGTAGAAGAACAAGAGATATTGAATTTTACCGTTTGGGTGTTTTTGAATTATGTCAGAAAGAGATGACAGTAAGCAAAGGGATGAAAAGAAGTTTCTGGTAGTCAATGTAAGATGTTTACTTTTATACAAGTGCAATCCTTTCTTGGGTTTGGTTGTTGGTACTTGGATAATTAGGCTTTGGGCATTTGAAAATCTACTCCCACGCTAATGAGACGCCTCTTGTCACCGGCCTTGCTCGATCGGAGAAGGAGAAGATAAAGGGGTCTCGTCTCCCCTGTTACAGAACCAGATCGGAGAGTGGAAGGACATTGTTTAGGTCAGGTTTCATGTTGGGTTTGGGTCGGGTCAGGTTGACCTGGCTTTAGGGTACGTCAGGTATAAGAGGTTGGTTCCAGGTTGGTTTGGGTCTAGCCAGAATTGACTAGGAAGAGAATTTATTTGAGTTTTTGTCAAGTTTATCTTAGTTTTTATTAAATTTATTTAAATTTTTATCAAATTTATTTGCGTTTTTGTCAAATTTATTTGAGTTTTTGTCAAATTTATCTGAGTTTTGGACAAATATATCTGAGTTTTTTTTTTATTTATTTGAGTTCTGGAACAAATTTATCTGAGTTATGAACAAATCTATCTGAGTTTTTTGGAAAATTTATTTGAGTTTTTGAAAGATATAGTTGAGTTTTTGATAAATTTATCTCCATTTAAAATTTTTTAATTGAGTTTTTGAACGAATCTTTCTGTGTTTTTAAAAAAATTATATTTATTTTTTTAGATCTATTTGTGTTTTTGAATTTTATTTGTGTCTTTTAAAATTTATTTTGTATTTTCTGAAATAAATTTAACTGAGTTTTGACAAAAATACTTAAGTTTTTGGAAAAATTTTCTCAAATTTGGAAAATTGGTTTATCTTAGTTTTAGCAAATGTATTTGCGTTATTTTAAATTTATTTGTGCTTTTCAACTTTATTTACGTCTTTTGAAATTTATTTGCGTCTTTTGAAATTTATTTACATTTTTTAAAATTTATTTGGATATTTTGAAATTTATTTGGATCTTTTGAAATTAATTTTCATCTTTTGAAATTTATTTATATTTTTTGAAATTTATTTGGATCTTTTTAAATTTATTTCCATCTTTTTAAATTTCTCTACTTTTTTTTTGAAATTTATTTGGATCTTTTGAAATTTATTTGCGTCATTTTAAAGTTCTCTACTTTCTTTTTGAAATTTATTTGGATACTTTGAAATTTATTTGAAACTTTTGAAATTTATTTGAGTCTTTTTAAATTTCTCTGTTTTTTTTGAAATTTATTGCCTTTTGTGAAATTTATTTGCGTTCTTTTGAATTTATTTGTATTTTTTGAAATTTATTTGTGTCTTTTAAATTTTAGTTACATTTTTTTTTAGATTTATTTGGATCTTTTGAAATTTATTTGCATTAATTTCTCTGCTTTTTTTTTTAAATTTATTGCGTTTTTTGACATTATTGCGTTTTTTAAAATTTATTTGCATTCTTTCCAATTTATTAGTACTTTTTGAATTTTGTTTGTGTTTTTTTAGAATTTATTTGAAAATCTCATTAATGGGATTTCATTAACCATGGCCAATTAAATGGTAGTTGACTATTATTAATGGCATATTCCACTAATCGTGGAATATGATTTTGAAGAAAGGGTAAATTAGACATTTTAGGTCTTCAAATTTAAATAAAGGATCCATCACACTATGAAAAAAGATTGTGGATCTAAGGCAATAAAATGAGATGTTTAAGGACCCGTCGCCGAATGCCCCAATATTTTATCTGTCCCTAGATGGTTACATAACATCTATGGTTAACCACCTGAGCAACCACACATTGTCGTTGTCATTATCAATTTTAATGGTTTTTTTTTATCTTTTTCTTTTAGTTTTAATTTTTATTGGCTTCTCATGGATTTCTTGTTTCTTCTAAACCGCGCTTTTTTATTTCTGTACATTTCCTTTTTTATGTGTTTTCTGGAGTTTAATGATTTTTATTTTTATTTTTTGCTTTTTGTCATAGTCTTGTTTTATTTATTTTTTTCAATTATTATGGGTTCTTTTTTAGTTTCTGTGATGATAGGTTTTCATGGATTTATATTTTTTCTTTCATTTTTTATTTCAAATTTTGGTTTTTAGGCTTTGGATTTCTATGGGTTTATTGGTTACTTCTAAGTTGAACTTATTATTGGATTGTCTATAAACTTTTGTTTTCATGTTGTATTTTTGTGGTGTTTTTATCAATTTAATTTTTTTTATTATAGGTTTATTATTCCGATTTCAAAAGATTGTTTGTTTGAAGTAAAACATTCAACTAATTTCAAACAAATTAAAGTTCTCTCTTTTCTAAATTAACCAAATATATTCTATTATTATTATTTTAGGTTTTAATTTTGATTGAAATTTTTACCATCTCAATATGATTTAGTATTTCAGAATTATATTCTTTTGAATATTATAAATTATATTGTCTGTCTTAGGCGTGGCCATGTTTTGCTAGTATTTTTGATTGACCCATGATGTGCCAAATGGAGACTGATTTTTCGAAGGGAACAGATTGACACTTCCATTTGTAATGGCTTACATGCTCTTATGCCAAGATAGAGAGTTTAGGGAGTCAACATCATGAAAAACAGGGCTGGCCTCCAAGTTCATTGTTGTCATCTCATCATCACTAGAGTTTTGTCCTACATAATTTTTTTTCTCCATTCACCTCTTTTACTTAAAAGAACCCATCAACACATAGAAGTTTTTTCTTCCCACCGTTCATTATACTAATCCACAAGGCTTAAACTTCAATGACTCGTCAACCTTGACATATGTAAGAACATTAGTAGGTGAAGTTTCCCTCCCATCTATCCACTATTCAATTTTCATGACAAAATGAGTTGAAAACTTACTATTGGTGGATCAGTTAAGAGTGTGAAACTAATCCACACATTATCCACAAAATCAGTCACACTTTCCAAACTCGATCCCTCTCTACACAAAGTCTACATGGTGTTTTTTAAGCTTCTTGACTCCAATTTTTTGCTGTGTGCATGATTAGTGTGCCATGTGTAGACTACCTGTGATATGAAGGACCATCAATGAGGGGCCCGGTTTTTTTTTTTTTTTTTGTTTTGGTCTTTTAAAGTTTGCAGTCCCTTGGTGCCTCGAATGTCTAATATTTATCTATATAAAGGAATGGGCGATGTCACAGGACCCCAAAATGTCAACATATGATTCACTGTTCTGACTTTTTTATTTGGGTGGAGATTCTTGGTGTTTTTGGCTTGTACCTCCATAGTAAACTAAGATACAACGGCCAGGTCGAGCCAAGTCTGTGGGTGGTGCATTCATGATCAATCTAAGCTCTTCTTCGTACACATGATCCCTTGCATTGCCACCACTCAAAATCTGACACAATGGATCTTGTAAAATTTGACACCCATCCATCTTTATTTAGACAACTTGAGGCAGTTGAAACAATACCACCTGTAGTCGAATGATTCTTATTTCTTTGGCACCAGATGGGCATAAGAGACCAATCAAGCTCTTGTTGCTCCCATATGTGGTCCACAAGATTGACGGTTTGGATCGACATGATACATGAGGCTGTTGAGCGGCAAGGTCAATGGGATATTTACTGTTTCCTTCATGATCAGAATTCTGCCTTTGATTGGATGATCCACAATGCCCAATCAATGGCCATTAATTATGAGGGTCCATTCATCGATATCTTTATTTAGACAAGTTGAATGAGTGGATCAGATCATCTGTTGTGGGACCCATTTGTATTAATTGCATGTCTACTTTCCATGAGGGCCTACCCATGACAATCTTTCTCCATATGCCATTTTGCACAGTGATATCGCCGGTTGCCGGCTGATGGTGATGTGTGCCATTGTACGGCACCTCACGAGTTATATGGTTGCTTTTATATCACGAGATTGCAGTAGCACTAGCACTTTTTTTTAACCAGGTTGCAAACTTGGGGCTATTTGTATCATTGAGCTTTTTTCTTCTGAAGGTGTTAAGTTTGTTTCACTCACTGCTTAGCATGTGGTCCACAGGAGAAAATTCTACTTGTTTTTTATGTAATTGTTCCTACAAATTCTAAGGGTCATTGTTCCCAATGAGTGGTTAAAAAAAAAAAATGAAAAATCCAATGCAACTACCCAAAAATGACCATCAAATAAACTCTCCTTTATTAATGAAAACTAAATTAAGGGAAGATGAGAAATGAGTACCCAGCTATCACTTGACAATGTAAGGAAATTACCTTTAGGTCCATTACTTGGACCACAAGTCTTTTCCTTTCCAGGAATGTGGTCATTATAGGAAATCCGTTTTCATAGGATATATGCTATTAATTACTCAAAACGGTTTCTTAATGAGATGTATTCCATAATATTCTCTACCTTGATGGATGGTTGAGATTAAGTCTAAGGAAATCTTAATTGGAAATTCGGTCCTCTTTCCACCTATAAAAAAAGCCTTTCGTCCATCACAAAGGCATTCACAAAAATCAACACATTAGGTTTTATAGGCAAGGGAAGAAAAACCGAAACCATTCACCTAACCCCTTCATCGACGAATCACATTATCAATCAGTAACAGCACCAGATTGCAGAATCAGAAAGCTCTCTACGTTAGGATGTCTGGAGGTACTCTTTAATTTATTTAAGATTAAATCCTACACGTGATTATCATGTTGTTTACGATCTTAGGGTGCATGTTAATAATAGTATAACATGTGGTATCAGAGCATGATTTTAGAACACATGATCGTCCATTAATTAGGATAACTATGCATCGCCATAATCGACAAATATAGATCCGTTCTGACTCTGTTTTGCAGCAATTTATCGATCCAACTATTATGATCTGCATGAATGGTTTATATTTATGTTCTTCCGCAATTTTAACTTGGGCACGACTGTTTGATCATGATTTATTTAAGTTTTGAATTTTCAATTATGTATAAACTCCTGCGTGAGTAAAAAACTTAATGTAATAATGGAGGAGATCTGTAACTGGTACGTCATGATTGAAAAGGAGGTTGTTTCGAGACTGAAGATAACGTTTTGAAGCAGTCGAAGATAAAGACAGATGATCGAAAAGAAGGACAAAAAATAGGCCATATAGTTGGATCATATTTTCATAATCATTCCGTATTATGCTGATTATCATTGGTATGTTTCTTCATAATCGATGATATAATGCCTAAAAAAAAAAAAAAAAAAATTCGGGGCTACCGCCCTGAACCCTGCAATTATGGTGGGCAGGCCCCATGCCGGAGGATTGCCCTTCGGGGCTCGGCCTTTTTTATCAGTACTTTTCATATAACGAATGATCTATCATGAATGCATGCAATATATAATGTTTATATTCATATTAAGCCAATTTTGATCACCAAAGTTGTATGCTTAGGGTTAGGTCTCACCACAATGACCCTAACAATTAAACACTGAAATTTGGCCATAATAGTACCATCATGATGTTTACATTACATATTGTTCAAGCGGGTATGAAGCATTTAGTCGCCCACAGGCGGATTATATTCATACGATTGAACAATAATTAAGGAGTGTTTGTTCATATGTAGACCAAAGATATCTTACCTGTCCTAATTAAGAGTAACACCACTCATTTACACCACCTTGAATATGACGACTTTAGATGGTATAATGTTTAGAAATTATGGTGACTACCCACAGGAGCACCTAAAATTTATGTCGTATATATTCATATATTATGCATGTGTTGTCTTATTTTAATTAAAGCCTTATTGTTATATCTTTATTGCAGTTCTTGCACACACTAATCTGAATTCGCATGCTACCTCTGTCACTAAGCTCAATGGAACCAACTTCTCAGAATGAAAAGAACAAGTTGAGTTCACATTGGGGGTACTTGAACTGGATATGCTCTTCTTAAAGATAAGCCAGCTTCACTCACTGCAACAAGTACCTCTGAGGAAAAGACCCTCTTTAATGCTTGGGAGAGGTCTGACAGACTGAGCACTATGTTTTTGCAAATGACTATTGCCACCAACATAAAAACATCCCTTCCTACACCTGAGAATGCTAAGGACTATATGAAGGCCATTGAAGAGGTTTAAGACTGCAGACAAATCCCTTGCTGGGAAACTAATGGCAGATCTTACAACCATGAAGTTTGATGGCACTAGATCAATGCATGAACATGTCATTGAGATGACCAACCTTACAGCTAAACTAAAGAATTTGGGACTATCAGTGGATGAGGCTTTTCTCGTCCAATTTATCCTAAACAGTTTACTTCCTCAGTACGGGCCTTTCCAAATTCACTACAACACTATTACGGACAAATAGACAGTGAATGAATTGGCTAACAAACTGGTTCAAGAGGAGGCCAAGCTGAATCAACAAGGAATTAAAGTAGCTCATCTCGTTCAAGGAGCTGGACACAAAGCTGGGAGAAAGCATAATTTAGGCCAGAAAAGGGCACCACCCAGATCTAATGAGGCTAGTCAGAACCCCAAGAAGAAAAAGAAGGAAAACGTATGCAAATTTTGCAAAAAACCTGGACATTTTCAGGCAGGCTACATTAAACGTAAGGAATAGTTCGAAAAGAAAGGTTACCCTATGGGTTTCATAAGTTATTTTGAATCAAATCTTACTTATGATTCTTCTGATACTTGGTGGATTGACACTGGTGCTAATGTTCATGTTTCCAATTCAATGCAGGGATTCCTTACGATCCAAACCATAAACCCAAGTGAGAACTTCCTTTTCTTGGGAAATAAAGACAAAGCTCTAGTTGAAGCTGTTGAAACTTTTCTTCTTGTTTTAGATAGCGGTTATCAGTTATACTTATGTCAAACTCTTTATGTTCCGTCTCTTTCCCGTAATTTGGTTTCTGTAACAGCACTTGATAAAATTGGTTACTCGTTTGAAGTAGGAAATTGTAATTTCAGTTTATTTAAAAATTCTAGTCGTATTGGTTCTGGAATTTTGATTGATGGGCTATACAAGTTTCATCTTGATAGTCAATTTGCTGAAACCCAACTTACCCTGCATTCTAAGGAAACAAAACGAAAGTCATCTAAACACGACTCTTATTTCTTGTGGCATAAAAGACTGGGTCACATATTCAGTGAAAGAATCAAACGATTAGTAAAAGATGGTGTCCTTCCGGATCTAGATTTTACTAATATTAAAGTATGTGTGGATTGTATTGAAGGCAAAACAACAAAACACACAAAGAAAGGAGCCACAAGAAGTACTAAGCTTCTTGAAATAATTCATACAGACATTTGCGGACCCTTTGATGTTCGAACTTTTGGACGAGAAAAGTACTTCATTACCTTTATTGATGATTACTCACGTTACTGTTATTTATACTTGTTGCATGACAAATCTCAGTCTGTGAATGCTGTACAAGTGTTCATTACTGAAGTCGAAAGGCAACTAGACAGAAAAGTGAAAATCATAAGTCAGATAGAGGTGGTGAGTTTTATGGAAGGTATGACGAAACAGGACAACATTCTAAACCTTTTGCAAAACTTCTCCAAAAGCTTGGAATTGTTGCCCAATACACAACGCCTGGTTCTCCATGGCAGAATGGTGTAGCTAAAAGTCGAAATCGTACATACATGAAAATGGTTAGATCCATGATGAGTCATGCTAACTTCCCTATATCCTTGTGGATGGATGCTCTACGCACAGCTGTTTATATCTTGAACAGAGTTCCTAGTAAGGCAGTTCCAAAGACAGCTTTTGAACTGTGGAAAGGATGGAAACCTAGTTTACGACATCTCCAAATTTGGGGTTGCCCAGTTGAGGCTAGAGTCTACAATCCACATGAAAAGAAATTGGACTTTAAAACGATCAGTGGTTACTTTATAGGTTACCCAGAAAAGTCCAAAGGATTTAGGTTTTACTGCCCTAACCATAGTACGAGAATTGTTGAAACCGATAATGCTAGATTCTTTGAGAATGGTGAAATCAATGGGAGTAATAAACATCAAGATGTGATCATTTAGGAAATCAGGGTACCTATCCCTTTACCCTTTATTCCGAAAGATGTTGGGAATCCTCCTATTATTGAACCATTTAACAATGAGGAAAACCCAATAAATGATCAACCACTCCATCATGAGATTATCGCCAATGAACATATGAATAATGCACCAGAGGAACCAGCATTAAGAAGGTCTCAAAGACAAAGGAGATGAGCTATTTTCGATGATTACATGCTTTACCAAGTAAAATATGAAGAAGGGACAATTAATGACCCGGTTTCTTATTCACAAGCCATTAAGGATGTTAATTCTAGTAAATAGATTGATGCCATGAAGGATGAATTGAAATCTATGAATGAAAATCAAGTCTGGGAAGTTGTTCAATTGCCTCCAGGACACAAACCAGTTGGCTGTAAATAAGTCTTCAAGACCAAACGCGACTGCAAAGGCAATATTGAACGACATAAAGCCAGACTTGTTGCCAAAGGTTTCCATCAGAAAGAAGGTATTGATTATACTGAGACTTTTTCCCCTGTGTCCAGGAAGGATTCTCTTAGAATTATCATGGCATTAGTAGCTCACTATGATTTCGAGTTACATCAAATGGATGTGAAAACTGCCTTTCTTAATGGAGACTTAGAAGAAGAAGTCTACATGCATCAACCTGAAGCTTCATAATTGAAGGTCAGGAAGCCATGGTCTGCAAACTTAAGAAATCAATATATGGACTGAAACAAGCTTCGAGGCAATGGTACCTAAAGTTTCATGAAATCATTACTGACTTCGATTTCAAAGAAAACATAGTTGACCCTTGCATATACCTCAAGATCAGTGAGAGTAAGTTCATATTTTTGGTTATGTACGTTGATGACATATTACTGGCTAGAGTGACCTTGGTTTATTACATCAAACAAAGGATTATCTCTCTAAGAATTTTGAAATGAAAGATATGGTTGAGGCTTCCTATGTGATAGGAATAGAAATATTCCGTGATAGGTCACTTGGTATTTTGGGATTGTCTCAGAAAGCATATATTGACAAAGTTCTAGAAAGATTTGGCATGATGACATGTTCCTCTAGTCCTGTTCCACTGCATAAAGGAGACAAGCTTGATCTTTCGCAGTGTCCACAGAACGAATTGGAACTTAAAGAAATGGAAAAATATCCTTATGCTTCTCTTGTAGGGAGTTTGATGTATGCACAGGTCTGTACAAGACCTGACATTAGTCATGTTGTTGGCATGCTGGGTAGATTTTAGAGTAACCCAAGAATCGCTCATTGGAAAGCTGCAAAGAAAGTACTGAGATACCTCAAGGGAACAAGGAATTATATGCACACATACAGAAAATTAAGTCACCTACAGGTGGCTGGTTATTCAGATTCAGATTTTGCTGGATGTCTTGACACCAGACTTTGCACTCTTGGCTATGTGTATCTCTTATGTGGAGGTGCAATATCATGGAAAAGCCAGAAATCCGAGTTGCTTTACTCATCCACCATGATGGCTGAGAATGTAGCATGTTACGAGGCTGCAATTCAGGGCACATGGTTGCGTAATTTTGTCTCTCAATTTGGAGATTTGAGTTTCATCTCTAATCCATTAACCCTTTACTGTGACAATGAAGCTGCAACCTTCTTCTCCAAGCATGACATGATATCTAAGGGCTCCAAACACATGGACCTTAAATATCTATCACTGAAGCAAGATGTTTGATTACATAAATTTGTCATTGAGTCTATACGTACAGATTTCATGGTTGCAGACATATTTATGAAAGGACTCTTTCCAAAGACCTTTCAAGGACATACTGAAAGCATGGGTCTTGAAGATAGTTCTTAATTATCATTTTCTGCCTTTTATTTCTGTACTTATATTTGAAATTTATTGAGCTCTTAATGCAACTCTACATTTGCTATTTCTGTTTTTCCATTGTGTATATATTTATGTTTGGATGAATGATAAACAGAAACAGTCTTTAAATAAAGACATTATGAGACCATTACGTAAATTTCCTATTACGGTCTAGTTATGAAGGTTGTAAATGCTGTAGTACATGGAAGTTAGCATGTTGTAAAATAATGTGTGCACGCCATGACTCCCATTGACAACCGAATTGGCCAAGACACTTATGATAACCGACTAAAGAAGTGTTTAGCATCTAATGCGCGCCTTATGATTCCTAAAATGAAAATACTAAAGGATCTTCCTATCGACCAAGTGGGAGACTGTAAGGAAATTACCTTTAGGTCCATTACTTGGACCACAAGTCCTTTCCTTTCCAGGAATGTGGTCATTATAGGAAATCCGTTTTCATAAGATATATGCTATTAATTATTCAAAACGGTTTCTTAATGAGATGTATTCCATAATATTCTCTACCTTGATGGACGGTTGAGATTAAGTCTAAGGAAACTCTAATTGGAAATTTGGTCATCTTTCCACCTATAAAACAAAGCCTTTCGTCCATCACAAAGGCATTCACAAAAATCAACACATTAGGTTTTATAGGCAAGGGAAGAGAAACTGAAACCATTTACCTAACCCCTTCCTCGACGGATCACAGCATCAATCAGTAACAGCATCAGACTGCAGGATCAGAAAGCTCTCTGGGTCAGGATGTCTGGAGGTACTTTTTAATTTATTTAAGATTAAATCCTACACGTGATTATCATGTTGTTCACGATCTTAGGGTTTATGTTAATAATAGTATAACAGGCAATTCAATCCGAGACAAGTCAAGATTCGTCTCTATTGCTACTTTATATTCTTTCACCCCTAACTTCTTTAAAGGGTTCTTAGGCGAAGCTCATTTAACCATGAATTCCTATGTATTCTATGGAAACAAAGACACCCTTGACATTTGGTTCGATGGAGTTAGGACTGGATTAAAGTTGGATTGGGCTTGGGCATGAAATTCTTCAGTCCAAGTCGATTTTAGTTTTCGACACAGATTAAGGGAGTATGGCTGTGCCAAATGCCAATCCTCATAATGGAGCCAGATCCCTTTTCTGTTTGATTAGTTTGGGCTTGGTTAGCATCTGGTTGTTCTTCTAGAGTTTGGTTGGCCTGAAACCCAAATCCTGAATTGGGTGTGTTGGGTCAGTAATTGCCTCCCCCTAAATTTATTGAGCTAATTATTGGTGACCATTGCTTTCAAAATATCACCAAAATATCACCATAGTTGCATCATCGTAAATTTCCCCAAAATGTGGTCTCAGTTACTGTTAGCTCGTTCAACAGTTTTCCTTTTTAAATTTGGGAGGCAATCTTTTGAACAATACAGTCTGCTCAGAAGAGTGCAGATCAAGCTCATAGCTGCCCTCATTTCCATAGCTTTTGATTTCTAAATTCATGGCTTTTCTTTGGATTTTGATCTTCTTCTTCTCCTCTATTAACTTTATCTATTCTCAGCAATCCTATGATAAAAGTTCATGTTATTCCAGAGCCATGGTCCCAGGGTCTAGATACACCTGCAATTCCTTCACCAACTCATGCAACACATTCATAGTCTATAGATCTCAATCCACGCTTCAAAATATCTCGACGAGCTCCAATTTGTTTGGAGCAGACCCAGATCGGTTGATCCAACTTAACAAGCTAACCTCTCCGTTGCAGGTTCTTGAAATCAGAAAAGAAGTTCTTGTTCCCATCAATTGCACTTGCACAGGTGAGTTCTTCCAAGCTAATTTCAGCTACATCGTCCCTGGAACCATGAATTGCTTCAAGATCGCTTGTAGGACTTTTGAAGCCTTGCTTAAATCACAAGCGATTTTATGGACAAACCCGCAAATTACTCAAACAGTTGTTAAGGCAGGAACTAGCCTTAATGTGCCTCTGAAATGTGCCTGTCCTGATAATGACTCTAGCAATTCTGGTGTCAAGTAACTTGTGACATACCCTCTCAGACGACACGATGGGTCGGTAAAATTGAGCCAAATATTTGGTATTCCAGAAGAAGAACTATGGGCTGCAAATAACTTCATGCAACGGCCAACCGTCTATCCGAAGACTACATTCTTAATACATTTGAGATCACCACTTATCATTTATCTCAATGATTCTGATTCTCATACTCAAGGTCTTGTTTTATTCCGATCACTCGCATAGATTCAATGTCAACTAATACTAGCAAATGGATGATTATGTATATTATAGGGGGTGGGGTGGGGATCTTTGTATCAATTTTAGTATTAATTGTCTTTGCATTTCAAATTAAAAGAACCAGATGTTCAAATACAAAGAAGGTAGAGGCTCCTTCTGCCGGAAGATCTCCAAATTCATGTTTGTCACCAGATCTTCTGATTGGAATGTCCACCTTCAAATATTCACGGTATAATTACAAGGTTGAGGAACTAAGCGCAGCAACTAGGGATTTCAGTGAGTCCTCCAAATTGGGCAGTAATGCTCACAAGGGAAGAATTGGTGACACTGAACACTGAAGTGATTGTCCGACAAATTGAGTTCGAAGAAATTCGCAAGAATATTGATATTTATTCGAAAATCAACCATTCCAACATTTTGAAATTGCATGGAGTAAGCTATGGCAAAAGCAATTTCTGCCCTTCTTTCCTCATATTTGACTTCGACGGCAACAACACCTTGAGGGACTGCCTATCAGACCACTCTAATGTTCTTCAATGGCAGAAACGGACTCAATTAGCACTTGATGTTTGTTACACCTTGACCCAAATTAATCATGATTAAGGCTAATTAATTGAGATTAATACTAATTAAGTATGAATAACTGGGTTAATGAAGGTTAAAGATCAAAGAGAGACAAATTAGTCTCAAACGATGCACTAAGCATAATGAAATGGATCTGAATGGGATTGAGTGGGTTAAAAGTGAGTTTAGAATCAAACAAGGTAGGCTAAGGAATTTTTCGTAAATACGGATTTTCACGTATTTCGTTAATTACGGAAATTCTTGACGCCAACGTATGCATCTCGATTAGTACATTAACTTTCATAACAGGCGCGATGCCATTTGACCTCAAATGGAACAAATGAGGCTTCATTTGACTCAAAAGGAAATAAGACTAAATAAAAGGGGGGTTTTGTGTAAAGGACCCTTTTATTAGAATGAAATGAGTGAATGAGCTCATTTCATCTCATTTCACCTCCAGATACCTAGCTATTATCATCTCCTCCGTTTCCTTTCCTTTCTCTTCCATTCTTTCTCCATCAAGAGTGAGATTTGGATTGGCTTATGTGGTTTTGGATGGGTGTGGTATTATCTTCATCTTCTTCCTCAAGCCATTCCTACATTGTTGAAGTGTAGAGCTTGAGAAAGATCTCAAGATTTCTCCCCTTGAGCCTCAAGTAAGTAGCTAAGTGTTTTTGTAGAGCTTTTGAGTTCCATTGGTTGATTTGTGAAGGTTTCTAGCATAAATGGCTCATAGGAGTTCATTTGAATATTTTCATGGATTAGGGTTTGAGATTTAGGGATTTGGAGCTCAAGCCAAGCTATTAAAGAGGGCTTTGAGTGCATTGACTTCAAGAGGCAAGTATAAGCAATTTCTTTGTGATTAATGTTAACCATTGTAGAAATTTGTAGAATTTCTATGGATTTAATGTGAAGATTAATGGATATTAGAGGTACTGTTAGTGAGTGGATGATGTATGAGGAGAGAACTTAAAGTTCCAATGATCATTCCCAAGAGTATGCATTTTCTTGAATTTTTATAGATTGTTGAAGAGATTGGAGTTGAGGGAACTCAGTTTTCAGAAATTGCTTCAGAAGTTTTGAAGCTCGAAATGGGATTCTGGGTGAGTTTCGCGGCTAACCGCCGGAATCCATAAAATGGGTGAGCTTTTGGAAAGCTAACCGCTAGATTTCGGTTAGCTGAAATTCAAATTTCGGCATGCCGCCAGGTAATCGTGACCTAGCCGAAGTTGAGTAAGAATTTCTGGCCGAAAAGCCAGCTTCTGGAAAGCTGACCGCCAAAATTCGGCTAACCGTCAGCCAAATTTCGGCTAGCCGCCAACTAGATCTCGGCTAGCCGCTAGCCAGATTGGGCTAGCCGCCGACCAAGTTTCGGCTAACCGCCAGGTAACCGACAAGTGAACCTGATATTGGCCAACACAATAATTGTAAGTGAAAATTTTGCAAAAGTTTGGAGCACTCCTTGTGAGTATAAATGCTCCCTGAATTAGTTCAAAGATTAATCATGGAGTAAAGTGAAACTGTTAAGAATTAAGGGTAATGAAGGAAGAATTTCATAGTTAATTAATTGTGGTCTAAACTTTCATGGGTGTTAACTACGGGGACTATAATGCGCACATCAAATATAAATGTGATGCTCATCAAGAATAACACGTGCATTGGTAACCGTTGGTTACACCTATATGGTTGTTTAGGATGAAGATAGAATTAAATAGAAACATGATTGACTAGCAAGTCCCTCATTGTAACACTGTGTCCCAATCTAATGAGATTGGTATCATTACTCTTCTCTTCCCTTGTTATGAAGGGAATTATAGAATTGAATCGAATCCAGAAATGGATTGCTCACTGAAAAGTATTGATCCTTGAGTCTGGCACTACCTAACTATTGTTTTGGAACTCTAAATGAGTTCAATGAATTAATAAATGAAAGAAATGACCAATCCTATTGCAGTAGATGGATTTAGGGGCGTTTCGGAGCTCCGTGGTGATGCTAGTTGTCCCTGGCCCGGACACTAGTAAGTCCCACTAAATACCCATCGTATTTATGGGTATTGATCGATGCCTTTCATTTGGAAGAAGAATCATTCCTTTGAGAGAAGATGGTAATGATGAATCATTTCTTTGAGGGAAGATGGTAAATGAAATGAAATGAATGCTATGGTAGTGACCACCCCATACATGTCCGCAGGATTGACTTTTATGTCTGCTTGTTGTTATTGTATGAACTTTCTATACTTATCTAGAATTGGAACTGTTATTGATATATTGAATGAGTCTAACTCATGAATTAATATGCTATTGTAAGATCTGTTTATACATTGTTGAACCATCGTGTTCATTAGTATTATTGATGGCACTACAGGCCAATTTTCCCTTGCCGGTGCAGCAACGCCCCAGGCGGGAGTGGAGGAGACCACTCAGGTTCCTCCAGGAGAACTGAACGAGTGGAATGGCCGAGATACCGTTTGATATGGGTATCCGAGAGCGAAACAGAGATTTGAACATTTTGAGAGAATGTTAAGGAAAAATGTTTTGTGAAGTTATTCTTTTGTATAATCATTTTGGTATGTAACTAATTGACATTGTATAATGTTTTGGACATGTACTGATTGACAAGTAAACGATGGAAATGATACATGTATGAAGAACATTATTTTGTATACATGTAAATTGTAAATTGATTTTTGTCAAATATAAATGTTTCTGCAAGTTTGTGTATTTGACAGGTTTATTGAGATTGTTATCCCTTGTGGATTTCATTTTAACTTCGGTTAATTCGGGATTTACGTGAGTAAGTATGGGCTCACGGCTCGGGATTACCGGATCTCGGGCCTGGGTCGTGACAACGTTGCCAATGGAATTCATTTCTTACACCATTGTTCAATTCCGTCTTACATTCACCTGAATATCAATAGTAAGAGTATTTTGGTAACGCAAGACGGCAGAGGGAAGATTGCAAATCTAGGCGTTGCTTCCATCGTTGGTTCTACAGAGGAGAAAGGAGCAATTGATGCAAGTGGAGGATGGATTGACCCAGAATACCTGCTTGAAGGGATGATTTCTGCAAAAGTAGATATTTTTGGATTTGGAGTTGTTTTGCTGGAGCTCATATCTGCAGAGAAGACCACTGATGGGACTTTGTTTAAAGAATTCATAGGGTTCTCAGGAGGGAGTGAAGCTGAAGGTGGTTGTTTTGAGAAGTTAAGGAGTTTCATTGACCCATGTCTGAAGGATGATTATGTTATTGGAGAAGCTCTTTGCATGTCTATTTTAGCTAAGGCTTGTTTGGAAGATAACCCTAATCATAGACCATCTATGGATGAAATCTTGAAGATCCTTGGTAGGATGGCAAGAAAGTATATATTTGTAATTAAAATAATGCCTGTAATATCTTCTTTTATTTTATTTCAATGTCATTTAAGATTCCTCAGTTTACCAAAAATAAATGAGCTCCAGTTTCTCACAATGCTATTATTACAGTATGAAGATGAGAGTCCTAATCTTCTTAATTAAATGTATCAAAGAAGATGATGTCACTATTTTAAGACGAAGATTCCTTGCCTTTTCATTTGTACTACTTTTTCCTCTCTTCTTGTGTTTCAGCTAAGCAAAATAGGCTTGGGTAGAATGTGTAAGCCGACATGGCATAGAGCTATAGTAGGTCTGATTGAAGAAATTAAAATGGTTAGAATGATAGACTATATCCGGTTAAAAATGATTGTCATGATGAATCCAAAAAATTAATGTAAGAACCAACATGAAAGACATACTTGCACCATTGTTTTCTTTGTTCCAAATCATTAGGACTTTCAATTACTTTAAGTTGGGGCAAATCCCAACACGACTCAATCACATATACTTCCAGCCCAAGTCGAAGGTGAACCGACTTTCAATCAAGCCACACAACTGTGTATGTCATGCCAGGCTTCTCTATTGCTTTCCCTAGAGATCGACATATATTTTGAAGATCCATTTGATCAATGTCATGAATAAAAGTCCCACCTTCGATTCATCTATGAGTTAGCTCATGCATTATTGGATTAAGACAGATTGGATAGATTGAATGGGACAAGGCGCATGGATTTTGCAAGTACACCTTCCAACAACAATTACAAAAGCAGTGACTTTCAAACAAAGTTGTAGAGTAATTGGTTCTCCTCTACTGTTGATTTATGATCTGAATTTGAGGGCAAATGCCCCTTAAAGTAGGGGAAAACTGATGCAGCAAAAGAGGAGGCCTATGGAGGCGCACGCTCAAGCACTAATTCACATATTCCCAACAGGCTGCTTTTACTTTGTTATTTGATCTTCATCTTAAAAGATTTTTCCTATATTAGTTAAGGTATTTTCAGATGTACTATTGTATCTTTCAGAGATACTTTAGGATTTCATTATTTGTCGCTAGCTTCCTTTCTAGTTTTGAAAAAGTAGAGGGGTCTCCGGGATTTCTAGATAGGTCTACTCAAACAATCAACCCAACAGTGTGCAGAGATAAACAATATGCAGCGGAGAATAAATCAACAAGCACACACCATAAGGACACCAAATTTTAGGTGGAAAACCCTAACCGGATGAAAAATCACCAATCCAAACTGGATCAAATCAAGCACTATGAATCTCGCAATTACAAGAAACTCAAATCTCTTCCCTAGATATCCCCTACCCAAGGACTGAAGTTACCTTGTGTCGCTTCACGCTTCAACGACTTCACACCGTTGATTGCAACAGATCGAAACCAGCACTTGACTTTTCAAATCTTCTCGCAGGAAGATAATCTTCTACAAAGGATGCAGAAGAACTGACTCTAGAGAACTTGGCAGCACAACTTCATAAAAACTCTAGAGAAGAAAATCTCTCAGTGATAATCTCTAACTTAGCACTATGAGAGGTGAGGGCCTTCCTTTGGAATAGCCTTTGAGTCCTTTAAATAGCCCTTGATTCGTGCTTAAGGTTTCTTAAGATGATTAGGATTAAAACAAGCAGTTTGAGCACAATTAGAAAGGAGTTTCCCAAATTCGTCCCACTGTCTGCGCCCAGTTCGCTCGAGCGAACCAGCCTCTATTTCAGAACTGGGTTGTTCGCACACAGTTCGCTCGAGCGAAGGCAATGGTCGCTCGAGCGGACCCTTCTCTGGATTGGATTCGGAAATTCAACACTATTTCTCCAGCAGATTTCTTCTAAATCCTTCAGGCTTTCTTCTTCTGAGTCCTTTCAAACTTCTATCTTCAAAGGTCTTTTCTAAATAAAAAATACAACTCAAAGACCTAGAGTTTTGTCCAACCCATGAATTTAGCTAACACTCAAAATCTTAACAAGTTTGTTACTCATTAGGATGTAATCATCATTTAAGAGCTTTAGTCCACATGTATTATTTTCATGTTAATGGAATGCAGCAAGGGGAAAAAACTATTATTCCTCTCAAAAGGAGCCGATCCGAACATATGGAATGAGGACTTTGTAAAGATTTATATCTCCTTCGCTTCAGTTGTTCATGTTGCTTTATATATCTAATGCCACTTCTTTCAGTAACTCACTTAGAAAAGTACCTGTACTGTACTTTTTCAACAACATACAATGTTTCTATTAAACAATACCATTTATACCATGATAAGAGCAAGTAGTAGCTTCTAACATACCAGTACCACACTAATTACATATATATTGGTTTTAAGTTCATAGACTCCAAACTGATATATCTAATGAAATTATCACTAATTAATCATTAGTATTGCCATTGCCACTTTCATTATCACCATCTCCTATGGACCTGGGACCGGGTTTGAGCCGCCACCTGAATTGCTGTACTTTTCTCGCGGTATGCTGTGGTGGTTGCTGATGGTGGTTTGTGCTCCTGTTTCATCTCCATCTTCTGCTGCTATCCCTTGTTGCAATGTGTGCTCTTGGTTTTGACTGCGGAATTCATTCATCAAGGCCTTTCTATTCATGGCCCAACATGTGTTGACTAATATTAAAAGTAGAACAAGGGTTACCAACTTCATTCTCTTTTCTTGTTATCAACAGACTATCACTTCACCCTCACACAAAGTAAAGACAATAAACTAAGATATAAAAGCCGGTTTTGGTTCTGTTCATTTTGCAAGGGAAGCTGGGCTTTTTATAGTGAGAGGATGATGCCATTGATTGAGGTTTAGAATACTTCCATTATGGGGTTTCCACCAAAATGAGACAATATTTAGTGGGTTGATGATATTTTTGAAGAAATTGTTTGTTTAACATCATTAAATGATGGATTGAAGAAAATGTCCAACCGCATTAGCATTAATTTAGATTCATCACCTTCAATTCAATTATGATCTGCAGTCAAATGGAAATAGTGGCTTCAGAAATTTCCTGAAGCTATCCTACTCATTATTTAAGACATGTCTAGATCTTAAGCAACTTGATATGGGTTATGTATCATGACAGTACCACAACGAATCGGTTGTAACCATGTTTCATTTTAAAAGCTAATAATGTGGCAATCTCATACCAGAAATTGAAGATTTCATAAAAATCAACATATAGTGATGATTTCATGATAGTTACTTAAATCCTTGGTTTTCAATTCATATACTTCAAAAATTGAAAACCTTCTATTAATAGCTTCACCAGTAATAGTTCTTGGACAAATTTTGTGATATAGATTTTGACATGTAGGGAATGTTTGTGCATTGTAGTTTTTCAAGTCAATTTATTCCCAAAGTGATGACATTTTGGGCTGAATATGAAAACTGAGTACTTCAAAACATTTTCCACATTGAAATGTGGTTCTACTACCTCTTGGATAAGACTGCAAATAATAGTTTTCTACCTCTTGGATATGAATCTACTTTTCCCAAAAAGTTGGTTTAATGCTTTACCCCAAAAGAAATGAGAATACTAATAATATTAAGACCAAACAATTGAAATCATTATTCCTCAAAATCATTTTTATTTTCCATAAATATTTCAGCTGAATTTTTTTCTTCTCTGTTTTTTGGCTAGCTGCATCATTGTACGTGGTAATTCTTTTGGGGGATTTGCTCATCTAGATTGTGTATTGTTTTTGCTTTAATATACAATTTATCATTTAAGGAAAAGAAAAAAAATGTTGACATTGTTGAGGTCAACGTTCACCCTCGCTCTTAGATGGTTATAATAGTGGTCGAATCCTCGCCCTCACCATAAAACTATTATTGTGCCGTTTCCTATCGCAAGTCTCGAGGATCGCATTTTGCGAGTTCGCACCAAGAGTCGCGGCGGGTGTGCGGGATTGTTGAGGTCAACGTTCACCTTCGCTCCTGAGCGGTCATAATCGTAGTCAAGTCCTCGTCCTCACTATAAAACTATTGTTGTGCCGTTCTGCTCAAATATGGCCATAATGTTATAGATTTTTCTCTACAATATTATGCATAGTGAGAAAATGGAATAATTAACAGAGAAATCATAAAAATAATACTATGGAGTTATTTGAGTATGGGGAAATCTGCCTGAAACTTTGCGCTATGGACATTTTTCTCTACCTTCATTTTCTCCAACTTTTTCTACTCATTCAGGAAATAGTTAGTTAACCATGCTCTAATGAAATGTGATCATGTTGGTTTGGTATTCACTTAGGCCTCCTGCCTTGTAATCTTAATGTTGGGGAGTTGAAGGAGTGGTGGAAGAAGTTTTGTAAGCAAAGTCACCCAATTGCTCCTCTGGGTAATGGTCATTCTAGAGTGTGGGTTTTGACAATGTGGTATATCTTCTGGAAAGTCAGAAACAAATTCCTTGCCAAGGTAAAATAGATGATCTCACAAATATAATCCTCCTCTGGGTAATGATCACTCTAGAGTGTGGGTTTGGACAATGTGGTGATTCTTATGGAAAGTAAGAAGCAAATTCCTTGCCAAGGCAAAATAGATGATCTCATAAATATAATCCTCCTCTGGGTAATGATCACTCTAGAGTGTGGGTTTTGACAATGTGGCGAATCTTATGGAAAGTAAGAAACAAAATAGATGATCTCACAAATATAATCCTCTTGGTTAAAACTTTAATTAATAGACTTGACATTCCTTACTTCTTAAGGATAAGAAGGTTGGGGAAGAGAAAACCACCGGAGTGATTAGATCCAAGAAGGATGTTGTGATATTCTCAAATGCAATTTATAGGAAAGCTGATGACAAAGCTTTATTTGGATTCGTGGTTATGCTTAAAGGGGTTACTGTGGATTTAGGTGCTTGAAATGGTCTAAAAGTCGCCTCATCAAAGGAAGCCGAAGCGATGGCGGCTCTCGCAACTCTAAAAAATGGCGAGAGAAATAGGCTAGGCAAGGATGCACGTATACTAAACAGGTGGTTCAGATTGTTAATGGAGATTTTGATTAGGCTGTCAAATGCAATTATTGCTAATATTAAGAAGCTAATTATTTAACTTTGATAATGTGGAGGTTTCTTATATTCTTAAGAATTTAACTTTGCGGCCCACTTGTTGGCAAAGTTTTATTTTTTATGTAGTGATAATACACACTTGGATAGGGTGTGTTTATTCCTAGGATCCGGATCTCCCTGTTTGGACCAATCAGGAGATGACACATTTGTTTTGTACTTAAAAGACGTTGGTTTCTTTTAAAGACAGCACCATGTTTTTGTACTCAATAAGCTCATGTGTCACGCCCTATCATGTTTCACTGTTTGGACTAAACAGGGGATCCGGTTCCTTATTCCTAGGGGTAGGCTGCTGACTTTGATGTTGTGAGTGGGGTTCTTTTTACTTTTAAAGGGGTCTGTTTGTGTGTCTATGTTGTTGCTTTTTTTTTTTTGGTTTAAAGGTAAATGATTGTATTAAAAGAGGAAAGGAATACAAGGCTTTGGAAAAAAAGAAAAAAGAAAAAAGGGAGAACAAGAGGCTGTACATGCTCCAATGAGGCAAAAAAAAAAAGGGAAAACTGATGTAGGTTGTCTGAATATACAAATGCCCTGTTTGTGCTGCTGCTTTGGTTGCCTGAATGAATTACCTTTTTTTTTTTTTTTTAACCAAATAACTTTTTCACCTCATCCAACTAAACCCCATAAGAAAAGTAAGATGTTATGACGCTCTATTTGGACAGGTAAAATGCCAACAACATTCGGTAAAACAGAACACAGGTAAGAAAGTGGGTATCCCTGTAGGCGTGAGCAAGGTAATAGTAGATTTCTGAATGGGAATCGAAATGACTACACTTAAGTCGTAGTTGTCAAGGCACAATGGTGTGCATTCTTAATCTTATCAATTCTTAAATCTTATCAACACACTATTTGTTGCATCATTAAGATGTTGGTGCCATTATTCTTTTGTTTTAATATGATTTTTGCATGATGTTGACCACCAAGGACTAGCAAAGCTTAAACTTAAGAGATACTAGAAAGTTCTTGTGGATTAGGGTCGTGTTACTCGTGTATCAGGGAATCTTAGATGTTAAGAGAAAGATGATAGGAAGGTTAGATAGATATTAGGAGAATTGTTTTGGCCTGAATTACTTGATTGGGTTTCCTTGTTATATATATTGGAAAGTCTCCTCTTAATAAATCACCCATTCGTTTGTGAAAAACCAATCGAGCTCAACTAATTTATTAATAGAGTTGGAAATGTTAATTGAAATTCTGAATTACAAGGCCAGAGTTGAGTTAGGTTTTATAGATTGGGTTGCAATCGACAGGGACTGGTCTGCTTTGGGTCAGATTGTTGGGGGAGTTAAGTATGGAGTAAGTTGAATCCGCTTATTTATTTGTTGGGTTAAAAATGTCAACCGGAGCCCAGAGTCGGGTGAGATTTGGGTCGATGGGTCAGTTTTAAGAATATCTGGCCCCATAAAAGTTGAGCACATTAGGCGCGTGGGACTTTGGTAAATTTCAGTGTCCAAGGACGGTTGGGATCCCAATAAATATATTATGAAAGACACGTCATCTTTTAGTCATGGGACCAATTCCAATGGGTAGAGTGGTATAAAGCATGAGTTTGCTCCCCATGTCGTATCCTGTGTTCGAAGACTTCAGTGTATATTTGTGTGGGTTTAGCAGTGTCACCCAAGAGAATAGTCCTATTGGGTCAAAGACTTCAGGGTTACCAATGTCGTAAAAAGAGAAAATGGTACGTGTGATATGAGCGGCTTTGATGAAGACATATTAGCCCATCACAGGTAACATCAATATTAGCTGCCATCAAAACCATAATGGTAGCATAAGGTTATCTTCTTATTTGGAAATTGGATAAAGATATCTCTAGCCATGAGAATTTCTTTGCACCAAATGATGGAAAATGAAATCCATGGAAATCAAAATGTTTTTTCTATCCCTCTTCCTCAATAACAAATCCATTGCATTATTCTGCGGACTCTTAACATTTAGTGCCTTTAACTTTCATTGAGAAAAAACATAAAAAGCAGACCAAGTTCTTGTGAAACCACGGGCACTACACAACTATACTAATGCAAACAAACATGCCAAAGGAAGAGTGATGATGAAGAGTAGCATTTTTCTCATTTTTGCCTAAAAGGAAATTTGTATCGAAGAGAAAAGAGGGGAGCATCAGCATGGCTTACCATTAAGCCCCACAAAAGAATACGAGGGACAGGATAAAACCTCGGACCACTAAAAACAAAAGTTATTAGACTAGGGAAATTCTATATGCACTCCTATTTTTTATGAGCACACCCACTTTAAAAAAAAAATTACATGAGGAAGGAATGTGAGTGTCACCAAAATAGGTGGGTGCATATAGAATTTCCCATATACATAGAGAAGAAAGGAAGAGAATATACAACATAAACAAATACTATTCCTATTAATTGTTAGAATTCAAAATTTAAAACAGGGTTGTCAATATAACATATCTCAACTTGTTTTAATCAACCCAAAAGACAACTCACCTTAAATCACATAAGCTATGGGCCCATAGGAATTGTACACCTCTTGCTGAATAGCTTCCTTTCAATTCATATACTTTGGGTCAAGAATGGCCTCTCACCTCAATGGTAAGAGGCGTTAGCTGTCACCTAACTGTTCAGGGCTCAAACTTTAGGTATGCCACCTTCACTTGAAGGCTCTTCCCTCATCCGAGGTCCCCCTTACCTCACCCGAGGTCTCCTTCACTCACGGGAGAGCTCTCCCACATGCATGGGTTCAGGAGTCCCCAGCCCCCCGTATGGGTTAAAGTTTGGGTCAGCATGCCGGCTGGGACAAGTACGTACAAGCCTATAGCTGGGGATGAACTTGTTTGGGATCTCTCAAAAATTGATGTCCGCAACACAAAACGAGAATAGTCATGTGTAATGGTCCACTTCTATTCGGATTATTAGACGCAATCGAAACCTCATGTCAGAATAAGAGATACAGGATAAGGGATAAGTAAGAAGAAGTCGAAGTTTCAAAATAGATGAGATGAGGTTGAAATCTAAATATAGATGAGATGAACATAAAATTTAAATTATGTATGGATGAGAAGATTGTTACAGTCCAGCTTGGAATCAACTTTGTCCTCAAGGTAGTAAATTTGTAAAATGCTCTTATATTTGAGGAGCGACGAATCACAACAGAATGTTGCCTCCTGGATCAAACACCGAGTGGAGGAGGGCAAACTAATTTTATGATCGCAATTGTGCTACATCATTTATCTTAGATATGTCAAACTCTATCAATATAAGATCTCAACATTTACAGTCATAGTATGAAAGATCTCGACATTTACAGTACGTCATAGTATGAAGCTCGCAGTCAGTTCAAATTGAACAATATAAACATGTAGCAAGTTGGGTTTCAGCATACAAACCCACAAATTTGACCACATTGAAGTGGTTTTTGTAAGTGCATTGGATGAGATTGCTTACTTAATTGACTACATCAATAGCTGTTTTTTTATTTTAGATTTTCCTCTTCTTTGGGGTCACCTTGTCCTCAATATAAAAGAATTCATGTTTAGGGCATTCAAGTCGAATGTTGGGTCAAGAGGAGATAGAAGCGTAAGGCATTTGGAAAATAGCCGCCACACTAAGGTACGAACTTAACATAGAATAGTTGTGTGTGGTGTTAATTTCTTCTTATGATGGGAGCCATTTTGTAAATCGATTTGCTGAAGAAAATCTCTCTTAGAAATGGTAGAAGATAATAAGGGTTTTAACATCAGCTCAAAGATTTTTGTACTATTGCTCATCTGAGAGAGAGAAACGATCTGAAAGGTTTCTTTTGTCATGTAGATGGGAAGGAAGGGGAGCCCATATCCTATGAGCTTTTGACTAAGAGAATTCGAGTTGAAGGAGTGGAATACACACTCCCACAGTGGGGCTCACCAAGGGCTCACCAATTGAGAATATCATGAGCCGCTCGAAAATGAGTGCTATCACCATTATGGGATGTCCCAAAACTTTACTCCATCATAATTGGTTCTATCTTAAGATTGACCTGATTATGAATAATGTAATTCATCACACAGCCAATCTTATGTTGGGCTCAACTTTGATTGGAGTGAAATTTTGGGAAATCCCATGAATTGTGAGGGCATTTATTTGAAGGCATTCACTTGGAGCTGCTTAGATTTTTAATGGGTTGGCCCTACTATAAAGTTCCACTCCTTTAAATTAGGGTTTTGTAAATTAGAGACTCTGAAGCTCCCTCGTGTTTCCCATGAATGGAGAAAGGAAAATAATATTCTCAAATTTTCAATAGTGGTCAGTCTCACTGTGGGATTTTAAATATGATTTAGAATGTGATTGATGCTTAGGATTAATATGCATAAAATTATATATGCTAATGACTTTCTTAATCATATGCTCAATCTCTCGGTGGGACCAACTCCTACTTAGGTAAAATCGGAGGACATCTGGTGCATAGAAGGGCAATCATTTTAAGTGGCTTGAAGTTTCAATAGGTGGGCCCATTGGGATGTCTATGTCATCATCTCATGAGAAGCACGAGGGAGAGACACATGCAATTCAGACTCAAGGAGGGAACGAAGGAGAAGAGTCCTGTTACTATGGACTTTGACTTAGAGAAATTCTTTGTTGAAAGAGTGGAACTCCACGAGAGATTTGGGAGTCCGCCGTATGGACTCTCCTGTGTGAAATTTCATCTCAAGTGTCAATGTAGAGGTGAGTCCATGCCCAACATATGGGGTATCCCTAAAATTTTAAATTTTGGGATACCCCATACACTTATACGTCTTCTGTTTTGAGCGGCTTGGATCTTTATAAATGGGCTTCACCATTGAGATGAACTCCAATTTTGACTTCACTGACAACCCTTTCTCAGTTGCAACTCAATCTAAGGACTATTTTGATCCTGCCGACTACTCACACTACAAATTCACCGCACTTGAACCAACCACCTTAAATGCCTCTTCAAGATGAATCTACTTCAGAAAAGTAGCAAAAAGAACCTCCAAAGACTTGAACTTCAGTGCAACAACTTGAAGCTTTGGAGAGGGAAACAATCTCTCAATTGATCTCTAGGTTTTTGGATAGGAGAGAGATCCTCTAGAGTTGAGAGAGGAAGGCTTTCATGCCTCAAGACTTGTAGAGCAAGTAGGACTTCAATTAGTATTCTAAGAGAAATTAGGAAGTGTTTCTGGATTAGACTTCTATTTTCACGAATGGTCCATTCTATTCAATTCAACCATTTATTTTTTACGCTTATATTTCAGTGGTTATTACTATCGAATCAAAGTTGAACTTTGGCAAATATTCTTTCAAAATTGAATCATTCCATTTCTGACCACCCAGCATGCATGTAATTATAGCTACAGTATCAAAAGCACTTCGTCATGTTCACCAGTCAAAATGAATGTATGGATAGGACTGAAAGTAGGTTTTATTATTTGGAACTCTAAGCATAACTAAATGAAAAGCCATACAGAAATTATGCGGGTTCGTGAGAACACATTATTATTTTGTGGAATTGACGTCTAATCTGCTAGTCCCAAATGGGGTCGATACCTGATCCGTCTCGAAGGTCTTTGTGCATTCTGACGGTTGTGGTCACTGCGAATGACCTGCAAATTCTATGGATCTCTGGAGTATACCAACTAGGGCTCCCATCTCCTTATAAATAAGAATCCACTAGATGTCACAAGACTATATACTCAAGTGGAAACTCTACATCTCTTGACTAGCTAGGATGGCATGGGAAGATATATATGATGATGCTGAATTGGCGATCCAAATCTCTCTAGTTGCTCCCAATCCAAACTCTCCAGGGATCACGAGTTAAGACTTTTAGTGAAAGATTAATTTTGGTGTCTGCCAACTGCTTAATCCAACCTGGGGCCTGTGGCAAGCTGGCTACACGATTTCTAATACACTCGTAGGGGAATGTTCAAACTTGAAGTTGGAGAAGGAATATCTAAACTAGAGTTAATATGCCATCTTCTTCTTGTGTAAGTTTTGTACTTGAGCTAGATATTTTATTGAATTTTATTTGATAGATCAATATCGAAACGAGAGGCTAGTTGGTACACAAATACTAATAGTTTGTAGTCTGGATCAGTTCATATCATGCACATCTCATGAGTAGCTTAACACTTGATGGTCCTAGTTTAAAGTTGAGTTTAAAAAGAAAAAGAAAAAGAAAAAACAAAATGTCAGCAGTTCAATCCTCATTCGCAATTGGCACTCCTAAAAAGCAGTTCAATCCTCATTCGCCTGTATGTTTAATTTCCATATCTTCCAGTCTCATTTACAAATTGCTCATTTTTAAAATTTAGAACACGTTGATAAACAAGGTACATGCAAGGAGAACTCACACATGCAAAGGAGGAGGCAGGTCCGAACTCAAAACCTCCCAACAGAACTGCCACTCTTTACCACTAAGGTATACAGCTGTTCTCGCTCTATTGTAACTTAGTAAATCTTTGATTCAAAAGTTCTCTCTCTAGGAGTTCCTAGGACAAATCCATTAAAGGGCATTGAATTTATATATTCTAACCTATATAGCACAAGTAAAGATATGTGGCCATGGTTATCAAATATATATACTTTAACCTGAAACTTAAAATTGTTATAGAATATTCAAATGTTGATATTAAGGCATTTCTTAGCAAATTAGAATTTTTTTCAACTGAATCTTTCCTTTAAAATCTAATGGATAACTTCCTTTATAGCTAATCATTTTATCTACCTCACTTCAGCACTGACTAAATTGAATGGTAATATTCAAGGTCATGTGTTTTTGTGTGCATTATGTTTCTGGTTCTCTCTCTCTCTCTCTCTCTCTCTCTCTCTCTCTCTCAATTCTTTTCAGTAGATTTTAACATAATTTACATATTACATAATATATGGAAGTCTTGAATGTGAAACTAACAACCAAAAAAAGTTTAAAAAATGGAAAATATTTTTTTAACCAAATTGTTGTAAGTTTCGAAAATGACTAGAACTCTTCCCCTTTCATTTCCTAACAAAGTAGTCTCCGTTTTCTTTCCATTTTTTTTTTATTTTTGTGTTTTTATCTTTAATTCTTAATCAATATTAACCTCAATTGATAATATCCATTTACCCCAAGAAATGCCTTTTGCTCTACTCTTGTATGTACATAATTCTATACATATATTGTACTCATATATACAAAGGGCTTATCCTATGTGTGAGGTGTGCATGAAGGCTTCCATGCGCACCTTGCTATATATGATTCCCACTTGCAGATAGGACTAGGCTGGGGTATATTTATCTGCGTGGGCCTTGCAATATACAATATGGCGAGGGCTCACGTGATGATCATAACCCCTTGATTAACAACATACAAGTTTCACTACTTAGAAAGTTGACCTGTGATTAAATGGTGCAGTCCCTTATGATGGGTGTAAAAAATGAAATCAATGACTAATAGAGGTGTGCTTAGAATAATTTCTGCACACACACGTACAAATTTGTCTGTATCTTAGAGAGAGAAATCCAACATCTTCATACAATAACATGTTTTGAAATAGACCATAATGTAAGAGAAAGTAGATGGATAGAATGGGAATGGGGGTGGGGGTGGGGGTGGGGTACGACATTTTAAACTTGTTGGCTCCCGTTACTTTTTCCACAAGGTGATTAATGGTGTGGACAGAAGTGGATATATATGGCCGGTTGACATGAATATTGACTAAATTCTTGAAAAAAAATTTCTGTAATGAAAAATTTCCTTAAGCATAAAACTTCTTTCTGATCAAATAAATAAAAACATTAATTTATTTTAAGGAGTTTTTTTAAGGGTATTTTAAGGAGTTAGCTGCATTAGAGCTGCGTCTTTTCTTTAAGAGACTGAATATTCACAATGTTCATCATATACTTCTCATGTTGAAGGCATATATAATATTACTCCATATCTAATCCACAAGAGGGCCTGTGTAATATGAACAATTTTTTATGATTTGAAGTCTATATATTAGGAGAATGTGTAATCCTTGCATGTTATTTAATACTTGTATCGTACTGTTTGCTAACACTATTGCTCTTATGATGTTTAGGACACGATGACAGTGAAATTAATTGCATTTGTTAACCATTTCTACCAACACCTCGAGGCATTAATAGAGGCAGCATAAATATTTTTCAAAACTCCCCTTTAGGTAAAGCTCAATCTTTAATACTCTCAATTAGATGGAACCCGGTTGGTGCACTTTTGGCAACACGTATTTTTTCACTCTAAATCGTTCATTTTAGAATTCGAACTCATGACCAGTTGGCCTTGATACCATATTACCATTTCTACCAAAACCTCATGACGTTAGGAGAGGCAACATAAATACTTTTCAATACTCCTCGGGTGGAGCTCACTCCTCAACATTTGTCAGTGGCTGAAGTTCAAGAAGTTAGTTCATAATAATATTTGATCGATGTAACTTTTTTCATGATTCATTTACTAATTAAATGGGCAAGTCTAATAATCTATAAATTTGTATTTCTTGTATGATATATGTAAACAATGATCTTATAAAATTAAAGGTGTCTATATCACTTCTTCGTAAAGATAGATTTGATTGAAAATAGTCAAGCTGACTCCATATTAATTCATAATACTTGGGCTGCAGATGATTGTTCTTCTCATTAGTCATATTTGTGAAGGAGCGGTTTTCATATCTATTTGTTCTTCCCCTCTTGTTCGATCTGCTATATTTCTAAAGGAGCAGGCCTTATATCCACTGATTTTGGGTAATGACTATCCAGTCAAGCAGATCCAGCCATAGTGGGAGGGGTGTGTGTTAGTGAGCAAGGACATTGCACCAGCAATTACCTAGAAATATTAGAGATCATATGAAGCTTAGAACACCTATGAAGCCGACTACACCAATGAAGAAGGCGCAGCTGGACAAAGACTTGACCAAAATATAGGAAGATGTTTTATTCTCTAGACAGCTGAAACCAGATGAGGTCATGAACTAGTGAGAGCATATTGAAACCCTGATTGACTGGATAAAACATCTTTGGTCATCAGAAGATAAATCTTCCCAAACCCACATGAGAGATCATACATTATTTCTTAAATAAAAGTTTTCAGAAACAAAATTAACTCATCCACTAATTACGTTTGAACTGTGTATACAGATGAACTGTTTGAGGCAAAATACAGGTAGATATTTGATTTCTTTTTTCAATGTCAATCAGTTATGTTAATTATTAAAAAGTGAATTAAGCACACTAAAAATACCTTTAACTCTTGTTTCTTATCGTCAAATGTACGTTAATTAATTGTGAACAACTAACATGTTAGGATGAATCCAGGAAAGAAATATCATTCCTACTAAAGTGACCATATTTTGAAATAGTATGGTATCAATCATACTACAATGTGCATGCTGTGAATTTCCACTTCAGTTAAGCAAGTCTTAGATTAAAAACTCATCTGTGCATCCTTCAAGAATGAGGATATTCCTATTTCGTGAAGAAGTACTGAAGAAGATATAAAGAATACGAAATGGGAGAAAGAAGTCAAGCCAAAGAAAGTCAAATGGAAGAAAAGTTTGTGAGCAGTATAGAGTTAGAAAATGAGTTTCCTTCATAGCTAGGAAGATGGAATTCGCAGATAGGAAGCCTGAATAATGAATGGTAAATGCATGTCAAAAGGTAGTCCCAAGTTTTATATGTCCTTATGCAAGTCCATGCATGTTAAACCAAAAGTCTATTGACGAAGTTAATAATCCCCCACATTCTGTCCTTTCAGTTCATCATGGAGTATATCAAAGAATGTATTGTTACACCCCAACCCAATTTAACCTTGATTAGTGCTAATTGATGGTAATTTAGCTAAATTAATTGTGCTTAGTTATTAATTATGGTAATTAGGATTAATTAGCCTTTCCTTGGAGCGCGTGTTGTACATTTTGGAGTTGATGCAGTTCGTGTGGCTAGTCCCTTTTTGTGTGGGTCACACGTAGTTGATTGTTATCCTTGTACTTATATTTTTGGTAGAGTTGTATCGGGTTCTTTTATGTACCTTTTTTTGTGAAACAATATATATATATATATATATATTTGTATAACTTCCTTTGTATTAAACTTGAATGTTAATTAGACTGAATGGAACTTGATACCTTCATATGTATGAATTACAGCTTTTGCCATGAATTAATTGTTATTGACAGGTTCCGTGAGCTTGACTCACATGTGTGAAAAGTTGTTTTCTCTTTTTCGTGTGTTGTATTTGGCTCGAGACAAGTACAACATCACGGGAGTACGCGTGTCGCACCTTGGGGATTACCCTAAGCCCGAGTGATTCGGGACCGGAATGTGACATGTATTGAAGTGATGCACATATACAAACCTTAATCCATGGTCAGGTGCATGAAGAATATTGCAAGAGTTTGTGTAAAATCCTCCATGGCCGTCTTTATAAACATCTTCTAGTTAGGTTTGGATCCACAATCTCTAGGAAGGCCGTTACAATCACGAATGAACAATTTGTGTAAAACAACTCAAAGGTTTTCTTAAAATAAAAATAAAAAAAAAAACCCCTCAAGGATAGGGAATCTCTCAGAAAAAGAGAAGAAAAATAAACTCAAATCACATGCAAATATGATCTCAAAGATAGGGAATCTCTCAGAAAAAGAGAAGAAAAATAAACTCAAATCACATGCAACTATGATCGTCACCCTTAGATTCACACACCCCAACTAAAGATACAAGTAAACGCCCACGAAGAGAAGGGACGTCTATATTCTTTGGAAAAACTCAATTCAAAAGTTCCTTTTCTATTCTTTACTTTTTTGTGGTTAAAGATTTTGATAAGTCTTAATCGAAGCATGGCACGACAATGTATATCAACACTCCCTCTCGAACGGGGAAGCCGCAAGCTGATAGACGTAACAAGTGAACTCTAGCCCTCATACCATGTTAATTACCAGAAACACCAAAAGTTCGAGCCAGTAGTAAATGACACAACAATGTATATAAACAAGAATGAAATAAAAAAACCTTTAAAAGATAAAATTAATTATGAAAAACTAAATTACTCTAAGTTCATTATTAGCCTACATCCTATGATAAAACGTCTATAACTTTAATAAAGTTAGAATCACACGAATTTGGATTATTTTGAACGTTAATAATTCATCAGCGGATCCATAGAAAAACCAAAGAATAGTTACCCATATTTCTACGTTGTGTTTGGATTGTAGTTGATTATTGCAGCCTTCCACTCGCTGTACATAAAAAAATCCATATATTTGGCTCGTGAAATTAATACAATTCTCTATAGAGAAGTGGCAATTTACCCACAGAATCGTTTAATTACTGTATCAACGTGATATTTACAACATTACAGTAACCCTCATAGTTCCAACATCATGTCATTATCAAAACAGAAAAAAATGTAGGCCACTAAAAAATAGAATACTTTTATTGATTAACCCTCACTAATTTAATCTAGTGGCCACGTAGGTGATGTTATTATTGGCTATAATTCATTTCCCACTGTCAAGATTAGATGAAGAGGCATGTCTATAAATTGGGTGTCCTTTAACATGATAACCCTCACACTACAACTATTGCTAAGACTCATAGCTCTGAATGCCATTAAGACTTCCTAATTGGGTATGATTTGCAGGTTTATGTGGTTTATTTCTAATTCATGCAGAACTACAATTAGGAAACTTAATCCAGTTACAATTGTGGTGGATTCACATCTAAGGGGGTCTAGATATGGATTATCTGAATCATATCTTTTACTTTTGATACCTGCAGCCATGATAGGCACCATCAACCCTGCTCTACAACGACAGCGAGCTCCATGCTGTCCTGGCTTACATTTTTACTTATTATATATGTTTTGGGTATTCTTTACTGTGATCACATGTGATAATTAAATTAACATAATTCTAACGTTTGTGCAGTTTGAGAATGAAGATCTCACTCATGATACTCCTGGTTGCATTTTCTTCAAGCTTACTAATTTCTACAACCTACGCTGAAAAGAAGGGAAGTGAAGAGAATCCTCTGAACTTTTCAGTGGAAGAGGGTCACCAAGACATGAAACAGGAGGACCGTTTTCTTCACAAAATTAACATACACATGGGTCGAAAGATAGAGGGTGGAATCAAGGGTCCATATGTGATCAGCCCCAAAAATCTTGTAGAAAAAACAGGTAATCTACAAGTAACTAAAAACACAGGTGACGACGACGACGATGACGACGACGACGACGGCGACGGCGTTCCTAGTCCTCCACGTGTGCCCTCTGATGATTCACATCGCCGGTATCCCTATCCCTATGATGCTATCAGTAACGGGAACAATGATGAACCAAAGCCATCTCCATGAGGAGTTGGCCGGCGTTGTGTGCTTATGATACATGCATGTATTGTCATGGATAAACAAGCCTTCTGCAATGAATCCTATGTAAAAAGGTAAAAAAGTATATCATATCGATCATAAAATAAATGTCCATGACTAGCTTGCTTTTGTGTGTATTTTGTTCCTTTGTGCTATCTGTAAACAACCGTTACAGACTACAAATTTCATAAGAGCAATAGAGACAGACAACTCAGTAGGTCATGTAAAATGTACTGTGATGAATGAGTGTGATGGGGGGATTGTGTGATTGAAAGTTCTTATTATAAATTAGATTCTCACCAGAAAAATCATGTAATCATTCCAATCAGAACATCACAACCATTGACTTGAGGGCTCAAAAGTTTAGCAGTTGTTTTTAGTTACGTGTTTTATGAGATTTACTTCAATAGTGAATATAATTCAGAAGAGTGTTAGATTAGGGTGAGTGGAAATTCATGCGATTGATTATGAGTGGTTTGAATTGATGATAGATTGTTCCTCTGTACTAATTTCTTGACCTCTCATTGAGAAGAGTATGAAATATTTTGTATACTTACTAATCTATTTTGTTGATTAATATTCTTTAATGGGTACAATGATAAGAGTACATATTAAAGAAGGTTGCATTAGAATCATAGTAGGAATCATTATAGGATCCTAATAAAGATCATTGATAAGATTATGTAAAGATAAAATGTGTCTGGCTTTTCTTATGTCTTATATACTCTTACATAATTGGTATTATCAATAAAAATATTGTGGTTATGTGATCAAATGCAATCTGGCTACCAAATCCCTAAAAAAAAGATATTCACTTTCTACGAAATCGTGGAAAACCCACACTAAGAAATTGTAAATCTCCTAGTGTTGGAACCAAGGAACTCCTTATTTTTTAGGATTTTCAGATCCGACCTCCCCCGCATATAAGATTTAAAAGTCCTCACTTTCGCAGATTTGTGTACTTAAAACTAGTTTTTCCAGCTCGATACATCAACATCAATGTGACACCTTCAGCTATATAATTCCTCAATGAGGAACCCCTATCCATGGAGGAAGCCTCAAATATGTCCTGTCCTCATTTGTTACCAAATGTGCAATAAAATCTGTGTGGTAGCATGTCATGGCCAGAGTAGAGCTGGCTACTTGGGAACTATCAACCCCTTATGCAATAATTGGCACAGAACCTCCTTACCTTCCTCCCTCTCGCTAATAGAGTCCTCTAAGATCCAACATCAAATTTTCGAATATATGTTCCATCCACTACAATTATATGTCTTTTAACTTAAATATTTACAGGTTCAAAGATCAAACAGAACCAGTGCCTACAAAACCTAGTCTAAATGAAGGAAGGGAAACCCAGAAAAGATATAAAGAAGACTTAATGAACATTATGCTCATATGAAAGAAAATACTGCAACTTTCTCTTTCAGAGGAAATCCTATAATTTACTACTTGGATTCAAACGAAAGACAAACAAGCCCCTTGAGGTGCAGAGCTTTTGAGTTCTCGGAAATCTCAAAACGTAAGCTGATCGATATAAAATAATTTTTCTCATTGAATCATACTAGAATACAATGTCAAGCTTTCAACTGAAAGAAAGATGCTTTGAGACACACACAAAAAAAAAAAAAAAAGGTAAGAAATTTAGGTTAGCAACAATTTCCCATCTTTGCCAACATACTCATGGTTGAGTAGTGCTGGTAGTCGGCATATAGTTTCACACACATACTCAGATCCCTGGTTCCTCATCAAGCTAAAAGTATCACCACTGTCCAGTTGTCCAACATAGGAAAAAAAATGAAATAATTTTCTGTCTTTAACTTAAAATTAGATGCACAAAATCTTCAGCACTTTGTGTAATTAAAATGTGTTCTCCAATGCACCCCTTCAGGCCTGATGTGGAGGCTCGATATTAAGGATACAAACAGGTCCAATTCAGGGCATGCAGGACCATGGTGGATTTGGGTCCAGATCTGAATTCGGAATAAAATATAGAATACATTAATATAATTTGCTAAAATAGCTTCATAATAATTTTTTAATATACAAGCAGGTTATTAAATGATATATGATTAAAGCTAAGTACACTCTCAAATATAAATATAACTCAATCCATATGGTCCTTAGAACCTATATATACTTTTAGTTTTGAATGTAATTGTCCTGCATCCAGATCCCTTGTCGAAACATATAGGTATTTGTTTTAAGATCCGAGTGTTATTGATCGATCCTATGTAAGAAACCGAATCGACCTCCAAATTCTCCCGTTTCTGTGAACATAGGTTAATCAAAATATATAGCATACAAGCCATTTGTAAAAATATCAAAAGATGGATCTTTAGAGGCAACATATCAAACGTTTCTAAATCATAATGGAACCTTTCTTTTACACGAACTGATAATCAACTTAAACATGATTTCTTCGAAAATATAAAATAATAAGATTAGCAGCCAGATGAAAGCACTGGCATTGTCACAAAAAGAAATCCATGTGGGGTGGAATAAATAAAAATAAGAAAAAAAAATAAAAATAAAGGGACTTGTGAAGGCAGAACAGGATCCACATCTATTTGGAAGTCCTTAATTGAAAAGTTTGGGTGCAACTTTCATTATCTCAGTCTATATTATTAGGACTACTATAAACAAATGTGTCTCTGATTACTTGATGCCGTCCATCAACCGAACTACAATGCTGCTCAAAGATGACCTCTACTCGTCCCTCTGCAGCTTAAAAGAAGGCCATCACCGGCCTTCTTTTTATTTTAGCCTCTTTGGGCTGATGATTTTCTTGCTACTTGAATTATGGTTTTTGGGCTTCTTGTATGGCTATAATCTATAAAGCACATGTACGGCATGGATACGCCAAGGACACATCTTGTACATAGCAGGGACACAGCTTTTACACATGAAAAGTGAAGTATTAGATACAATACAACATGATACATTGCCCATTTTAAAGTATCTATGCATCATAGGCTATATTCTTTCCTTTTGTTTGATCTTCCCCACGTTGGGGACGAAATTCTTTTTGGGGGCTCCTTTTTTATTAATATTTTCTGATTTTTTATGACGTGCCTAAGGACTATTCAACCAGGTGGCGCCTGCTGTGATTGAGGGCCCACGTGTTAAAAAAATAATTATAATTTTAAATAGATATATATATATATTTAAATGAATTGTAAATGGATATTAACATATAACTCATTCTACCGTCACGGTTAAAATCAAATGTTTTAATGATTAAATAAGATAATTTTATATATATCAACTCATACAGGTAAATACGATCTAGAATAGGAGCAAACGAGATGTATGATATTAGTGAATTAAAAAAAGAAGTAAGGGAGGTTGAGCTGGGTATATTATATGTTTCGATCTTCATTACACAGTCACAATTAAAATACAACTTCTAAAACCCAAATGTTTTGATGATTAAATAAGTAATATGGAAATATCAAATTGTCTGGTATGTGGTAGTGGAAGAAAAAAAAAGTTGAAGATTACTTATATTGTCAATTTGAGGTGTTAATTTGTGGTATGAAGAGATAATTAATTAATAAAAGAGGGTTTATGTTTGGAAGACTCCATCATTCAATACCTGCACTTGTTTCATCTCCTGGAATTATTGCAACTCCTCTAGAAATGTTATCTGCATCCAATATTACAATTGAATTACTTGATCCAACATCTTGATTTGTCATATTTTCTTCATTATTTGATACTGAATAGTCAATATGTAGTTAAATTTAAAAAAATAAATGATATTTTAAAAATTGTATCAAGGATATTATAATAAAACATACATTTTTCAATTTATGCCAACAGAAATACTGAATATATATATATTGTAGTACATTTCTTTTCTTTTTTTACTGCAATGCTACTTTCAAATGTTAGTTTGTTCATTATTGAGTCAATTCTTATAAAATAAATACTGTTTCCACAAAGCCTTTTTGTTTCATTTTCCAATAGTTCATACCAATTAACCTGTAAAATATTTTAAAAGTTAATATATATATACACATGATGGTTATATACATAAACATTTAAAATAAAGAACCAATTTTATTTATATGCGAATAAATTTAAAATACCTTATCCGCACAGTCCTTAAGTACTTCTTTAGTTGCATCTATTAAAAATTTTAAATATTTCATCATGTAAAAATAATGATAGTTTATAGATTCGATTCCTTTTGTCTAATCGCATGAGAAGTGTGTACTACATGTTATTGAGAAACCCCAAAAGAAAACGCCAGTAGTCGACGCTCTCCCACGAAGAGTAGTCGACGCTCTCCCACGAAGAGGGCCACTGTTTTTACATATATAACTTTACAATTTAGACAGGAAAAGAAGGCAGTATAGGATCCTTTCATTTAAAGCGAGTTGAAACCCATGTGACGAGTGCACATGTTGATCATACTAATTAAGAACCAAGAAATATTTGAGAAATAAAAGAGTTTAATAATAAGTTGGTTATGAGAAAAAATAAAATATAAAATATGAACCCAACAAAAAAGTATACATATAAACAAAAGAAGTTAGAAGCCTGATCAGTTCCAAGAACCATAAATTTTTGTCAGTAAATCTAATTTTTGTAGTAAAAATCATGACACAATTGATTGATATACGTGAATTTGACCCATAGAATCTTTTTTTTTTTTAAAGTTATTTACTTGCTTTATCGATTTTAATCGATTTGCTTTTCATCAATCATGTTTGAGGCAACAAGTGATCATCAATCTCCATTTTAATCAATCACCCTTGGGGCAATGACCCCTTTCATCATTTGGGCAACAAGTAATTCCCAGCTTTTTTTCACGTCATCTTTAATCATTGGCTCTTGTCAAGAAGATAATGGGCAATAAAGAAGTCCTCCCTCTTTAAGCAATGCAAGTCTAATATTCAACTTTTGAAAAAAAAAAAAAAAAAAAACACATGTCTTATGATTACATCATAATTTTTTCAATTTAAAATTATCCTGCTCCTTTTTGTCCAAGGAAATGGAGTAGGGAATCCAGAAAAGAAGCCGATCCTTTTATTAAAATATTGTGGATAGTTTTTTTATTATTTTCAAAATTAATTTCCTTTAATCTTTAAAAAAAATATATGTTAAATCTTTATTGCGGATTGACATAATATACCCATTGTTTAAATTTGAAACCATCATGCATCACTGGTGTTGATGTGATGAGTGTAACCCACAACACCTTCCATGCTTTGGCACTAGTTTATTGACCTTAATGATAGTCCTCCATTTGCACCCATTTTTCTCTTCTCTCTCTCTCTCTCTCTCTCTCTCTCTCTCTCTCTCTCCTCTTCATGCTTCAGCCATCCTCCGCCGTGTGCCCATCTCAATCCCTTCAAAGCAGTTTTATGGACGCTGGAAGATCTGCATTCTCACCTTGATTGAAAAAGCTCAGTTTTTTGTAAAATTATATTTGAAAAATAAAAAATTTAAAATTACATTTGTAATGAAAAAACATAAAATATAAAAAAGTGAAACAGAAAAGTATAAATATAAAGAAAACAAGTTAGAAGCCTCAAATTAGAAGAAACAAAAATTTTATTAGTAAATCTGTTTCTGTAGTAAAAATCATGAAACAAACACCCATTGGGTTAGATTTATTTAGATGCTTTAGCACTTCTAATTTATTTGTTTTTCATCAACCATCTCTGAGGCAACAAGTCAGTCCAACTTTTTACTCAATCACATTTGGGACATTGATTCACCATTTGGGCAACAAGTAAATTCCCAGTTTTTATCTACATCATCTTTTAATCATTAGCTTTCTCAAGAGGACAGATAATAATCCCTAAAAAACACAAATCCTAAGGCATCATCTTCTCTCAATTTTATAGTTTTTTATATTTCTTTCCAATTTTTTCCCATTTTCGGAATGACATTGATATGAGGCTAATGCAAATCTGCACTCTCTCCATGGGGCTTTCCCAAGAAAATGTTTGACTTACCTGGTGTGTCGGGAAGGCAGAGACTTCACATGCCCAGGAGAATAATCGGTTCTCAAAGAGGCCGGACACCCTCAGCAGGGAGAGATAGAGAGAGAGAGAGAGAGAAAAGACATTGGTACGAGGCTAATGGATACTGGCATCACTGATGCGACTATATGCATTGGGCTTTTGCATAATACAATACTAGAACCCATGATATCAGCCTCTTAAGATTATGTTTCCACATGAAGATACTTACATGAACTTGGTCCCAATCAGTTGAAATTAAGTTCGCCGCTCACTGCCACCTTGGTTGCTCTGATCACTTGAAATGGACTGGGCCGTTTTCTACTATTGCCCATTTGGAGCAAAGCTATGAGAATGACTATTTCTTGCTGTCCAAATGACCAAGCCTATCTCCTTGTCGGCCTCATCAATATGATTGAACTTCTCATCAATCTCATGCTCCACTGCTAACACTGGTCTGGGTGCCATTTTTGTAACTCTGCTTGTTTTATAGAAGGTTAGACATGGTAAGATGTTTCAAGATACAAATCCTTCCTTGCCTTCAGCAGTTGCAAATAAGAGCCATTAGATGACTGCTCCCTGCTTCATCTTCATATTAATCATCTTCTTCTTCTAATATTCCTTGTTGCATCGTTTGATCTTGATTTTGCCAGCGGAACTAATTCGTCAATGCCTTTTTATTCGTGGCCCAACCAGTGTTGACTATTATCAAAAGTAGATCAAGAGTCGCCAACTTCATTCTCTTTTCTTGCAACTAAAAGAGTTCCACTTCACCCTCACCCAAAGTAAAGAAAATAAAACAAAATATAAAAGCTGGTTTTGGTTTTGTTCAATGTGTAAGGGAGGCTTGGCTTTTTATTGTGAGAGACTAATGGATGATGTCATTGATGGTGGGTTAGAACTCCTCCATTATGGGGTTTCCACCAAAATGAGACAATATTTAGTGGGTTGATGATATTTTTGAAGAAATGGTTTGTTTAACATCATTAAATGAAGGATTGAAGAAAATGCCCAACCACATTGGCATTAATTTAGATTGGCCACCTTCAATTATAGTCTGAAATCAAATGGAAACAGTGGCTCAAGAATTTCTTAGAAGCTATCCTACTCATTTTTAGGATATGTTAAGCCACTTGATGTGGGTCGTGTTTTGACAGCACAATAAACCGATTGTAAGTTTTGTAACCATGTCTCATTTTAAAAGTTAATAATGTGGCAATATCATGAGAAATTGAAAATGCCATATAAGTCTATAAATTGCGAAGATTTCATGATGGTTTTCTAAAACCCCTATATATTAAATCTACATTCAGTAAATAATTTTAAATATATATGGCATTTTACCCAATCATAACTATAGAAAAGAAATTACCGAAAAAAAAACTAGAGAAAAAATTGAGAGTCTTATTCTGTTCTCATAAAGATGAATCAAGGTGTTTTTTAAAAGCTCAGGAGAGATTAGACAAAGATGCCCCTCTTTTCAATTGAACTTATTGTATGCATGCACGTGGAAGCATGAAACCTATAATTAAACAATAATGCTATATAAGACAGAGACGAGTATTTTACGTGATTCGAGAAGAAATGGAACTCGATGGCTCATCGCACTCCATTCAGAGAAGGGCAGAGTTCCATTTCGAATATTCTCTTTGCCAATGATGTGTTGCTCTTTTGTAAAGCCTCCCAGCCAAATCTACGCCGGCCATCTCAAGCTTCTATTCAGAGATTTCCATTGATTCTCTAGGCTTGATGTCAGTCGCAGAGAGTGTCATTTATTTTGCAAATAGTAGAGTTGATCTCCAGGAGACCATTGCATCCTTGCTTCACTAGGGGCACCCTTCCAATCAAATAGGCTCCCATTGTGTTCTCAAAGGCTATCCTTGGTGGATTGCAGCCCTATATATTCTTGATAAAATGAACTCCGCACTTGCTGGATGGTGTGCCAGAGTTCTCAGTTATACAGGTGCAATGATCATCTTCTAAGGACTGCATTGAACAAATCCATAAAATCATTAAGTGCTTTCTTTGGAACTGATGGGGTTAGTCTAGGAGCATGCACTCGATTCCAGGGGGGACTTTGGTGTATTTCTTAATGATAAATGTAAATTTTGATTTTCTAATTGTAAAGGAAGCTATATCACTTCTCTATAATTAGGATAGATTTGGTTGAATAGACTGTCAAGCTCACTCCATATTTATTCCTTATGCTTGGTCTGCAGTTGATTGTCATTCTATTTGTACTTCTCCTCTTGTTCTGTAATATATCTACTGGCTTTGGGTGATGACTACGCAATGGAGCAGATCCAGCTATAGTGGAATAGGGGTTAATGAGCAAGGACATTATCATACCAGCAATTACCCCAATATGTTATTGATCACATGAAGGTTAGAACGCCAACTAAAATGACTACACCAATGAAGAGGGCGCAGATGGAGTGCCAAGTAAAATGAACTTGTACTTATATGGAGAGTCATTTGCAAGCTTAAAAAAAGACACAAGCAGAAATTAGGAAGATGTCTTAAGAGTTCTGTTGAAAACTGAAACCAGAAGAGTTCATAGACTAGACAGAGCATATTGAAGGCTTGATTGGAATGGATAGAATCTTTTTTATCAGCAGCTTGAAGGTAAAATTTTCCAAACCCACATGAGAGATCATGCGCTAACTTTATTTGTAGAAGTTTTCAAACGAATCATGAAGCACAAGGAAAGTGGACAAAATTCTTATCCAGGTGAACGAAACTTAACCTTGAATTAAGCCAAGTTTTGAACCACTAATTATGTTTGAACTGCATATGCAACTATAACATTTAATTTAAAGCAAAACAAACGTAGTTATTTTTTTTTTTTTTTCAATGTCAATCCGTTATGTTCATTATTAAAAAGTGAATTAAGCACACTAAAAATACATTTGAACTCTTGGTTCATATTTTGTTGAGTGTAACATAAGTGTGAACTATTAATAAAACAGGATTAAAACAGGATGGATCCTTTTGAAATAGTACGGTATCATTAAGACAATATTGTGTATGCTGTGGATATCCACTTCAGTTAAGCTATTCAGCCTAGACTAGAAATGAATGTGTGCATCCATCAAGAATGATGATATTCTTGTTTTGCGAAGAACTATTGATGGATACGAGGTGGGAAGAAGAAGTGAAGCCAAAAAATGTTCAATTGAAGAAAGGTTTGTAAGCAATATAGAGCTAGAAAATCAACAAGATAGAATTCACAGCATAGGAACCTGAATAAATGGTAAATGCTTGTGACATGGTAGTCCCAAGTTATTTATATGTCCTTATGCAGGTCCTAGTTAAACTCAAAGCCTTTTGAGGAAATTGTCCAACCCTCACATTCAGTCCTTCGAGTCCATCACACAGTTCACCAAAGCATCGACGATAGTGTTGGAAATTTATACTAAAAACATACTTTTATATATTTATCTTTGACTGATTCATTTTTAGTATATTTTGTCTACTCATCTAACTAAGACTTTGTATGGGCAAATAGTTGTATTGTTAATTATTATGCATATGAGTGTCTTTTATTCTATCAAATAGACAAGTTTGTGTGTAGAGTTCTACTTACACACGGAAGACTTATTTGTCGGTTCTTATAGAATATAAATTGTTATTCACAATTTAGATGGATTTGGACACACCATCGGTACGATTGTAGCATGATGTTTCAGCAGGTTTGTCTTGGCTGCGGGAAACGGTATAATTTCGACTCATTATGCTAGTACGCTTTGTGTGTATTGGATAGGACCGGTTTTTGGGTTTATTATCTTTATATTGACTATATAAGATGATGAACATTCAAGTGGTTATTATGAGTGCTTGTACTTTTAATCTCGAAATAAATAATAGACATATACATTTAGTGTTTGGCATTTTGATTTACCAAGGAGTGAGATCTTTTATGGGTCAACAATCTCAGTAAATTAGATTACTACACTGCGTGTATGGTGGATATTGGTTTATTGACGGAATCTACGTCCCGTAATAGGAATTGATGATATCCCCTTGATGAAGTTTTTAAGTTTTGATTATGTCAAACCATGCAGGTGGACTTTGTGTCCGACATATCAAATAAGTTAAGTGTAAAGTTTCAAGGAATTATAAAGATATCGATTAAATATAAATGTCAGTGGTTATTTAATCAATGAATATCTGAAATCTTAACGTGGGGAGATTAATAATCATTTAATAACAAGAAGCTCGAAATATTATTTTGAGAATAAGGATAGGAGTGCAATTACAATTCTTTAGTGGAATGAATTGTAATTTGTGGAACCAGGATTCTAATTTAGGTCGAATTAGGGTTTCATGTTTCCATAAGAAGCCTATCCTTGTTTCATTCTTATAGTCCCTATTGTAACCTATAAATATGTGCTACTGCTCTCTAGGTTAAATACAAGAAAAACAAGATAAATCTCATTTTGGAGAGCCAAGGAGAATTCGCAGTTGAGGCCCACTCCCTGATGTGAGTTCGAGCATATAGAAATACAGTAGAAGATTTTGAGATTTTCAAGTTGCTATGAGACCGAGATTAAATCAGAGAGATCTCACAAGTATGATCTTAATCATAGTCTTCCATAATTATTTCCGCAGTGATCTGTACGCAATATCTAGAGATCATGGTTTCTACTCGTTTCTAATAGATCGAAGTGACGTGAAAAATTCTCAGCTTTCACCTCTACAAACCCCTTTTACCCAAAAAATCCCTATACAAACTCCAATATGTGGTTGGATGAATGAAGAACATTTAAAGAAATTGTGGAGAAATCTTTCAGTCTTTATACACACGAGAGAGAGAGAGAGAGAGAGAGAGAGAGAGAGTAGATTCATTAATGATGGATCAACCTAGTTCAGTTTGGATCCTTAATCTCAAAGAAGGCCGTTACTATCACCGTATAGCACAAATTTTCCAATACAGCTCAAAAGATAGAAAATTCTTAACAAAAGAGAAGAAAAATCAACTCAAATCACATGCAAATATAATCCTCATCCTGAGATTCACACGCCCAAATTAAAGAAACAAGAAAGTGACCAGTAGATGGAAAAATTCAATTAAAAAGTTCCTTCTTTATTCCTTACATGGGTATTTAGAAGATGAGCATAAGCAGAAACCCTAATAGCCTGCTAATCTCAAACATAAACTGTTATGTTATTATTATGAGTTATGCTTCAAAACTCCTAGAGCGTATAAAAGTATAACACGTATTATCAATGATATACATATCCGATTCTCTCTTCTAACCAAAAGTCGCTATTAAGAACGGTCTTGAACCGTTTCTAATGGATTAAGGAACAATTTCGGTCCGTTCTAAAAAGGGGTATTCCTTATACTTCGGCACGATTCATAATCGTTCTAAAAAGTTATTAAAGCACGCTTGTGAATAGTTCCTAAATGTTATTTTGGAACGATTTCAACTAGTTCCAAAATTATATTTTAGAACGATGTTGAACCGTCCCTAAATGTACTTTTGGAACGATCTTAAACCATTCCGAAGTTTTTTTTTTAGAACGGATTTGAACTGTTCCTACATACGTTTTTTGGCACGATGTTGAACCGTTCCTAAACGTTATTTTGGTACGATTTCAACTCGTTCCAAAATTATATTTTAGAACGATGTTGAACCGACCCTAAATGTATTTTTGGAACGATCTTAAACCGTTCCGAATTTTTTTTAGGACAGAGTTAAACCGTTCCTAAATTATATTTTTGGAACATGTCTAAACCGTTCCAAAATTTATTCATAAGTAATATAAATAGTATAGTTAACAATTGTTCCTAATATTAGGAATATTTTTTTTGAAAAAGAAAAATTAAAAACTTGTAATAGAACCTGTAATAACATTCATATGTGTACAATGAATACAAAAGAGAGCACCTTTGAAGACATTTATACATTGAAATAAAGAAAAACTAAAATACTTAAAAAGACAATCTATACATTCCATGTGTTCAACTGTTCTAACAAAAGCTATAAATGATCATAAACCATGATAAAAGTTTTATAAGTTGTTCTTTACAAGCTAAAAACTAATCATTAAACAAAGTAAAGCTCATAGACCATGCTACAAATGATCCATTTCCAATTTCACCTAAAGTTGAATGATAACCATCTGGTTGAAATAATTCGATGTCTCCTTTGTCAACAATATCAACCATAACCTTATATGCATTTCTTGGAAGAGATTTGTCATGAGTCTGTTGGGGTTGATTCCCCATATAAGCTCTTCCACGCGCTACGACTTCATTACTCCAAGATAGTAATTTGCATGATTGCCATCTCATTGAAGATTGATCATTCTCTATTGGATTGGAAACTGCAATTGATCCTGGCATCTTCGGTGGAACTGATGTGCTTCCTTGGGATTTTGGATCCATAGGTTTCTGTAATGATATTTCACAACTCATGTTATTTGTTCAATAAATGTAGAAAATATTTAATGCTAATTAAATCAGTTAATAAAAAAGAAGAGTTCCAATAGTTATTTACCTTGATAATCAGCTGTCGCAAACCTCCAACTTCTTCTATTAAGTTTTCCATTTGGGATTCCAGTTTCTTAATTGATGTTGATTGGTCTGTTACTTTGCTCTCGTTAAGGGCCAGCATTTCAAGAGCTGGTGAGGACCCAACAATTTGAGTCCTGGATACGTTCCCAACACCTCGTACACGACCTCGCTTGTCAACACCAAATACCTGAGTTAATGGATCATTGAGAATGTCATGGGGATTGACTTCACCTTGTTTTGCAAGCAAATCCTTTAGTCGATCCTGCCAAGTTATACAACCATAAAAGTAAGTCTTTTAAATTACATTATAGTTCATGAACTTAAGTGTAAAATGATGAACTCACCATATGTGTAGACACACCACTGGGGACAGAACCATCCTTTCTTGTATGGGTTTCAATCCATACTTCAACTCTAGTAATGGGAAGGTCACCTTCCTTCTTTTGGCGTTTCTGTATTTGCATGAACAATTAGTTTTTAAGGGGCTAGGCATTAAGATATAAAAGAATTGAAAACATAATAAGCTTTATGTCATAAGTACGTAGTTAAAAATGAAGACGATAGGACAAAAATAAAAAATGAGCATCGAATAATTTTTCTTATATTGTAATAGAATCAAAGATAAAAAAGAAATGAAAAGGCATCCATCACCCACAGTTATTCATTTCCTATATCTTTTTTTATTACAACTTTGTTTTCATAAAGAGAAAAGTTATGTTATATATAAGAGCCAAATACTTACCATTTTCTCTTCCACTCTCGCTTAGCCATGCCTGCCACTTGTATGATAAATGTCCAACTTCTTCCTCACCTCAGCATTTTTTTTTTCCGTTGTTCTATAGTTTTGGAATCCATGTTATGTTCAACAAAAGCTTCCCAATCTTCAGGCTTAATTCCTGGAGGACGATTGTTCAATTTATCATCAAGAGTTGTATGAAGATCAAGATAATTAGTTCTCAATTTGGCCTTGTACTTCTTGAACATATCAGACATGCTTTTGAGGCATTTATCTTTGTAGGATTGAGATACAACATAATCTTCCTGCAAGAAAAATTAAGATACGAATTGTCTTAGATTCTTTTCTTTAAACTTTTCTTCTCTAAGTGTTTATCTCCTCGTACATTGCACATGGTATAAGTAACTTGTTTCCTGCCAAGTGTTATATGAAAGATATAAATGATACCTGTATGCTCTTCCGGAGTTCTTCTTTCTTGCTCTTAGGCACTGCTCGCGGGTCCTTGATGGAAATAGGGATATAAATCAACTAGAGAAGACTTCTGCTCAAAGCTGCTCTTTCGACCTCAGCTTCAAACTGCCTGAGAACAATTAACCAAAGTACTCCTCTACTGGAGACTACTTAGAAGCTACTCCAGAAAACAGCTCAACTGAAGAAGTAGATAAGGATCCAAAGAAGCCTCTTTCTGAGAGGAAGCTTCCACTAAGCCAGGGCAAAGAAAATGGGCTCCTGAAAATTAAACTCCATCAAGCTCTAAACAAGGATAAAATTCAGGATCGAGCTGAGAGAAGGCTACTATGATGAAAGCTCCACTGCAGGCAACTGAAGCTCTTTTCAACTGAAGCCTTCTAAAATCCTCGAAACTCTATCTAACTCTTGAGATAGGACTGCCCTGCAGGGCAATGAAGATAAGCTGAAGCCAAATTGAGAGACTGCTAAAACTTCAGAAAGAGAAACAATGCCAGAGCTGCGGAGAACCCCTGACAGGTAGCCCAAACCAAAAGCAGGAAATCGAAAACTGCCCTTCCTTGCTGCCCAAAAACAGAGACTTAGGCCTACAGAACTGAGTACCTGCAGACTAAACCTCACCTTAGCAACTCCTGAGAACAACACCTCTGCATACTCTGTTCCTTCCCCAGAAGGCTTAGAAAAGCTTACTGCAACCAAGAGAACAGGGGATAGGAGAAATGCAGACTCCTTCCTGGCTATTGGCAAAGAAAAAAGAACACTCCTGAGGATTTTCATTCAACCCAGACTCTCTCCAAACAGCCTGAGACTCCCAGCCTACACTACAAAGAAGTAAATCAACGAGGCAGGGCTATTGCATGATCCTCAGGAAAAGAGCAGAACCACTCCCAGGATAGAGAAACTGAGAGGAGTGAATCTTTCTGCTCTAAGAAAAGAGAGAAAAATTCCTGCTCTTAAAAGAGAGAGGGAGAAGCTCTACTGGCCACTTGGGACACTGCAAAGCTGAATAAAGGAGGGCTGCAACTGACATATGGAAGGAAAAGCCTCAAGAAGTCACTGTCCTAGAAGACTTAGCTACCAAACCCTGAACTGGGTAAACTGAACCCTCTAAAGACTGCCTGCTGAAAAGAGGAAGCTTCCCATCTGAATAAGCTAGGAAATGCTCCTCCCTGATGAAGAAGAAAACTCCCTAACACCAGACATCCTGGATACTCACTGAGAGGAAGGAGCTGGATGCTCACTGGTTCCCCCTCTGAGAGCTTCCAAGATTGGGTGAGAGGAGATAACTTGATTACCAAGAGAAAGGAGAGACAAACCTTTACTGCTGTCTGTGAAGATCTTCTTAGCGGTATTTAAGGAAGGAGCCTTGCTACTGTCTTTAGCATCATTCCGGAGGAGCCATAAGGTATTGATTGCTTGAAAGAAGATAGCAGCTGCTAGAGTCCTACCTAGGCCATCTGCTCCCTGGACTAAAGCAGACCAGATGGAAGAAGCTGAGAAATGAGAGCCCTGGTGACTGCCCATGAGGCCAAGAAGCCATTTCCAAAGATTAGTGGCAAGGGGGCAAGAGAAGAAAAGATGAAGGTCTGACTCTCCTTCATTAGGGCTATTTCATTGTGAATGCATTATTAGAGTTGCCCCTTTCTGCCGAAGGATGTATGAATGGATTAAATGATTCTAGCAACAGCTGGTTCTAGGTTGTCTCTCAATAGATGTTTATTAGTGCACCTAAGAGAACTAGTAAGTCCATTTTCTGTTTATTCTGTTTGAATTATCTAATGAATTTTTTTAAAATGTGGCCTGTAATCTATTCTTTGCTGCCACAACTACTTTCCTCTTTTCTTTTCATATTTGGAATGGAATTTATGTACATTATGTAGATTTTTGGATGTAAGGAGTGAATGAGTTAAATATAGGTAGTTCATTTTACCATGTAATACCTGTAATTGGAAAGGTTTAATTCAATGTGGGTGTAGTATTTCAGGTTGCCCAGTTTCCTTGAAGGTTGTTTAGAGTGTAGAAAGGATTATATGATTTTGTTATAAAGCTGGTTCTGAAAAGGGGTGTCTCTTCATAGTTGTTTGTTTGTGTGCCGAAGTTGGTAAGGTTGTTTTCTGTTTGTTCTGTTGGACATTGCTGAATTTTGTTGAGAACATGGACTTCTATCTTTACCTATGTTGCCATCAGTACTCCCCCTCTTTGTTCCCTCTTTTCTTTTCTTAGCTGCTTGGCCTCAGTCATGCAGTTATCCTTGTTTTTCGTTCAATGAATTTGTTTCCAACTTTGCTCAGCACTCTTTTGTTTATATGAGCTGGCTAATTATGTAGCCCTTTGTCAAGTTTGGTTCGCATTTTTTGTAAGCCTAACCTTTCCGTTTTAACTCTATATTTTGGGGGCTCTATGCCCATTTTCCCTTCCTTCTCTTAATACAAATTTACCTTATGAGAGAAGAAAAAAAAAAAAAAAAAACTCTGCTACATACAAGAAACCCATTTTCCCTATTTGCATACTTTTTCCTAGAAAGTTCCCATATCATTTAATCAAAACCAAGCTATCCATCTAGAGGGAAAATTTTCAAAGGATTGTTCGTTCTGTTGCAAAATTAGAAGATTGTGAAGGAAATAACAAGACAGGCCACATAAAATGGAAGTTGCCAACGATCAGAGCGTAAAGATCTAGCCCTAGTATGTAGGAAACAAAAAATTCTCCATTGCAAGTACAGTTTCTGTAAGTTTATTTTTCATTTCTGTTTCAAATTAATTTCATATTTATGCACTACACATTGACCAAATCTAAACACTGCCTCAATGGCTTTCATTTAAAGGTCCTTGAGACATCTCTTAAGTGAATGCTGCAACAAATCCCTGAACTACCCATCGACAGCCCAAAGTCTAGATGCACATAAACTGTCCATTGGATTCACATTTACAATTTTGTGATAAATATGTTTTAACAAGTTAACCTGCACCTGTACGCCATAAACACGACCAAATTCTAAACCCAGATGGATTCGACCCAAACATGACCAAATTGGATCTGGGTATGAATCAGTGGATTGGATCTACCTGTAATTGGGTATTAAATACATCCAAGGGCCAAAATTATAACAATCAACCATTCCCCTAATCAAGACAGATCGCACCATCATAACAATTAAAAAAGATTCAAGGAATAAACAATAGTCAGCCAAACAACTGCACCCAATTAGTGTCAATCTTGAGTGTTTCTTTGAGAGGAATGAGGCTCTTCCACACGTTGAATCTGTTGGTGTAGTATGAGTCATTTTCAATATGGACGAGGTGCATATGATGATGTGAAGAATGTATTTTCTGTTGGTGCCTTTATAACATGATGAACCACTTGCTGGAAGAGGCCTTTCCAATCCGAAAGAGGCATCTCTTTTTTTGCCTTTGATAAAAGAGGAGGTTTTAACAGGCAAAGAAAGGGTCTTTGCCGAACCTAAACCTAAAACACATCAACATAAAAATCAAAACAAGAATACAAGAAAAGAAGAGTCTTGGTACCTTGCTTCCTTGCTCTCACTCTCGTGCTTCCTTCCACCTTTTCTTTTCTTTTTTCTTCTCTCCCGATTCCGTTCTATGCAAAGTTGTGCATCTTGAGCAAGTCTTTGGTTATATAAGATCCCTTCCATCCGTTCCTTCCCACATTGGTATACTTGCCATATAGTTTAATTAGTGAGGAGATGTGCAAGCACTTTTGGAACGATTTTTGTCCAATTTTTCTGGGAAGGATTACTCGTGTAAGGCATTTTTATTTTAGTTTTGGCGGGAATCGTGAAAATCCGATTTTGGCACATATTTGCATTAATGATGATTTGTGCACACTTGTGTCCATCTCAATATATATAGTTTCTAATATTCTATCTTATATATAAATTATTCTTTTTATTATTTTTTAATCTCGTTTATTGTTTATTTCTAATTGAACATAATGATGGGTGTGAAATATAAGGTGGGGCCATGCCCAACCATTTCCAAAGTTGCATATTTATTTTAATTTAATAGTTCTTCATTATTTCAATAAGTTGTATAAACCTTTATTATTATTTTTTTAATGTGGTTTCCCACGGTATTAACGTATGACCAATATTATCAAATTTTAGGTTGGGTCCTTACATTAGAACGTGGGGTGTTCATGGGCTAGGTTGGGCAGGGCTAACTCATATCCAAGCCCGACCAGACTTTAGAAATACTAGCTCAAGCCCAACCCAAGCCTGACACTGACCATAAAATTTATGTTTGAGCCCACCCATTTAATCAATCGGAGCGAGTTGAACCGAGCTTTTCATCACTTTTGTGGGCATTAGAGCACTAATTAAATTAAATTATATGCATTTCTTACACAATTCGGGCTAGGCCATGCTGTGGACTTTCCATCACTTAATATTCCAAGCGCGACCTAATTATTAATCGGGCCCTAATTACGTATCAAATCCAGGGCCAAAAAGCAGGCTAGGCCCGGGTCAGGCTTGGGGTAGACCGGGCCATGAGCACCCCTAACTAGATCAATGATCATCTTCAATAATAACAGGCTAACTAAAAAAACTAATTAATCAATTAATTTAAAATTCTTTTGTACAAAAAAAATATATTAGTAGGAGATTAGGAATGCTTTAAAACAGTTCCTCGGCATAATTGGATTTTGACATAGTGTTTTTATTTAGGAACGATTTCAATGTGTTCCTACTTTTGGGACATTTTATAAATGTGCCAGAAGAATGTTCCTAATTAAAATTGGATTTTGGCACAGTGTTTTAATTTAGGAACGGTTTCAATGTGTTCCAACTTTGGAACATTTTATAAACGTGCCAGAAGAATGTTCCTAATTAACATATTTGGTGTAGTGACAAAGGTGCATCTTTTAAAAATACTAATACATCATTGGTTATTAGATTGGGGCAGAAACTCCCCTTTTAAAATAGGAGAGTTTTTGAGAATTTCCCTATTATTATTATTTTTTTGGCAAGTCTTAATCTAACCAATGGAAGAAACTAGTTAATAGAGAAAAATATTTTTTAATAGAGAGAAAGTAGGAAAGAATGAAATGGAAAAATCTTTAAAAGATAAAACCAAAAAAATACTATATATACCCCAAATTCATTATTAACCTACATCCTATGATAAGATGGCCTTATAACTTTATCTAATCATGAAATTGGAATCACACAAACTTAGATTCATTTGAAAGTAAATCAGTTCATCAACGGATCCATGAATAGTTGCCCATATTTCTTCCTTATGTTTGGATTGTAGTTGATCATTGCAACCTTACACTCACTGTATATCAAAAATACACATTCGGGTAGCAAAATTAATACAAATCTCTAGAAACAGTGGCAATTTACCCACAGAACTGTTTGCTTGCTTTATCAACGTGGGATTTACAACATCACAGTAACCCTCACAGTTCTAACATTAACTCATTATCAAAATAAAGAAATATATGTGGCACTACATGAATAGAAAACTTTTATTGATTAATCATCATTAATCTTATCTAGTGGCCACCTAGGTGAAATTATTGCCTATAATTTATTTTCCACTATCAAGATTAGATGAAGAGGCCGTATGTCTATAAATTGGTTGTCTTTAAACATGATCCTCCCAACCCTCACACACAGTACATTTGGTTTTTCTTAACCAAAACACAGGTAAATCCCTAGTACCTAGTTTCTGTTGCTAGACTCATAGCTCAGCTGAATGCCACTGACTTCCTAATTGGCTATGATTGCATGTACATGTGGTTTGTTTCTAATTCATGCAGAACTACAATTAGGAAACTTAATCCAGCTCCATGATTGGGGTCAATCCTACGGTGGATTCACATCTAAGGGGGTCTAGATATGAACGATCTGAATAATATCTTACCTATGATCCCCACTGCTAGGATCACAAAGACCACAGTGCCCAATTGCCGTCCTCGCTTACAATTTTAAACCATTATTTTGGTATTCTTTCATGTTATCACATGTGATAATTAAATTAATATTGTTCCGATTTTTTGTGCAGTTTGCCAATGAAGATCTTACTCATACTCCTGGTTGCATTTGCTTCAAGCTTAGTAATTTCTACGACTTATGATGAAAAGAAGAGAAATGAAGAGAATTCTCTGAACTTTTCACTGGAAGAGGATCACCAAGAGAAGGAGCAGAACCGTTTTCTTCACAAAACTGTAGACATGGGTAGAAAGGTAGAGGGAGGAATCAAGGGTCCATGTGCGGTCGGCTCTAAAAATCTTGTAGAAAAAATTGATAAATGTACAAGTTGCTAAAAAGACAGATGATGATGAGGATGACAATGGGGATGGATCTGCTCCTTCTCGTGGCCGGTCTTCTACTGTTACACATCGCCAGATAAACTATGATGATTTCAGGAAGCTGTTCCATGATATACCAAAGCCATCTCCATGAGGAGTTTGTGCAGTGTGCTTACAATCATAATAAAGGTGGAGGGAACATGTTAGTCTGATATAGATGGCATGTGTAAGATCCCGGCCCCACTATGATATTTTATTATATTTTTAATTAGAATATTATTATTATTTTAATTAAATGTATTCTAGTTATTTAAGTGGGTAGGATTAATTGGGCCACACGATAGATTAGATGCTTGGATCGGTGAGTTGGGTTAATGGGTAGATGACCTGACCCGTAGTTTGACCCAATAACTTAAGCCCATAAGATCTCATTTTTAACCTAATCCCTATTTTAAAGAACTGTACGTTCTTATCTTCCCTCTTTCGTCTGCAACTCTTCCCGTTTCATCTTCTTCCTCCCTCAGCTTCCCAAACCATTCCAGCTTTAGGATCCAGCCATCAGAATCAAGATCAGAGGACACCACCGTTATTATCTCGACTTTCTCATCTCAGGTAACCTTCTCCTCAAATCATTAGGAATAGATCTATATTCTTGGGTTTTATCTTCTTTTTCTTCCATTGGTAGATCTGGTTGAGAGAACCATAGATCTGATCACATGGGTATTTCTTTCCCATCTCTTATGTCAGATTGGTGTTGGGATTGTGATCGAGTGCCGTGATAATCTCAGATTGAGTATTGGTTAGGATCTGTCGCTTTCTTTTTCAACCTCGATAAAAGGCAAGTACCTAATCATGATTTATAAATTTAATATTTGTTTCTCCTTGATTTGTGTGTTAAATGCATGTAGAAACCTTTGATGCCTTTTTTTTTATGATAATATAGTGATGCTATCATGCTTTGTGATGAGATCGGAGATTAGGGGTAATTTTGTTTATTTCACTAATTCTGCGTTACTGTTGCCAACTTGAACTGAAACAGAACCTGTGAATATAGAACATCGGTTCTGTTATCTTGACCATGGAACCCGGGTGGGTCACCGCTTGTAGATCGGGTCCCCACATCTGATAGGGGACCCAGGGGCGAAGCTAATGGTGGTGGACCCGTGGAGATTGAGCCCCATTTGGCCCCTCATCTAAGGGTTTACACAAATTTGGGGCGTCAATCATCAAGTGGGTTTTATTTTGAGGAGTAGGCAGTGGTGGGGTCCACTGGGTGATGTGATCACAAATCTAGTCCGCGCATCCGGCCGCATAGCCTTGGGCGACCATGTAAATGGGGTTTGATTATTTGATCAATGGGTAGCTGACCGGAGTACACAGGGCATAGATGCTGTTGACGATGAACATGTTACAGAACTGGTTCTGTTGGTTCTTGTGATAAGAATAAGACAAAGGAGATGATGATGATGTCATCCCATGTCACTCCCATGTGACATGGTACAGAATTAATGGGATGAATGGAGGGTGGAATATAGTGGTCTGGGTGTCTATGGGAAATAAGATGGGTTTCATTACATTGCATGTGGCCCGTTATAGTAAAACAGAAGATGCAGATGAATGACATGTGGGTTACAGAAACAAGATGAGTCACAGCACGTGACATTTGACCCATTACATTACATTCAACATAAAAATGAGTTCTGTGGCTTTATGACTATTGACACTTGGCACATTATATTTTAGAGAAAGCCCATTTTAATTTTAATGAAATAAATTAGACCTTGGGCCCATTTTATAAAGACTTGAATTTGGGAAATATTATAGACAGAATCTTTAGATTTTCTAAACTATAAACTAAGATTATTATTATATGTACATTAATATTAATTGATATCTTTAGTTTTTAATGTGTTAAAATTATATTTTTGGACTTTATATTTGGATCAATGGACTTGAGTAAATATCGTCTGGGCACACGGTATCTTACTAATGTGGGGTTTAGTACTTAGTATAACCTCGGAAAAATTCTAATGGATTTGAGTTCAACCCATCTCTATTAGAAAACCCTTAATTGGGTCTATGCACCACTGATGGAGAAGAGATGCGTTGATCTTTTATATATTAGAAATTCTTGTAGTTATTGGGTACGAGACCTTATGTTTGACCTTAGGATCGCTTTGTATCTATGCCTTAACCTTCGCATGCATATATATATATATATATATATATATATATGTTGGTTTATGATCTGTATTCCTTTAGATGCATACCCTATTGTGTGTTATGGACTATAAAGTGGCTTGACAAATTTTGTATGACGATTCGATTATGATATGGAATGTGGAAAAGCCAGCACTTTACTTTGACTTAGGACTCTTATGTCGGAGCTTTATTATTCAGGTCTATTATGTTTATATGTTTATGTTTATGTTTATGTGGGTCATTTATGGACGACTGCAGATCGATATGTGGACGGTTGATCACCGATGTGACCGGATCACTTATAATCCGCTATGAATGTGAACAGGTTATCCTGATATTTGTTTTATTTGATCGGTTTATGACCACCGACGTTGTGGATGGGCTTTCCCGATTTATTTAGGGCTGACCACCCAAAACGGGGACACTTGTCTTCGTGTGAATCATATTGCTCCATTTGCTTTATTTGGATTATTCTATACGTTCTTTTGTCATTGTCATTGTCATTATTTCGATATGATCACACTTGTCTATATTTTCTCGTTATCGTATTAAATTTCGAATTATGATTATGTTCTTGCTATTTACTTTGTAATAATTGGTGCATAGGTATCGAGCCCTACTTTACCCAGGAGACGGAGGAGGATCAAGCGTTTCAAACGTTTGAGCCAACTGACGAACCCGAGTGGGATGCCGGAGATGGCTTTGGAGCCGTCTGAGCCAGCAAACGAGAGAACGTCATCTTAGGATTTATTTTTAAATGAACTTTCTTTTAGTATTGAGACCCTTTTTGAATTTATTTAATTCATTCTGCAACTTTAATTATTAATGTTTATCTGATTTTTATGTTGGGTTTCCTTTATGAATCTTCAATACCAATTGAATAAAGCTTCCGTTGCATTTAATGAAATTTATTTGACTCACCACCTGTTGAAATTTAATGTGGGTCCACTTTTGGAAGCTTGTGTTGTATTAAACACAGGAATTTGAATTTGTTTTTAATTTTTCACGTTTTTCCCCATTTCTTATTTTGGGGGACGTGACAGCATGTGTTCGTTTCCACGTTATATAAGAAGTACTGTGATGGATGCTCATGGAACTGTCCAAGAAAAAAGTGTGACAGAAATAGGGGCGAACCAGGAATTCTTCCTTGGGGGGCCACTATGCATAAAGTTGTTTTTGGGAGGGCTACATGTAAAAAAATGTGCATGTAGTTTTCAAAAATATACAGGGCGTTTTTTAAAGTTTTGGAGGGCCGTATGTAAAAGAATTATACAATTTTCTAAAATCTAAAGGGGTTTTCATATATTTTTGGGGCGGTGTCCCTTGCCAGCCCCCCGTTCCACAGGTGGATGTAAAGGTACTATTATAGATTTAGATTTTCTGCATAAAAATTGTATATTCATTTCACTCGGATAATCAGATCATGACATCTCACAGGATAATAGAAGTGTCAAATGGGCCGTATGGGCGGTCAATGGGCTCAGACACGGTAAAGCACAGTCCACAGCACGATCCACCTGACACAGGCAGTGCCCATTTCGCGGCACGACACCGGACTACAAATATATATATATATATATATATATATGAATAATATTCATATGCATGCATCCCTCACCATTTTTGGTGAGGTACACCCCTTTTGGGGAAGGTTTGAAGTCCAAAAGTGTTTTTGTACCTCACATAAAGTACACTTTTGTACTTCAAACTTCCCCAAAAGGGGTGTACCTCACCAAAAATGGTGAGAGATGGATGCATATGAAGATCCCCCAAGAGGGGTGTCCCTCACCATATTATATATAAAAATTATAAAGATTTCGAAGGTAATCTTGTTAAAAAAAACCTTCAAATAAGAAAGATTAAAAATTTTCTCTTCTTAGCAAGTAGGTCGATTTTGACCAAACCACTTAAACATGTATGTTATACTCTTCTTTGTGTGTATCTTTTAAATTTTTTAGTCTAAAACCCTAAAAATGGAAGCACAACAAAGCCCGACATGAATGGCACGGCCCCGACCCAGGCACAGGCAAGATTCAAGCACGGCACGAGCCGGGCCGAGCAGTGCTGTCAGCCGTGATGGCTCAATCGTGCCGTGCCCAAGTTCTGGCAGGTTTGACACAGGGATGATATCAACTAATTTATAAAAGAAACAAATTCTAATAAATTGTAGCTATAATATATAAACTCTCTATCTATGAGATAATGTCCATAAAAAATATAAGGGATAATAGCAGAATACCTACCTGTACTTTGATCATATTTTAGATTACCCCCCTGTATTTTGGTCTTTTGTACTAAACCTACCTGTAGTTTAAATCACAATGCAAATAGAGATGACCGTGACGGAAAATATAGAATGACAAATTTACCCCTCCATATATAAGATGTGTCTTAGCGTTTCTTCAAATTGAGTCTTCTCCCTCTCTCGTCTGCATATCCAGAGCAACTCTTCTCCAACCTCTACAGCCAATCCTCTGCCATCGATAAGGTGAAGATGAAGATATCAAAAAAAGTTGCAAACAAAGAAGCTGAATATGAAAAGAGTCCGGATCCCCTGTTTGGTTGAAAGTTGAAACAGGGGTTTACTGTTCCGGCTACTCCCTTTTCCGGTTCTTTTCCACGGCTCTGACGACAAGATTGCTACAAGGATGAAAACCGACAGCCCAACAATCCTTCTTCTCCGGCAAAAATAACCAGGCACTCCAACCCATCCCAATTAGTCCAACCCTTTTTTTTCTTTTTTGGTAAAAACCCTCCTCTGTTTGTCTCAAAAATGTCTCTAATCATTTTCTCCAATGAAACCCCACAACCTCTATAATAAAATCCCATCAAGTTGAGCATGAAAAGGGGGGCAAGGAAGAGGTGTCCGGCGGCGTACAGGGCGGAGCGCTCACTGCCGCTGCCATTGCTGAACTTGAAATGGGTGTGGATTTGCATATTGAGGTGAAGAAGATCGATTGGTACGAGATTCTCCACGCGTCAAAGCAAGGTGGACGGTTGAGATTGAAATTGACGAATCAAGATGGGTCACTACCCAACACGAAAAGAGACTCAGAGAGACTCACAGAGAGAAAGATGAGCGATGTAGAGAAGATGATCACCATCGGCCTCGGCTGGGGTGCCACAAACGCTATAGTGCGTCGAGGTGGATCATTTGGGATTAGAAGCTTTGATCGTCTCCATCAATACCCCATCAATCTTCTCCCAAACCACATCGTCCTTGGTTAATCGTCTCCATCAATACACCATCAGCCCCTTTTCTCGTAAATCTCTCAGCATCTGCTGCTTTCTTCTATATCTTGAGCGACGCTCCACCAACGGACTCGAACATGGAAATGATTGTAATCCGGATTGTTGGTGATGGGGTCATGTGGATGGTCCATTTGAGAAGCTAAGATGAATGGTGATGGTCCATATGAGATTGCAGGGTGGAGCGCAGGCCGGAGATTTTCTGTATTGGTCAGAGAGAGGGAGAGCTGCAGATCGATTGGGTTCAGAAATTTGGAAAGGGGGAAATGAGAAAAAAAAAAGGGGGGGGGGGGGGGGGGCTGGGATTTTTTCTCCCCAAGGGCAAATAAGTCTTTTTGGATGAGTAATTTACCGTCAGTATGCACCAGATACTATTTATACGACCTACGCCGTTAATACTAACAGAATCTGTGAGTTTTGCATATTAATTAAAACTACAAGTAGGTTTAGTACAAAAGATCAAAATGCAGGGGAGTAGTCTAAAATATGACCAAAGTACAGGTAGGTATTCTGCTATTATCCCAAAATATAATGACGTGCTTTAAAAGAAGTTAGGCTTGGGCCTGCGGGGCCCAGAAGAATGGGGCTGCTGCCTAGGCCCTCATGCCAGAACAAATGCAAGAACAACTTTTTTGGGGTGCATAGGGATGTGTTGTTTCTACTTTGATGATAAACCAGCCTAGATAGATAAGAAGGCGACAAAACCCCAACAGGGAGGAGACGCATCCAAGACTAGAGGCAGTGAATGGTTCCTAGAAACAATTGATGTTGTGACTTGAAATGCCCCCAAACAAGACCTGTCTGCACAAAGGACTGACTGCCTTGGTCCACATAAAATTTGAAACGGTCTGTGCTTTGTCCTGACTTAATATCAAACTAGCAAAATTACCCGTGATTAGCACGGATATGGCAAACATTGCAATTTGAATATTCATGTATAAAATATTCATAGATTTTTTTAGAAAAAAAGTAAAAGAAAAAAAATTTATAAGTATGTATTTATATAATTGAAGAATTGGTGTCATAGAATACATAAATGAGAATTATAGTAGAAGGAGAATGATTTGGATTGAAACAAAGTCTATGAGAAATAAAAGAAAAGAAAACTGGAGAGCAATTATGTGTGGTTGTGATAAATAGATAAAGAAGGTAGTTAATGTAACTTCCGGTCAAAATTATAACTGTCGGTCAAAATTGGATCCAAACCCTCCTAGCTTAATATATTATAATTGGCTGGACTTGGAGAAGCCCCAGCCTAGCCCACCCCCGCCCCACCCCCACACCAAAAAAGAAAAATGAAAAGTCCCAAATATGAAGGGGAGAAGAACAACTCGTGAAGCATATATAGAGAATCATTCATATGTTGGGCTAGGAATGATGCATCAACCCAATTATATCAGTTTAAGGTGTATTTGTGTGACAAGGGGATTTCACACTTAACCTATCTTCTTTTTTGCTGCAAAGTAAAATCTTGCATTCCTACCTCTCTTATAAGATATTGAAGTCCTTTCGATTGAAGATTATCAATTCTTTATTTTTTACTTTTCCCCTCACAGTAAAAATGTTGCACTGGGCTAAAAGAAAAAATAGGACAATTTACTTCCCATTTCAAAATCCTCTTGCATAAACGTACCATAAAAGAGCACAATGTAGAAAGCTCGATCACAAGGAAAGGTAATGTGAGACAAGCCACTTGCAGAAAGGTAATTGTTTCTGGAAGTCAATTTTAAGTCATTCAGGAATTTGAGGTCTCTCATGTTAGGCTGAAGAAGTGAATTGAGAGATTAGTCTAGCTACTATTGGTCAGTGATGGATTCACGAATTTCTCCCAAAGGGGGCAAAGAAGAATTAAAACCTTTTAATAAATAAAAAAAATTATTGAGCATTTGTTTCATCACGGTCACATTTTAATCACTACCATCAATGTTTGTCAATTAGGAAAGATAATTAGTGACCTTTTTTATTTTTTCACCGTTTTTTTTTTTTTTTTTTTTTTGTAAAACTACATTTTTCATACAATATCATAAAGACAACCAATCATGTAGTCAATTGGACAGTGGGCCCCACTCCTATTGATATGAAATTTTAGGGTATATCCTTAGAAGGGGATGGTATTCATTTTGAATGGCTTAAATTATAATTATGTGGGCCTTACAATGGGTTTCCGAAGACCTGCAAGTTAGCATATAATAGTGATTTCTTGATATTTTTAATCTATAGAAAAATGGTGGGCCATAAAATAATCTACTGGGCCATTATTCTTGCTAATTTAATCTATCCATTTACATAGCATGATAGCCCAAGAGATTCAACCCAATCTATAATCAAAACCAATATTCTTGGCAAATTTCTAAATAACACGATATCAAAATAACTCTCACAACATAAAATAAAGAAAAAATAAATAACATAAAAAACTAATTGTATTTAACAAAAATACACAAGACATGAAAAAATTTAACATATGCATTTAAAGATACTCATTAAAGAGGCATCCATTTAACTCAAAGAAAAAAAAAAAGATACAACAGAAACAAATGGCAAGAAAGGTTTTTCAAATTACTTGTATAGGTTTGTTCGAGAACCAATGCAAAAGTGTTATTAAGTATTGAAGAATGAAGGAGGAAACAATAGGCAATTAAGTGCACAATAAATAAATAAATAAAAGATTAGGTACTTGTATTTGAAAACCAAGAGAGAAATAAGGCAAAAAAGAAAAGAGGAGATTAATGAGGAGATAAACTTGCCCTGTAAGGAAAGCCAATATCTTGTCTAGAATGACTTGCTTTTAAAGAAATGAAAAAAAAAAAAAATTATTAGGCCTTGTTTGGTATCTCTACTCTTTTTTTAATACGCCCATTAACATAGAACCATTAAAAGAAACGGCTACAATCAAAAGAAGTATTTGGTAATGTAAGGATCTATGTTAAATGAACTTTTTTTTTATATCAATGGTTGAAAGTTCTTCACAAATTCCTCAAGATCCACAAGGTATTAAGCTTTGAAAATTGACCTTATGGTCGTATTCAGCCTTCCAAAGAGATTCAAGCGTTTGGATCTTATGTTTCGGGCTCACATAATCCAAAAAACTACATCCAATGGCTCACAATTTCTTGCACATATCTCGAGATTGGTAATGATCCAATGGTTGAGATTTCGTCTTATGACCATGTATGATCTTGTGAGCATTTCCAACAGTTTGGATCTTGATTTACTCTCGTAGATTTTGAGAAATAAATAAATAAATAACGGACTGGGGCTTGAATGGGCCAGAAATACTGTTCACCCATATCTATTTTCCTCCAATTAATTTTTACGTGCATCCAACTGTGGGCTGTGGAAAATAAATGCATTGTCTCTGCTTCTATTCTCAAAATCTCTATATGATTTAGTGATTTTGAGAAATAGAGGCTAAATGTAGTGATGTCAAATAAGAGCTCAGTTGTAGAAAAAAGTGAAGAGGGGGAAAAAAAAGAAAAAAAAAAAAGTTAAAAGAAAAAACTGCGAATAGAAAATATTTAAAATACCTTATCCTTATGTAAGAATCTCAAAAATTGAGAGGTGCAACTGCCCCTCCTCGCTGTTATGTACATCCGTGCTTGTTACCATTATTGAGACAACTGGCAGAGTTTATTATCCAGCTGGTGTGTGTGGAAGGAAAATTTGAAAGAGGATTGAAGACTCGCTTGTTAGGTTTGGCAATGTATAAATAGTTACAAATTTTAAAACATATCACCAGAGTGCCGACTTTGCAGAGGAAAAAGCATTTTGGTGGTCGTACTTTACGTTTAAAGGGAGAGGTAGTCGGCCATTTGTAAAAAGGTGAAGCTAGGATGTGGAACAAGTGGGTAGGGGCCAGAAAATGGCAGCCAAACTTTATTTCTTAACTTCAGTAGCACCTCTTCTTGTGGTGCATTTGTGGCTGCTGTCTTCAGGTCTAAATATCTAATGAGATGTTGTACCCCTCTTTCCATTTTTTTGGGCTCCGGGTATTACTTTTCTTCCCTTCTTTCCTCTCAGACCAGCTGCTCAAATTTTTACAGACCACTTGTCTTGTCTTATGAAGTAGATAAAATGTTAGCTAGGTTGAAAAGTGAAAACAGCATCTTATAGAGCATTGTAAGGATTTAGTCTACATATTCTAGAATTTTCCTTCTCTCTTGATTTTTTTTTTTCACTTTTTCCCCTTTTATTTGAAATGATATTGATTTGAGGCAGATACGTATATGCATTTTTATCAAATACATACTCATGATATCTACCCCTGTGATGATTTTCAGCTTATAAGATGTGTCCAAATAGAACTTTTTTTTTTGGGTAAATAGTCCAAATAGTACTATAAAACCATGACCCTCCCGTCTGATTCATTGTTTGAAAAATATTCAACCGTTTATCACAGAGAAATGATTAAATTTTGACTTCGACATGGTAATTTCCATCCGAGGATGATGAGTCCGTCACATATAATTGATCCAAGCCATTCAAACCATAAAGCCTAGTAGATTATGCGCCCAGCCAAATCTCTTTTTATCCATTTAGATTTATACCACTAGATCAATTTATATGGAAAAAAGGAATTTATTTAGTCACCAACGTAAAGAGTTGGTCGAGTGGCTTAATGTGCGGGTTTGCTCCCATTTCTTTTATTTGAAATTGCCTCAATCTAATTTGCTTGATGTGCATTTATGTTGATTATCAAGAGCCTTTGGAGATGATTCTTTCCGTATATATATAAACAACTTTTTTTTTTATTTATAATGGAGCATGTTCTAGTTCTTTGGGCCGGACTAATCCTTACGGGTCCAAGGGGAGTCAGACAAATCTCCCGTGGCTCCAATGTGGTACTATAGTTTCAAACCCTTGACCTACGGAAGCAAACCGTAGTCTTAAGCTATAGAAAAGCTCTTATCGATAAATTAGGACTCCCAAATTTCATGGCACGTAAGCTAATGTAGGCGTGAAAACTATACCGTGCCGGTAAAGGGTCAGGCAGTGCCGTGGCGCAGGGAACCTGGCTCGCATGGAAACCTGCTCCTGCAGCATTAGATGATGGATGGCAAGGGAGTCCTGCATGTGCCCATATTAAAATAATCTCAGTGGAATTTTTCCTGCGGATGTCAGCCGCATGGGATTTTCCAACGTCAGCCTGTGATTTTCATTATGTACGAATACGCCGCAGAACGATGGTGTGGACACAAAATTTCGAGCAGCCCAACGTTTGAAGGATTCTCCTTTCGGGCGATCTCATCACATGTTCGCAGATAGAAAATATTTACATGCATCCATCTCTGAGTATTGCGAGGAAAGACACCTTCTTTTTTGAATTATTAAAATAGATGTCCCTCGTTACAATAGTGAGAGATGGATGTGCTTAAATATCCCCATTCACAGGTTATCCATTTGTTCTGGATGTATTCAATTGTACATGAACATGTCTATCTTTTTGTACACCGAAGAGGCTCATCATCGTACAATCCAAAATCATGGCCCATCAATGATAAAAGTGAAAATACAGGCTACAACGAGGGTGAATGAATGTTACGACTTTTGACCATTTCATGGAAGACGCACACGTGAGCTTAACTTTAAGCACAAATTGTTGCGTTCTCAAGTGGGAAAAGTCGAGATCCAACGGCTGGTAACAGCTCTCTTTACCAAAAGCTCATCCTAACCGTTAATAAATTGCAAATGCTTCTTCTGTGAAACTGTCCCTGTTTGTTTCACGATCACCGACTCCACCAGCTACATATCTCTTTCTCTCACATGCCCTTCCCACCACCACATGTGTAATACCAGACGGAGCACCAACGTGACGGACCCTTCTGCTTCTAGAACAACTACCTCCTCCCGCCGCCGCCTCCGCACTCCTCCCAGCTCCGCTCCAACCTCCTCCTCCACCACCACCGCCTCTTCCACCTCCAGATTCACCACAGACACCAGCAGCGCCGCCGAAGCCTCCGCCTCCAGAACCTCCGCGGCCTCCAGCTCCACCTCCCTCGCAGGCATTCGCTCCTCACTCCCCGAAAACCCTCTCATCTACTCCTTCTCCGAGATCGCCTCCGCAACCAACAACTTCCTCGGGAAGCGCCTCACCTCCTCCTCCTCCTCCGCCTGGCGCTGCTCTCTCCGCGGCAAGGACGTCGCCGTCTTCCAGCGAAAGCTCCACCGCGGCCTCCTCGACCTCCGCCCCCTCCTCTCCTCCCTCTGCAAGAGCCACCACTCCTCCATCATCCCCCTCCGCGGCGCCTCCCACACCCCCGACCACATCTACCTCGTCTACGACTTCGTCTCCGGCCCCTCCCTCTCCGACTCCCTCCGCAACCCCAACAACCCTAATTTCACCATCCTCAACACCTGGCTCTCCCGCCTCCACATCGCCGCCGATGTCTCCTCCGGCCTCCACTACATCCACCGCTCCTCAGGCCTCGACCTCCTCATCCACAACCACCTCAAATCCTCCTCCATCATCGTCTCCGATCCCCACCTCCACGCCAAGATCTGCCACTTCGGCACCGCACAATTGACCGGAGAATTGCCCGATTCCGACCCCCATCCGCCCCAATCCTCCTCCTCTGCTTCCACCTCTGCTTCCACCTCTACTTCAACGAAGGGATCTAAGAGTAGTGAAATGAAGATGAAAGGGACCGTTGGATACATGGCCCCGGAGTTTTCAAGGGCTGGGATCGTTTCTCAAAAGACAGATGTCTACGCATTTGGTGTCGTTTTGTTGGAGCTGTTGTCAGGGCAAGAGCCGATGAAACATCGCTACGACAAGACGACAAAGGGCATCGTGACGACATCTGTGATTGAGAGTGCGAGAGAGGCGATTCGGGAGTCGGAATCCGACCGTAACGACGGGAGGTTGAGGCAGTGGGTCGACAGGAGGTTGAGAGATTCGTATCCTGTGGAGGTTGCCGAGAGGCTGATACGTGTCGCGCTGGATTGCGTCCACGTGGAGGCTGATAAGCGGCCGGATATGGAGCGGGTGGTTGGGAAGGTGTCGAAGATGTATATGGAGTCGGAGCGATGGGCGGAGAAGCTGAAGCTTCCAACCGATTTCTCCGTTTCGATGGCGCCTCGTTGAGTCGAGTCAGAATCTCCAACTCGGTGAGGGCCACATTTGAAATCATGACCGTTCAAAATTCATCTGGATACCTTTATTTATTAAGATTGGGGTCCCACAGTTTCAAAGGTGGGACCCACTGATGGATTTATTTCCGGGCTCGTCAGGTTTTTTCCTTGAATTGACGGGAGTGGATTTTGAAGATTTTTTTTTTTCTTTTCCTAATGTTCGATATTTGATTTCTTTATTAAAATGTGTGTTTGTCGGATTGGGAATTTTGGATATTGAGATTTAGGGATTTTTATATTTTATCCGGAGCTGGCATGTGTTTATCCAGAAAATTGGCATTTTGTGAAGCCACTGATACATCTGCAAATAATCCTATGGTCTTGAATTGGCAATAACTTTGAATCAGTTTGATCCTGTAAAATTAATTAACGATGCATTATCATCACCAACAAAGCCTTATCAGGGCATTCTAAATTATATATATACATTATATCAGTGTTTAAATTTTCTTAATTTTATATCATTTGAAAAGCAAACCTACGTCAATAATACACTCAAGGGTCAATAATACACTCAAGGTTCAATGGTGTTGGCATCTTAGTATCACACGTGTCCATGAATATACGTGCCTCGGTCTTCAAGTTAGAAAGAATTGTTGGAAGCATTGGGTTGGTCATTTAGCCTAATAGCCACTGGCCCATGTTGGTCCTTCACCAATCCAAAGTTGGCATTAGAGCCGCTGCCTAACTTGATTCAATAGTTGGATTCTGACCAAACCATTTGATTTTCATTGATGGCGACAGTGAGCTGCATTTTGCATTGACGATATAGAGGTTTTAAATTAAGATGGCACATTGAAAGCAATATTACAATCTTCTAATCTCAGATAAACACTTAGGCAGGTCATACATCCTACATTGTGATTGCGTCCAAATCATGAACTTATCCTACAGATGATGAGGGAATACTGCTGCCAAGAGATGAATTGTCCTTTTTCCAACGCACGAGCCCCTTCATTTCACACTACTTTTTGTTTGGCGAACATTGAGAAAAGAGAGGAGGATTGTGTCATCAAAGTAGAGACGTGAAAACATTATCTTTTGAATAGATTATAGGAAAATTTGCAAACTGTCTTCTTTTTTCTTTTGCAATTTATAAATAATCACCTGCCTTTTCCATTTTCAAATGACTAACTTCAGTTTTTCAATTATCTTACAACAATGACCTCGATCAGCAGTCCAGGGGCAGACATATATAATTACTTCTTTTTTTGGACTTCATTGGAGTCTCTACTTTACTCTCCAATGGAAGCTTGTCTACTTCTCCTCTATTTCTAAAACTTGGCTGAAGCACCTCACAAAGGCAATAAGGGGAGCTCTAATGGAGTCTCCACACTCACCCCTCCAGAATTACTCCACCCTTCACATCTTCTATCTAGCTTCCTGGGGATCAGTGTCGTTTATAAACTTTTTGGTGTGGTCCCCATTGTGGCAACATAAAATATCTCCCGCTAGAAGGAGTCTTTCTTGACGAGCAAGTATTGATGAGAGCTTCTTATGGTTGCTTTGTGAACGAGCGTTTGCTTATGATATTGACCATTAATACAAGAATATTGAATTATTCGGATCATGAATTAGGAACCACAAAACCACAGAAAACTCAATTTAAATTTTTTGAATTTTTATTTACATAAATCAAACTCAAACTTATTTAAAATTCAATCTTTTCTAACATATCTAACACTATCATGCAATCACATCGTCCTTTTGAGAAAAGATGTGCAACTGATCATATTACATCAACTCTTTTGGTGTCTAGCCAAAATGTCCTTCAAGCTTTTACTAATAATGATCCTATCTCTATAGATTTTGTTTTTATCACATTCTACTCTTTTTGAGTCTTCTAGTGCCGATGCCCCACTTGATTAGTTGTTATGATTATTTTTAGAGGTTTTGGATCATGTAACTTGATTAGACATGCGAATGAGAGTGGATGTTTAATTTTTATTTATAAGAAAAATTATTATAGAAGTGAAAAAAGCAGGACCATAGCAAACTTGATTGTGGGATCGCTGCGAAATGAGATGTAGAAATTGTAAGGGTCCACTTTTATTAATCAATCCTTTTTGGAAACATCTCAAAAGCATAAGATAAAGAAATATATATTTGTAAAAAAAATACAAATTTATTTAAAAATCAAAACTCAAACTATAATTTAGAATTCAAACTTTCCTCACAAACCAAACACTTTCAAACTATTGAAAGAAATATATGATCGTAAAAAAAAAAAAAAAAAAGTCATTGCTAGTCCTGTTTCATCGGTATGAACTATGAAGAAGTGGGAATAAGTCTACTAGGGAGTATACCAAATGGGTCTTTGTGTTACACCCTAACCCAAGATAATCGTGATTAAGGCTAATTAATTAAGATTAATGCTAATTGAGCATGAATAATTGGGTTAATGAAGGTTAAAGATCAAAGAGAGACAAATTAGTCTGAAATGATGCATTAAGCATAATGGAATGGATTTGAACGTAATTGATTTGGTTTTAAAATGAGTTTAGACTCAAACAAGGTAAGCTAAGGACTTTTCCTTAAATACGAGTTTACACGTATTTCGTCGGATACGGAAATTCTTGATACCAATGTGTGTATCTCGAGTAGTACGTTAACTTTCGTAATAGGCGCATTTCCATTTGACCTCAAATGAACCAAACAAGGCTACATTTGACTCAAAATGTAATAATGGTAAATGGGAGGGGGTTTGAATGTAATAGAGCTGTATATTAGAATGAAATGACTTCATTCGTTCATTCCACCACAACCGAGCCCTAGCCAGCCTTTTCTCTTCTTCTCCTTCCATTTTCTCTCCATTGGGTGTGAAGATTGGAAGCTTTGCCAAGTGATTGGAGTGGAGTGGACTACTCCATCCATCTTCATCTTCTTCATCCAGCCATTTTCGCCATTGTTGAAGTGTAGAACTTGGAAGAGAATCCAAACTCTCTTTTGCTTGGAGCTACAAGTAAGTAGATGTTCCTTCCTTGGGATTTCCAAGTTCTATTGAGTAGTGAGGGAAGGTTTCTAGCATAAATAGCTTAAGGGTCGTGCATTTTCATGTTTTCATGGAGTTAGCGTTTCATTTGGGCGTTTTTCATCTCAAAGCAAGTTGAGCAAGAGGACTTTGAGTGCATTGACTACAAGAGGCAAGTATAAACCTTTCTTGTGCTAGTATTGATTATTGTAGAAGTTTCTATAATTTCTATAGATTGATGAGAAGTGATTCATGAATATTCGGAGTAGTATTATGAATAGATGATGAATGAAGGGAAAATGTGAGATTCCAATGGTTATTCCCAACAGACATACCCTTTCTAAGACTGTTAGATTATTGAAATGAAGGGAGTTCAAGGAACTCATCCTTAGAAAATCTACTTCAGAACTTCTGAAGCTCAAAAAAAGGGATTTTGGGTGAGTTTCGGCTAGCCGTGAGGCTAACCGTGAAGCCAACCGCCGGAATCTATAAAATGGGTGAGCTTCTGGAAAGCTAACCGCCATATTTCGGTTAGCCGAAATCCATATTTCGGTTAGCCGAAATCCAAATTTCGGCTAACCATGAGGTGACCGCGACCTGACCGAAATTGAGTCAAAATTTCCTGTCAAAAAGACAGCTTCTAGAAAGCTAACCGTTAAAATTCGGTTAGCCGAAATTTCAGCGAGGTAACCGTAAGGTGACCGAAAAATCGAGCCAAAAATGTCAGCTTCTGGAAAATTGACCGTGAGCTGACCGCCGAAATTCGGCTAGCCACCAAGTAGATTTCGACTAGCCGCCGACCTAGTTCGGCTAACTGCCGGGTAACCGCCAAGCTGACCGATATTGGCCAACATATTAATTATGAGTGAAAAATTCCAGTGAATTTTGGATTTTTACGTAAGTTTGGAGCACTCCTTATGAGTATAAATGCTCCCTGGATTAGTTCAAAAGTCAATCATGAAGTAAAGTGAAACTGTTAAGAATTAAGGGTAATGAAGGAAGAATTGCATAGTTAATTGATTGTGGTCTAAACTTCCATGGGTGTTAACTACGGACATTATAATGCGCATATCAAATATATAAATGTGATGCTCATCAAGAATAACACGTGCATTGGTAACCATTAGTTATACCTATAAGGTTGTTTAAGATCGAGATAGCGTTAAATAGAAATATGATTGATTATCAAGTCCCTCATTGTAACACTATGTCCCAATCTAATGAGATTGGCATCATTATTTTCTCTTCCCTTGTTATGAAGGGAATATTAGAACTGAATTGAATCCAGAAATGGATTGCTCACTGAAAAGTATTGACCCTTGAGTCTTGCACTACCTAGCTATTGTTTTAGAACTTTAAATGAGTTCAATGAATGAATAAATGAGACAAATGTCTAATCCTACTGCGGTAGATGGTTTTGGGGGCGTTCCGGAGCTTCGTGGTGATGCTAGTTGTCCCTGGCCCGGACACTAGTAAGTCCCACTAAATTCCGATCGTATCATATGGGTATTGATCGATGCCTTCCATTTGAAAGAAGAATCATTCATTTGAGGGAAGATGGTAAATGAAATGAAATGAATGTTATGGTAGTGACCACCTTGTACATGTCTACAAGATCGACTTTTGTGTCTATATACAGTTATTGTCTAGAATTGGAATTGTAATTAATGGACTGAATGAATTTAGTTTATGGACTAATAAGCTATTGCAAGAATTGTTTATGCATTGCTGAACCGTCGTGTTCACTAATGTTATTGATGGCATTACAGGCTCGTTTACCCCTGCCGGTGCAGCAGCGCCCCAGGCGAGAGCGGAGGAGTCCGCTCAGGTTCCTCCAGGAGGACTAAACGAGTGGAATGGCCGGGTTACCATTTGATATTGGTGTCCAAGTGCAAAACAGAGATTGGAACATTTTGAGAGAATGTTAAGGAAAATGTTTTGAGAGTTTATTCTTTTGTATAATCATTTTGGTATGCAATTAATTGACACTGTACCATGTTTTGGACATGCACTAACTGACAAGTAAATGGTTCAAATGATACATGTATAAAGGACATTATTTTGTATACATGTAAATCGTAAATTTGATATTGTCAAATGTAAATGTTTCCGCATATTTGTGTATTTGACAAGTTTATTGAGATTGTTATCTCTTGTGGATTTCGTTTTAACTTCGGTTAATTCGGAATTTGCGGGAGTAAGTATGGGTTCACGGCTCGGGGTTACCGGATCTCGGGCTCGGGTCGTGACACTTTGTCAAAATTCTTAGAGAATGGATTCATTTAGGTAATAAAATTAATTGGTTGTCTAGAGCTTAAGGATCTTCCTACACTGTGTGTTCTACAGACTAGCAGCCTTCTAATAGAGCTAAGTTGATTTTCTATAAATATATATATAGAGTTAAGTTGATCTTTGTGGACCGCATCAAAGGTATGATTCTGTCTTTCCAACGGTTATGATTTCCCTACTCTTCATTCTATTTTGCTTTGTTTGGATTTGGCTTAATAGCTCTCTTCTTCTATGTATAGTCTCTCTTTTTTCCTTTTTATATATGTAACCTTTTGGTGGCTCCCCTTTTTTCTCCTTTTCAATACAAATTAACCTTAAAGAAGAAGAAGAAGGAAAAAAAAAAAAAACGACTCCTTGCCCACAAATATCGAGAATTCTTCTAGCTTGGTTGTCTTGCAAGTGTATTTGCCTTGATGTGTTTCTATACCACATGAAAAATCACATTGCAGATCTGTAAGGTCCCGTCCCGAGTTAATCGAGATTAACTCTAGTTAATTGAATTTAATGCTAGTTAATCGTGTTTAACTAGTTTAATGGTAATTGATGACTAAACTCAATGAGATTAGTTCCAAATGAATGTAATGATCGGATAATGAAAAGATTAAGTGAATTGATTATGCTTAAGGCTAATTAACTGCGGTTAATTGAGCTAATAATAGTCTATGACCAAATGATATGGAATAAGCCTCAAATGAATGAATTGGGCTTAATGGAATAGTAGAGAACAGAATTCCATAGTTTAAATGGAGTTTTAAACTCAAACATGGGAATAAAGGACTTTTGTGTAAATACTTATTTTCGCGTATTTCGTTGAATACGGAAACTCGTGATACCAACACGTGTATCTCGACGAGTACGTCAACTTTCATAATAGGCTCGAAGTCGTTTGACGAGAATCCGGTCAAATGACCCTTCATTTGACTTAAATTGTAATTTAGTGAAGTAGTTGGGTTTAAATGCAATTACTTAGCTTATATAAGCTAAAAGAACCCTAATGAGATCATTATCTCATTTTCAAAGCTTTCCAAACCCTAGGCACCTTTCTTCTTCCTTTTTCCTTTTCTTTCCTTCCAATCTCACTCAATCAAGAGGTAAACAAGGGGTTTGTAAGTGTTTGCAAGGAGCTTACATCCTTCACTTCATCTTCCCCAACTTCGTTTTCAAATTGTGAAAGTGTGAAGCTTGGAATGATGTGAGAGGCGTTCCGGAGCCTCGTGGAATGCTAGTGCTCTCTGATCAAGACACTGGAAAATTTCCACCATATGTGATAAGTCATGTAATGAAAAGTGAAACAATCTTGAAGCCTCGGCCCTGAATGGTTCGCCCTTCCGCCTTGTGCTTAATTAAATTGAATAAAGGAGAATGAAATAAATCCTGAAGCCTTGGCCATGAACGGTTTGCCCTTCCGCCTTGTGCTTAAACAGAAAGACACGAAATGAAACGAAATGAATTGACATAGCTATGTGTTATGAAACTGTATTAATTGATATAGGATTATTGCGTTCTTGCATTGATAAATGCTTGTATAGAATTGATAGATACTATGAAAATCATGAAAATGCATGTATCTTGTTGAACCGTCGTGTTCACGTGTTATTGATGATGTTACAGACCCAGATGCCCGTGTCGGTCCTGCTGAGGCCGCGCCGCCTGCGGAGGAGGCCCGTCCGTTACCTCGAGGAGGTTTAGCGGAGTGGGCGTAGTCGGAGGGCGATATAAATGAATTCTTTTGGACAAATACTTTTGTAATAGTTAGTTTTGAGGTGTATATAGATACCAACTGCATTGTATTTTAAATGTGCAGTGTTGGTGTAGTGAATAGTGATGTTATGTATATGAACTTTACTTTTGGTGTAAAGTTACTTGTAGTCAATGTATGTATACATGTTTTCCGCACAATGTACATTGACAGGTGTTATGTTTTGATATCCCTTGTGAGTCTTGTCTTAACTTCGGTTAATTCAGGATTTACGGGAGTAAGTATGATCATCGCGACTCGGGGTCTATCCGAAGTAATCAGATCTCGGGCCCGGGTCGTGACATACTTATTGTATGGTATCAGAGCCTAGTAGAGAACTAGGTCAAGGAACTTTTAAAAGACTTAGTACAACTAAGAACGAAGTGAGGAACGTTATTGATAGGACGAATCCAATCTTGGATTTGTATTTATTGCTTTCACTATATGTGATATAAATGTCATGGAAGTGTAAAGATGTATATCTTACCTTCCATATTGTTTACAGCATGGCTTCTGGATCCGGGAGTGATGACGTCGTAGACGTTACTGTCAATGACGGTACTACACCTCCTCCCCCAGCATCGGGTACTGATGCTCGATTTGCTGCTATTCTGGAGCAATTAACCAGAAGCAACGAACAGATCGCTAAGAGTCATGAAGCTCAACTAGGTATGCAAACCCAAATGGCTTCTATGTTGCAAGTACAGAGTCAGATACAGGCTCAAATGCAAGTTCCACCTGTACAATCAGCCCAACCATCTCATGTTGAGACCCAAGTAGTATTGCAGCACAAAGATACGGACCCTCATCCTATCTATGAGCGGTTTCGTAAGAGGGGAGCCACAGAGTTTCAAGGGACTGAGAACGTGATACAAGCTGATGAGTGGCTAGAACACATTGAAGATGTGTTTGAAACGGTCGTCTGCACTCGCAGGCAGAGAGTGTTGCTCACCTCTACCATGTTTAGAGGGGGAGCGAATACGTGGTGGAAAAGTGTCAAGGACACATTTAAAACCATGACCACACCGGACGTTTGGGAGACTTTCAAGAAACAATTCCAAAGAAAGTTTATCCCCGAGCATGTGCAGCAACAAAAGGAATCAGAGTTCCTACACTTGAGGCAAGGTCAAATGATCGTAGCTACCTATGTCCATACCTTCTTGCAGTTGTCCAAGTATGCTATAGATTTGGTGGATACCAAGGAGAAGAAGGTTAAGAGATTCCTCATTGGGTTGAACCCCGATTACAAAGCGATCGTAATGGCTGGACAGAAGCCTACGACGTTTGATGATGCCGTAGACAGGGCATAGACCGCTGAGGAAATTCAGAGAGAGAGAGATAGAGAGGCTGTGAACACCAAGAGAAGTGGTGACTCCTGGTTTAAGAAAGGAAGACAGTCTAGAAATAAGAAACAAAAGCAGAAATTCATTCCTAGGAATGAGAGAAGAGAGAATCTGTCAGTCTGTGAGACTTGTGGCAAAGGTCACCGGACTGAGCTATGTTGGAGGAATACTGGAGCCTGCTTCGTCTGTGGTTCGTTGGAACACAGAATGGCACAGTGTCCAAGAGCTAGGAGGGATGATAGAGCTCCGTACCAGTATCCTGCGCAGGGTCAAGCAGCACTTCCTGCTCCCCTGCAGAGGTTAGCCTTACCAGCTCCTCCTCCTAGACCACAGCAACAACAGCAACCACAACCACAACGTCAAGGCCAGTAGCGTCAGTGGCAGAGACAGCAACCGAGACAGCAGCAGCAGCCAAACAGGCCACAGATGGCTGGGATGGCTTATGCTGTCAACAGAGAATAAGCTGATGTTGCCACGAATGTGGTTGAAGGTACAATTTTTGTAGATAATAGACCTGCAATTGCATTGTTTGATCCCGGTTCCACACACTCATTTGTAGCACCCGCATTTGCTGGTAGCATGCAAAATCGGATCATGCAATTGTCTTATGATTTTACTGTGTCATTGTCTTATGATTTTACTGTGTCTACTCCTTTAGGGAGTAAAGTAGTGTGTAAATTATATGTTCCACAATGTACTATTAGAATTGGAGATGTATCAATGCCAGCTGATCTGGTGATACTACCTATGAATGATTTCGATGTGATTTTCGGCATTGATTGGCTTGCGAAGTACATGGCTTGTTTAGACTGTTTCCGCAAAGTCATCACCTTTAGGGTGGATGAGGCCAGTGCCAGTGTACTCTTTGAGGGAGTTCAGAAGAAGTACGACACCAGGCTTGTTTCAGCACTTAAGGCTGAACGTATGATGCGTAGTGGTTATGAAGGCTACATCGCATTCATTTCAGAGAAGAAGCCTGTACAAGAATTGCGAAATATTCTTGTAGTCTGTGAATTTCCAGACGTGTTCCCGGATGAAGTGCCAGGTCTACCTCCAGCTAGGGAAGTGGACTTTACCATAGAACTTGTGCCCGGTACTGCACCAATATCGAAGGCACCGTATCGGATGGCACCATCAGAGTTGTATGAGTTGAAGAAGCAGATACAAGATTTACTTGACAAAGGTTTTATCAGACCTAGTGTCTCGCCATGGGGCGCGCCTGTATTATTTGTGAAGAAGAAAGATGGTATCCTGCGGATGTGTATCGATTATAGGCAGATAAATCAAATGACAATCAAGAACAAGTATCCACTGCCTAGGATTGACGAGTTGTTTGATCAACTCGTGGGTGCATCATATTTCTCCAAGATTGATCTCCGATCTGGTTATCATCAGATTCGAGTTAAGGATCGGGATGTGCAGAAGACTGCATTCAGGACTCGTTACGGTCACTACGAGTTTTTCATTATGCCTTTTGGTCTAACCAATGCACCTGTAGTGGGTGCATCATATTTCTCCAAGATTGATCTCCGATCTGGTTATCATCAGATTCGAGTTAAGGATCGGGATGTGCAGAAGACTGCATTCAGGACTCGTTACGGTCACTACGAGTTTTTCATTATGCCTTTTGGTCTAACCAATGCACCTGTAGTGTTTATGGCTTTAATGAATAGGGTGTTTGCTCCCTTCCTGGACCAGTTTGTGGTAATCTTCATTGATGACATCCTGGTCTATTCAGAGTCAGAGGTTGAGCATTCACGTCATTTGAGGACAGCCTTGAAAATACTGAGAGAGAATCAATTATATGCAAAACTCGAGAAGTGCGACTTTTGGTTGCAGCAGGTTGCATTTCTAGGTCATATCATTTTCGAAGATGGACTAGCGGTTGACCCAGCTAAAATTGAAGCAGTTACCAATTGGCAGAGCCCGAAGAATGTGCCAGAAGTAAGAAGTTTCTTGGGATTGTGTCAGGTCTCGTCCCGAGTTAATCAAGATTAACTCTAGTTAATTGAAATTAGTGCTAGTTAACCATGTTTAACTAGTTTGATAGTAATTAATGACTAAACTCAATGGATTTAGTCCCAAATGAATGTAATGATCGGATAATGAAAAGATTAAGTGAATTGGTTATGTTTAAGGCTAATTAACTGAGGTTAATTGAGCTAATAATGGTTTATGACCAAGTGATGTGACATAAGCCTCAAATGAATCAATTGAGCTTAATGGAATGGTAAAGAATGGATTTGCATGGTTTAAATGGAGTTTTAGACTCAAACATAGAAATGAAGGACTTTTATGTAAATACGAAATTTCGCGTATTTCGTCGAATACGGAAACTCTTGATACCAACGCGTGTATCTCGACGAGTACGTCAACTTTCATAATAGGTTCGAAGTCGTTTGACGAGAATCTGGTCAAATGACCCTTCATTTGACTTAAATTGTAATTTAGTGAGATTCATGGGCTTGAATGCAATTTATTAGCTTATATAAGCTAAGAGAACCCTAATGAGATCATTATCTCATTTTCCAAGCATTTCAAACCCTAGACTCATTTCTTTCTTTCTTTTCTCTTCTTTCCTTCCAATCTTACTCAATCAAGAGGCAAACAAGGAGTTTACAAGAGTTTTCAAGAAGCTTTCATCCTCTACTTCATCTTCCCCAGCTTGGTTTTCAAATTGTGAAAGTGTGAAGCTTGAAATCGAGGTTTTCTTCTTGGAATCAAGCTCAAGAAAGAGGTTTTCATCCATTCAACCTTCACAAGAGGCAAGTACTTATGCATTCTTATGATTTATAGTGTTTTAGAGATGTTGGAGTCTATTTGACTCAATTTCGGGAAGTTTTGCTTCAGAAAATCAGAAGTTCAGAACTGAACTTCTGAGCATGTGTCGGTCAGCCGACACCTGACCGACAAGCTAACCGACAGCTCTGGGAGTTGTCTCGGAGAGTTTCAGCTCTCTGGAATTCTGACCGACATTGTGTCGGTCAGCCTACATGGTAGTGTCGGTCGACCGACAGGTCAACCGACGGACTAACCGACAGATCTGAAATCTGTCTCAGTGAATTCCAGCTCTCTGGAATTCGAACCGACGATAGGTCGGTCAACCGACATGGTATCTTCGGTCAGCCGACACCTGACCGAGGCCTGACCGACAAATGTATCAGAGGATGGATTGGAAATCCAGCTTCTGGAACTTGAACCGACAAAGTGTCGGTTAACCGATAGGTCAACCGACGTTGTATGGTCGGTCAGCCGACAGGCCAACCGACAGCTGAGATGAACTCAGAGAAGATTATGGAAATGAAGCCTAGTTTGTACAGGCTATTCCATGCTGATGTCTAAGCCTACATAGGTGTTAGCGAAGGTCGTCTCAATGTACAAATCCAATATATAAAGTGATATTCATCAAAAATAACATGTACATTGGATAACTAACGCTTCACTCGTTTGTCTGGCTTAGAAGTATGAATAGAATTGATAAGGAATGAATAGAATCCATGAAGTGACACAGAGGTGAACTTCGTTGACATAGTGAACGTCATTGACATAATGCACGAAATGACAGAATACATGAATTGAATTAATGAAATGAAATGAAATGAATAGTCACTAAAGGTGACAGTAACTTGAATGAATGAATAATTCCTGCTGCAGTAGATGTGAGGGGCGTTCCGGAGCCTCGTGGAATGCCAGTGCTCTCTGATCAAGACACTGGAAAATTTCCACCATTATGAAAAGTCATGTAATGAAAAGTGAAACAATCTTGAAGCCTCGGCCATGAATGGTTTGCCCTTCCGCCTTGTGCTTAATTAATGTGACTAAATGAAAATTGAATAATCTTGAAGCCTAGGCCATGAATGGTTTGCCCTTCCGCCTTGTGCTTACACTGCTTCCGTTGGAAGACACGAAATGAACGAAATGAACGAAATGAAAGGATATGATTGACATAGATATTTGTTATGGAATTGAAATAGGTTATATAGAACTGTTAAGTTCTTTTATTGTAGAACTGTTTAAGTTCTTACCTTATTGAATTCTTGTATAGAATTGTTAAAGAATTGTTAGATAACATGAAGAATCATGAAAATGCATGTATCTTGTTGAACCTTCGTGTTCACGTGTTATTGATGATATCACAGGCCCAGATGCCCGTGCCGGTCCTGCCGAGGCCGCGCCGCCTGCGGAGGAGGCCCGTCCGTTACCTCCAGGAGGTTTAGCGGAGTGGGCGTAGTCGGAGGGCGATTGTAAATGAATAGTTTTGTAATAGAGAATTTTGGATTGTGATTAAATACCAACTGCATTGTATTTTAAGTGTGCAGTGTTGGTTTTAGTGGGCTGTAAATTTGTATAAGGGAACTTTACTTTCGTGTAAAGTTAATTGTAGTCAATGTATATATACATGTTTTCCGCACATTGTACATTGACAGGTATTGTGATTTGATATCCCTTGTGAGTCTTGTCTTAACTTCGGTTAATTCAGGATTTACGGGAGTAAGTATGGTTCCGCGACTCGGGGGTCCGTCCGAAGTAATCAGATCTCGGGCCCGGGTCGTGACAGATTGGCAGGCTATTATAGGAGGTTCGTCAAGGACTTCGCAAGGATAGCATCGCCATTAACGAAACTGACTCGTAAGAGCTCTTCCTTTGAATGGAATGATGCATGTGAGTCTAGTTTTCGAACCTTGAAGCAAAAGTTGATTTCAGCCCCAATCTTGTCTTTACTCGACGGAAGAGGAGGATTTGAGATTTACTCAGATGCCTCGGGTATTGGCTTGGGATATGTATTGATGCAGAATGGTAGGGTGATTGCCTACGGTTCGCGTCAGTTGAAGGAACATGAAAAGAATTATGCCACACATGATTTAGAGCTCGCGGCGGTTGTATTCGCATTGAAGCAATGGAGGCATTACCTGTATGGAGAGACTTTTGAAGTCCATTGTGATCATAGAAGCCTTCAGTATCTATTCACTCAGAAAGATATTAATTCGAGGCAACGTCGTTGGTTAGAGCTAATCAAGGACTACGACTTTCCATTCAAATATGTACCTGGAAAGGGTAATGTCGTGGCTGATGCTTTGAGTCGGAAATCAGCTGACTTGGCATCGTTAGTTGGTGAGTGGGACATGATCGAAGAATTCAGAGATCTGGATGTGGCTATTGAAATGATAGACAGTAAAGTGATGCTTGCAGCAATGTCTGTCTTTGAACCAATGCTTATCACGGAGGTCAAAGCTAGGCAATTTCAAGACCTTGATTTGGTAAGGATTAAAGATAACCTTGCCACTAAGTCAGATTTCGTGTTAGTAGAGGGAGTTCTGTATTTTAGAGACAGATTATGTGTCCCAGCTCAAGAAGATCTTAAGCAAGCTATAATGTTTGAAGCTCATCACACCAGATATTCTATGCATCCTGAAAGTACAAAGATGTACAGGAATCTGAAGGATAGATTCTGGTGGAATAACATGAAGCGAGGATAGCAGGTTATGTATCTTCCTACTTGACTTGCCAGCGTGTAAAAGTTGAGCACTGGAAACCACCGGGATTGCTTCATCCACTGAAAATCCCTAAATGGAAATGGGAACACATTACGATGGACTTTGTATCGGGTTTACCGAGGATGAGGAAACAGCACGATGCCGTATGGGTGATCGTTGACCGTCTTACAAAGTCTGCGCACTTCATTCCAATCAGAAAGGATATAGGATTCAGTGAGATGTCTAAACTGTTTGTCAAAGAAGTGACTCGATTGCATGGAACACCGGTCTCGATTGTCTCCGATCGGGATAGCAGGTTTGTGTCTGCATTCTGGAAGTCATTTCAAGATTCCTTTGGCACTAAACTTCAGTTTAGTACTGCCTACCATCCATAGACAGATGGGCAGTCAGAAAGGACTATACAGACTCTGGAAGATTTGCTTCGTGCCAGTGTGATTGATTTTGGGAGTGATTGGGATGACCATTTAGCTTTGTGCGAATTTGCGTACAACAACAGCTATCACTCCAGCATTGAGATGGCACCATTTGAGGCATTGTATGGTCGGAAGTGTAGGACCCCAGTTAGCTGGGAAGAAGTTGGAACTCGGAGTTTCCATGGTCCTACGATTATTGCTGAAACAGCAGAGAAAGTCCAGAGAATACAGGAAAGGCTAAAAGTTGCTAGATCACAGCAGAAGAGCTATGCTGACAATCGTCGGCATAATCTAGAGTTTTCAGTTGATGATTTCGTCTTTTTGAAGACTTCTCCAATGAAAAGCACTGTTCGATTCGGGCAGAAAGGGAAACTTTCCCCGAGATTTATTGGGCCTTTCAAGGTCACGAGTCGAATTGGAAATGTGGCTTATCACCTAGACCTCCCATCAGAACTCTCCGGTATTCACAATGTATTTCATGTTTCTATGCTTCGGAGGTATGTGCATGATCCTTCACATGTCATTCGTCATGAAGAGATCGAAGTGTTGCCTAACACCACATATGTTGAGAAGCCAATTCAGATCATAGATACAAAGGAGGCAGTTCTGCGTACTAGAACGATCAAGTGGGTCAAGGTACTTTAGGATCACCATGAACCTAATGAAGCCACATGGGAACTTGAGGAGCAAATTGCTCATAAATATCCCGAACTATTCGTTCAGGTAATTTGAATTGAATTGATTTAATTGGTTTATATTGATTTGAATTGCATTCGGAGGACCGAATGGTTCAAAAAGTTGGGATAGTTGTAAGGTCCCGTCCCGAGTTAATTGAGATTAACTCTAGTTAATTGAATTTAATGCTAGTTAATCGTGTTTAACTAGTTTAATGGTAATTAATGACTAAACTCAATGAGATTAGTTCCAAATGAATGTAATGATCGGATAATGAAAAGATTAAGTGAATTGATTATGCTTAAGGCTAATTAACTGCGGTTAATTGAGCTAATAATGGTCTATGACCAAATGATATGGAATAAGCCTCAATGAATGAATTGGGCTTAATGGAATAGTAGAGAACAGAATTTCATAGTTTAAATGGAGTTTTAGACTCAAACATGGGAATAAAGGACTTTTGTGTAAATACTTATTTTCGCGTATTTCGTTGAATACGGAAACTCGTGATACCAACACATGTATCTCGACGAGTACGTCAACTTTCATAATAGGCTCGAAGTCGTTTGACGAGAATCCGGTCAAATGACCCTTCATTTGACTTAAATTGTAATTTAGTGAAGTAGTTGGGTTTAAATGCAATTACTTAGCTTATATAAGCTAAAAGAACCCTAATGAGATCATTATCTCATTTTCAAAGCTTTCCAAACCCTAGGCACCTTTCTTTTTCCTTTTTCCTTTTCTTTCCTTCCAATCTCACTCAATCAAGAGGTAAACAAGGGGTTTGTAAGTGTTTGCAAGGAGCTTACATCCTTCACTTCATCTTCCCCAACTTCGTTTTCAAATTGTGAAAGTGTGAAGCTTGGAATCAAGGTTTTCTCTTGGAATCAAGCTCAAGAAGGAGGTTTTTATCCATTCAACCTTCACAAGAGGCAAGTACTTATGTATTCTTGTGATTTATAGAATTTTAGAAAGGATGGAGTCCATTTGGTTCAATTCCTTGAAGTTTTGCTTCAGAAAATTTGAAGTTCAGAACTGAACTTCTGGGCGTGTGTCGGTCAGCCGACACCTGACCGACAGACTAACCGACAGCTCTGGGAGTTGTCTCGGAGAGTTTCAGCTCTCTGGAATTCTGACCGACATTGTGTCGGTTAGCCTACATGGAAGTGTCGGTAGACCGACAGGTCAACCGACGGACTAACCGACAGTTCTGGAATCTGTCTCAGTGAATTCCAGCTCTCTGGAATTCGAACCGACAATATGTCGGTAAACCGACATGGTATCTTCGGTCAGCCGACACCTGACCGAGGCCTGACCGACAAATGTATCAGAGAGTGGACTGGAGATCCAGCTTCTGGAATTTGAACCGACAAAGTGTCGGTTAGCCGTACCGTCAACCGACGTTGTGTTGTCGGTCAGCCGACAGGCCAACCGACAGCTGAGTCAAACTCAGAGAAATTATGGGAATGAAGCCTAAGACGCACAGACTATTCCATGGTAATGTCTAAGCCTACATAGGTGTAGCGAAGGTCGTCTCAATGTACAAATCAAATACATAAAGTGATATTCATCGAAAATAACACGTACATTGGATAACTAACGCTTCACTCGTTTGTTTGGCTTAGAAGTGTGCGTAGAATTGATTAGAAAGGAATAGAATCTATGAAGTGACACAGAGGTGAACTTCATCGGCATAATGCACGAAATGACAGAATGCACGAATTGAATTAATGAAATGAATAGTCACTAAAGGTGACAGTAAAGTGAATAAATGAATAATTCCTGCTGCAGTAGATGTGAGAGGCGTTCCGGAGCCTCGTGGAATGCCAGTGCTCTCTGATCAAGACACTGAAAAATTTCCACCATATGTGATAAGTCATGTAATGAAAAGTGAAACAATCTTGAAGCCTCGGCCCTGAATGGTTCGCCCTTCCGCCTTGTGCTTAATTAAATTGAATAAAGGAGAATGAAATAAATCCTGAAGCCTTGGCCATGAACGGTTTGCCCTTCCGCCTTGTGCTTAAACAGAAAGACACGAAATGAAACGAAATGAATTGACATAGCTATGTGTTATGAAACTGTATTAATTGATATAGGATTATTGCATTCTTGCATTGATAAATGCTTGTATAGAATTGATAGATACTATAAAAATCATGAAAATGCATGTATCTTGTTGAACCGTCGTGTTCACATGTTATTGATGATGTTACAGGCCCAGATGCCCGTGCCGGTCCTACTGAGGCCGCGCCGCCTGCGGAGGAGGCCCGTCCGTTACCTCCAGGAGGTTTAGCGGAGTGGGCGTAGTCGGAGGGCGATATAAATGAATTCTTTTGGACAAATACTTTTGTAATAGTTAGTTTTGAGGTGTATATAGATACCAACTGCATTGTATTTTAAATGTGCAGTGTTGGTGTAGTGAATAGTGATGTTATGTATATGAACTTTACTTTTGGTGTAAAGTTACTTGTAGTCAATGTATGTATACATGTTTTCCGCACAATGTACATTGACAAGTGTTATGTTTTGATATCCCTTGTGAGTCTTGTCTTAACTTCGGTTAATTCAGGATTTACGGGAGTAAGTATGATCATCGCGACTCGGGGTCTGTCCGAAGTAATCAGATCTCGGGCCCGGGTCGTGACAAGATCACACCTAGGCACTACTCAGAAGTACCAAAAACAGCTGACATTACCATACAATTACCTTTACAAAATCCACTTTCCAGTGTTACACATCATACTTCTGTTTGTTGCCTTCAATTTGTTGGAAAATTTCAAATGTTCGAAAATCTTAGTCGTTGGGAAAGTTAATTATGCATAGATCTTTCCAAAACATAGTTTTTGTAATGAGGGTTTTTGGTTGGAAAGCCACTTGGAAAATATGTGTAGTTCACCTTCCAACATAGTTCTTACTTCTTACAGTAACCAGTGTCCTTTATGCATGTCTTTAATGATATCAATATAGCCATTAGAGATATATATTGTTCAATGTCTAAAAGATTAACTATCTTGACATCCAATAATATAAGTCTCTTCTAAATTAATATAAACACCGGGAGCTTGTTTGTTTGAATAGCCATATAGCTGGAATTCATGACATAAGTAGTAAGTGAAGATCCAAGGTGAATATACAAAATACAAAATGACATCGAATAACCTCTCCTTTAATAGAATGCAAATCAAGGGATTATAAGAATGAATATCCAGCCATTACCTTGTAATTCAAGTCGTAAGAGAATCAAGGTTATACGTACATTACTATCTTATATATTCCACCCCTCACTTCGTATCATTCACACTTCACCTCTTTAATAATAATTTAGGGGGAGCTCATTTGACAATAAACTCAATTCCTATGCATTATAATGTAAACAAACAAGCCCCAAGTAAACTCTTCTTCTTCCCTCTAAATTTTTTCATGAGTTGTGTATAATTTCTTTAGTAGATCTATCCATCACAACTCCAAATTGACTACAAATTCTTATTCTAGTTGATAGAAAATTAAAGATTATGGTGGACCAACACAACCAATGGCAGCCCCTCTTCCTATTGCATGTCTGCAGATGGCCCCTCAATATAAAATAAAATAAGATAATTAAGTAGTGCTTGGCCTCCACCCCAATGAGTATTTTTTGGGTCGGCCATTGACCAGTGGGGCCTAAAATTTGTTCATTGTATCATTTTTCCTTTTTGTATTCTATCTTCCTCACCTTTAATTTGATGGTAGTAAGGATCATGCCATCATGATAAGACTCAAAATGGTAATTATAATAAATGCAATTTACTTTCTAATGACTAAATTTTATTACATTATGTTAATATTTTTTTATACTCAAATGTTCTTTTCTTCTTTCTACATGCACAAGATAGGTTGGAGATTAGTTTCTTCTAAGATTAAGAACTTGAGAAATCAAATTATTAATTAGAATTTCTGAACAGATGAGATGAGTCAAGGCTTTTAGTGAAAATCAATTTGGTCAAATGAATATCTAGTCCATTTCCTCATTCTAGATGAAGTTTGAACACCAGTGGTTATTATCATAAAGAAGTAGCCTCACAATTTAAAAATGAAATAACTGGAATGAATATTATTTTTCCAGAGACACTAAATCATTTCTTTCTTTATTTCTTTTTATCCTCATATGAAACTCCAATTGGATAGAATTGACACTCAGAGATCAGAATCCTTTTTCAGTTACAATACAGTGAAATGCTAGTTGAAACTAACTTCGTGAATTAGTGGGGGGTTTGGACATACATGTATGAATGTGTAGGTTTTTGTTACTTTTCTATTTCTTCTCTCACACTCATCTGCTGAGGTGGGAGTTTCTGCTTTAGCCCCAAGAGACGAGAAAAGTAGACTTGGTGGAAAGAAAGTCTAGAACACTTTGTATCACATCAAATTGGCAATGGAAAGTGTCCTGTGGTTGTAAAAGTCAAGAAGTCAAGGTCCACATTACCTCATAACTTTCTCTAGCACATGTTTTGCCTCCTTTTCACACATGAAAGCATCATGTTGATAGTCTTACAGAATTTTCTACGTTAGAATTGATTACACAAGTCCCCACCGGTTGGTTAGGATTCCAAATCCTTTTAGGACAGGACAGAGAGAAGTCCCTGAGCATGCTGCAAGTGCAACAATGAAAATTGTTTTTTGACATTTTTCTTTTAGTTTGTCTTTTATACATGAGATATGGAGATGAAATTCATGTGTAAGTAAAATTTGCATATAAAAATTACATTATCACGTTTGTTTGGGAGCACCATTTTCACCTAAGTGAATGTTTAATGATTTAGAGTATATATTAGAAATCTTCATTAATATCTCAAAATCTACAAGTATTTAATACATGAAACTAAACTTTTTTGGGGTTTAGTACATGAATAATAAAAAAATTGAGTGATTTGAATTCAAATTTTATAACCCATTGGGTTGCAAAAAATAAAAGACTACTGGATTTTTAAACAAGAACCCGCTACATGCATAATTTACTATCGCCCATTTAGCCGAACACAGACTTTCTTATGTATGTAAATTTTTATATAAAAACAACCTCATGCACATCTTATTTTCTGTGTAAATGAGAATGAGTACAAATGCACACTTGACCATGCGTATATTTTATGGTAAGTGCAACATTTACCTTTGTAAATGAGTGCAAATGAATGACCCCTAAATAATCTTCACTCAATTCAAAGTCATGCCTGAAGTAATGATAATTGTTCCCACAACAAATCTCAAAGAAACAAAATAAGAACAAATCTACACAAACAAGGTGGAATTGTAGCATCTCCGCCCATACCTGGGAATCGAAATGTCATAAGAATTGGACATGGAGAGTTTCTAAACCCAATGTAGTATAGCCTAAGCTTTTATCGCAAGTAGTTGTCAGCATGGAATGAGAGACACGGGGATTATGTGTTCAATCCCTAGGGACGTGTTTCTGTCCCACGCATGGTCATTTGGCATATTTCTATCCACATGCAGAGCCCCATACGTGAGAGGGGCTGTTAAGATATTTTAATATTTATTATTCTATCATCCACTAATAGCTCGAGCTTTTGGTGTTTCTGGTTATTAACAATAAATCTGCCGGATATGTTGAAATCTAAACCATTCAAAATCACTTTTTAAACACCTCTATCATACAAGACAAGTTTCACTATATTCAAAGATATGCCCAACACAAATCGCATGTGCACCCCAACCCTCTCTTTTTTCCTACAACTACAAGTCAATATTTGCAAAATGCTTGATTAGATATCTCATGAGAACTATTCTACTTATAGTTGGACTTTAATAGGTATCCAATTCAACTTGTGGGGCCTGCTGAATCCATGAATATGCATGGCTGATGGTTTGATAGGAACGATAAAATGTTATATGTATAGGAACCAAGTTTCAATTCGATTTAAAGATCATAACCATTCATTCAAAAGCATTCGATGTGAACAGGTCATATATCTTGTTCCAGCCATAAATTTGAAGGCCATTCAAATTGTTTTGATCGTCAAATGAAGGTAATTTTCAGCCACACTCTCTCTACGCAATCCCTTCTCATCAAATCATCTACAATGAAGATTTAGCTGAAGTAGGCCCTCCAAGGTGTGGTGTAGTTCAATCAATTGGACTTGATCATCCATCCAGATCTAACACAAAACATTCCTTTTGCCTTCAAAACAAAGATGCTAATCTCAGGCATGTGGGCTACATTTGGGATTAAATATTTGGCCCATAACTAAAAGGCTGGAATTGGACAACCTTCAATTCAATGAAGGGGGAAATTCTTGACCTGACTTGCCAATCCAATCCAGGCCGAGCCGGAAGTTATATGTATGGGTTGACCCATTTTCACTTTACAGTGAGAGTGAGATTTGTCAATACTTTTACTAGGCGGCCCGACCCAAACACTTCCAGACCCAACTCATTGCTTGTCTACTACCCACCAACACTGACCCAAATTCGACCTAATAATGTAGCCTTTTCCTAACCGACACACCAAACCCACCTTGTAGCTCACCTGCCCCACTTACTTAGGTCCTTTTTATTTTCAAGTGATCCATTCCATTGGTAACAAAAATTTCAACTTGGAAAATCTTCAAATGACAGACATTACACAGCATCTTCCCTCCTCATAAGTGTTCCAATGATTCCGGATTGCCTGTTTCGTTGCAACAAGGAAATACGGTTGATAGGATGAAACAGCATCTCCCTTTATCAACGCAACAGGGGATCCGGACTCATGTTCCAATAGATGGAAAATCTTCAATGAGATATTTCGCTGCTGCTTCTCCTCTCGAGTCTTCCAACTGATTGGTTTTAATTTTGTGACTTTTGGATCAAATCAGGTGGGCCACACAAGATAAACAAGTCCAATAAATTAAAGCTAGTTGCCAAGTCAAATGTCAAATGATTCGTCAAATGCATATGCATTCCAGTCTTCTCAGTCTCTTACTTTTCTTTATGAGTTCCATGTGTTTTTGCGTTTACACTACATAATCCATATGGCAGGAATTGGCACTAGGGTCTGGATCCTCTGAATCTCTTGACTTGAAAAGTATTGATGCATTGGACCCTTGATGTGTTGATTAGAACTTGGAATAAAAAGGACATGGAATGATTCATACAGCTGTTTGGGCCTCTCTTTTTTCTGAACATGTGGACCCATGTTATATTTATGGAGACCCTGACTGATCTCCTTGCATGGAAGATCCTAGTCATCCAATTTGGACGTTTTCTTTCAAGTGGAAAGTGAAATTCAAACATACCACCTAATCGTTGTTAAAATTCTTGTCCATCTCTCCTTTTGTTGAGAAGTATTCCACTCACTGAGATGGAAAGGTGAAGTGTAAGTTTGATTTTTCGATTCCTTTAGTACATTCAGAGCAGTTGAGGCTAGAAAATCTTTTTGACTTTTCTGAACTAGTCCTATTTTGAGTTTTTTAGTTTTCTCTCAAAGTTACTAGCATCCGTACACATCAAAGACTCCAACGAAGATGATGTGATATCCAAACTAATAGACTTGAGTCCGGATCTTTTAAGTGTCTCACCCACGTTCTCACCAGCTAACCGAGTTGAACTTCATGGTGGATCTGTTTATAAATTTTACTCTTAATAGAATTTGATTCCACCGTAAAAACAAACATATAAAAACTCGAGACAAGTTGAAGCTCGAACTTGTTCAATGATATATGTGAACAAACTATTATATTACATAGATGGAAAGGGATACATAAGGTCGACCATAGAGAACATAGGATAGCCCAAGTGGTCATGGCTCCCATTCTCACCCACATTGCCAAGGATCGACCCTGGCACTAGGAGGGTACTAGGTGAGTGTATTTGGTTGAGGACAAAGTGGAGGTATACAAGGGCGGAATAAAGGACGAAATAGTGAAGCGTACTCAGGCAGTGCGCAGAGGACACCAGCGATGGCCCTTGAGTTGATAGCTGATAAATTAGGATACTTTACTCCTCCATCTTTGTAATAATTAAACAAAAGGTTGATTTTATTAGGTAAGTGTGCATCAAAATATCCCTCCTTTTATAATAAAAAAATAAAAATAAAAATAAATAAATAAATAAATTTGTCCAACCAAATGGTGGTTGCAATCGATTATAGACCTGCATAGGTACACACAGGACACATCTTTCTAGCTGTCTGGATCAGTTAACGCATGTATAGATTTGATTAGAAATCAATCCCCCGGGTGAAGAGGAAATTGATAGTCATGAAGTTTTTTTTTTTTTTTTTTTTTTTTTCCTTCTTTTTTTTTTTATTGGATGATTTGGCTCACTAAGGAAGGAAGAGGAGCAAGCCAAAGAAAATGTGGATGAAGGTAGTAAATATAAATCTAAAGACGTGCAACTTATTTGTGGATTTAGCTTATGATAGATTGTAATTGAAAATCAGAATTCATATAGATGGCACCATCTTAGTTGGGGCAAGGTTTTGAAGATGATGATGATGATTTCTTGTGCCACTTATATTAGCTATTATATAAGAGCTCTCTCTCTCTCTCTCTCACAATATCTTGTTCCTTGGAAAGCTGGTGATTGTTTTCCCCATCCACACAGCAACAAGACTAACAGTTATAAAGATCCCTAAAAGCACTTTATTGCTAGTGTAGTAAAAGCCCACCATGAAATTCTTTTCGGGATGTTTATCGACAATCGATGCACATCAAAACAAATCAGTAACATGAGATGGTTTAGGAGCTTTAACTTGGACCATCAACCATCGCTACTATACAGTATCACCTCTAAATCAAGCAGGTGAAGGGAAGAGAGCCCATCGCACCACAGATTTCTCATCATATAGAGAAAATATTTGGTGCATGCTGACTGCATTGTTCCATTCCTGTTCTCAGAAAACAGAGTGAAAAAGATTTACTAAAGCTTCATACATCATAATAAAATATAACTTTGCCCCATTGGTTTTAATGGGCACCTTCCTATTGAAACAGGGAAATCTTGTACATTATCTGCAAAATATTGGGTGGACTGAATAGTTGCTATGTACAGGCATCTCAGCACTATTTCTTCTTCAAGCATGTCAGCACTACTTCTTCTTCTTCTTCTTTTCCTCTCAACCCCCAACCATCCCCGACCCCTACCACCCACCTTACTGCTAGAAAGAATAAAAGAAGGGTGAATGAAAGATATTTTGGTACTCATTTCCTTTTGAATGTCACCATACAAAAGAATGCTATGCTGCGGAAAATAATGCCATAGACAAGGAGGACAATTAAACAAAGATTCCAGTCTTTAAGATCATAATCACTTTTCATTAGCGAACCGCAGCGAGTTACCAACCACACTCCAGAGTACCTGCAGGAGTATAAATGTAGTTCAGCAAAAAGGGAAGAAAAATTAGTTATAAAGTATGGGCAGTCTAAAATCAACCAGTATATATATATATATATATATATATATATATATATATATATATATATATATATATATATAGTCACCATTTTTGGTGAAGGACACCCCCAAAGGATAGATGCATATGAATATTTCCATATATATATATATACATATTGTCCCTCGCCACAATGGTGAGGGATGGATGCACTTGAATATTCTCATATATATACATGCTAACAAGTAACAAATATTTACTTCCCAGAAGCAGTTTAAGTAAAACAAGCATTGAAACATGATCTTCTGGTGAACAACCAAGTATAAACCAAACTGAGGACTAGAACTCACAAAGCTGACCTAGATGCTACGAAGCACGGACATGGACACGGGACATGAACAAGATACGACACGAACATGCTGACATGGCATTTCTCAAAAAAGTGGAACACGAACACATCGGGGACACGTTAATATTTAATAATAATAATATATCTAATGATATACTAAAAGATAATATCATTTTAACCTTGTAATCAATTTAGCAATCAAATAAATAGAATTTTAAGTACTAGTGTACCACTGTACCAACTAACAAACATATCAAATTATCACATAGCAATACAAAACTAAAACATAATTCATAATCATTAAACATGAAATATCCACAGTTCCATAAAATCTATACAAAGAAAAGGGAGGATCATCAATTTCCCAAGATTTTTTTACAAACGGCTCCCTTCTCTTTTCTTTATTATAATTTTAATACCTTTCTCCAACTAAAACAGCCAAGGAGCGTGTCCCCAGCGTGTTCGGAAAATAAAATATAAAAAAATAAGCAGGACACCATTTTTGACGTGTCTGACACATGTCGAACACTGCCGTGCTTCCTAGCCTAGATGGATGGGACGAGGCCTCACCAGATGATACAAACTAGAGACTTCCAACCGGGTGGATAGAATGACACTGAGCATATCCTCGGTAATGGTGGGTGAGAGTATGGGTTGAAACCTGTGTAGGTTCAGTTCAGTCTTGTATAATTGTATTCCCCATAGGAGTCCCAATTGCTACTAGGGCAAAGCATAAGAAAACAAAAACCCTTATAAACTGAAAGGCTGAATTTGGTAATGAACCGCTTCTTATAAAATTCCCCGCATTCTAATCAATTGGGAGTCTGGACTCTGGACCACCTCCTGATTTCCATTACCGAAAACTATGGCAACAAATGATCCTGAGAAGCGGACATGTTAAAGATAAGAACCAGCACACCATATCTTTCCAGTCCTAACCGTCCAAATTGTGGGCTATGCTAAATCGAAGTATTCGCTCATTCTATTGGTGGTCCAGTCGATGGACAAATACTTAAATTCATTAGTGGAGATGGTTTACAAAGTCGCAATGGGCAGTTCACAAACATGTTATGGAAGGTGGAGGCAAGACATTGACCTGAGACCTGAGTCGCAAGCCTTGAGATTATGAGATATGAAGAAAAATGCTGTAGACACTCAACTCCATTTTTCAGTCCAAAATGCAAAGATAATGAAAAATAGTTAAATAGCATCAGGGTACGAATTGGAAGAGAAGCGGTGAATCTCACTTTTGGACCCGTCGAGATCTCAACTCCAGGTTATTTTCCCTGTTGATTCACAGTGACAGATGCAGGTATACACACAGTATATTCTAGTGATATGTTGTTTTTGGATGTCAAAAGTGCCATTTTCAATCTCCAGCTCCTCCCTTCTCTTAACTTGCCTTCCAACAGGCACCAGTGGGCCAGGAACTGACAAACAGAAATTAACACAATTCTAATCTATTTCAATACTTCTATAATTCTTTACACATTATAATTTTTGTGATGTTGTTCCTGTTGTCATTACTCATTAACACGTTGTTGTGTAGTGTAGAACTAGAACCACACCCATCTAGATTTCACAAAGCTTATTATCTGCTTCGAGAAAATCCAGGTCTATGCTCACAGCATTGCAGGCCTCTGCATCTTTGCACCTTCTACTTCCAGTTATTATGTGCACATGTTTCAGTATCCATATGTACAAGCATGTTCATGCACACACAGATGTGTATGAAGATCTAATTGCATCTGTTCATGAACACAGGGCAGCTACTAGTAATGCGGAAAGGACAGGTAAGCAAACCTTTCAGCGTTTGCAATCACAAATGCTTCCAAAGCCCACTTTGGGTAGCATAGAGAAGCCAGAGTCTTCACAAGTTTACTATTCTGCTGAGTTGCAATGAGAGTCGAAACAACTGGAAGGATTACAGACCACTACAAGAACAAAAATAACTTACAATTAGGGAAACAAAAAAAAAAAAAAAAAAGGATAAAAAAAAAATTTCCAAATTCATGGGCTAAAGAGTTCCATTGTGAACTTCCTATACTCACCAGTTGGGCTGGACTGGGTTCAAGGAAGATGGCCAATGCATAGGCAATACCAGTGACACAGTACACAAGACACACCAGAACAACATAATTATCTGTAAAGGAGGACCTTGGATTGTTGAAGAAATAGAACATGGAAAGATAAACCACTGGCTTGATGATTGTATTGAAAAGGTCAATAGTATCTTTCGATAAAAAATAAGCCAGTGAACTCATGCCAGAAGCAGTCTCTCTCCAGTAGTGTAACTTATCAAGTGAAAAGGATCTCAAAGCTGAAATTTTGCACAAGAGAGCTGTAAAATCAAAGAAGGAACATGGATTAAAAAAATGTAAGATTTAAAACTCAGAACATTTAAAGACAGAAATCTACAGAAACAAATGAATAAATAACTACAATATTTTAGAAAATATAAAAATACAAAGAGAACTACAAGTTTATCAGAAAAACAAGTTGGCACTGTGAAAGGTGGCCTTAAACCACCTCTTTTGATATTGGTTTTCATTATTGGCCAGAAAGGTTAGGGATGCCCTTTTTTCTTTAATCTCTATCTGGAGTGTACACTGGTTAACCCTGATTTGGCAGTTAATTATTCAAACCTATGGTGTATCAGGTTCAGAACAGACTGTCATAATATTCTTTGGGATTATCTCTTGTAGCCAACTTTTGGTCTATACATGCAGAGAAGAATGGTAGAGGTTTTAGGAATCAAGTTAGCGCCGTGTATAAATAAGGTGGTTAGTGAGACTAAATGGACAGTGAAAATATTGAACTGTTTAGAAAGAATTTGAAGGAAATAAATTATTCTAGGCTCGGAAGAAGTGCAAGTCTGGTCCATTTCCTTGTACAGCTTCTCTGATGGATGTGCTCAAGATTAATTTTGATGTTCCTTTGTAAAGGAGACCACGATGTTGCTTTGTCAAGGAATATTATGTTAAGTAATCAATGGGTCCCACCAAATGTTCTCAATCTAGATAGTTCTTTGCTGTCGGCTCCCCTCCACACCTAAAAGCTTTCTCTAATGCCAACAGTGCTGGATGCCTGGACACTCATCGGCTACAACTGGGTGGTGTATATATCTTGGTCAAGCATGAAAATAGCGGTAGCAGCAGGCTAGCTACGAAACGGGCGCTACGTAGCAGCGTAGTGGAGCGTTTTGAAAAAAACGTCAAAGAATTTTGAAAAAAATTCCAAAAAATCTAGAATATTGGAAAATGATAGAAAATGTTTTTTTTTTTTTTCAAAAGTAACTAAGATAAGGGGGCATAGCAGTCCCCTCATTGCATGAGGTCCTGTGTCGCTAACAGTATTGAACCACTAACAATATTGATCTATTTCTCTACCTATATTCATATTGATTTATGATTAGTTATAATCTACTAAGTTAGAAATTCATAAAATGCTTATAATTAAATAGTGTCTTCAAAATTATATCACTATTATACATTTTAAAATCCAAATAAGAAATTTAACACAACTGCACATAACATATTACTATTGAAGTGAAATTTGGTTAGGGATCCATTTTCGATTACAGTAAAAAGCAGCTAGGGCCCTATTTTTTTAGTAGAGTGGAATTTTTTGTTTCTATCATAGTGAAATTTGGATAGGGCACTTTTCTTATTACAATGAAATTTGGCTTGGCTCATTCTTATTAAATTGACATTTGGCTGGGGCTCAATTTTTTTATTCAAGTAAAATCTGGTTAGGGCCCTATTTTTCTATTAGAGTAAGATTTAGTTAGGGCCTCTGCCTATTAGAGTCAATTTATATAGGGCCTTAGTTTCAATTAGGGCCGCCTTAGTTTCAATTAGGGCCAAATTTGGCTATGCTTATTTTGGATGGGCCCATTTAATTTTTTTGAATAGTTTTTTTAACGAACTTTTTTAGTAGATTTATAAAAAAAAAATTGGATAAATATTTTGCATCATGGTGTTAATGATTTTTAATGGTTTTTTTAATGGATTGGTTTTTTAATAGTTTTTTGAGTGTTTTTTAATGTGTTCTTCTAAAGTTTTTTTAATTGTTATTTTAAGGGCCCATGTAGTTTTTATTTAAGCCTTTCATCAAGTAGGCTCATCGTGGGGCCCATAACTCCCCTACAATAAAATGAAAGAGGGACCATAATGTTGCCCTAGCCCTAGCTTTCGTCCAAAACATATCGAGAGACTGAAAAGAGGGGAAAGGAAAAGGGGGCAATAAAATAAAAGAGGGAGCGTAATGTTGCCCTAGCCCTAGCTTTCGTCCAAAACATATCGAGAGACTGAGAAGAGGGAAAGCAAAAGAGAGAGGAGGAGAAGGTCTGGCGTGCCGCTTCCACTACTACCGCATCCAGCCAGGTATGTCGAAAAAAGAGGAAGGAAGGAGGCTCTCTCTCTTTTGCTCTTCCTAAAAAGGAACGAGGAAATACTGAAGAAAAAAGAGGAAGGAAGGAGGGGGGAGTCGATTGGTGGGATTTTAAAACCCTAGCCGCTACATGGCGGCCACTACAGTTGTGAGCGGCGCTAAATCAGGTATAGCGTAGCGGTGGCCACCGCTATGCTTGATTTATCGGCCACTACGTAGATTTTTCATCCATGATCTTGGCAATGCCTTGATTTTGTGGTTGCTTAAGAAACAAGAGCGAGTCTCCCAACTATACTAGTGAAGCAAGATACTGAGCTATGTCTTCAACTTGTTCTGAAATTGTTTAGCTTCAACAGATCATATCTGAGTTGCATTTCTCTCCACCTCCTCATGCTGATAATACCAGTGCCATTCAGATTATAGCTAATCTAGGCTTCCATGAGCGAACCAAACATAATAAGGTTGATTGTCACTTATGCTGTGTTTGGGAAGGGAGGAGGGGAGGGGAGGGAAAATTTGAGGGGAAGGAAAATGAAGGGGAGGGGAGGGGAGGGAAAATTAATTTTACCTCCTCTTGTTTGGGAAGTAAAAAAGTAGGGGGAAGAAAAGTGAAAAAGTAGGGTTTTGTCTGTTTGTGAAGTACATGAAAAATTACCATTTTGCCCTTACTTTTATAAAAGTTTCTAAATGACAATAAAGGACAAAAAAGGGCAAAAAGGACTTTTTCCCTCATTTTCCTTCCCCTCCCTCATTTTCCCCCCATTTTGGGGGGGGGGGGGGGGGGAAATTTTTGCCACAAGAAGACAAAAATTTTCCCCCCACTTTCCTCCCCCCCCTTTTCCTCCCCCCCTTCCCAAACACCCCCCAAAAAGATTTTCCCCCCACTTTCCCCTCCTTTTTTTTCCTTCCCCCCTCTTTCCCCCCCTTCCCAAACAGAGGGTTAGTCAAAGAAGCTTATGATGATCACAGTATTACTCTCCCACATGGGTCTACAGATCTTCAAATTGCAGATATCTTCATAAAAGCATTAACAAGAATTAGATGTCTATTCTTCATAGACAAATTGTTTCAAGTGGACTCCCCCAACATCAATTTAATAGAGGGTTTGTGTGCGTTTCAGCCGTCTATATATATTAGATAATATCTATGATATATGCCAGACACCCCAATCAGGGGGTTGTGATAGATTTCAACCCAATTAAAAGGGAAATGATTGCTGTAATTAATCTATAAAAGATTACATAGAGAATATAAATAGAGGAGACCACCCAAGGGCTCATACTTAAATTTCTACATCAATGTTATTCTTTCTTCGGTTTCTCCATCCTCAAGAAGTTTTCTCAAATATCTCACAAACAAATAGTGCCAGTTCAATCTAGTGACATTAAAGAATATCACGAGTTAGACCAGTGGAAAGGGTGTCTTACTCTCACCTAGGTGCTGGGGATCGACCCCTGGCGCAGGTGGAGCAAGAATACAGGAGCACACCATGGCAAAGTAGCATAGTGGGAGCATGGAGTACTACTGTGGAGCACCAAGGGGATCAGTCCCCAGGATTATACATCAGGCTAGTTTAGAATTAGGACAGTTTACACTTTACAGTTCCTCCCATGCACAAGCCAAAAAAAAACAGTAGCGAGACAAGCATCGGGGCCCACCCCTAACCCTGAACCAAGAGGTATCCTACACGGTGACCATCTTTTAACCATTGGATCATGGAGTGTGAAGTCCATAACATTCTTTCCATCTAGTGTCACACAACGGATTATTAGGCACCATTTGTCCATTATTGATTTTCTGGACTGCCACAAGATTTTGTTGGATCGGATCCATCGAACGAATTTAGGACGTTTAAACTACCAACTTAGCCAATAGAATCTTTGTTACTCTTAATATTAACATCCTTGGTTTGTGTTTATTAGACTTTAGAATCACCCCTCCTATGACACACGCATGCACATGCACAAACATCCTTTATTCATGGTTTAATAAGATTTTCTATGTAAGTAAGGCATTACATGGTATCCAACTACCCAACCTAATTTGGTATGAATCACCATCCTCTTCATCATTATCTCACCTTTGTTCCAATAAATCACAAAATTAACTTCAAAATCCAAATTAAAATCAAAATACAAAATCATCTATAAGGAACCAATTAGCAATCCCAATGATGGCAAGTAAATTAGGGCAACTTAAATCGACAATATGGTAGTCAACTTTTGGCAACTAAAAAAAAAAAAAAACACAGTAAAATAGCAGTTAAAGATTCACGGGTCAACAACTTACAAACTGCAATAACGGTATATGTATAGCCAAGTGCCCCAAAGGATTCGTCGCTCACTTTGGCAAGTGTTCCTAAGCAAGCTCCAGCAAGTAACAAGATTAATAAATCCGCTATTTGTATTCTAACTTCTCGTAGACGCTGCTTGCCGATCCTGACAAAAATTAAGTTGTCGAACAAGCACAAAAGTCAAAGTGCAAGAAACCACAACAAAGAAGCATTTTAGCCTGAATACATAGGATCTCTATGCTCTTTTCACCTTAAAAGACTGATTCCCCAGCTACAATCCACAGTTCCATGCACACATTTCATTCAACTGCGTCTGTGATGCTCTAATACATTACTACAAAATGGTGTAACAAATGAGAAATCTTTAACCAAGGTTATATTATTCCATTATAAAATGGACCTTTGGCCATGAGGATTGAGGATGGAAGGATTTGCAAGTCCGGATTTCCCACTTTTTAAATCTCTCGGGTTAACATTTATGTCAATAATTAAAACAAGTTAGTTCAATTAAATCATGTAAGTGCAAAATGCGAAGCTTCCCATAATAACGAGTCATTCTTATGGATTGCAAGATGCTAAATCCTGTGAAAGAAGTTCTACCCATTGACAAGCAATAGAATATGGGATGTTAAATGTAATTTTAATGGAACACTATAAAACGTCAACTGAGTGGATCCTCTTTTATACCTTGACTTCACAATGCATGTCCTAAATTCAAAGTTCCACCCTTGTAGATGGTGTGATCCAACATGTTTACATATAAGTTCACCCATCCTCCACTTCTTTTAGAGTGATATCATTAGATTGATAAAAACATGATCAAGCACAACAAATAAAAAAGGATGATTGATCACGGCATTTTTGTAAAGTAGGGCCCACCTGGGAATCTGAACTGTCCATTATATGGACTTAATTATAGTGCAGTGGGCCATTTGGTTATTATCCATAGGCAGAAAAGAAACATTAAATAAAGAATCTAGGAAGTAGGTAAGGGATAGCCTTGTCTAAGAAATTTTTCAATCGACATAATTTTATTTTAAGAAATTTCTTTGACTGATTTGTATCTCTTTTAGAAGTGTAATAATTCTATTAGAATAGCTTTACAAAGGCTTAGTTTTTTTACTATGTCTGACTAGTTTTCCTTTTAGTAATATAAAATTAGGTTTTAGAATTGTTTGGGCGGTTACAAAAAGGCTGTAAGGAGAGTTTTGAAGTCAGAAGTCATTAAATTGTAGTTTTCCTAACAAGTCACCTTCACGTATGAGGAATCTCCTTTTACTTCACTTCTTTTCGTCCTCCTTCTTTTCTTCCTTTTCCTTTTCATCTTGCTCCACCCTTTGTCTTCTCTTTCTTACTTCTTTGTCTATTGATTATGACGAGTTTGATATATTTATACTTGGTGGTTTATTAGGGTTAATCGACCAACATCGATATGAAACTTGTTCTTGTGATGAAATAATTTGATCTTTACCAAAATAATTTGGTAATGTTTCATATGGATGATTGTGCTATCATTAAGAACTACTAAAGTATTTTCTAGTAATCATTTACCTATTCGTGCACCCTCAAATCATTTATTCTTCTAGTGAAATCTCACCCAGACTGAAGTGATATTCACCATTGGATTGGACAAAACACAAGTTCACCAAGTTTCTAAATGAGTCAAACTCAACAGTCAATTCTAAATTACTAATCCAATCGTGTATTAAAAGGTGGTCCCCACTCCCCACTCCGATTGTATGGAAAAATTATACCTATTGGAAACCATCATCTATTGTTGACTTGTTCACATTTTCCTCCTATTATGAGGATAAAATATCACACCGGAGAAAGCATTTGGGGCCACCAAATGTTAACATGGGATGCACTTGTTTCTCTTTGGATTGGCAAGGGGGGCATCACATATATCAATCTGTCTATGCAAATTTGACCGTCTATAATCATTCATCTTAGTTCTAATTCATGGATAGAGGAGGTAGGTAGGCCCCAGACCTGTTCCTTTATGATGCTTAATATGATATAAACATGAATTTTATGCATAAAAATTATCCGATATAATTATTATATATTAAAGCAATTGGTTCGTTATTCAATTTTGACCATCAACTGTTGTGAAGAGCACATTCCTCTGTTTTTCATTGTACATGTGCGTCTATGAGCTGATAGGATAACAGATCTGAAGAACTTCCTTAAAATCATTTAAGGATGCAGGGACATGTATCTAAGATTGGAACTTCAGATCCGTCCATCAACTATATTAGCCATGGAAAGTGATTATTAAATGCAGGACACCAATTTCCCACTAAAACAATCTCAAGATTTCTTGATGGGTAGCTACTTTTCCAAGCTGGGTCAAGCTCCTTTTTTTCACTTTTTAATCTTAGATTGAGATTTGGGGTGGTGTTTTTTTTTTTTTTTTTGGATGACTAAAATGATGCATGATGCATACTTGATGCTGCAAAAATGATTGGAGAAGAACATGTGTTGGTGAGCGTTCGCAGAGGAAAGAGGATGTCGTGTGTGTGTGTGTGTGTGTGGAATGTTTAAATATGCAGGAGAGAGGATTTTTCAAAATTACCTTCCAAGAAAATATCTATATTGGCGAAGAACACCAGGAGTCTTTCGGTTGGATAAGTCATTGGCCATTAAGAAGTTGTGTAGTATATTGTCCCGCTTGAGCTCAACAGTGCACTTCATATCCTGCCACAATTCTCCAGCAAAAGAACGTGTCTCAGATCCAGCAGGAGCAGAAGTTGTCTCGTTGTTTGAATTCGTAGCCTTAACAGGAATATCGATGCCAGCAGCATTTTGTTGCATATCTGGTGGTATTTCGTACCCATTATGTAGCATCCATCTGATTGGAAGCTGTTTATAATTCACGCTTGCACCTTTACTTGGCTTCACTATACCCTCCAAGATGTCAATGAAGTGGTCAGGAGGATTTATACGATCAGGAACAATGATCCCAAGGCCTGCAAAGTATTCTTCGACTTTCTTTACAGATCCATGGTACACGGTAAGACCACCTTTGGCTAGAAGTATTAAATCATCGAACATCTTGAACAAGGCATAGCTGAAGCACAGAATGAACATTAATTAGCATTAGTCAAGTAAAGAAAGAAAAGTTGATCTATATGAATTATGAGTACAAATATGACAAAAAAAAATACAAATATAAGCAACGTTTTATTTGCTATCTTGGTAAGTGGAAAAAATAGAATCATTCATATTAACAAACATATCAAAACAGCCCTGTTCTACCAACAGATATAGGAACATGATAGTTCGTTAGTTAGTTATGTGTGTGTTCGTTCTGTCTTGTGTGTTCTGTCTTGAGGAGAACAGAAACTTGCCCACAAAATTTTCAAGGGACTTGTAATTGACTTTCTTGTAACACCCCGGACCCCAGTGTGTTCTGTCTTAAAGAGAACAGAAACTTGCCCACAAAATTTTCAAGGGATTTAGTAATTGACTTTCTTGTAACACCCCAGACCCCATTATAGGGGTTAGAATTTTATCTAATATCTTATACATTTCTTGGAATTATGAATTGGCAAGAATATTATATGTATATCCATTATTTTGTGAAAGATGGTTATTTATAATAAATAGATTGGTGTGTGCAATAATAGGTGGGGGCCATTATTGTTTGTAAGTGTTGTTTTTATTTTACTTAGTGGGCCCTAAGTTATTAAAAAGAGTTTGAGAAGAAGATGGTGGCCCAGAACTTGAGCTGATAGAATTTAGTTAATTACTTGTATTAATAAGAGAATAAGTTTAGCATAAGATTGGGACCAATAATTCTTAAGTTATTAAGAGCATGGATGAATATATCATAGTGGCTGATAAATCGGCTGTAGCGGTGGCCACCGCCACACTACAGGCCATTTATTGGTGCTCGCATCTATAGTGGCCACCACATATCGGCTGGGGTTTTAAAACCCCACCAATCAAACCCACACACACCCCACGCTCAGACGCTACTGCTTCCCAACCCAGCAACTGGTCCTGCTGCTGGTATTGCTGCTCCCTCTTGCTGGTGCCTGGTAGTGCTCCTCCTTATCCTCCTCCTTTTTTCTTCTTTTTTCTTTATTCTTCTCCTTCTTCTGGTTACCCTCCTCTCAGCTCCTGTTGTTTCCGTTTTATTTTTATTTTTTTTCTACAGTCTTAATAAGTTGGGAGTTGACCGGCAGCCGACTGTTCCTGACCTAAGTCGCTGCATTTTTTTTTTCTCCTGACATGCTGACTGGCAGCTGGCTGAGGCCTGTCTTGAGTAGGCTTGGGATGGGGTAGGGTTTGGGACTTGGGAGCCTGGGCAGGCCGCTCCTTTTTTATTAAAACTTCCCCTCTTTGTTGCTGGCAGCTGGCAGTTGGCTGGGCCTAGGCTAGGGAGTGTGGGCTGGTTTGATATCAATTCATATTTATAAATCTTAATATTTATACATATTTCTATTTTTTATTTTCTTTTCAAAATAGTAGTCTTAAGCCTTTACTTCATGACCTTGTTATTCTTTTATTAACTTTTCGTTAGTTTCTAAGTTAGCATAACCAAGAAACATGAATACATGTGGAAAAAATGATCATTACTATTATTTTATATTCATATAACGATATAGGACCTCATACAATGAGGGGACCACTACGCCCCCTTATCTTAGTTACTTTTGAAAAAAAAAAAAAAAAAAACATTTTCTATCATTTTCCAATATTCTGGATTTTCTAAATTTTTTTCAAAATCTTCGGCGGCAGGCCTCTACGCTCACCACTACCACTATTTTCATCCTTGATTAAGAGTGGTCTTTAGAGGATGGGACCCATTGATGTTATGAGTAAAGTAAGGTCCCATACCCTAATTGCTTGTTTTTCGGCCATTTGGTTGGGCTTAGTGGGGGTAATTAGCTAGTTCCAACGGTTAGAATATAAATTAGAGAGCTTTGGGAGCATTTGGACCTAGTTGGGGACCTAGAAGGCCTTAATTGTAATTATAAAATATCATAGGAGTTTATTTTTAATTTTAGATTCTTATGAGTCCTAGACACCTTGGACTTGGGAATTACACTCTCTACAACTTGTCCCTAGCATTTAAGCCCCTCTTGTGGAATTCATTTTCATAAAAGACTCATTTTCCAATAACCACTTGAGCCAAGGACTTTCTTGTAATTACCAAAAACTCGCCAAAACTATATAAGCTTTCCCTCCAAATCATTTCATTTCATTCCCTTTCAACTACAACAAAGCTCTCTCTCTCTCTCTCTCTCTCTCTCTCTCTCTCTCTCTCTCTCTCTCTCTCTCTCTCCTTCCTTTGCAAGCAAGAAGGCTAGATCTCATCAATCAAAGCTAGGGAGTGAAAATCCAAGCATCTAGAGCCCTTGATCATCACCTCCTTCGTCAAGATCTTATTTCCCTTTTCAATTCCCTTGGTTGGATCTCATTAGATGAGCGAGTTCCTTCCCAAACCCTCTCTTCTAGATCTAGGGTTTCTTTGCAAAGATCCTTGCATGCATGATCTTTTAGCCCCAATTCCCTTGTTTTTTGTGTAGGATATCTTGGATGAGGTTTAGATTGGGTTTTCTTAGGGAATTGCTTGAGATCTTGGAATTTCTTGGAAGGTCTTAGGGAAAATCTACTAGATTGGGCTTGAGGCAAGTACACAATTATAATTCCATGACATGCATGATAGATTTCCTTGAATTGTTGTTTAATCTACTCTAGATTACCTTAATTCAAGCTCTTTTGGGGTTTTGGGAATTAATCACATGTTTATGGGTGTTTATGGCTTAATTAGTAGAATTAGGTATTGCATGTGATGGATTAGATTGATATTGTGATGTTGTTAATGAAATTCTGCAAGTTTTGATGTTGGGAATTAGATCTCCATTGCAATTGGATTCGTCATATAGAGTTTTAGAACTGGAGATTTATGGCGAGCCGCATGCAACTTACTGCTAGTCGTAAGCTACAGAACAACTAACCATAAGTGTACTACGGCGACCTCTCGACTAGCTGTAGGGCTACCCACGGTGAGTCGCAAGGCTAACCGTAGTACACTCACGGCTAGTTGTACTCATACCACAGCTAACCATATGCACGGGTTCTTTAAACTGCAGAATTCATACCTTAGGATCTTTGGACCAACTTGGGACCCTTTAACCCTATCATGCCTTATTGGTAATTAATTGTGAGGACTTAGTAGGTGGTGTATGAACCTACGGTTGCCCCATTCTCGTATAACTCAATGCTAGGTCAAGTGTGAGGAGGTTTAGGGAATTGATGTCATTCAACTTTAGAACACCAACGGTATTATGTTTTATGATGCCCAAATACGAACACAGGTACTGGTACGGACACGAGGAACAAGGGTCCGATACGTCAACTTAAAAAATTTAGGTCACAGATATGGAGTACGACATTCCTGGAAATGTATAAATATAGATATTTAATTGGGAATTTATTTTAATTGAAATATTTATTTTATTTCAAATTTAGGGCTTAAATTTTGCCAAGCCCACTTAGTGGATCAAATTTTCAATTTCGACTGTTGGTATCATGTTTTATGATGGTATCATATTTTATGATGCCCATATACGAACACAGGTATGGACACGAACACGGGGAACAAGGGTCAGAAACGTCAACCTAAAAAATTTAGGACACGGCTACAGGTATGACATTCCTAGAAATGTATAAATATAGATTTTTTATTGGGATTCATTTTATTTCAAATTTAGGGCTTAAATTTTTCTAAGTCCACTTAGTGGATCAATTTTTCATTGTTGGCTGATAAAAACAATGGAGAGAGAAGAGAGCATTAAAAAGAAAAAAAATGGAGAAAGTTGGAGGCTTGGAGCATTAAAAAGACAGAAGCATATGAACTTGAAAAGATGACAAATAAAGAGAGAGAGAAGTAGAATGTGAAAGAAAAGACAAAAAAATAGAGAAAGATGTAGAACGCTGGAGCTGTCAAAGTAGAGAACAGAGCTTTAAAAAGAGTAAAGTTGGAGAAAGAAACGAGAGGAGAGAGAGACGGTCTATAAAACGGGAAAAATGAAGGAACAGCAACTTCTTAATGAGAGTTGGGTTTGAAAGAGGTATAGCTCTCATTTCCATGGCTACACACACACACACACACAGAGAGAGAGAGAGAGAGAGAGAGAGAGAGAGAGAGAGAGAGAGAGAGAGAGAGATTGTAAAAACAAAACCAAGCGTATTGAGAGGCATAGAATAAGTAGGAGTAGGTACATCCTTGAAAGAGGTATAGCTCTCATTTCCATGGCTTCTTTGAGCTTGTTCTGTTTGGCAAACCCTTGGATATCTTTGGAGATAGCATGTGGGTTTTTGGTGTGGAGGGGTAAGGAGAGTGGGAATGCATCTCTTTCTGAGAAATTTGAAGGTTTGGGCTTGGAATTGGAGGGATTTTGGGTTTGGGTTGAAGAAGATGGAGGGCATGCTTTGGAGAGAATGGTGAGAGGATTAGATGGGTTGGGAGGGAAATGGAGTTGCAGGGAGGGATAGGGTTTTGGGTGGGTTTTGGAGGGAATGAGAGTTGGGTATGAAAGCGGTATAGTTCTCATTTACATGGCTGCAGAGAGAGAGAGAGAGAGAGAGAGAGAGAGAGAGAGATTGTAAAAACAAAATTTAGGCTTTTGAGAGGCATAGAATAAGTAGGAGTAGGTGCTCATTGACCGACCTTGGATCAAACAATGACTTGAAAGCCCATACAACTAATAAAAAGCCAATTTGTACTGGCCCAATTGATTAAATGTGGGAGCTTGGTCTGATATTTATGGCCCATGTTGGACTTTGGCCGGGGCTTGAGTATTGATAAACTAGATTTATTGGTTATATCAGTAAGAATTGTTAGTATATGTGTGGTTTTCTCAGTTCTTGGGTTCTAGATAATTTAAATAAATAATTTATATATTGTGATAATGATAAATTTTTATGTGTCTGTCTCATCAATTTTTTTTTTTTTTTTTATCATTTTGGCTCATCAATTGTGAATACTAGAATTACTATTATTGGGATTTTCGTAATTGAAGTGTAGGGACCCACTAGAGTGGGCCCATGAATTTTGGGCTACACAATTAATGAAAGTAAGGTTTTGCTGGTGCGTGCCAACCCTAGGTTGGGCCCCAGAGGCCGAACCCATAATTTTGTAGATTTGGATAAGAGAACCATAGGGTGCCACATGAGACTAGGTCTGTGTTTTACTTAAGTAATGGCTCAAGGGCTTTTGGGTAGGGCCCAGTGGCTCAACCCATATTTATCAAATCCAAGAAGGAACCTAGTGGGACCTTTATGTCCCAATAGGATTACTTTTCACCACATCCTGGTAGGACCCATTAGCATCAAGTAATGAGGGTAGTTTCATAAGTAGGTTGGGCCCATGTGGGATTTTCACAAAAATGGATTAGAATATTGAGTTGTGCACCTAGGGATTTGTGACTTGCTCACAAATCCCAAAGAGATTCAAAGTGTGATGCACGACCCTCTTAAGAGAGCTTTCCCCTTTAGATCTTTTGAAAACCCATGTGTGATTCTAGTGAAGGCATAATAACCTATTATGTGTGGGGCTAAGATTAGGCTAAGGACACTCGTTCCTGAGTGGGGTTTCGAAGCTAAGATGATATGATCAAGACATGCGACGCCATGTGCCTTTTGCTCAAACTCTACTATGGCGTGTCACATATAGTGTTAGGTGGCCGAATGGAATATAGGGTATAACAATGATTCGTCCGTGGTGGTCCCATTTGGTGATTAGCTAGTGTTATTTCCTTTCACGATATGATGTGACTATTCATGATTAATCCATTGATTTGAATATTTTTCTTAAGAATGTAATGTGGTCTGAATTGACCTCTCATAACATTTCTATTCATGAATGTGCTTGTTTCAAATCTCTGATCATCCAAGTTCCTCACTCATGATCTTAGACCCTATAGCCATTGACTCGTGTAACAACTGATTGTTCCTAACTATTCTCAACCCGTACCATATATGAACCTTAAGTGTGTACTGGTTTTGCTTGTTGGTTATGTCGGCTCATTCCATTATATATTTTATAGGTAATGAAGAATAGAGGTGATTAGCCTGCCGGACTGTGGTTGAGTGTGACATGGTAATTTGAAGACTTCTAGAAATTGAGATTTAGCATTTATAGATGAAGTAAACTATATTCATTATTTAGTTTTTTTTTAATTCTGGTTGTAATAATTTATAGTTGTCAATCTCTTAGCAAATGTGACATTGATCTAGATTAATTAGTTTGTTTTATTGTCAATTGGATTCCATTGATGTAATAAGGATTTCGGGATTTTATTTGGCTGGATTTTATTATCACTTGATTCATTCCAGTTAACTAAATAGACTTAAGTAAGTTCTGTTTTATCTTGTTATGCATATGATTCGCTGCAAAATTTGACCATGCTTACGTTTGGGGGAAAAAAATCACGGCAAAAAGTTTGACGGCCCCATATTTCCGGTCGTGACATTAAGGATGTACATATTCTCTGTACTTTTAGTATATTGAATTGGTTACCATTTCAGAAGAATGGATGCAGATGCTCGTACTATCATATGGCTTCCTAATCAAAAGCAAATAAAAAAATACTAATTCACAGATTTAATGAGAAAATAAAGTTGCTTTAAATGAAGCATGGAAAGAGGAAGGATTTTGCCAACTTTGGAAATTTCAGTGGCAAGTGGGTTCCATGCTGACCAATCATATGAGCCACCCTTGACTCTTGCATCACTGTTAACCAGAAAATTATAGTTTCTTCATTCTCTCCACATCAATTTGTATGCAACTTACAACAATCTAGGTCACGGTAACAGTATCACAAATTGAAGCACCCAAATTAGCTTGTGGTTAACTGTCACAATACCGAGTCTTTTCACACATGCAAAAAAAATGTTGCTTCAGTACCAATCTATTTATTAATCAGTTGACGAAGGGAAATATGCAGTAAATCACATTTCACACACTGTATCATAGGGTTTGATGGAGTGGATATTTTAGATTAGCATTTTTTGTAATAATTCGACAGTAATAGGTATTTTGGTAAATCTTGGAGAGACAACCTATTCTTCCTGCAATAATGATTTCAGTATGTTGTTTCATTGTAGGTAATTCAAAGATAAGAATAAGGAGAAGCTACAAAGAAGCTAGAAACAGAAGACAAAGAACTGCCATTGTTTTGATAAACCTACATTCTTTCATAAGTTACCTGGGTTGGTGGACAACCATGCAGATATTTACCCCTTCAAGAGCCTCACGGCGAAGAGCTCTCAGCAGCAGATTAGAAGAAGAGCTATCCAAACCAGTTGTGGGTTCATCTAGAATTAACAATGAAGGTTCCATCACCATTTCCAGCCCAACGTTGACACGTTTTCTCTGCCCACCAGAGATTCCTCTTTTCTCAACAGTTCCAACCAAGGAATCTCGTATTGCTTGTAGTCCTAAAGCCTCAATAACTCTTTCAACAACTAGAACTTTATCTGGCTTTGGCATGTCATCAGACAGTCTCCAGGAATCACAAAATTAAATGGAAGAACATAGGAAGCAGTGAGTACATAAAAAAGATTGTTAAAAAAATCCTAATTGCACATAGAAGAATAGGTCAAAAAGAAAAAAGAAGAAAAAATTAAAAGATAATTTCTAAAGTTAGCAGCTAACCGCTTAGCAGAACAAGCAAGATTTTCTAAATAAAAATTACTGAGGATTCCTAGCAGGTAAGCACATGGCAGAAAAAAATTCTCTAGAAAATTGCATCCACGTGAAGATAAACAGGACTTCATAAATTTGAATTACTGAGGAAGGCTCCAGCATTATCATTTCTTTAGAACTAATAATAGAATGAGTGTTATTGGAACAATAACCCCCCAGTCAATTATCTAACTTCTTGTTGTTGTATATTCACCAGGTTTGGGTCCTATCACAACTAGGTTGTCCTTGGTTTGGCCCGATGACCTGCAGTTCCCCTTGGACTGTTGGCCCTATATGGACCTCTTTTAGCTATTTGTCTGGCTAAATGGTCCATTTGAGATCTGATTTATTCCTTATACAACACAATTATGTTGGACCCACCCAGACCATCCAATTTATAATTTGAGTCTTTTCTCTTGATTGGGCCCTGATTAAGACGGATCAAAAGACCTTGTGAATGATCAAATTGATTCAACTAAGCAAGGGCCTAATAAATCACACGACCCACTGGGTATCAACCATACGCTCCTGCATGACTATTCCTTTTGCTTTAGTATACACTGACGTTTAGCAATAGCTCATGTTACTTTTATACCTGGATATTGATATCCCGTATCATTCATTTATGATAATTGTAGATGTACATGGATTTACCCTATGATATCACATGATGACCTTGCATATATATTTTTAGTGTTTCACAACATGATCAAAACAAAGGTTAATGCCACTACTAAAATTTTATGGTCTGACAATGAGGGAGAGCAATTGTCAAACAGGTTACAAACATATCTTACAGACATTGGTATTCAATCATAAACTTATTGCACATACACTCCCAAACAAAAAGGGATAGTAGAACATAAGAATAGGCACGTATTAAAAGTTACTCGGTCCTGTTGAAAATGAATGTTCCCAAATATGTTTGGTCAGGTGCAACATTGAAAACATGCAATCTTATAAATCATATGCCATCAAGGGTGTTGGATGGAAGTGTCCTCTTTAGTTGTTGTATCATGATGCACCATGATTTCCTATTCCACCAAAGATGTGTTATATGTTTGTTCACATCCCTAAGCAACAAAGAGATAAGCTAAGTTCTAAAGCTGTGAAGTGAATTTACACAGGAATGATGTCTAAGTTCACAAAAAGATATAAGTGCCATGTACCAGGAAAAGTGAGGAACAGTTTTTCACCATGGATGTTACTTTCTTTGAAAATGTTTCATTTTTCTCTGCACTAAGTAATGAGATTGCTCAGTCACTACAATGGAAGGAGTATTTTCCACCTTTGATTCAATCAGTGCCACCATTCTCAGATTTGTAGGTTTACATGAGTTCTACAACCAGGGTTAATATCACAAATGAACCCCACTTGTAAAAAAAGGTCGAAGGATACTGTGAAAAGCTCAGTTCAAGGACCAAATATTCCCTACTATACAAAAGTAAACTTGACAAAAAGTAGCTTAGATAGAATGTATATGACCAGCAAGTTCAAAGATATAACCTACCTGCACCTTGCATTGAACCAAAGATTCTCCTCCACAGTCAAGTTCCCATGCACAATATCATCTTGTGGCACAAAACCAATGATCTTCTTGTACGACTGAATGGATTCAACCTTTCCATTTACAAGAACTAATCCCGTCACCGTGCATCCAGTTGCTTTTCCACATAGAGCGCTGAGAAATGTTGTTTTCCCAGCCCCAGATGGGCCCATAACAGCAGAAACATGGCCAGGCATGATTTTCCCAGACACACACCTCAAAATATGCTTGTTTTTTCCTTTCAAGGTGAGGGTGAGATCTTTAAAGGCAACCTCAATCACAGGTCTCATCCTAACCTCGTTATCAGTGGCCATTGAAATTAACCCTGAAAAGGTCAAGTTTTTGTTCTCTTCTTGTTGAATTTTCTCTTTCTCAATCTGACCATATGCATACTTGAAAATCTGGGTACGAGTATGCATTTGTTTACCCTTTGGGGCATTCTTCTTTATGTTTTTATCACCAATTTCCATATGAAAGCCCTCATTATTTTCAGGATCTTCCTCAAGTGATTGCATCATCTTCGTAAGATTGCTCGGTTCCTTCTTCTTTCCGGTGGATGGTGCAGATGCACTTGAAGAACTTGGAAAAACTGGTGGTAGCAAGGAATCATCTGTTCCAGTTTTAACTTTAACCTTCGATGTTTCCGGTTGCCGAACAGACTTTCTGCGAGAAAATGTACGAGAAAATTGTGTTTGCAATCCCATTGCACCCTTCCTAGCAATATCTTTTGCTGATTTCCACCTTTCACGTGCTTGTGCAGTTTCTCTTGCACTCCTTGCAGCAGATTCTCTAGACTTGGCCTGCCGTCTTTCACGAGTAGTGAGAACTTGATCAGAACAATTATAAATGATAAGTAGCAATGTGCTCAATCCAACCTACAGAGAGACAAATGAATTACAGTGTCAAACATTCAAACCTTTATGCAGTATAGGCCAGTTATAATCAAATCGTAAAAGAAATTTATAATCGTGCACTCCAAATATGGAATCAGCATCCAAATCATGTAGTGGATGTTCTGCCATAATGTATTTTGCCACCCAGAATGGAGCAATTTCAACTTCATCACTCGTTATATATTTACATAAGAGAAAAATTATTTTCAATGTTTAACATCATAACAAAACAAATAAAAGTACTAAAAACAAATGAGGCTAAAAATGAACTTTCTCTTAATCTGCAGAAATCTCCTCAACTAGGATTTAATACTGTGGGCTATCACACAGATGGATCTAGATTAACGTCATGGCCATTTCCCTATACGAATTTTATATGGTCTTGTAACTCAAACCACTCCCCAGCAAGGATGTGTACAATTGCTTTTATCTTGCTCACTTTTTTGCATTCCAGTTTCAAAGCACTCATAAAACAGCTAAAATGGGTCTATTGTTCCAATTCTTCAGCTTTACGGCATTCACCTCACTTTTTGGTTTTGATTTCTTAGCTGAATACCCTGTGTATAATAGAGATGATACAGGTGAACCTCCGCATAGAAGATCACAACCATTGGGATAAATATCTACTGGAAGATGGACTAAATATCATATAGTCGACAAGTAAAATAAAAATGTTTTCATACAGGCGCAGACTGCCTTTTGGTTATCCACACCACTTAATGGTAGGATGGCTATCACGGATGGATATGCTCCAATCTATTCCATCTGATGATCAAGGAAGTGTTTGACAATTGGCCTTAGCATGCCCATGACCATTTTCAACTAGCTGAAGGATCAGAATTGTAAGATGGATGAGAATTTAGGGTATAGGCCATAAACATGAGAGGAACCAGCAGATAAATAATTTAAGTTAAAGGACAATTAATAAAACTATGAGGATTAACCTTAACCAGAATTGGACTGGTTCGAGTAGAAATCAGGATTAACTACTTTGTCATAGAATTCAGCTTATTCTAACCAATAACAGCATTTCCTAATGTACAAGAAACTATAATTCAACTCAAGTCCTATCTATTCTTCATTGAATCAGCTTTCTATTCAGAATCTACAGCAAATGCTAAGTATGCATGGGAATTGATTATATATAGTCAACCTTATTAAGGGGTCAACCTCACAAAGTCAGATCTGTACAATTGTACCCACATATCAAGGATCAGAATCACTCAGATGGTGCGGTTCGAGTTCATCCATCTGAGCCAGCAATCGACTTCCATCAAAGTATTATTCACCTTTGTATTCGTAGAAATAAATGCAAACTATCCATAGGAGTGATTATATATGGTCGGCTGTATTATAAGGGGTTCCATATGGTCAACTTGACCACAACAGATCCATAGATAGGTACCCATTTGTCAAAGATCAGAATCATTCAGAATGTGTGCCCAACCATGTTTATCCATTTGGGCACAACTTAAAGTAATATTCACCTTTCAATTGACAGACAAAACAGGTTGAAACCATAATAAATACTGGTTTTCAGTAAATCTGATATTTTTGTTCAGTGGGGCCCACCTAACACAAATCCAAATGTCCATTCTAACCACATTTCATGAATTAAAACTGATAGGACTTATATTCCAAATGCCTGTATTTGTCAAAGAAGTGATTTAATCATATTTATCGAAACCAATTAGTGCTCCAACCAAAGTGAAATTAGGTTTAAGGGGCTTACAAAAAAAAAAACCATGAAAATGCTATGAATTATGAGATTTGTCACTTTATGTGAATCTGACTGTGAATATCAGTTTGAAAAAAGTGAAGATAGGCCCAACTAGGAATAAAAATGGAGGCATACCATTTCAATAGTCCAGATCATTGAAATGAAAGCCCCACATGAACAGATCTGAATTTTATTTTTTTTTTCAAGTTGACTGTTAGGAGCCCCTTCCATATGCTCTATTGTATATATTCCTCCTCACCTATCCATATCATGCTCATCTATCGCACCTAAAAAAGAGAGTGAAGAAGTAAAGGTATATTAGGCTACTTTTACGATGACAATATATTGGTATTATATACTACCATCAAACTAGTTACAACTGATAACTCAATGAATTCGTTGATGATGCAGACCCTATAGTATAGCCTATGCACTCACTACAACGAGAAGTTCGACAGGAGTCGAGGACTAGACCCCAGCCCATCTCATGGACCAACTAGCCTAGCCCACACGCCTAGGGCTACTAGACCAAGCAAGTCCTTTGGGCCTAGCGGCCCATCTAGGGGCCACCACCATCCCCATGGGCTAAAAAAACAGCACATGGAGTGGACTTTAGTTTGTTTCTTTTAATTCGCGTGGGCTTTATGGGTAGTTCAGTAATTTTCTTTGTTATTATCATTTCTAATCCACGGCTAGGATCAAAATATCCAATGGTAGGATTTACGCTAGACCAATGGGTTGGATTAAACTTAAGGTAGTAACCCTTGGTAAACATAAATATGAAGTCTGCGTTCACCCATCTTGGACTAAATTTGCATGAGTCGCAGTTTTTGACCAATCTTTGGTTGGTCTGTTCATTTTTGGAGGATTCTCTTGGATTCTAGGGTTTCTTACATTGCTAATCACACTTTCATAAGCACTAATCACCCTTTCATTGATGTTGGAGGTTGCTGTGTTGGAATTCTTTCACCAAAGGGGCTGATCTAGGGAGATATAGTCTCAATTCTTCAGAGCTTTGCCTTCTAGTTGGGAAATCTTGCACCAATTCCTGCATCTAGGAAAGGTAAATTTGTGATGAAGTCATTAAGAGCAGAATTTCTCCTTTTTTTTTTTTTTTTTTTTTTGCTTAATTAGCAGAGTTTCTGTTTGTCCATCCAAGAAATAATAGTCATTTGACTAACTTGGAAAGCAAGAATAATTTTCATTTAGTATTCGGTTTTAGACCCTTACATTTAAGTTCATTATTAACCCTTTGATTCCAATACATGAGACAAGAATAGAACACCTTAAAATGATGCCAGTTGGATAATCCAAGATGCTATCTGGAGGAATTTTGCCATCGGTTGTGGACCGCTAGATAAAGAAAATATTCTTGCACAAACAGCAGGATGCTGGAGCTCCCATGCAAAGTCCAAACCCTCCATAAGGCAGGACAACACCCTCCCCTCCCTCCCTTCCCAACCCGAATTATATGGATGGGCATGTCACAAAGGGCACCGATCCAGTTTTCCTGCATCCCACATCCGCAGGAGAACATCTTCCCTTCTAGATAAACCATTTTTCCTTACTGCCTATCTAATTCATGTCTAAATTAGTTCGAGCTGTGGGAGTTTAGGGTATGGCCCACATCACTGAATGGTCCAATAACTCATACATAAATGCTAAGTGAATGGAAATGGAGGTCTTTATATATCCTAGAACTAACAAGGATTTTTTTATCTTCATGGGTCCAACTGTTTTGATTTTGAGACACTGGTGATACTATGGACTGGTTGGGAGCCATTTGATCCACACAATAAGCAAGTTAAGAAATTTAAAACAATAACATGAGATCTAAGATCCACTTGGATGATTATAAACTTAATCATACCAAAAGATCCAAAGGACTGGATGAACATCAAATACATAAAGCCAAGAAGGCAGTCAAAACAAACACAGTAATTTTGAAATGATTCCATCTATTGGATTCTTTCATAACTGTGCTTTTGTGTTTCATGATTGAAAGCCAATGGTTGGATCTTGATGATCCATTCACCAATTGCAATAGATGGATGACATGAATGAGCAGTGACTATGTACAAGTGTTCAGACCCATTAGAGAGCATGGAGAAAGGAGCCACTACATTTTGAGTTAAAGATGTTATGGGCATTCTTCAACTTTTAACATATGAATGCATATATGGAGGATTCATCATAGACACAATCTAAAACCACTTAACTCTTTATAATGATCCCCACAACGAAGCCTTAATGCAGTTGCTTTTTGTTTTTCCAAAAGTAGAAAGAGAGAGGAGGAAAGATTGTGATGCAGCCCAATGCATGCATGTTTTAACCAAGTCACCCGAAGTATAGCTTATTTAGTTAGCTCCCCATTGAGCCCAAGTTTGTGCGATTTTCACCCATCCTGAGAAAGTTATATCCAATTTTCTGGAAAGTGCAGGACGATTATGAGTTTTTACAGATTATTTTGATTATGTTCGGATGGCTAGGATTTAGCTCATTCTTTTTAATGGTTTAGATAGATCAGGCTTCCTTCGTTTATGTACAAAATAGATGAAAAGACTGTAGAGATGGAGTTTCAGAATAAGATTGCTTCAGAGAACTTTCCCTTTAGGTGAAAGCCTTGCAGAGTTTGCAAAGCAACCTAATATATTTGATCTTGTTTAACCTTGGATTTGGGCAAGAAGAAGACAATCCACCTAGGTGATCTTCCTCTTGTGATTTGTCGCAATAGCAAGCAAGGGTATTCAAGCCTTATGATTTGGTTCAATTTACAATAAATCTGGGTGTGGTTGTTGAACTCCAAGTGAAATTGAAGCTCAAGTGTTTCAAAGTATCCTTCTCATTGGGTTTTCTAACAAAATCTAGTTGCAAAGGTGAGTCAAGACCGTAATCTTGTTAGCATCAGATTGGCCTTCTATCAATTAGTAGCAATTCAAGTGGTGGATTTCTCTTGCAGATCTCTTCCACCATAGACAATGTTTTAAAGAGCCATTGGAAGTGGATCAGGAGATACTTATCAGTCGAGAAGATCTGCATCAGATTTGAGTCACTAAAGGTATGGCATAAGTTCCAATCCCCAAATATGCTTGATCAACTAAATATATTATAAGTACATCCTTGGGATTCTACAATGGTTTTTAACATTTTCAATATAAATCAAGAAAATAAAAACTAATGTATATGATTTAGTTAATTTCTTGTGGTACCATCTTGAAACAATTATGCCCCCTCATATATACCTACCCCCTTGGATTGGATAATCCTCAAATTTGATCCTAATTAGAGTGATCTTAACTTGTGGGCCATCAACTCCAACTTTTTCCTTTTTTCTTTTGTTGACAAACCTATTAAACTATTAAATTGATAGCCATCAATAATCAATGAAGTTTATTTTGGGCTACCTCTAATTGAATTAAGATCTAACCATCTTATCCATACAACCTCATGAATCATGGACCTCACAAAATGTTCGTCAGGGTTCACACTAGACCCTCTACTTTACACTTAGACAAATACAAATTTCAATAATGACCATCGAGGTTACATTTTATTGACGGTTCTTTACTATTTCATAGAAAAAGTCAGCAGGTCATCACTAGAAAGCCAAGGACATGCTGCTAACAATAATATCCCTAAGAGTAGCGATGGTTAATTTTATATGCCAATGGTCATCTAGAAATGCAAGGCAGCAAAAAAAAAAAAAGGCAATGTAAGGCCAGGTTAAAACCAATAAATTTTAATTACGTTCAATTCACAATGATGAATAACTAAAGAAACACTTACAAAGAGCATGACACCATATGCATGAATATTTTGGTTTGCAGAATGAGGATCACAAGAAGTCAACTTGAAGCATCCTGCCACAGGTTCCTACAAAGATTAGTGAATTTTATCTTGGTGTGCCGAAGCAAGAACAGGAATTCAAGTAAGTTGCAGTAAGTGGTGGATTTCAAATGACATATGAGAGAGAGAGAGAGAGAGAGAGGGGGGGGGGGCGCACCTCTGTGGTTTCAAAATTTCAAAATGCCCCACATAAAGCATATACAAAATAATGCTAAGTGTGAAATGTATCATTAAAAAACAAGGATATATCTGAAGTTAACAAGTATAAACAACTAATGTTTACCATTTTCACGGGATACATATTTCTTTAATTTATGAACTTTTATGTAAATATACCAATGTCGAAGGTCTCTTTGTAATAATATCAATTCAGATAGTCTACCTATACTACATCATTATTTGAAATAATAAAATTACAATATCTAGTCATGGATTAGTGCAAGTTTCACAAATCGACCTTGCAGCTCGCCAAAGTTCCGCAAATCAGCCATGTAGCTCCTCCTCTTCTCACATGGAACCCAAGATGTTGATATGGTATCAAAGCTACAATTTCATTAATCCACTTCTCTCTCTCTCTCTCTCTCTCTCTCTCTCTCTCTCTCTCTCTCTCTCTCTCGTCTTGGTTTCCGTCTTTTCTTTCTTCCTTACTATTTTAAAACATTACTAGGTTTAGGGTTTGGTAGTAGAAGAAGAGGAGAAGAAGAAAGAGGGAGGAATGCACAGCCGTGACTTTGAAACCATGTGTAGCCCTCTTATTTTATTTTATTTATATTTTCAAAAATTACAGAAAAGACCCTATAATTGGACAAAATTACAGAAGGCATATATAAATACAAATTACATGAAATCATACCCTCAAGTTATCTCATATTTTTTGTAGACAATACAAAACATTCAAAAATTATAGGGGAAAAAGGAAAAAGAAAATAGAAGAAGGTAGAGAAAGACAGGAGAGAAAATCCTTCCCGCTCATCCAACGAAGGTTGCGGGACCACTTGATATTGTATTTATACTAAAAATTTGAGTATTTTGTTTATTGATAAGAAGGCCCCTATAAATACCTTTTTTTACAAATCAGTTCCTATGATAGTAAAATTTAAACAAAAAGTCTAATTGTCCCGAATTCGATCCCGAATTCGGGACCAAATCACCACATGGTACACAGTTGTGCTACATGGGCATTGACTTTTGGGGGAGCGGGAGAGAGAAAAACACTGCAATGTTAAATTCGGTCCCGAATTCGGGAATGAATTCGGGACATGTAGCACCACTGAAATTTAAAAACCCCCCAATATATTACAAATCAGTCTCCATGGCAGATATTTACTATGTATTCCTAAGTTGGATAGAACTGATGATTATTACTTCTCTGTGATACCTTTGTGAGAAAATCTGACAATTGAACTTCAGTAGAACAATGTTCAATCTGAATTTCTTTCCCAACAATTTTCTCATGAACAATATGGCAATCAATTTCTATGTTCTTGATCCCACATGATAAACAAAATTTGACATGTTGAGCAGCAGTTTTATCACAATGTAGAACCATAAGATTACTGCTAACAAAGCCCATTTCATTTAGAAGAATATTCATCCATATCAGCATACAGGTACCCATGTGCCATGGCTCTATATTCTGCTTTGAAGCTTGACCTTGCAACTACCCGTCTTTCACTTTTCCATGATACTGCATTACCTCAAGCCAAGGTACAATATCTGGTAGTTGACCCCTCTATCTCAGTTGGACCCCGCCTGATCTGCATTGATATATGCCACTATGTTTAAATGTTTGTGGGAAGCATAGAGAATTCCTTGGCCTGGTGAACCCTTCAAGTATTTCAAAATTCAATGATCAGCATTTAAATATCCTGCTCTTTGCACAAGCATGAATTAGCTGCCCACACTACCTACATATGAAATATGTGGTTGAATGACATCAACTAGATAAGCTTTCCATCCAATTTATGACAGATTTTTCAGCAGATCACCACTATCATGGTCAAGACCATGATTCTACTCAATAGGGATTTTTACTGATTTAGCCACCAGTTTACCCATTTCTTTCAACAAATCTAATGTATACTTCCGCTGATAAATAATTATTCCTTTCTTGGATCCGGCAACTTCAATGCCCAAGAAGTATTTCAAGTCACCCAAATCATTTATTACAAACCGCTTTCCAAGATAGTACTTCAGGTTAGTATCATTTCTTTTTAGTCAGTAACGAAAATAATATATTAAAGAAGAAAGGAACAAAAAAACACCAGTCACCAGCCAATCCAAAAGATGGCATAAACAACAGTATAGAAGGCTTATAACAGAAAAGCAGAAGATTACAAAATGATATCAACAAAGGAACTTAATGATCCACTCCTTGCTTTTTAGTGAAAATCAAGCATGGCCTTGCAAACAATAGAATGGCAATAAACTTACTTTGTTGACTTGTGGATCCCAGCCGGCAATAATGTCTGAAATTTGAACCAAAGAATAGTTAACATGAAGGTAGAAGAATATCATCAAATAATAGCATAAAAAGGGCAAGGAAAAGTTCTACTCATCTATATATCCATTTTCAAGTCATTTTTTTATATGGCAAACATATAGTTGCAAAAGAAATAGAAAATGCCAGATTTTTAGGGTAAGAATCAATACCCACTACTACAAGGAATTTTTTGGGTGGTAGTTGGACAATATGATCCTGCTGAACAAAAGACTTGGCTGCTACTCACAACATCAGCCCAAATATCTGCTCCACCACAGGTATGGTTTGTGTTTCCTGAAGGTAGTTGGTAATGGTATCTGTGAAATGCTTTCAGCAATCAGCATTAATACAAGTACACTGTACATGATAATAAATAAAAAATATTTTGTACGAACTTCACCACCATTAGGTCAACTTACGGATCACAAATGCCAGTAGTTTTATTGAGTTCTGCAAGCGGACAGTAAGCGCCTAAGGGACAAGCTTCAATTGTAACAAACAAATGGCATAAAACAAAGAATTAGGAACATTTTGCATACCATAAACACCATCCACTGTGAATATACATGTGTTGCATGTGAGTGTGTGGACTTTGTTTAGGTTAGAAAATTACTAGAAGTGAAGGAATACAATAAATTTAACGGGGGGGAAAGGAAAGGGAGAGCTATTTGATTTTTTATCGTGTAGGATATGAATCAAGATGTTCCATTTTTTACTGGATAATGACATGCACTTCTTTTTTCCAAAGAAAGATTCGGAAAAACTATTTAAAACTTAAAAATGAATTCATTTCAAAGGAAACCATTCTGTTTCATGTCTTCTTGAGGTGCTTCCACTTTAAGATTTGTGATTGTCATATGTAAAATAATAAATGTGTCATACTTTCATTTTGAATTATTGGCAAAGTAGGTTAGGAGAGGCCTTCTTCATTTGTTACTAAAATTACAGAATCTAAAACCATTATATGGAGCTCTGAACTAGTACATAACAAATCACAAATTTTAATACACAAACAAACAGGAAAAAAAAAACGCAATCTATGTTCATGAAAGAAGAATCACATAACAATTATCCACCTGTAAATTAATCAATAAAAAGAAAACAAATTGCTAAATACTGCTTTATTGCGCATCCATTAGGTTTATGCAATTCAGATATTTGAGAGGTAAATGGAAAAGATAGACTGTATAGTGAAATCGAGAAACTTTATATGCAACAATTTCTCCAGGAAGAGACCACATTGCCAATTTGCAGCCCCACCAGTTTGACATAGTAACCTTCTTTAGTTATATGCATGCAGTACAAAACCATACCATGGTATATATAGAATAAGAAGGTACTGAAAATGAAACTGATTCAAAGTCATAACAATCACTAAAAGAGAAAACTGAGGAGATACTTACGTATCATGCAGGTAATGCCATGAGGGCAGAAGAAACCCTCACAACAAGGCTGACAATCAAGAATTCTAATGGGCGCGTCCTTTGACTCTTTGAGATTTACCTTCTGATCTTTGCCAACACTACAGGCCCATCCTGGCTCACAACCAGGAACCCATGAAGTCAAGTTACAATTCTTGTTAGGTCTCAGGTAATTGGTACTTTTTCCAACTTGATCAATGAAACCATTGAAGTAAAACTTTATTTCTGCCGCAGTACAGAGACGTTGCGTGAGATCTCCTGTTGATCAAATTCAATCCATAAACAGAAAAGGATTAGAGAAATGATCGAAAGACATGATAGATTTCAATTGTCAAGGTGCACTTCTATGACAACAATGTAAGATGCACACTCTCTTGTGTGACAGCCTCATTTTTATTATATGTCTAAAGACGCATTGCCACATTGAAAAAGTCATCATTACAAAGAGATTCTCATAGGCAAGGCAGAATTCACTTCCCCACAATTAAATTTGAAAATTCTTAAAAGGTTTCTAGAGAAAGAAATGATTAAACGAGGCTTGCGTATAAACTTAAATGAGAGAAAGAGTCTGCAGAACACACATTCTACTACCCGCTCACCCCCACCCCAACAACTCAACGTGCTCACCTATCTCCCGTGTATTAGCTTGCCCAATTTTGATCCCAATGGAGTACCTATAGCTGAAGTGCTGATTTTTTTTATTCTCTGATTTTTCTCCATTAATAATTCAGGACATAAATATCCATAGATTTTTTTTTATAACCCAGGGTATCTCCCGCCCAATCCAGCCTAGGAGCCTTTGGCCCTGAGCCCGAGGGACCCTCATTTCTAGATAGCCGAGAACTAATCCATAGAGGCACATTCAAACCCTCCTATCCACATGCACTGGACAAAACTATGGGAGGTGGCCAAGACATAAAATCCATAGACATGGTCATTTGATTAGATCGATTTACTGAACATCCACAATCAAAAACATGATAACCAACCCCCCATGCAACCACATTAGTTGGTGGCCCTAACGCTCCCCATAGAGCATCTAAGATTTAAGAAAGGTCTGGAGAATGGGTGTTTAAGATGTGAATTTGGTTCTTCTAAAGGCTACTCACTCATTCCCAGGAATTTTCATGCACCCAAAAACTTTTAAAAATTCATTAATTACATCTGTAAAATAACCTGAAAGACATTCAACCTAAAGATGATTTTGGATTTCTCATGCACACGAATTTTGTTATTGATCATAGTGATGAATGTCATAGGATTGACAAACCCAAAAACCCATTTGAGAAGAATAAGAATAGACTCAATTTGACATATGACAATGGAGATTAATTTATATCCACAAATATGGACTATGTAATTGTGTCAGGGCCAAGTCCATAACAGGTACCTATAATATACAGCCAAATGAATGCATGACTGGGATATGTAAATGGGTTAGGCTCAAACTTATGGATAAAATATTTTATAAATATATATATAGGGAAATGCTTTTATGAGAGTAACTCTCACACTACTATGAGAGTAAGGGGGGACACATTGGATCCATATCCAATGCCAACAGCCTAAATCTGAGAGACCTCCCCCTTACTCTCATAGTAGTGTGAGAGTTAGTCTCATAGGAGCACTTCCCATATATATATATATATATATATATATATATATATATATGCATACATATAAATACATATATATATTGAGGAGCACTATAAAACGCCTAGGCTTTTTGAAAAGAAAAATGCCCCATTATCATGTGCGAATAAGAATGTGACGTCTTACTGTCTGCGCTACTTTTTAAGAAGGAAAGTTTAAGGCATTAAATCCCTACTTTCTCTCTTGAGAAAGAAAAAAATCCTTTCCTATTTTTTCTCTTTCTTTAAACAACTCATTTAAGATTATAGTTCTAATGATAATCTCACACTTCCCCATTTTTTCTCGTTTCACATGAATCTAATGGGAGGTGACAATTGGTTTGGTAATCCATTAGTGAAACATTAGAAACCCATTAGTGGATTCCTCTTAGTTTGTATTAAAATTACCCAACATTCGATTGGTTCTAATAAAAAAACTTGATGAATAGAGGCTGAACATCATGATCTTTTTTTTTTTTTTTTTGTGGGTAAAGCCCTTCCCTAAAATTAATGGTTGGCCCAAGTATTGTTTAGATTTAAAGAGTGGGCCTACCAATGTATTTATAGCATTGACAACATTGCAAATCCATCAGTGGGCCTCTTTTATAAATTTCGAACTACTAAAATTTTTCTAAGTAAAATTGAAGGTCTTGGATTTACTTAAAGAAGTGTCCCACTATATAAAATAAAGAAGCACAAAAGGAGGGGGAACTAAAGAAGGACCCCACTGCTTAAAATAAAGAAGCATAAAAGGAGAGGGAACTAAGGATGGTTTCTCCTTTACCTATTTTATATCCAACCCACTTTATAAGGATCTCCTAAAAGGGGAGGATAGATAATAAAAGCAAGTTGGCTGGCTCTTTCTCTCCTATTTCTAATAGTTGTACCGGTACTTCTCATTGGATCTTACAAATGGGCACCCTTTTTTGAAGGGGGCGTTTTGCAGAATTCCTCGTATATATTATATGTATATAATATACATATATATTATCTAAGGATTTTGCTTAGGATAGATCGGAATGGAGAGACAAGTGTGTTGTGTGTGTGTGAGGAGCGCTAGAAAACACCCAATGTTTTCTAAAGCAAAATGCCCACTTGCAACTACGAACGAGGAAAGAAAAAATTAAGGATGGGAGTTGATGGGTTGGCATTCTTATCTACTTAGGAAACACGTTGCAACTCTTTAATCCTTAATTCCTTATCAATGCCATTTCAATTTCTCCCTTAAAATGAGAAATATAGTCAGTTTTCTCTTCTCACTAATTATTTGGTGACTTCCTCAATGGATTCACTTATAAAATATTCAAACCAATCAAGATAAATTGCTCCAAAGTTTTTGGACCATCACCAAGTTTCACTCAGGAGTTGGGCCCATCACCAGATTGATCGTTAAAATCAAACATGCTTGGATTTTTGTAAGTGGGCCCATTTCCAAAATTTTCTCATAAGTCCTAAAAGGAATTACAAGTGGGCCCCAAACTGCATGATTAAAATAAGAATGCACAAGAAATGAAAACACATGTTTAGATGTCAATAATCAATGGTGGGCCCAACTCCTCAATCCATCAATTGGCTACAACTATTTTACTCATAACAATTCATATCAAACTTTAATGCATGAGCAAGTAGGTCCCGCAAATTCCATGTTCGGCAAAGTGTCAAACCGAGTAGGAGAGAATCTTACGAGAGATTTTTAAAAAGGCTTAGAAGAATTACATGCCTTTTTGAAAGAAGAGAAAAAGTCGGAAGGTAATCAATCTTTGCATTAAAGGAGAAATAATCTCCAGCAACCTCTACATGCATTGGGTGGTAGACAAAGGGCAAAAACACCCCCTTTTTGGAGGGGCGCTCTCTCTCTCTCTCTCTCTCTCTCTCTCTCTCTCTATATATATATATATATATATATCATCAAAGCCTTGTCCCTACTATGTTGGGGTCGGCTATATAACTTCTATTCCTTCATTTTGATCTATCCTAAGCTAAATCTTCAGATAAGTTGCACTCCTTCAAAACTATTTTTACTACCTCCATCCATGTCCTCTTCGGCATACCCCTTCCCCTTAGTGGGCCATCAACTTCCATACCCAAACTTTTTATTACTGACACCGTTGACGGTCTCTACGTTGGACGTGCCCAAACCATCTTAAACAAGTTTCTCTAATTTTATCCCCTATTGATGCTGCCCCTAAATTCTCTCGAAATCGCTCATTTCTAATTTTATCCTTCCCAGTTTTACCACACATCCACTTCAACATGCACATCTCTACTACCTCCATTTTGTGCATATGTCGCTTTTTCATTGGCCAACATTCTGCTCCATAGGTTATATCTGGTCTAATCACTATCTTGCAAAATTTTTCCTTTAATCTTGTTAGCATTCATCGGTCAAAAAGCACTCCAAAAGCAAGTCTCCACTTCAACCATCCCACTTTTATCCTATATTCAACATCTAAATCAATCTCCTCGTCATTCATAATTATCAAGCCAAGCTAACAGAAAGAATCTCTTAAGGCCTGTTTGGATGTATGGTGAATTGAAGTATGGTGAGGTGAAGCATCAAATCAAGAGAGAATAAAATATAAGGTGTTATGATGGTGTTTTGTTTTTAGTTGTTTGGTATGGAATCTTTTTTACTTTTTGTATAGAAAAGTGGAGTTTTTTGTTTTTTAGTGGAGAAAGGAGGTTGCTTTTTTACTTTTTTTGAAAAATTCAGAGGGAATTTTGAAATTGTGTACTTTTGATATGACCCTTGTCATTTCTTGTATGGATTCACTTTACTTCACTTTAACTAGTTAAGTGCCAAACACGCTCTTAGGGTTATCTCCTGGGCTTCAATTCTCATAGTAGTTTTAGCTCTTTGTAAGTGCCCACTAAAGTTACAATTCATATATTTTGTCTTATACGAGTTATTTTAAAACCTTTGGATTCTAAAGTCTCCCGCCATCTTTCAAGTTTTGCATTCACACCATCTCTTGATTCATCAACCAACATTATATTATCTGCAAATAACATACAACAAGGTATCTCCTCTTGAATATGAACAGTTTACTCATCCATAATCAATGCAAAGAGATTTTATGACTTTATGGGGTCAATCCCATGCCTCTAACCCCTTCATCCGTAGCCCACAAATTTAATGACTTTATGTTAAAGGAAAAAACTTGACCCTCGATCCAACGGTCAAATTCATTTGGATGGGTGAATATTCAATGGGTCTAGTGTACTTAAGGGGGTTCCATGTGTGTGGATGATTCGGATGTGTTATAAAGTCAACCCTACTATGTTGTCCCTCACCATAACATGATGAGGGATGGATGCACATATATATATATATATATATATATATAAACTATGGATGGAATCTAAATGCATCACGAGTATGAGTTAAATTACGAACCTGGTACAAGGTATCAGTTTTGAGAACATCCAAAAATATAAGATGTTTGAGTTTGGATGGTATTAAATAGTTTTAAAATTTTTCTATTTTAAAATAAGATATTATCAAAAAATAACACCAATAAAAAATTTACAAACCTAAGCCTTACATTAAACAATTAAGTCCATACATTAAACAATCAAGTTCTAAACATTTCAATATTTTACCTAAATTTCAAGGTGAATAATATTTTGATTAAACTGTAACATAGTGTTCAAAGTAGTGGTAAAATAATTAATAATGAAACTAAAATGCTCTTATGTACAGTACAAGTCCGATACCAGTATGTTGCTCATTAAGAATCCATGTAACATACTAAAAAAAAACACATGAGTTGGCTCCTCAAAATATCCAGCAGATGATTCATGCTGCTTTTTCAGCCATGCATCTCAAACGTAACTCACAAGCTCCTCCATTTGTGGGATGCCTAGATTTGAGGCATCCTATCACATGATATGGGTTACACAGCATTTCTCACCTATTAGAACAAAATATTAGTCCATCTAGAGTATAAACCATTTTTTTACAACGATAAATTTTATTCCAAAGAAAAAAAAAAAAGAAAACGGAAACAAAACAAGGGGGAACAACAAGCAAAGCTAAATAGAAAAAAGGATACTAGACAGTTAAAAAATAAAAATAAAAAAAGTGTAACTGAGAAACTCCTTTGCAAGGCCATCTGCCACTTCATTAGCTCCTCTATTAATATGAAGAAAAGAGGCTCCTAGCTGACACGAAATATCTTACACCTCCTCCACCAATTCCACCCAAAATCCAAGAATAAGAAGACTTACCAGATCCCCACTGAATAACTGAAAAAGAATCTCATTCAACAATTGCATTATAACCTCCCAATTGATGTAACTCTCGGCACCCAACCAATAAAGCAAACATTTCAGCTCCATTAGAATCCAGACAATTAACAGGTTCTGGAAAAAATTTGCAGTCTTCCCTGAAAAATCACGAATAACACCACCAATACCACCCATCTGAATATGCTGAAAATAAATACCATTAAAGTCCAACTTGAGACAACCAATTGGAGAAGATTCCCACAAAATTTGACACCTATGATTAAAATGCCCACCCCCCTTGGAAATGGGTTGGGCAAGATCCGTTCAGGTCTTCTAAAGAAACTCCAACAAACTCAACCTTCCAAATTACCCATTCCGAAGCAACCAATATAATAGACTGAACAATCTCATCTAATGACCTGCTTTTGTTTTGAAAAATCCTGTTGTTTCTTTCAAGCCATAACTTCCACAAATCAGCATACAAAGATAACCGCCACAGAATCACCCACAAACAGATTTTCTTTGAAAGGCCACTGCTGAAAACAGCCCCTTAATAGAACAAGGCATAACCCAACACATATCGAATAATTTAAGAATGGAAGACCAAACTTTTTGAGCATAGGTACAGTAAATTAACAAATGATTCACTGTTTCCTCATTTGGTAAACAAAAAGGGCACCCATTGACAATAATAAAATTTCTCCATTTCAATTGATCCATAGTAAGAATTTATGCAAACTTGCCACCCAACAGAACACCAAGACTCTAGGGGGAACAAAAGGATCCCAAAACCTCTTCCAACCCACAATCTTACCATCCACATTCCACACCACTCAAAATACTTAACTGAGAACTATCCTTTATCATATGGCTGTGGAACGCCAAATTATTTTTCGAATATTTTTTCTTTTATCTGTCAGACTTGTATTTTGATGATCTTCATTATATACCTACATCTTGTATGATTTTGCCTCGATAACATGTTATTTTACTCAATTAATATATTCTGAGAAATTGTTGTCATTTTACTCGCACTTTATTCTATTGAAACTGTATAAAATAATAAATTCTGGTATGGTTACTTGCCTAGGTTATTCATAACCTGACCCCCTATGATTGGCGCTTGTAGGTAACGACACCCCTTCCGAGGAACCGGAGGGAACGATGGTCGTGGAGGAACCACGTGGGAACTAAGGGTGGAGCGCAAACGATATAGCTTAGAGATATCGTGCTTGCGCCGGAGAGTCGCCAGACATAGTTGTTTAGTCTATTCATTTTAAATGCTGAGTTAAGACTGTTAGTTAAGGCCATTGTTTGGCCAGTTGTGTTAGGAAATTGTTCGCTGGATTTATTTCTTTCGTATGATCTTTGGCACATTGATATTTTAATTAAGAATAGGATTTTATCCTTGTCTTGTGATGGTACTTTTGATGGCATCATGATTATGTTTCGCTACAAACATTCCTATGGTAAGTACTCCAGTATTGCATATATCATTATTTTCATCAATAACGGCTTAAAAGATGGATTTCCCCAGGAATTCAAAATTCGGATCGTCACATTCTTTGAGCACAATCAGTAAGTAAATCTAACTAATCTGTCGATACCAAGATCCAATCAAGGCGACTCATCACTGGAACCTCTTGATTATTACTTCAACTAAAATCAGTCCTAGAGGTAAATCAACAAGATCATGAGATCATGCTGCCAAATCTAATCTGAAAACCCCCTCATAGCTATAGTCATCACACAACCACCCCTTTGCTCACTAGGAAATCCAGTAACATTGAAATCTCCACCCAACACCCAAGGTTTATCCCATATCCTAGCCACCAGAGTCAATTCTGACCAAAAACCAACTCTATCATTAGCATTGTTTGGCCCATAAACTGAAGTATCTACCCCTTCCACATTTCTTCTAGCATCTTCGAACAACACGGACACAAAGAAACGCCCCATAAAGTCATCTAGCTTTTGCCACTGAGAAGAATTCCAAGGTAATAAAATCCCTCCTAGTGTACCCACCGAAGGACTCGTCCATGGTTTAAAATCGCGATGGTGGTCGCCATCATGGTCGACTCTAAAAACCGTTATGATATGGCATCTTGTCGCAATTCGCGGTCATCGCAGTGCAAATTTTTATTTTACCCCAAAAAAATTAAAAACATCCATAATATTATAAAATGCTAGAAAACAATGTTTGTTTCAATTAGTAGAGACTTTAAAGAAAAATATTGGTCCCCCTAAATCATAACATCATGTATCATTGTCTTATCTAAAACTTGTAAAGTGTGTTCTGAATTAAATAGATTTACATTTATATATTAAAATAAGTTGAAATAAAACAAATTTCACATAATTCATTGCAACCATAATTTTGAACTAACCATCATTGTTAAACACTTAAAGTCAAGAAACTAGTAGTAGTTGAGAAGGAAAGAAGCTTTCATATGAAAATCACTCTATTACTCAATCACCAAGTAAGTTGAGAGTGAATTTCAACTTTAAAGTAACATTTACTACTATATCAAGATAAATTAATTAATTAAAACAGCAGAGTATGGAGATAGGGGTATTGTGGTTGAGAAGGAAAGAAGCTTTCATATTAAAATCCACCAAAATCTTGCAAATCGCTTGAGTTTTGGTAAAATAAGAGGCTTGGGAAGCTCTAGCACAATCTTAGGAACCTCTACAAATGGTTTGGGAAAGAAAGAAGGGAAAAGAAAAAAAAATTTTAAAAAAAATCATCGTCAGCCAAAATTTTGATCGTTATTTTCAAAATAACAACCGTTATGACCGTTATGGACCAATATTTTTACTTTTTTTAGACCGTGACCATTATTACAGTTATATTGAAAATAATGTTAATGGCATAGGTTGTTGCCATTTCATAATAGCCATTTTTTTAAACCATGGACTCATCACAAATTGACCGCCAGGTCAAGGACAGATTGATCTGAAAACTAGAACATCGATAACTTCCATTTTAGTTTCTTGAATGAAAAAAACACTGACTTTTAATGCTTTGAAAAACTCCTTTCATCACTGCTCTTTACAAAGGAGAATGCATAACACGAACATTCCATGAGATCAGATTCATATTTTCATCACTGCTCTTTACAAAGGAGAATGCATAACACAAACATTCCATGAGACCAGATTCATATTCCAACCAATTGCACACCCATTTTTCTATCACCAACCGGGCGATCATAATTAATAGATGAAGCCAATTTATTTAACAGCTTTGAATCTCAGCTTTCTTCCTGCGTTTCATGTTTTCTTGTTGCTGACAATTCCCTTTCTCCTAGTGTATCATCTGCCATATAAATCTCCTCATTTCCCCTAACCTGCCCTCCATAGAACTCCCCAAAATCTAAGCTATCTTAAACATTTTGCGTTTGATAATCCTGTCCGCTTCCTGATCATAAATAGGGAAAGAATTCTATCACTGGTCCCAGTGATTTAACTCTTTCTTGGCCAAATCAAACATTAGATCTTTTTTTCTTTTTGGAGTTGGAAGCTATAATGTGAAAGAAAAACAAGAATAAAGTAGAACAAGAAGAAAAAAATAAGAAAGAAGAAGAAGAATAGGGTTTAGATAGATTTGGGAAGAAGAAAAGTTGATGGTCATCCAATTAGGGTTGTGCAACCAGCATGGTGTATAATATTAATGAAATATTTAGTATTATAAAAAACAACATGTTTTTTCATGTTTACAATACAGTTCACTACAATCAGTCCCTGAATGCCTCTCGATACTCCCCCTCCAGCTAGTGCATGAATATCTAACATATGCAGCTTGGATAAAATATCAAAAAACAGCCATTGAAGATTGCTTTTCCAAAAGGAAAAAAAAAATTCTAACACTTGATCTTCATCTTCAATACATGTATACTCTAGTTGTATTTCATTCTTTTCACAAATAAAGTGACAATCAACTTCAATGTGCTTTGCATGCTCTTGGTATGTGGGAGATTTAAAACACTGTGAAACACGTATAAAATTACCCTTTAGCGTTGCTTTTTCAAAAAAAAAAAAAAAAAAAAAAAAACCCTGCAACTTGATCTTCAATACATGCATACTCTAGTTGTATTTCTTTCTTTCCACTTTTCACGAATAAAGTGACAGTCAACTTCAATGTGCTTTGTATGTTCTTGGTACGTTGGAGATTTAAAACACTATAACGAGTACTTATATTATCAAAATATAGAACCATAGGGGCATCTCTTGCAAACCCTAACTCTTTTAGCAAATTTCTTAACCATAATAATTTACATGTTGCTGACAAAACCCAAGTTGATGATGTCATCACATAGGTGGCAGACATAAGCCTTAGGGTACTCTGCATCGACCAGCAACAACCAAAAGCGTCTATTAAGGGTCTTCTACCTACGGTGAAGCTATAATACCAAGTTGGAAGTTCTAATTTAAAGGAAACATAAGAGTAACATGTCTGGGTTTTGTGTGTGCGCTTGGGGGAATAGTCCTGTCAAGTTATATACTATGGGGAAACCCCCGTCATCAGGGAAAAAAAGTAGAAGAAGAATATGGTTTAGAGAGATTGAGAGAAATTTAGGAGAAAGAGAAGCAATTGGCCGTCCATTGAGGGCTGGGCAACCATCATGGTGTGTTTATGTTGATGAGATATTCGGTACTTAATAATAATAATAAGAATAAAACCACAAGAATCTGCTTCCATAGACATTACGTAGTTCTTCCCAATCCTCTATAAACATTTATCCAATAAAAAGCATGATTCATATGATTTAGGGATTTCTCATTTATTGCGTCAAGTAAATTCGGACAATGATATGATGTTGGCTTAGGTATCAAGTCTAAACATGGACGGAATGCTCTGATGATTAGACCATGTGAATTAACGCTCCATTCAATGGCATATCAATTTAGAGAGTGTGCATTATCCAATTTGAGAAGGACCCATATCAGCCTTAATATATGACTACCACCGAATCTCTCAACTAGAAATCGTAATAACATTCCAATCACAACCGAAAGCACCAAGGACCTCTCCATCTAGTCCAAATAGAATCTAGTTCCTTCAAAAAGCATCATGATTACAGCTTTCATTGGGGCCACAGGCCGTACGAAGATAAAACTTTCCACTCCTTACTGATCTCCATTTCTACTATGACAATAAAAACAGAAAAACACAAGGCCATTGGACTTTAATAGGCACACAACGATAGTCCCAAATTCTAAGAACGCCCCCCAAAATAATTCACATCCAAAGAGATCCACCCAAGTTGTTTGGAGCCCCAAACTTCTTTGATAATATTAATATCCATATTCCTCCTCATTTTCGACCCCTGGAAAATTACTACATCCATTTTAATTTTTTCAGATTACCTCCTACAACCTGTGCTCCCCAGACCTCACACTTTCTCACCTGCAACCTTGGACATCCTACTGCGATCTCTTTTGGCCACTGTTGGATATATACTCCCCATCAGAAGAGCCTTTTACCCTTGTCATAATTGATCGAGTAGGCAAGACTTTGAAGTTCCCTCTTCCCCCTTCTCTTGGATTTTTCTGCAACAAAATCTGCTCTGTTATGTAGCTCCCTAGCCTCACAAATTTCAACATACCCCTCCATCTGCCTCTATCATCAGCGACTGACATACCAACAGTCTCTCCACATTGCTGGATTTACTCTGGAAGCAACTGAATGTCCTGATTATCGTCTTTTGACAAATATTTAAATTCTTGAAATTCTCTGTCCGTCCCCCACAGACCCGAAACTTCTTTGTTTCTGGCTGCATGATTAAGTTCTTTCTTTGGAGTTAACAAAGAGACCTTGTCATTGGCCTGTCGCTAACTAGGGAACTTTGAATCGCATTTGAATGACCTTTGCTGGAACAAGAATCCAGTCCGCAGTGCTTCATCTTGCTAATAGACACCCCTCCTGCCTCTCTTGAACAATATTTTAGGCCCTTCAGACATCATAAGGCTGCATATTTTGTTGTAAGCTCAGTTTTCACAGCTAGAACACTAAATCCTGTCTTAACCCGAGCAAAGCACAAGACAGTATATCTAATTTTTCCCCCCGATACTTCAAAATGGGCAACATATCTTAGGTGATATTTATATCTTCTCTCGTACCTTTTTTTCTTTTTCTTTTTTTTTTTTTTGGGTGCGCGTGTGTGTGGGAAATCCATATTACAGAAACGCATTCATGGCATGTCCAGGCATATCCACGCCATACAGAGGAATCATCGAAAAGGTGCCCATGGAAAGACTGAACATATGCAAAAAGGTGAAAGGAGAATTTGCAATGCATCTTTTTTAACAAAATTCCTCTCACCTCCAGCAAAGTTGTGGTCGGTATATGGTGGCATTGTGGATGCCATGGAATGAAGGAGAATTTCAAAAGATCATTCTATTTGGCCCAAAAAGAAAAGGGCGTACCCACTTTACCTTTCTATATAAGAAATCGTCAAAAAGATTCGTTTTCAGCTATGATTATTGCTTGGAAAGACCAGGAAAAAGAGACCCCAGATGCTGCTATGTCAAGCAATGATATCCAGTTATGTTTCTAAAATGATAATTTTTATTCTCACACAACAAACCATAGCTTTGTCAATTTACAGAGCCACTGATCCTAACTACTAGTGCACAAATGATTCTCATTGGGAACTCCATATATAAGCATTCTCTCTGACAAGTACAGTAGTATGCTTCCGTCCTATAATTTGTGCCTAATACCAATCTCAAGATTTCTAATTTCAAAGTAACCCATGCATCTCCATCCATCAAACTGACACTGATTGTCGTTTAAGGCCTGTTTGTTTAATCAGTATTGAATTCCAGTGATTTCTAAGCGATTCCATACTATCAAAGGAGCTAAAAGTGAAGGTCCACAAGGAACCATCAAATAATCTCCCTATTTGATAGGCAATGATTACCCATTATTGCATTAAACTCTATGAGAGGTCCCATCTACATCCCCACATTAGACCCTTCCGCATTAGCATTTAGCACTCCCCCAATACAACACACTTTACCATGAATTCGTAGGCTTCATTCTTTTTTCTTTTCTTTTTTTTTTTTTTTTTCACAATTTCCTCTGCTGTGTTCACAGATAAATAAGCTTAGCTTTTTCATAGATAACTAATATTTACCTTTAGTTTGCCGAATGCAAGTAGTCAAGAACCCCAAGTTCGATGAGAAGTTAAATGCCTCATTCCAATCAGCATCCCTGCAAAGAAATCCCATCTTCAACAACAAAGAACAGAAATCCCAATTCCTCAAACTTATGCCCTGCTTGTTTGCGTAGAATACATAGGAATTGAATACATAGGATTTCATGCCATAAGTGGTTAAGTTAAACATGAACATCCAAGGTGAAAATAACCTCCTCTTTCATTGAAACAAGGAATCAAGGGAAGATGGGAAATGAATAGCCAAACAAAAGTCACCATTTTCAAAGCAATAAAAAATAAAAAAAAATACCCAGTCATCTCACCTAAGAAGAGGTCCCATCTACATTGCTACCTTTTATCATTTACACTTCACCTCTTTCTATAATCCTTTGGTGGAGCTCATTTGACCATGAATTCCTTCGTATTCAATTCCTATGTATTCTATTACAAATAAACAGGCCCTAAATGCTTAAAAAATCAACCAAAGAGAGAGGGGGAGCAAAAGATCAAAGCGAATGAAACGCATACGGATCCTTAATGCAAAATCCAAGGTGCTTCATGATTTCGTCAGAGAAGATATCAGTGAGATTAGACATCCGTTTGTAAACGAGCCCCGTAAAGATATTCCCGGGATCTGGGTCAGCCTTGGGTCCGGATTCATCGTCATCCTGGCATCTCCCACAAGGCGAAAACCATAAGACGAGGAGGACGAAAACGATGAAAGCCGTGGAAACACTTCTCATATCGATCTACAAAAAGAGAGTCCCTGCAATTGAGAATCCTAGAGAGAGAAAATGATGGAGATCGCAGAGATTGACCATAGCATTTCAGAATCTGAGATGGAGATGGAAGAATGGAAGTGGAATTTGGTGGTGGATGGGGATCGAAAGGGTTATGGAGCAGAAATCTTAGCCGAGAATCTGGAGGCATTTCTAGGTTTGGAAGGAGCAGCTCATTTTGGGGGAGAGAGAGAGAGAGAGAAAGAGAGATGGCGGGGAGGAACGGAAGCCGATTTTGAAGGAGAGGTGGTAAATGGTATGTATCGATGGTTTTCTTGTGGTCGGGTAAGTTTTCGGTTGATGCAAGTGGGGCCCGTAACTCCATTTTCATGTCCCTTGCCAAGAATTTATAAGCATTTCAAACCGGTCTATTAAAGAAGATTTACTAGCATTGGAGTTTCTATAAATTATGGGAATTACTTTTTTCTTTAAAAAAAAATATGAAGTATATAAAATTATAAACGCCGAGATTATTTTTAAAAAAGAAAATTGAATATTTGGGAAAAAATCTCTTTTTTTATCACCACTCATTTGTTATATTGTCAATCATAGGCACAGTGGCATATATTTTTAATTAATGAAAATAATCTCAATCTACTTGTTAGAATAATGAAACCATAACTATTTCATTTCATTCTACAAATTCTGTCTTTTTTCTTTATTTTTCCCTAATGTAGAGAGATCGAGCAAGATATAATTGATGATGTGATTGTAAATTATAAATAATCTTTCAAATATTTTTTTTTTCTACCAGAGGGTTTTCAAACCCATTGGGCTAAATTAATCCCTCCGGCTCAATGGGAAGCCAGGTAAACTCCCTTGTAGCTCTGTAGCCTTGGTGTGGTAGTACAATTTCGAACATAAAAGCTCCGGGTGCAAACCGTGATCCTAAGCTAATTGAGCTATCATTTGAAGTTAATCTTTTAAATATATTGTCTTGCACGTGTTCTACGCTGACATTTTTTTGCTAGTTTTTAATGAGGCTGATTTGTGAATGTAAATGAAATTTTAAACTGCCCTTCTCCTAATAGGCCCTTTCGATCTCCCCTTTTCCCTTGGAACCCTTTAATGAAACTAATTTTTTTTTTCCCTTTATTATTGTTGTTGTTCTTACTACTGCTGTTATTATTTGCTACTACATAAGATGGGATTATAAACTATGTTAATCTATTAGCCCAGGGTCATCAATGGTACTATGGGTGAGAAGAGATAACCATGACCAGGCAAATCCCACATTCTCTCTCTGCTTGAACTAGTGAATCTATGTCTAGGTCCCATTTTTAAAAAAGCCGTTTTTAAAATCTATCATGCTCACACTTTTTTAACATATGTGCAATAAATCCCACCAATAATAAATGTTGAATTTATTGGAAAGAATCTAAATCCTCTCGAGGCTTTCCTTTATGAATATTCATTAGCCATTTTCCCAATAAAAAAGGTCAATATGACAGTGGACTAACTCCTAATTGTGTAAGATTGGGATATCTATATGGGAGGAGTTTTATTTTGAGCAGGTTGGATTTTTATATATTTTCCTATTTGCAAAAAAAAAAAAAATCAAAGTTTCTCAAATAGACGATGAATCCACCAACTGAGGATTCCTCATTGCCCCTAGAACAAAGGTTCCTCACCAAAAATTTGTATAGTTAAGGAATTCACATTGATATAAGTGCATATTGATATATATATATATATATATATATATATAAATGAGAAAATTTGACTTTAATATCCGAATCTACAAAAAACGAGTTTTCAAATCCCACGGGAGAGGTTGGACTTAAAAATCTTTTAAAAAGGAGGATTTCTATTGGCCCCGATCCTTGAGGACACGCAATTCCCAAACATTATGTACGGCCCGTTTGGGTAATTCACTTGTGAAGTGAATGTTGGACCAAATATAGATGGCCCACATGACTGTTATCCCTCCTTTTCCTTTTCTTAAATTGATTTAAGTTTTTTGGTAACTGCCATCCATGTTAATTTGAGGGTTAAAAGCCATTTATTCTCTTCTTGATGGAAGGAGAGATTTAGGGCCTATAAAAGGCAACCTGGGTAACTCTCTTAGCAAACATCGTTTCTCTGCAACCATCAATTACCGGAGAAGAAAAGCAAAAGGATAAGAGAGTTGTGATTTCCCATTGAAGACCAACCTTCTGTTGGATCAGAGTTTGAAGATGGCACAATCAGGTACCATTTTACTACTCTACTGGTTTAGATTAAATGTTTACAGTATTGTTGGATTGATTCCAAAGAGGGTTTATAAACCCAAGATTTTCTAACATTTGGTATCAGAGCCACTGGTTTCAATCCAATGATCTATTATCGTTTTTATTGGGCTTTCTGGTTTCTTCCGGGAACAAAAACCCAAATACCCAAATGATAGAAATATTGGGTATTTGATAAAGGGTATTCAATTTATTGGATAATAATAGCCTCAGAAATGAGGATTACAGTGCCCAACCCAATCTGAAAGAGATGGGAAGAAAAGATTTATTTTCTGTCATTTAAATTTCTTTATTTAAGAATTACATTAGAGATTTATCTCATATTTGGTTACTGTTATCATTTTTTTTGGCATGCCAGTAGCATGATAATGATAATATGAAAGTATCTCAGAAAAGTAATAAGGGATAATTGTATTTCTCTTTATTTATTATGCTTTTATAATGAATTTTATTTCATTATTATTGAAGATTTAAAAAAAAAAAAAAAAAACTGGCCGTACGCGGTACTGCACATACAGTGCACAAGACGGCACTGATGGAGAACAACCCATCGTTCTGCCATTTTTTTTTTTTGGCCTTTGGGTGACTGGGCCAGGCCAGGCAGGTCGGGTCAACCCGACCTTACTAGCCCAGCCTGGCTGCCCAGGCTGGGCCAGGTCAGGTTATGGTTCGGCCCAACCTGACCTGGCCTGACATTCTTGAGAATTTCTGGGCTGGGTCAGGTTATGGTCTGGGCCAGTTTATGGGCCAACAGTGGTTGGGCCTGACCCGTTAAGAGCCCACTAAACCCATTTCAGTTTTGGAGAAATTTTTTCAGATGGACCCACTTATTAGACGGTACATATTTGTACATTCAATTGATCAAAATAAATTTCAGAAGTGACACAAATCAATGTTTAGAAGTTGGCCCTGAACTATGAAATTATATATTATAGTATGATTGATGGTTCTGATTATTCTAATGACATTTTTTTTTACCTTCAAATCATTCTATCAGACTTTAATAGGGTTTAATTGTATTCTGAATTCATTGATCAATTTCAGAATTGAACAGATGGGTCAATAATAGACGGTCCAAATCTTATTTTGATCATAAAAGTCTCATTTGGACATGGATCGACGATCCGTTTTCTTCTGTGTTTTGATGGCATTGAGATCTATTACATGGACAGATCTGATAGACTAATTAATCACTCTAAATTAGAGCATATTTTATTTTTAACATTATGTTTAACTCTTTTTTGCTACTTCCGCTGCTAATCTTATTTATTTAACAATATCAAAGTTCTATTTTATTCAGATATGCTCACTATGGTTTAATATTTAGAGTTATTTATTTCTTGGAATGGATAGATGTATGGTTATGGTGTATCAATTAAAGAAATTAGGTATTGATCAATGATGAATTAAAGATAAGATTTTGGCCATTGATCTATGAACTGATGCCTAATCAACTTAAATGTGATATAATAAAGTTATTCGGAAATTATATAATGGTGCACATGGACCAATATTTTTATTGATTGGTTCATTACAATTGATGACCGAATAAACTAACTTTATCACTTAAGTGTTGTTATCAATTTAAAGAATTCAACAATTTCTTAACTTGGTAGCCGCCAAAGCGACCCAATTATAGATAATTGTTTAATTCTCTCAATTGATTTAAGAAAATGCAAACTCTATTGTTTGAATATGACAACACTTAAAATTGCAATTTCATAAAGGAAATAGTTCGATTAAGCCCAAAGGTATGATTGTCCATAATTTGAAATTGGAATATGACATAGTTAATAAATGTGTTTTGCTTGTATTTGATTTATACCCAAAGGAAGATATTCAATACAATCAAATCACATATAATAAACATGCTCATATTAATCAAAGAAAAGTAATATATTTACATATTGTTTTCCAACCCAAAGGTGGCTTTACAATGATGTACATATCACTTTTAAATTTAAGTTTATTGCGTAGCTAAATTCAAAGCATCACATAACTTATTATTACTTGTTTATTTTTTTCAGTTACAAATTCCATGGCATCACTTTCGACTTTAGGGAATATACCCATGTTAGATGGATCGAATTTTATTGAATGGTTGGACATGTTATTATTAGCCATTACTTACTTGGACCTTGATATGGCTTTAGATGAGCCTAAGCCAGCAATGCCCACGGATGCGAGCTCAGTTGATGAAAAGGCTAACTATAATAAATGGATTAAGGCTAATAAGGTTGTGATTAGAATTATTACAAATTCAATTTCAAGGACCATTAGAGGTTCCATCGAAGCAAAGGAAAATGCTAAGGACCTACTTGAAGCTATAAAAGGTCAGTTTCAAATAACTGATAAAGCTTTAGGTGCATCCTTGATTAGCCGTCTTACAAGTATAAAATATAATGGAACCTTGGGAGTAAGAGAACACATATTTACAATGACAAATATCGCTTCTAAATTGAAAGAAGTTGATATGATGGTGTCTGAAAAATATTTGGTGCAATTCATTTTCAATTCTCTTCCTCCCGAGTTTGGCCCATTTAAAGTTGCCTACAACCAGAGCTCAACTCCATGGTCATTGAATGAGTTGATAGCAAAAGCTGATCAAGAAGAAAGGAGGCTTAAGGCTGAGGGACAATTAACAGTTAATTATGTCTCTCAAAATAAGTCCAAGGGAAAAGGAAAAGGGAAAAAGAAAACCAATGTTCAGGAAGCAAAGCCCAACAGGAAAGAGAAAGGTGCACAGAAGAAATGTTTTTTCTGTGGAAAGAATGGACATTTTAAGAAAGATTGCCTAAAGCGTAAAAGTTGGTTTGAAAAGAGAGGTAAAAATCTATCTTTTGTATGTCAAGAAACCAACTTAGCTAATATCCCACCAAATTCTTGGTGGGTTGACTCTGGTGCAACCATTCATGTATCTGGTTGTGTGCAGGGATTCCTTTCAAGACGGACTCCAAATGATAGCGAGAAAACCATTACGATGGGAAATAAAAAGGAATCAAGGGTCAAAGCTGTAGGCACTTATAGGCTGGTGCTTGACACTGGTCATGTTTTGGATTTAGATAATACTTTCTTGGTTCCTGATATTTCTAGGAATTTGATTTCTGTTTCCAGACTTGATTGTAATGGATTTAGTTTCAACTTTGGACATGGCATTATGCATATTTTTAGCAATAATATTTTGATTGGGAATGGTTATATGTGTGATGGTTTGTATAGATTAAAGTTAGATTCTCTATATGAACAAGCTTTACATACACCTCACATTAATTGTGGATTGCACATAGGCATGAAAAGAAAGCCTCTAAATGAGAGCTCATCAAGGTTGTGGCACAAAAGATTAGGGCATATCTCTGAACATAGAATGAAAAGATTGGTGACTGATGGTTTATTGCCCAATCTTGATTTCACCGATTATGGTGTTTGTATTGATTGTATAAAGGGAAAACAAACTAATACAAACAAGAAAAGTGCCACAAGAAGTTCTGCACCCTTAGAAATTATTCATACTGATATATGTGGTAAAATTCATGTTCCATGTTTTACGGGAGAGGAATACTTTATCACTTTTATAGATGATTTTTCACGATATGGTTATGTCTATTTGATTAAAGAAAAATCTGATGCTTTAAAAGTCTTTAAAATTTTTAAGGCAGAAGTAGAAAAGCAATTAGACATGAAAATTAAAGTAGTGAGATCCGATAGAGGTGGTGAGTATTATGGTAGATACACTGAATCGGGTCGTAACCCGGGCCCATTTGCTAGATTTCTAGAAATAGAAGGTATTGTAGCACAGTATACAATGCCAGGCACACCTCAACAAAATGGTGTAGCCGAAAGAAGGAATAGGACGTTAATGGATATGGTAAGGAGTATGGTTAGTAACACTAACTTACCCGATTCAATGTGGGGAGAGGCACTAAAGATGGCAATGTATGTATTGAATCGTGTTCCTACGAAAGCAGTTCCCAAAACTCCTTTCGAGTTGTGGACCGGTAGGAAGCCCAGCTTAAATCATTTTCGAGTCTGGGGTTGTCCATCTGAAGTGAGAATTTTTAACCCACAAGAAAGGAAATTAGACCCTAAAACAATCAGTGGATATTTCATTGGTTATCCGAAAAGGTCTAAAGGGTATAGATTTTATTGTCCAACCCATACAACTAGGATTGTTGAATCTGGAAATGCCAAATTTTTAGAAGATCATGAGAAAAGTGGGAGTGATCATAATAGAACTGTGACTTACAATGAAATAAGGGATCCACTTGAGTTGCCTATTATACAAAGTAGAGTTCTTGTTCCTTTTAATGATTATCAAGAGGAACAACAACCACAAAATTTTCAAAATCCCATCAATGAGGCATTCCCTGAACAAAATAATGATCCACTTCAAAATACACAACAAAGCATCAATGAACCCGATCCGGAAATGTTAAGAAGGTCAACTCGAATGAGAAAACCTGCTATTCCGGATGACTATGTAGTGTATTTGGAGGAATCTGATATTGGCATTAAAGAAGATCCTAAGACGTTTAAGGAAGCCATTGAAAATGAGAATTCCGATAAATGGTTAGATGCCATGAAGGATGAGTTAGAATCAATGGCCACAAATGAAGTTTGGGATATCGTTGAACTACCCAAAGGTTTCAAGGCCGTGGGCTGTAAATGGGTCTTTAAGACCAAAAGAGATTCCAAAGGAAAAGTTGAACGGTTCAAAGCTCGACTTGTGGCCAAAGGTTTTACTCAGAGAGAAGGTATAGAATATCATGAAACCTACTCTCCGGTATCTAAAAAGGACTCATTTAGAATTGTTATGGCAATTGTAGCTTATTTCAACTTAGAGCTACATCAAATGGACGTCAAAACAGCGTTCTTAAATGGAGATCTAGAAGAAGAAGTGTATATGGAACAACCTGAAGGTTTCGTAAAAGAGAATGAAAAGAAATTAGTTTGTAAATTAAAGAAATCGATATATGGTCTTAAACAGGCTTCCAGACAATGGTATTTAAAGTTCAATCGCATTATTAAATCTTTTGGTTTTACTGAAAATACCGTTGATCATTGTATATATCTCAAGGTTAGTGGGAGCCGATTCATGATTTTAGTCCTATATGTCGATGATATTTTATTGGCTAGTAATGATCTTGGAATGATTTACGAAACTAAGGAATATCTTAAGAACAATTTTGATATGAAAGATATGGGTGAAGCAACCTTTGTAATAGGAATCGAGATTTATCGAGATAGATCTCGAGGATTACTTGGGTTATCACAGGAAGCCTATATTAAAAATGTACTTAAGAGATTTCGTATGGAAGGGTGTAAGGCTCAAAATGTACCTATGGTAAAAGGTGACAGGTTTAGTAGAGAACAATGTCCAAGAAATGAAATTGAAAGGCAACAGATGGAAACTTGTCCTTATGCGGCTGCAATCGGATGTTTAATGTATGCACAAACATGCACTAGACCTGATATCAGTTTTGCAGTTGGCATGCTTAGTAGATATCAAAGTGATCCAGGAATGGCACATTGGGTAGGAGTTAAGAAAGTTTTGCGATACCTTAGTGGCACAAGAAACTATATGCTCTCTTACAGTATGTCCGATCACTTAGAAGTGGTCGGTTATTCGGATGCTGACTTCGCTGGTTGCCTCGATACAAGAAAGTCGACTTCAGGATATATTTTCCTGTTAGCTGGCGGGGCGGTTTCATGGAGAAGTGCAAAACAAACTTTAGTGACTCCATCCACATTTGATGCTGAATACGTGGCATGCTTTGAAGCCACGGGTCACGCTTTATGGATGCGTGATTTTATTTCAGGACTACGTGTTATGGACACCATTTCTGAGCCCTTGAAGATCTATGGTGATAATGACGCTGCAAGAAGATTTGCTCAGAATGACAAGGTTTCCAGTAAATCAAAATTTCTGGAAGTAAAATACCTTGTACTAAAAGAAAAGGTACGAGATCGATTAGTGTCTATTGTTGGGATCCCGACAAAGCTCATGATAGCAGATCCTTTGACAAAGGCATTGGCGCCAAAGGACTACAAAGAGCATGTTAGAAATATGGGCTTGATTGAATTGTCTTGTTAAAGATATGTAAAGACACTGTCATATTTATCACCGAAATAAGATCTCGTATTTTCTTACTTTATTGAAATTATTGTCACATGTGATTGAAGTGTATAAAGTGAGAAAATTAAAGAAAAATGGCATTATTGTATCCAATAAATAGGATTGCCATGAAAATCATCCTATTTTACCCTTATTAAGGATTATGTTAAGTTAGAATGTTAGTGAATTAATTATGGAAGGAAGCATGTCGTTCAAGGCATGTAACCGCCATAGTTCTCATTGGCAAACTGACTTAATTATCAATTAAAGATTGACATAAAGGTTGTGATGGCAATTGTTATTTTAAAAATGGTGATCACCAGTCAAAGTCATTTTTCGAACTTAGTTTTTCAATTTTGTTTTAAATTTTTTTATTGGTCATATGGACCAAGTGGGAGAATGTTGGACCAAATATAGATGGCCCACATGACTGTTATCCCTCCTTTTCCTTTCCTTAAATTGATTTAAGTTTTTTGGTAACTGCCATCCATGTTAATTTGAGGGTTAAAAGCCATTTATTCTCTTCTTGATGGAAGGAGAGATTTAGGGCCTATAAAAGGCAACCTGGGTAACTCTCTTAGCAAACATCGTTTCTCTGCAACCATCACTTACCGGAGAAGAAAAGCAAAAGGATAAGAGAGTTGTGATTTCCCATTGAAGACCAACCTTCTGTTGGATCAGAGTTTGAAGATGGCACAATCAGGTACCATTTTACTACTCTACTGGTTTAGATTAAATGTTTACAGTATTGTTGGATTGATTCCAAAGAGGGTTTATAAACCCAAGATTTTCTAACAGTGAATTGAAATGAATGGTCAAATCAAGAAAGACTAAAAGTAGAGGGTGCAAAATCAAAATGAGGTGATTTTTTGTCATTTTGCGGTTTGAGAATGAATCTTTCTTACTATTTTTTGTAAAATGTAGATGACTTTTTGTCATTTAGTTGAATATGAGACTTGCTTTTGATTTTTTTTTTTAGAAAAAGAAGATGTGATTTTTGAAATTTAGTATTTTTTTATATGACCCCTTCATCTTCCCGCGTCTCTTATGAATTTTTACTTTAACTCACTTTACAAGTTAATTACCCAAACAACCTGTCGTAAAAGACAGCATTTGTTTGCAAGAATTTCTATGAGAATTTTGTGTTCAAAATCTCTTGCAGCAATATCAACTACCTAAAATCCATGATTTAAATGCTACCAGAGGATTTGAAAAGATTTGTTGGGAAACCACATTTAGATAATTTCTAATTCCCTTCAAAAAAGAATACTTTGAATTCCAACAAATAAGCCGAATCTATAATTCTCTCCCAAAGGAATACTTTGAATTCAAGCAAACAAAAACAGCCCATCCTATGCTATGCTCAATCTAAAGATCGAGTGCTCACTCATCAAAGTTATAAAAGCCCTCGATTTGATATTGTAAATTTAATACTCATCCAATCTGTACTATCTAATCTATAGAATCTTAGCAACTTGACTTTAAGGGCATGTTTGTGTAACACTTTTCTGCGGAAAATCCATTTTTCAGGCTGCATTTGGTGCGGAACAATTTCACGGAAACGCTTTCCTGACTCGTCAGCATTTTCCTTGATAATGGTGGAAATGAGTTTCCTTGAGGGTATAATGAGAAATGGATTTTCTCGGAAAACTTCATCCTCTTTTCCTCACTCTTGTCCATTTCAACCAAAAATCCTAAAACTCTTTCATTTTTTATTTCTTTAAATAATTTATTATTTGATGTTGAATAAATAATATACATGTTATGTTATTTTCCTTCAAAAAATTGTTTCACCAAATAAGAAAATTTAATTTTTTATAAAAAATCCACAGCTGCACCAAACAATATTAGCACTAATTCAATGAGGAAATTTTTTTTTTAGTACCAAACTTGAATTTCTAAATTTTATAAAAATCCTTTTCCGAGAATTTTATTTCTATAAAATTTAATGTCGTTGCAATTTTCCCTATCCGAAGGGAGGATGCGTAAACCAACGTGCCTTTGAAAAGAATCTCATCTTATGATTTTCATGCCTTGAATAATTCATGGCCACGTGCTTTCCTTCCCGACCCCTGTGGGGGTCACAGAGAGAACATCCACAAAACATTGGACATTCAGACAATGACATGAATTGGCGGCTCATGGTTATGGCCAGTTGGCTGGTATTGAATTCCTTGCAAAGCATGTCCGGTTTTTTGGTAGAACAAACCATGTCAAGTTAGAAACACAAGAGGTAAACGGACGAGAATACAAGGTGGATATGTAAAAGGGACGTGCACTTCCCCGAAATTAGATTTAGCAAGGTCAAAGCTAAGCCAAGCTAGGTGGCGATTTCTCAAAGTGGGGGGCCAAATAATGGCACATATGTAAACCTCAACTCATTTAATTTTAAGGCCCTTTTGATAAGGGGTTCGTCCGTTTACATGCATTTTTACAAAGAATGTGTAGCTCAAATAGATCCAAAATATTTAGTTTTATATTTTAAAATTGGTGCCAAATTTTACGGCGTGTGACTATTAAGGTAGCCCCTGTCCATTGTAAGATTTGGATTGGGTGATAGATGGGCCCCATCCATAGTTTTCACAATTTGAATAATAAGAACAGCTCTCACCTGATTAATTCCCATCTTTAAAAGGCATGTATATTATATTTTGAGATATTTACATGCATAACCTAATCTATTGAATGTTTACACATGTGAAAATACTGGTTTCCAACTATTGGATGGTATTGGATTTTATTTGCATGCGTAAAATAGAAGCCACCTTGAACAATTTAAGGCCACTTGATAGCAAAGGTCTTTAAGGGTCTATTTGTGCAACACGAAGGTTTCTGTATAAATGGGCGAGGAAAGGACGCCTCCCCATGCATTTGGGAGCATAAAGGAATCCCCTCTTTTGAGTTTTCAAGCAACGTATTTTAGGCACCATTCTCTGCCAAAGAAATGATTTGGTTTTTCAATCTCCATGGTAAGAAACCAACTGCCTCTTCTACAGCGCTGCACAGATAAAACCTAAATTTTTTCAAGAAACCTATAGATCCACCAAGCACCATCCATAACAAGTTCCGGTTCCTACAATAAAGGATTGATGGATTTCCTTTATGAACTTTTGCCGATCGATGAGCCCTCCGATCCATCCTCAAACTAAATCATAGATTTTGGCTCTCTGGTGGGCCTTGTGGAAAATAAAAAAAATGATTTTATTTTCAGGAGCATAAAAATTAAGCCCATGTCCATGATTCTACATACTCGTAGTTTGATTTATGAATCAATGGACAAGGCTAAAGAGGATTATCAAGAATGCTCAAATCTTCACCAGGACCAGGATTTGAGTTTGTGGTTCACCAGGGGCAAGGCTCAGTTGTTCATAGACGACTCATTTAGAGCCGCAGATGGAAAAGCGGGCTTTGGATATGCTATTTGGTATTCTCCACGAGCTAAAAAAAGCTAGGTTGCATGATTTCAACAAAGATCCATCTTTTGTCAAAAGATGCCTCTGAGGTGATTCTAGCCATTAATGGGTTGATGGATTCGTCAATCCATCCAATTTTATTGGATATCAAAGACTTGATCTCCAAGTTTGAAAAGATCTTCTTTACCCCTATTCCTAAAAATGTAAATGTATTTGCTCATGAGCTGGCTAAGATCTCTAATGAGTCTAGCTCTCAAGTAAGACTCAAAAGTTTCTATAGCCTATGGGAGTTTCATTTTTATTTTGGCTGCTCTTCCCCCCTTTTTGTTCTAGTTATTTTTTCTGTCTTAATGGAATAAAAAAAAAAAAAAAGAAATTCTGGTGTTTAATTTTTTTTTTAGGAAAAAAACCACAAGATTTTCAAATAACTCAGGTTCTCATCTAACAACCAAGAAAGAGAAAACTTAAAAGACCATCAATAACAATGAACATAAAATCTATTTTCCATGTATGTAAGCATCCAATAAGACCAAACAACCTCTATTCCTTCATCAGCATATTTATCATAATCCCTCAAAAAAGTAAAAAATCAATAAGAAAAAAAATAAGACCACCCAGATTTAAAAAAGGGACTCCTTCCTGCCTATCATCAACTTGAAAAATGAAAGAGGGAGAGACAAAGAAATTTTCATTATACAAGTAGAAGAAAAAGGAAGTAATCAGTCCCTTACTAATAAAACCCTAATCAATCATTCAAACCCCTCCTTGCTGCTGCTCCGACATCGTCGGCGCAGTAAACGGAAAGTACCCGAAACCACTCCCACCGGAAAAACCCAATCCAACTGACGCCGCAGGATTGAAATTGGGGCCGGGAACAGCGACGAAGACGGGCGGAGCGGGAGCAGAGACAGCATCATTAGGAGGAGGCGGAGGAGCAGACGAGGCCACAGCAGCAGCAGCGGCTGGAGCCGGGACGAGTCCGGACCCAGTGATGGCGATGATGGAGGGCTCAGCCTGGCGGAGAAGCCAGTCGATGGTCTCACCCTCAGATCGGTGGCCGAGCTCGCGGGTCAGCTGGAAGATGCGGGCGGCGCATACTGCCGGAATCCGGACTCGGCAGCCGCGGCCGTTCACCTTCATATGTCGGTCTTTGGTCGCAGAAGAAGACGACGACTTGCGTTTGGAGAGAATGCGAGTGCTCTTAGAAGATGACGAAGTCGGAGAAGAAGAAATCATGGCAGAATCATCAGAGGCACCAGTATTGAGAATAGGCTCCGATGAAGACCCCATCTGATTTTGTTGTTTCTTTTCTGAACAAAAAGATAGAGAGAGAACCGAGAAGAGAAGAGAAAATATGAGTTGGCTGTATTGTATTGCAGACTGGAGGGAGTGGGTGTTTATTATAAAGGAAGAAGAGGTGATTGGATTGGATTGGAGAGTAAGAGAAATAGGATTCTGATTCCTATTGCTAAATACTACTTGTAGATCTTCAGCAGAGCAATTTAAGGAAGTGGGATTTTATTAGGAAAGGGGGAAAGCTGCGATAGAAGAAAGAGACAAAAAAAAGTGAGAGTTGTTGTTCATGTATGTATGTGGCAATAGCAGTATGTATTTTCCTGGGCAGGCCTCGGACCGTAAGAGGATTCTCATTCACTATAGCAGTATGTATTTTGATCCCGGTGGGATTTTTTCTTTTCTCCCTTGGAAATTCAGTGGTCTGGATGGCCCCACCTCTCCCTTCTTTCAATTCCACGTCCAGATCTGGACTTGCACTTGCCAACTTTTCATAGGAGAAATCTGCTTCCTAATAAATGAGTACAATAGAATGTGTGTAACTCCACCATTGGGTCGTCTATTCATGCCATTCGGATATTCAACAGGACTGACGCGCACTTTGGGGAACATATACTTAAAATTTTGCTTTAATATAAGAGTTGGTGGGCCTCGTTGTAAGATTAAAGGCTGCTCAAAATATAAATATGATAAGTTTCTATATTATTAATTATATGCATTGATAATTATGTTATCAATCGTTTGCTCCATTTTATGGTATGACATTAATTCTGACCGATCTAAATCAGAATAGGTGGGCCCCAAAGTGGAGTTCCACACTTTTCATTAGGGCTGTCAATTGTGCCGTGTTAACGAATTCGGGTTACGGGTTAACGGGTTCTGGTTAAAATCACCTCAATTCGTACACGGCCCGTTAATTTAACGAGTTACACGATTCAACCCGTTAAGTAATTAAGTCATTTCGAAAATTAAAAAAAAATCCATATAAAAATATATATGGAGAAAAATATATAAGCCACACGAAACTATAAGTGAGGATCTCGAGTGGATCCCAGCTAAAACCCCACTATAAAATAATAAATTTTAATTTTTTTATTTATGAATATATATTAATTCTAGCTACACTTAGGGGCTAAAAAAATTTTAACGGATTGTTAACGAGTTACTGGTTTAATTTGTGCACGACTCGTTAACTTAACGTATTAATGGGTTTGGGGCTAAAAGAATTTTAACGGATTGTTAACGAGTTACTGGTTTAATTTGTGCACGACTCGTTAACTTAACGTATTAATGGGTTTGACCCATTAACGACCCAAATCCATTAAGAGCCCATCCGAACCCGGTAATACGTGTTGGTTCATATCGTGTTAACGGGTCGTGTGGCATTTTGACCGCCCTACTTCCCACTCAACAGAAAGCAAAGCAGACACTAGTGAGCTAAGGCTCAATTCTTTACTAGAATTTGTAAGATTCGTATATGGTGTTTTTCTGGAAATTCTAAGCGTTTGCAACAGGAAGCGAAGCAGACACTAGTGACCTGGCTCAATTCTTTACTAGAATTTGTAAGATTCATATATGGTGTTTTTCTGGAAATTCTAAGTGTTTGGAGTTTTAAAATACTGTAAAATTTTGATGTTCGTGAATTTCTTATTCAGCTTTGCCTAAATTTGGACTCAATAATTTTATTACCCTAAATTCTATAAATTTTGAGTTTCATAGCGACTAGAATTCGGCCTTGAAATGAAATTTGCATATGCTTTGTACTAGTGAGGCTCACCTTTAAGACTTGTAACATGGAACTCATCTTTAGAAATTACATCATGGGGCCCACTTTTAGAAAGTACTGGCCCAATTTTAAGATCACATGAGGCACTCTTGTATAAATTACCTAAGAATCACAATGTGCAATCCGCTTTTAGAAATCACATGGGCGCAGTTTTAGAAATCACAATGTGTGGTCCACTTTTAGAAAACACATAAAGCCACTTTTGGGCATGTTGGTATCTCCAAAACTCTACCAACTATCTGTGATTAAATTTATAAGTCATACTATGAAGCTATGGGAGAGAGTAATGGAGTAAAGATTTAGTTAGAAGACCGATATATCTAAAATCAATTTGGTTTTATGCTAGGGAAGTCGATGATGGAAGCTGTCTTCTCACTTAGATATTAATGAAAAATATCGAACAAAGAGGAAAAATCTGCATATGGTCTTCATCGATGTAGAAAAAGCCTACGACAGGGTACTTAGAAATTTAATTTGATGAGCTTTAAATAAAATGGGTGTTCCAAGAGGTTATATTAAAATTATTAAACAGATGTATGAAGGAGTATTAATGAGTGTGAAAACTACTTGTAAAATGAATCAGGGGTCAGCCTTAAGTCCTTATCTCTTTGTAGTGATTATGGATGAGTCAACTATTCATATTCAATAAGAGGTGCCTTGGTGCTTATTCTTTGCAGATGATATTATGTTGGTAGATGAATCAAGAGATGGCGGGGGACTTTAGAATCCAATGGCTTTAAAACTTGACGTACAAAGATGAAATACATGGATTGTAACTTCAGTAAACATATAAAAAGAGATGAGATTACTGTGAGAATTGAAGAACATGAGATATCACAAAGTGATTATTTCCGCTACTTTGATTGTATAATTAGTAAGGATGGGAAGATTGATGAAGATGTCGAACATAGGATTAAAAGAAAATGGTTGGAGTGGAGTCTTGCTTTTGGAGTGCGATGCGACCGGCGAATGCCAATAGGATTGAAGGAAATTTTTTACAGAACAACGATTAGACCAGCTATGACCTATGGAGCAGAATGCTGGTCAATCAAAAAGCAGCATGAGCACAAAATGGGTGTAACAGAGATGAAAATGTTGAGGGGATGTGTCGTAAAATTAGGAAGGATAAAATAAAAAATGAGCGCTTAAAGTTTTGTAACTCTTGTAATAGCAATGTTAAGTCTCATATTCACATAGTGAAGCCCCTTTTGTACAGTAATCTGCAATTCTTCGATTCACCATGTTTGGCCTTCTAATCCAATATAGATTATGACCTGGATTAGGTCCATTCTTTTTTTCATTTTTTTTTATCTCTATATGTGCCGTTCCAATTCCTTCAAAACTTGAAAAAACTCTATTTTTTTTTATCATACATCTTGATACAGTTCCATATTTTTTCATCTTCCTATAGACTTATGTAATAACTTTTTGGTTGTGCGAACCAAAGGGAATGATGAAGCAGAAACTAAGTGGATTTATTTTTTGACCCACCATTTTTTTCCTCTACTCATTGCCATTGGCTGATTCACTCCTTCTTGGCTTTCAGAACGATCTCTAATCTTAAAACCTCTACCCTTGAGATTCTCAGCAAGCATTTCATCTAAAAACAACTCAGTTGTTGGGTTTTTTGGGTGTTTCACAAAATTCAAAGGTGTTCTTGTAAAAGGTGTTTTGTCCTTTTGTGCTTTTGGTTTATGTGGGTAGTCTTGACTATTAGGGCATGTTTGTGTACAAGCCTTTTCCATGGAATAAGGAAATTGCCACATCAGCTAATTCTTTGGTAAATGAATACCACGGAAAATGGTTTCAATGGAAGTTAAAAAATCATGTTTGGTGCAGTTTTTCTTTTCCTCAGTGAATTGGTCTCGATCATGTTTGGTGCAGCCATGGCTTTCTTAGTTTGGACCCATTACACAACCCATCATCAAATCCATCATCTCCTTTGTCTCATCAATTATGGGCCACCATCGTCATCAAAATAGATGCCCACTGCACATCTCATCGCCAAATCAATCATCATCTGAAATGGGCCCAAATTAATCCCTGATCCAGATAGATAATCATCAAACTGGCCATCAACCCAGCCATCATCACCATCACTGTCTGTCTCTACTCCACCATCATCACCATTGTTGTGGCCCTCTACTATACCACCATCACCTAATTCGCTCCAGCACCACCACTATCATTGGAATCCTCTGCAAAAGCCACCACCACTGTCTCAACTCCACCATCAGCCACCACCACTATCTCAACTCCACCATCAGCTGAACCAAGCTCTGTTTTAAACCCTTGCCATTTTTCAAATCTCAATCAGAGAGGAGTCAAGAGAGAGGGAGAGAGGGACAAAAGAAACTAAAGAGGAAGATCGAGATCCATGTCTCCAGGCATTAAGGGCACTGTTTTGTTCCATGTCTCCAGGCATTAAGGACGATGATGAGGGACTCACAGATGGGTCTTTCATTGTGGATCAAAAGAGGGATCTTCTTGTGAACAGGGTTATATTTCAATAGGAGAGGGCTCTTGTTTACCAGATCTTCTTCTTTAACAGGGCGATTCTTGCTCTGTTGGAAAAGGGGCTAGCCCATGAGGAAGATCGAGATCCCATCATCGTCTCTACTCCACACATCAGAACCCTTTCCATTTTTCGAATCTCAATCAAAGAGGAGTCCAGAGAGAGGGGGAAAGGGAGAGAAGAAACTGGAGAGGAAGATTGAGATATATTGCCATTTATAGATGAGGAAGATGGAGCAGAATGAGATCAATGTGCTAGGGCTTCCAACCCATTTTTTTGTTTCAGATGCTCTCGATGGTGGTTCCTCAAGGAAACGAACCTTATAAAGTGAGGGGGACTTTTCTACGGAAATGGAAGTCCGATGGCCCCCCATGGGAACTCCATTTCTGCACTTTTCATGGAAATTGATGACGTGGCGGAAATACGATTCCGCAGAATTGTGCTGCACCAAACACAAGAAAAATCAGTTTTCCGCCGAAAACCGCCCCTTTTTCCGCGGAAATGTGTTACACAAACATGCCCTTAGAAAACATAGCATTCCACATTGCTAAAACTCAACTCATGAGAAGGCTTTATATGTTGTTTCACTTCTATATACGTTAAAGATTTTTGGAGCATTTTGCCATGAGCCCTACCTCGCGCAGGGGGGTTTGCAGATCCGGGCCAGGTGGTGTAGAGGGGCCCATATTATGATATAACTTAAACGTTTTGCTTATATGGTTTAAAATGTTTTTGACGTTGAGAAACGGATACCAATCGCCGTATATTAGGGCACTCTATGTATCTTTCTAAAACACAGAAAATGAATTTCTCTCCGGCTCTTCTTCTTTGTTCCTTTTTTTTCTCTTAGCATTCTGAAAAGGAGTTTACCGTTCAAGCCAACCTGCGACCGGACCTGATCAAGAAGGCTGATGTATTTAGGGGGCAGTTTTGCTGAGAACCTTCGCACCTAGATTTTAGCCAAAGGGGTGGAACTCGTTTTAAAGAGAGCATCATTAGACGTGCTTCGGCCACAGATCTACTGCCGTTGCTGCTTTTCAACTTCCGCTTACAAATCACCGTTACAATCTTCAATAATCGGGTACTATTGTTTATTTAAACTTTGTTTGACAGCAGCCCCTATGCTATTCTGTAGCATATCCAACATCAGCTTGCTCTATTGAAGCGACACAGGTGGGTTGAGTCAAATTGGCAATTGCAAAGCAAGAAGCTTCTCTCTAGGTCACAACTGCAAGAATTGCACGAACTTGCGAGAATCTTCTGATCTTCTCCCCCACAAACTGGATAAGAAGCTTTAGCACCTGGCTCTGCTGAAGATACTAACGCAAGTATTCCTCCCGAACTTGTTCAAGCTTATTCTCAGATATTCTCCTTTGTCTTCTCATGACATGCATCAACACCCCTCAACGCACAGTCATTACAGTGCAAGGCCCAACATCTTTCTTCGAGCTCTTGATCACCAATTTTGACAGGATCCAGAAGCGGACTGATACTTACCAGCCATCTCAGCGAGATCACGTTCCCTCTGCTCTTCCATGATGCTAATCGCTCTCTGTAGTTTCTCGATTATACTATCATATATAGTACAAAGCTATCTACTGCTTCTTATTGTTTATATCAGTTTCTAACAAAGTGGAAGAGGTGGACCCAGGCCATGTCACACGCAGTAAGATTCATTGGTTCTACTGAGGTGGTTGTTCAACGGTGAAGTTGCCAAGTTGGGAAGATTTTTTACTCGAATGAGTTGTTAAATAGAATACAGCAATTCTCTCCCTCTTCTAATTGGGCTTTTGAGCTCCGTGTTGGACTTGGTCGCTAGGCACGACTCTGACGGAAGAGCTACCTGCAGCCATCACTAGATATCACTCTACTCTTCCAACTATTGGAGAAGGCTGAGCGCTGGGGATGGCTCTCGAGATATATAGTTTTGGGTTCTGTATTTTTCTGTTTTGGAATTCTTTCTTTTGTTTATTGCTCCTCACCCATCCGAGGGCGGTTTAGATTTTGGGGTTTTTGGCATAATAGTCCTCCGTAACTTTGATTTTGCCAATTTTATTATCAAAATTTAGATAATGTCATCAGACTCATTCGACTCTAATCGACACTTTTTTTAAAGCTTTTTTGCATTATATCTCATGATATCATGGGATAGTCACAGCGGCAGACGAAACAACCGTAGAGGTGGGAAAAAGTTGCCGTGTTAGGGTCCTTAAGGACCGTCTAAGAAAATCGATAGGCGGAAGAAAAAAATTCCATTGCGAAAATCTAGCATTAGCAGTGGCTTTTTTGTTGTCGAATCCCATCTCATCCGCCGCTAAAAGTGAGCTTTTTTTTGTGTATATACATGGGATTTATCAATTTTTGTATCACAAACTCTTTGGCCACCAACAAGCTAATTCTTTTTTTTTTTTTTATAGAATACAAAAAATGACATTTTTATGAAAAGCAAATACACATTTGACCATCATTTCTTAGGTGCTATCGTTCGGAAAAAACTTTTCCTAAGATATTGCATAAAAGGTATGATATCATGAGACAATCTAATGATACTATATGATTTATCAATTTCTGCAACATGCATTGTTCCCACAATATTATCGGATTTAGGGAAAAAAAGTTTTTAAAAAATATTGACCAGAGTTAAGTAACTCTAGTGACATTATCTAGATTTCACTTATTAAATTCGTAAAACTGAATTTAAGGAGGACTAATATGTCAAAACCTCTTGGGTTTTTAATAGTATGCTGCACGCATTAGGTGAATATTGATCCAAAATTGAAACTCGCAGCACATTAAACTTATCCAACCTGTGGGCCGGATGACCAATTTGTATATGGACTCTTGCTCCGTATATTTACAAAAATTAACCCTTGTTAGATCACGAACATTAAAATCCATTCAACTCCTTGTAGAATTTATGCATTACATGCCTAGGGATATAAAATGAAATAAAATTGAGTGTCATTTCAAGAGAAAAAGAAAGTGGAAGGACTTGGTAATAAAAGTATAAGATGACAAAGAAGGTACTTTTAGCTGCATAAAATAATTAAAAAAATTTGCTTTTAAAAGGCATAAAATGATTATAAAGAAAGGTACTTTAAAAACAAAATGACAACAAAGTTGCTTTAACTCCCAACTCCCCCACTTTGTTTTTCTCTTGAAATAATACTCAGTTTTATCTCATTTTGCTCCACTCTACAAACACACAAGCCAGCCAGAACAACAAGTTTTCCTTTTTGTTTTGAGGATTGAGACTAGGGATGGAAATGGGACTGAGCGGGTTTGGGTGTCGGAAGACGCAAATCTAACCCGATTGGTATTTGCACTACCCCATACTCGCCTTGACCCATGACTGGTTTTATGCATGTTATACCGAACCTGCCTCATGACAGTCAAGTGGTCGGGTCGGGTTTGTTGGTGGCTGATTTGATGTTTTTTTTTTAAAAATACAAAAAGCAAATGTATTAAGGAAGATTTAAACCCATGATACCACTTACCCTCATGAAGTTTTATATATAAAGGAGGAAATTACTGAAAAAATAACTTCAGATGTTCAATGTACCAAAAAGGCCCCCATAGTTCCTCTGTAATACTAAAAGATCTCCAGCCAAATTTGACCTTTGCTTGAGCGACGATATCGTCATTTATTTTAATTTATGGAAAACCATACCTAATCCGAACTCTACCAATACACTACCAAACCCGCCCCTAATAAGTAAGGTTGGGGTAGTCCCCATTTAAAACTGACCCATTGCCATCTATGGATATGGTAAAACTTCGTGATGTTAGGGCTAGCCACGGGCCTGGCTGAACTTGTCTCAGATCAGCTGTTATATTGGCAAGCCTGATATTCAGGCCTGGTGACCTAAATGTTAGTCCCATCCCCAGGCTGCTGAATGCACAGCCAAAATCCAGCCCAACTCAGACCATGATAAGGATGGTAATGGGGGCGCTACCACATCATGACCAACTCTAATCAATGATGCTTCAACTGCTGCTTGATTCACGAGCTCCAAACTATTGGGTAAAACCGCACCACCCGACCTGACCTCTCTCGACACTCTTGAAGAATTTGACCCCTATGATCAATCCAACCCCCTCATACTCACTATCCTTCCATGAATTGGCATAGGACCAAATTTGATGACACTCATCCGACAACACTAACCATTGGATTGATGTATTTAGGCTGATATTTTGCAAACTAGTAGGTCTCACTGAGATCTTTCCATCCCACACGTTAGCCCCATAAAATTGTCTCAGAGATCAAAGGATCTGGATGTGACCGCCTATGTGCAAAATTTCAAGTTCATTATATAATGCTAACCACTTGATCTAACCATGGCCAAATCAGTGGCAACCGCACCTGTAGTCCCGAGGTTCAAACAGCAATCACACCCTTATCCGGCAGTAACATAGAATCGGCCATGAAGCTTTTAGTGATGGGATTTGAACCCTCAGCTGGAGGCATCTATAATAAGAGCAGCAGAAGTAAATAGACCCTCTCATAAGTTGGTATTTAGGACCTTCCACGCCAAAGTTTTACCGTTTTAAAAGGCATCATTTTTTGGATTTCAATTGAACAGTGAGTCGAGGACGAGGGGTTGCTCTAGTGGTTAGCAACCCAGTGTTTGACCTAGCTTAGGGTTTGATCCTGGAGTATGTTAACCTTTCTCACTGGTGTGGTCTCCTCTCCCACATGTGCAGGCTCCCTTCTAGGCTTCTTTCATGCGTCCGCGCGTTCTCTCCCCTTGTGTGCAGGAGCTATCATGGGTCCTAACCCCCTTGGTTAGAGTGGAAATTTTTTTTAAAAATCTACCATGAGTCTCCTTTGGGTTTGTGCAAAACACGTGAGGTTTTCACATTCAGGTGGGCCCCATAAGTTGTCTTGAACTGTAGGTGTCTCTGCGAGACATTTCCTCTGGAGCACCATGTATATACATAAATGGTGAAATGTACACCATTAGTGAGCACCTATTTTTATCAGTATATTTGTTCCACCTATGATCAACCCAACACCTTCACACTCACTAAACCCACAGCCCCCAACTGAATTGGCACAAGCCAAAATTTGGCCCTTATCCAACTATACTATTGGGTTAAAATTCCAAAAATTAGATCAAAGGGTTAGGATGATCTAATGAGCTTGATATATATTGTATATCTCAATCATATCTTTCTATCCCCTTCCTCCATGATTGGCATGGCCCCGGGTGAGCCTCACAAGGGGTGCAAGAGAGGTGCTGGGAAGTTGTACAAAACACAACAATCAGGGTTTTAGAATGATCAATCGGGGCATTGGGCATATTCCAGGCGTGCATGGGCCCAAGTGGCCCAATATCTATAAATAGTTTCATTATAAGGGCCTTTTAGTTCAGGAACAAAGTAAGCTAGATCAAATACGGGCCTTCACTAAATTAACCAGGCCCATTAGGGCCATACAAAAGTGCATTGAGCCCGTATATAGTTTAGCAATTTTACCTATTCAGTGATGGTGAAAACTGAGCAGACCCACTAGGGAGAATGTTAGCTAGAAGTGGTCCATATGCCAATTAGGCTTGTTGGGCCATCATGGAGCTGTCCCATTATATTTTACGTGTCATTTCAGTTATGGTGATGTATTAGTGTGAATTTTCTTTTGAAAACTTGGATTCAAATTAAGTAAAGACCATCTATCCTAGTTGATTAGAAATTAACTAAAGAGAGCATGACACAGGGTAGAAAGAAAGATTCAATGGTAAATCTTCCATCAAAGCCTAAAACATTGGAGGTGTTCTCACCTCCTCTATCCATACTTATATATCTTGAGCTCAGGATTATCATCCTGTAACAATTTTGCCTAAAATGGTAGAAAGAAAAGACATCAAATTTGCTGCTGGTCAAGCTTAAGATCTAGGTGAGAGCCTTCTCTGTCAGATCCAAGGTACACACTTTTCTAATTTATTTATTCACTTTGTGATCATGATCATATACTCTAGATTAATTTCTTTACTTCTACAATATTGTACTCATATTTAGTCATAGTTTCTAGATTGTTGCATGCTTCCTAGGGAGTAGGTTGTTTATGCTTGTTGACTATGCAAAAGAGGTTGCCAAAGGGGTTGGTAGCCTTTTTCATATGTGTATAGTTGGACCGAGTCTCTATTAAGTTCTCTAGTATCTCTACCAAAAATACCCCAAAAATACCCCATGCGAATTTAACTACTATACACTGCTGCTCATCCTAACTTCTCTTCCACTACTCCATTGCTTTTGAGTTCAAGAAAGAGAAAACCAGCTTCTGCAGACCCCTCAACTGGCATCCAAGCTTGATGATGTTGCCAAGGTCAAGGATCTTATCAACACTCTCTATTTCTATCACCTACTAAATGAATTAATTATAAGCCGTTCATTGTAGATTTTCTTGAGACACATATTACACTATGACACCGATGTATTAATACATATAGGTATCATATACAAGAAGTTCTAGGATTTTGTTTTTGGTTTTGAATGCTAAAAAGACTTAGCCCTGCAAGGATAGATCCTGAAATTTTAAGATTCATAACTCATGGGTAAAGGTCAAATTGATTCTAACTTGAATTGGTTCAGAACTTATGAGTATAATCAAGTTATAATACATCTTTAATTACTTAAAACATGAAAAGAAATAATTTGCAAACGATGTTTGTAACCAGATGCTGTACATTGTAAAAATAAAATGCAGAAAAACTCCATAGTATGCAGTTATTTTAAGTCACAGGAGAGAGAGAGAGAGAGAGAGAGAGAGAGAGGTTTGATAAGATTGCAACTCAATGATCCTTCTCTGCCATTGACATAGTTTTCCCCCAGTGATGGGCATTCAAATTAATGACTTAACATTCTAAGTGTTTATTTCCACCATAGATGTAGATTTAAGTGTTAATTCAACTACCCATGTCTGAGATACAGACTATGAATGGACCTATAATGTTAATGGAAGCATCATGTAAATCTCCAAATCTCAAATCTATTCAATCCAACTCCAATCCTTTGAAGAATACCAATAAAAAAAAATAAAGCCAAAATCAGCTGTTTCCGATGTAAAAGTGTAAAACATAAATAAACTTCAACAAAAGGCATGAGTATGAGAAAATACTCACCACTCTCACCTTCATATATACTTTCTCATGTTTCTTCAGTTCTGCTATTTCATATTCCAATCCGAATAGCCATGACATGTACCTCTTCCTCTCTATCCTGTGCTAAAACCAAGTATTGTGCAAAATTGCTTTAGAATTCGACACAAAGTAATTAGAAGCAATCCACCTGGGTTGAATGGATATCACAAAGATCTCAACAAACGACTCCTCATTTAGTCGCTAATTGCTGATGCAGCATCATCAAGATTCTCATCCAAAACACATGCGAAAAAACGTCAACACAGTAGCCACAATGCATGTGAATCTTGATGATGCTGCATCCGCAAACATCGACTGTCCATCAATCCTTGCGCCATAACGAAACCAGAGGAGGAGGAGGAGAAGAAGAAGAAGAAGATGCATACTTGAGATTGAAACTGTGGTAAAACACAGACAAGGAAACACTAACACACAAAAACCATATGGAAACCAATCCCTACTTATAAAACAATGGGCAGAGTTTAGAACCCTAACAAAAAAAATTTCATGGGATGCCAAGTCGTCCTCCACATGAGCATGTACTTACGTGGCATGTTGCTATTGGTTGGACATCGTGTGGGCCGGAAAAGAATCTAGAGTTATAAAAATACAAACCCCATAAAGAAGAAGATTAAAAAAGAAGAAAGTTTAGTAAAGGAAACTACAGTTTTCTAATTCTCTCTCTTTTCCCAGCCGAAACCTGTACTAGGTTTCAACTCCAGAACCCTAACTAGCAAGACCCATGAATCATTTATCATATTTTTGGCCATTCACAGCTGTGGGTTTGGTAGGTAAGCGTAGAAAACATGGAAAAAATGAAATTTCATGTGCTGGGTTTCATACCCACGTTAGATTCCTGCATCTGCAGCCTGCAGGGATCTTAAATTGGCAGACAAAATAAAAATAACACATGGTATAACTGAAGCCTTGAATTCTATACAACGAAAAATAAAACCCATTAGGTTCCCATCAAAACCTCTCTTCAACCTAACTATTGCAAAGATAACAGTATTCAAACAAACACAAAAGACCGCAAAGTGAGAAAATGTGAGAGACTATGGCATCAGGTTCCCATCAAAACCATCCCCATACCTAACTTTTTTGTGAAGATCGAAGACTATTCGAACAACAAATACCCAGGGAGAGAGAAGAGTATTTTCACGTGTGTAGACTTGAATGGAAGAAAGTCATTGGAGGAATTCAATATTTACGGGGAAATATTCAAGTGAGAATATGAGAACTTTTTTCGGGGCCCAACTAGCAACTCATCCAAACCTAACAACCAATAGGGTCTCAAGGATGGGCATACATACGAATGGACCGAACCATTGGATGGAGGGCTGAATATTTTTTTGAATATGGAACCATTGAACTTGTGGGCCACGGATGAATGGGTTAGGGGCATGGGTTTGGTGTGAAACTTATTACTTTGGGTGGTATCATATAGATCTTTTCATCCTCTCTGTCCTATCCCCAAATAGGGTCCACAATTGGGCCCCACAAAAAAGTTCTCACATGATATGGGAGAATAGTTCCCACCTGAATATTACTCATATTTATATATCATGAATGGTTTTTCGTATTCTTTCAAAAAGGGTCATGCACCAGTGCGCCACATCAAATTTACTCATACTCAGCCTCTGGTTTGTCTCACCCACATGCTCCTTGAGTGGCAGTGGAACTCCACATGTGGCTAATCCATTAAAATCGAAAAAGCTCAAATTGAATGCCCTCCCTTTCATGGGATCTCTTCAATTTTTACTAGGAGTTGGCCTCACCTAGATTGATTAATATTAGAAATTTAATTATTTAAAGAGAGTAGATCTTTTGTATCTTGGGCACATTTGTGTAACGCAATTTTAGTGAAAAGTGGAAGTTTTGTTTTCACGAATTTCCTTTTTTTTTTTGGTAGCACTCTCCGTGGAAAACTCTTATTTTTGTGAGAATTTTCTGTGTAAGAGAGGAAAACTAAGTCCGATCCTCCTCCTCAAACTTATGCGGAAGGTTTAGATCTTTAATAAAAGAGCCCTATCAACAAATCTAATGAATCTTATTTAGTTTATCAAACCCACCTATGCTGAGGCCTCATATAAAGAATGGTACATGAGGTAAATGGTAAAGATCACAGTGGGTGGCACCCAAATGTGGAAACTAAAGGCTACTGTAAGGATCATAAAACCCCCACAGGAAAAGGGTTCATATAATTCATCATTTTTATCAAATGCAATCATTCTTTTAAGGAAAAAGGCTGGTGGTGAGTTAATGTGTCATGGTCCCTTACCAAACAGGCTGATGAGACCCTCTGGAGTCTCGTACATGCTTATCGCTTAGTCCAAGGGCCAATAGGAGAAGGAAGACGGAGGAAGAATACAGAAATCTGGTCCTCCTGGGAGTTTTGCTTAGCTGGAGCCTGGAGGAGGGCATCACCATCAACGTTGTGAACCAAACCCTAATTCCCTGTAAACGATATGATACTCTCTTGTATGTTAATAATAATGCTCTCTCTCAGATCTGGCTGATTCATGGCCATAGCTTGAAAACTCAGAAAAACCCCTCTGGCTTGTTTGTTTAGGGGCATTTTTAGTGGGAATTTTCATTTTCAAGGATTCCTAACAACAATGTAGGCCTGTCTCTTAAGAATTTCAAATTCTCTCTATATATAGAAATGGTGAGAATTCACAAAGTCAGCATGAGAAATTTCACTTTAGTTCGGATTTTGAAATTTCACTCGTGGGATAGCAGTGGAGATGTCTAAATGCTCACAAACAAACAGACCCTTCATAACTAATCCGATTCGACTCATTTTGAACGGAACTAGTCCTATGAGACCGATACCTTACTCGATCATGCTCGAGTTAATCTACTCGATGCCCCTCACTTAATTGGGTCATTAAATTATGATCATAGTCATTAACTCGTACAGTCGGGCTTTCAAATTTTTTTAGAAAAACTTTTAATTTTTTGCATATGACCCCCTTAAGAATTCTTTTGCACAGGGATCTCCTCGTGGAAACTTTCTTGGCTCCTTTATTATTTTCAACCACACATTGTCTTGCTCCCATTGGAGGGGCATTACTAAAAAAGTTGGGCCAATGTTCACTGACCTTCTTGGTCGGCTGAGCATATTTCGTGTTGTCTGCTTGAATGAAGATAAATAAATAAATGAACCACAGCATCTGATCTATGGGACTCATTTTTTTAATGTAAATTTAAGATTAATTTATGTTTTTAGTTTTGTTAGTTGTCACCTGTCACTTACTTTTGTTGAAGATCCAACCACAGTGCTGTAATCTGAGGGTCGGTTTCCTATACTTTAGAGGGATTATAAAGCTTTGGCATATGGCACATGAACACACAGCCAGCCAGGTTTGCAGAATATTTTCTTACTGGATGAAGCATCCAGTAGAGTTTATTTATAGAGACTAGAGAGTAAGAGAAACCAAATGTATATTTTAGGGGAGTAAAGGAGTTTGTATTACTTAGTTGTCCCAGGTTAAAGGTAATCCAAAGATAATTAAAACATTGATGAACATCTAAAGATACCTTATGTACTTCCAAACCTGTTCATCCAAACTGTGATCTTGGTTTGATGGATACCCAAAATTTTGCCTTATTATGAGAAATATGGGAGTGGGAGTGTTTTGTCAAAAGCATTTAGGAAAAAACAATCAATCAAGTTTGGATTGTCCAAACTGTGCATTGAAATTTGAAAGTAAGGTTTGAATCCCTAAAGGCAGCCCTTTTTATAAGACAAACATGATTTACTGAAAATAATCATACATTATGATCAGTTTGATCACATTTTTCTCAATCCTACAAGGATGTCACTATGATGGAAGTATGTCTATAGTCCAATAAGATAGAAATGGGTTGAAAAGTTTTGTGTGAATGGTGGGTGCGCCCACATGCATAATTTATCTTGAGTCACTTTAGCTCATCAAGGTTTGCGGTTAGTCATCACTTCCCTGGTGAACAAATTCTCTCTCTCTCTCTGACACAACATAACTAAGGCGCTAAACCCACACAAACGCTTTGAACATAAGACGCAGAGAGCAAATCCACACCTTATGCTGCTCCACCAACTCCCAGGTGGGTGAACAAATTTTCATATCAATGGGCATCTATAGATATTAGATCAAAATACTGAGCCATACAGGTCTAGAAGCAAGGAGCTAAACCCAGACCCAACTATATCCCATATTCTGTGTAAACTATTGAATATGTTTTGGATCATATTTTCTATATATTTTGGACAAGAAACGGATGCAATGGAAATGTGCATGTTCATCAAAAGTGATCGGAGCATGTTGAATATTTTAATCGACTGTATTGTAAAACGTCTGAATTAGTAAACCAGAATTTATTTTATCAATTGTACAATTGATCACAATATCATTCTGCAGTCCACTCAATCCACTTGATTTTGAATTCTGATCTTAGACAAAAATCCTAACATCTCTATATATCCTTCTATATATTATAATATACTAGGATAATAGATATATAACTCTACGACTTAGTTGTAACTGCTGCTGATCCCAAGCCCAGGTAAATGAGAATTGGGCCAATTAATTGTAACAGCGGGCGAAACTTATGACACAACTCCAACATGAATTCGGAAACCAGGGCCCAAGGTTAAATCCGTGGGTATGCGGCTTTCTTTTCATGTGTGTGGGCTTGCTTGTCACGTTTCAGAAAACTCTTCCCCCATGTCATGTACAAGCTCTCTCATGGTCCTAGCCCCGTGACTGGGGTAACAAATAAGAATAAGGGATTTTTATGAAAAAAAACTAAGCTTAAAATCTGATTAAACGGATTTACGAAGGAAAAAAAAAATTAAAACTACCGTAGAGTTGTTTGTATTATTATTATTATTATTTTACCAAACTACCCTAACTGACGATATAGTCCATCTTTGCTTTGTCTTCTTCCACCTGGGGTCTGAAAGTTTGATGAGAGAGAAGAGAAGTGTGGTTGTGGAAAAGGAGGAGAAATTGAGAGACAGATGAGAAAAGAAGTGATGGGGCCTGAGATCAATGATGAAGATGGTCGATTGGTGATGGGAAGAGTGTTTGGAAGATGAATGGGAAAGAAGTGGGCTCGGTGGCTGTGAGTTATTTGGAAGATGAGAGGGTGTGAAAATGGGTTCGGTGGTTATGAGGTGTCTGGAGGGTGGATGAGATGTGGGTTGATAAGGAAAAATTGATTGAAGAGAGAAGGCGAGAGGGAAAGAGGCATGGTATATCATGAAGTGGCAGAGGAGTTTGGAATGAAGAGAGAGAGATCGAGAGAGAGAGATGAGATGGAAGTGTGGAACAAGAAGTGGGTTGGTGATGAAGATGAAGAGAAGCTAATTGTGAGCCTGAGGAGGGATGGTATGTCGGTGATGGAAAGAAAAAGTGAAGGTGGCAAGGGGTGTTTAACTTATATTATTTCGTAAAAATCTATAAAATTAAAAAAAAAAAAAAAAAAAAACCCCTCCAACATGGATCTTGTAGAACATAAATAGATATATCATGTTATATATAATGTGAATTTTATGTTACAAGAGTCATCCCTTCCTCCTTTGTATTCTTTGATCTGTTTGCCAATTAGATTGAAGTGGACCTCTATAAAATTTTCAAATTTTTCTTTAGAAGTTGGAACTTGCCATTGAGTTAAACTAAGGTCGCATTTGGCAACAAATAAGATCTTTTTAGTTACTAAAATCTTTGGGTAAATTAAATCCGGAAGTGAGAAATTATTATTGAATGAGATTCATAAATTTAACACAATAGTCAATTTCACTTTGTATGCATTTTACTAAAGCTGGTATCTCTGTTCAGCACAATTGTCTGTGAAAGCTTGAAAATCCCTAGACCCAAAAAACCAGGGATCTCAAGAGAAGCTAGAACACATTTATGAGGTAAAATATGGTGACCTTTTCAAACAGATCAGCAATCAATATATGGGGTGGGGGGCATGTTAAATAAAATTCCGATCAGACTGCGACCAAAGCTAGAATTTATAACCTCTAGGGATTCAATAGACATGCGCACACATCAATATGTACAACCAAATTAGAAAACAGATTCAATCTAAAGCATGTGCACACATGTATAGGTGGGGCGAATGGTAGGTAAAATCAACAACTGGTTTTCTTTATAAAATTTGAATTTTAAGAGAAAAGTCATAGAAAAATGCTATTAGCTATGAATAGAAGCTCTAAGTAAGTAAATTTACATAAGCCTCTAACCCTTCGCTTGAAAGGTGATTCTTGAGCTTGTTCAAAGCCCTGCTCTCCAATTGCCGGACCCTTTCTTTAGATAACCCAAACATATCACCAATAGCTGAGAGTGTCTTCCCCTGACCACCATCTTGGATTCCAAACCGAAGACGAATTATCTGCCTCTCTCTAGGGCTGAGAACACACAGGAGGTTTCGTACGTGTCGCCTCATCAACTGCTTAGTTGCACTGATTTCAGGAATTTCAGCCTCAGGGTCTGCTGTAATCTCCTGTTAGCATTAAATGAAAATGATGAATCTAAACCCAATGTCATGAAAGATGTGAATGAAGATGCAATGGTTCTTGAATGTGCATCCAACTATACATAGTGTAGCATGGCTTTTAAATGTGTCCGTGGATATGCACGAGTTCAGAAGGCGCATGCTTCGCTCTTAGCAAAGCAAACCATACATGCGAGGTGACTGCTGGCGTCCAATCAATCACATGATGAGGACCATGGCAGAAACAAAATACTGCAGAATTCTCTTCCATTGGACAAACCAAAGCATCCATCAAAATTGTGTACTACTTGCTATAATTTATGATGCGCTACTCTGGCTAGGGAGGCAAGGAGCAGAGACATGACTACATATTTTTGAAATCCATGATATAAATATGGACAACCAGTACTCCAACCATAGCATGCTAGTTATATATCATATAAGACTTCTATGATAAGAAAAGGTTCAAACCATAGGTAGCAAGATTTAGCTCTCTAAGAAGAATATTTCATTTTTTAGATAAATTTCTAATTATAAAGGAATAATTACTATTTACATACCTCTCTATTTAACATCCAAAAGAAAAGAAAATTAATCAAACTTAAGAAAAAAAATGAACATAGTAATAGTAATATGCAAGGATATGGCATCCTACAGACATCCATTAAACATGTAGTATGAAATTGATATTGTAATTTATATCTCATAGGTACTGGTGCAAGAGTGTGTACGAGTCTCAGGATATCACAGGTTGTAGCAAGCAAGGATATGGCATCCTATAGACATCCATTAACCATGTAGTATGAAATTGATAATGTAATTTATATCTCATAGGTACTGGTGCAAGGGTGTGTACAAGTCTCAGGATATCACAGGTTGTAGCAACTCAATTTCATCAAACAGGATAGATATTGAGACATGGTCTATTCCATAATGGCCCACTACATTCATGGAAAATACTTCCTAATGGAGGCCAGAACTTTACTATGGCTAGGCAGACCGGAAACAATAAAAAAAAAAAAAAAAAGGGAATACACTATTTCCTTCATTGGATGATTACTATCCTCTAAACAGGATAGATGTTGAGACACGGTCTATTCCATAATGGGACTCACTGGATTCCCAGAAAATTCTTTTTAATGGAGGAAATAACTTTTACAGTGGCTATGCAAGGAAAATAAAAACTTTTTTCTTTCATTGGATGATTGCAATAATCTAAAGAGAAATCCCAGGGACAGACGCCCCGGGACAAGCGGCGGACAGTCACTGTGATTTTGGTGCCTTGAGAAGCGTGCGTGTCTTGAGAAGCGTGCGTGCCTCTAACGACTGTCCGCCGCTTGTCCCGGGGCGTCTGTCCCTAGCATTGCTCTAATCTAAATGGGGTAGATGTTGAGACGTGGTCCACTCCTTAATGGGGCTCACTAGATTCACAGAAAATACTTTTTGTAGAGGCCATAAACCTCTACAGTGGCCAGGCAGAAAACAAAAAAAAAGTTCTTTTTTTTTTTCCATTCATTGGATGAATACAATCATCAAATTGTGATAGATGATGAGAAATGGTCCATTCCTTAATGGGGCTCACTAGATTCACAGAAAGTACTTCTTAGTGGAGGCCATAAACCTTACGGCTAAGCAGGGCAAAAAACGAAAAAAGAGCACACTGTTTTCATTGGATCATTGGATGATTACAATCATCTACATAGGATAGATGTTGAGACATGGTCCATTCCATAATAGGGCTCACTAAATTCAAAGGAAATAATTTTTAATGGAGGCTGTAACCATACTATGGCTGGGGAAAAGAAGACTTTCATTCAGGATCAACTCTTCTACATGCAATGTATTTTTTGATTAATCAGTCAAGATGTAAAGTACCTTAACCAACAATTTAACATGATTAACTAAAACACCACCTGAAAAGTGACACCCTCATCTTGCCATACAGATTGTTGCATCGAGACAGGACTTCTAGCAGAGGCAAGTACCATTTCCAATTTCTCAACCCTAATACCTACGCGTCTGGCCAACTCTTCATTTGTTGGCTGATGGCCTTCTTGAATGAATAATCTCCGCACGTTTCTTATTTGTGTCAGAAGTGCATATACATTTTCCTGTGAGCAAAGCACATATGATATCAGTGTATACAAATGGAAGTGTGAAATGCATTAATAACAGACTAGCCACAAAAGATACTCACAAGTCATACAACATAGATAAGGGGTCTTACGTTTAAACCATCAGTTTAACATGTATCAAACACATGTATTTTAAAGAAGAAAAGCTTCCTGATTTTCAGTCGTATCATTTTCTATTTGATATTTTCAATTGTGATATGCCTCAGTTTGGTGTAATTGTAACTGTTCTCATTTCCAGGTTGCACCCATGATAGATGACTTTGTTGTTGCTTGTTTCACTTCTGAAATTCTGCCGTAAAAATTAATTGAGGCAATGACTTCTGAGAAACAATTCAGCATTGGGCATAACCACACTGAAGAAAGAATGAGCTCCGGATGTGATTAAGATATCAATGTGCATGTGGAAAGAATGACAATCTTAGTACCTAATCAATTCTGGTTAGGGATGGCCACAGGCCAGGTTTAAACCTATTAGTGGGCAGGTTTGATAGTAAGTTGGTCGGGTTTGGGGCAGGTTTGGGTTCAGCTCAGCCAATACCCGAACTCAACCCGACCCATTGCCATCCATGTTTCTAGGGAAAACTTCCTATCTACTTCTGAAAAAAATAAACTTTACTCATGCAGGATGTGCCATCAATAAAGGATACAAAGTATTTGAACCCAGAGAAGATAAAGGGAGCACTTGCTCACATATCAGAACGAAACCAAGAAAACATATCGGCTGAACTCATGAATTTGAGAATACAACTATGGTAATGTTCAAACTGCACCAAAACCTCACATGCAAATTACGAATTTTTCATGACTCTTAAATAAAGTCCAAAAAAAAAACCCTTATCTGTGGCCTAAATGCCATACGCATTTTAGTCTGGGAGTGTTTTTTAGTATATAAAATAAAATTTTATTTCACCAACCCAAAAGGGGAGAAAACAAAACACAGAAAAGATACACCAGAAACAAAACTAACTTCTTAAAAACATAATCAGACTAACCATAGATACTCTAAAAATATGATGAAAAACTGCACCCAATTAACTTGAAATACCCCACGCTTCCACCCAATCTGCCAAACTCCAATGATGAGACCAATTCCCAGAACCCCACCGAATGACTGAAAAAAAATCACCTTCAAGAATAGCGATAAAACCACCCAATCAAAGCAACTCTCAACATCCAATATGTAAAGAAAACAACTCAGATTAATTAGCATCTGAGGAATTGGAAGTGGTAGGGCCCTGACTTTTGAGCAGATGGAGGAGTTGGCTCTTGGGCTAGAGATGTGCAAGCAGAGATTTTTATGGGTGGTAAGGTGACCAAATGACAGGGAGGCATGTGCAGCTTATTTTGGTGCCATGAAGAGCAATCAGGAGCCATTAGATTTCCTGCCAGATGGGTTCTTGGAGAGGACGAAAGAGGTGGGCCATGTTGTGCTGTTGTGTGTCCCACAGATGGAGGTCCTTAGCCATGGGTCCACTGCCCACGGGTGTGGGTTCCTTTCACACTGCGGATGGGACTCAATTACGCTGGAAAGCATGGTGCATGGGGTGCCCATATTGATAGCGTGGCCACTGTACACAGAGCAGAGATCCAACGCATTGTTGCTGGTGGAGGATCTGAAGGTGGCAGTGCGGCCCGCTGCTGATGAGAGGGGTGTGGTGCACGGAGAGAAGATTGCAATTACGGCTGTCTTTTTCTATTTTTATTTATTTTTAATTCAATATTACTTTTGTATATGTTTTGATGATATTATCACGAGAAAAACTCCACAGCTCTAAACTATCCTTATATTTCCCCGAGTGATAAAATCTCAAGAACGTGACACTAACCACAAGTGTTTTCAAGGTTTCCTGAAAGTTGCTCGAAAGGTTTGACAGTTTGACCACCTTTCAATTCCCCACCAGTTCCACCCATGCATCACTCATTGCCTCATGGGTCAAAAGATGAGAGATTTCTCATCAACAGACTGAAACCTAAACCATAGCACCAACATGATCCCATCCTGTAGAAAATGAAACGCCTACAAACATATTCAGTTTCAGTTTCACTGAATCCAAAGCACTGTGAACTTCAGCCTTAGTCTTAAATCTAGAGAAATGCAAAACCCCTCAATGTGCCCTTCAAGGAACAGAAGAATAAAAATTGATACCTGCATGGTTAAAAAGATTCACCTAATTGGCATAAACAGATACAATCGATATTGGTGACGGGCTGATCCTAATTCAATTGACAATCCTGATTTAGGAATAATGTGCTCCAGGCTGTTTCAACAGACCAACAATAAGACAAGTTCCTTTACTCATCCATTAGCCCACTATAGCTGGCAGCAATTCATGTATTAAAGTGAGATATTATTCACTGTGGACTCACTATGTGAAGCCTGAGCCATTATATAATCTTCTTGGTGGGTTACTTATCCAAACAGGCAGTTAAATAACCAATAGCAACAAAGTCACAAATTAAGCTGCTGCTGTCCACAGGTTAAAGCAGTAAAAGCAGCAACTAGCAGTTAAAACAACTTAATTTAGTCTGCATAAACCTCTTCAAGACCTGATTCCAACTTGGATATTCTTAATCCCCAGCCCCATAGCTTATAGGACAATGAACAGATTTTAAAAATAAATAAATAAATCTTGGCAGAAACCCTCAAGATTTAACAAAACTGTGAAAGAGCTGTTCCATTACCAGTCCTGTTTTCCTCTTACAAAGGGCTTAGATTCTTATTTTCTTTTTATCAAAATTTCCAAATGGTATACAAAAGGCCCGCCCAAATACTATATTCAATTAGTGCTTACATAGATCTCTACAAATCAATGCTGCAAACTCTAACAAGAAAACTCCTCCCCCCTTAGTCAAATTTGGCTTTGATGCCAAAGAAAAGAATATGTCCTTGATTGCAATTGAAAAGGAAGAAATAGAGAAGATAAGAAGCAACAAATACCTACGGTTTGATGAGATATAAAGATAGAACGGAATAACATAGAGAAGATGAGAGAATGGAAGTGCTGTAAAACTTCCAGGAATTCATGCATGATAATGGATGGGGAGCATGAATCCCCTTTTGATTGTTAACTGAAGTGTATATTACACTTATGCCCTTGTTTATATTACATTTAGGGGCCATTTGTTCCACTCATTTATAGAAGTAAATGATTCACATGCATAATGATTATGCATCATCACGTTTGTTTGTGCTAATTTAAGGATGAGATGTGTAAATGAGGTGTGAAAATGGTGTGTATGTAAGGACATTTTCACACCAATATTCTCATAGCTAAATAGGTGTGAAACTCTAACATCACCCGCTTGCAAAAAGGAGTCAGTACAAGTTTTACATGGTGATTGCATTTAGGTATGCAATTGGTCACGAGATCAAATCCCATCAACCAAGTTTCTTTTTTTCATTTTTGTGGACCACATATTTGTAATCAAAGCCGTTCAATTTGTTATTGAACTAATAAATTCCAAGACCTTCAAACTGATTATCTTAAATCTTATTAGATTTTAAGCAAGTTGTGAAAAAAGTTCATAAAAATCCAACCTATATATCTAATTTTCTGCACTTTTGTGGGCCCCCAATTCATGATCCGATCTGTTCAACATCATCAAGACATTTAGTTTCATATCTCATATCTTCATGGATTTTGAGAAATTTATGAAAAGCATCCAAAACATCTAAAACCATTGGATGTACTCATTGACTCATGAAAATGGTGATTCATACAAACATGGTAATGTGCTTCACATGTGTAACATTTTCATACCTAAAACCCATTTCCTGTCCCATACATGAAAGGCAAATGACCCCTTACTTTCTGCCTCCATGGTTCTTTATATCTAAAATACCAAATTGGCAATTGTATATTCATATTTCTCAACATTTTTCATGGCTGAGAAAAATATAGTTAATGCAATTTAATGCATACTTAGTAGGAAATTTTATCATTACTGGAAGTTCATTGTGGGAACTTTCTTCAATGAAAAGCCAGAAGCCTATGGAGATATATTTCTGGGAGAAAATTTTATCCGTTGGCATGTTAGTATTCTAATAATGATTTTATATTTTGAGTTAGAAATAGAAAATAAAATTTAACAAACGCATGTTTTATTTCTGTTATTATTATCACTGGTCGTTTCAACTTTTTCAGTTCCATTATTCTATTCTATTGTTTATATATTAAGTTGAAGGATTTTAGATTGGTCCATTACTAAAACAATGCTTTGTTTCAAGATTGCCATATCCATTGTAGTCATAATCATACAAATCACTAAAACAATAAGAATGCATGTGGAAAATAAAAGCATAGATCTTTTATTGGGGATTGAAAGCAAAGGAGCCAAGCGGCATAATTTTTTGGACCTTGAAAGGGGAGGTTTCCCTAGTTATCAGAGACTCCACTTCGAAGAGAACAGAAAAGTGAGGCAGAAATTGAGTGTCATAAATTTGATTTAGTTGTGGGGAACTCATTGTACTTGTAATTTTGTTTTTGTGTTCCATCGTCTAATTCCTGGATAGAGTGGTTGTTTGTACAGTTTCCATTTCTCAATAGAATTTATCATTATTTCTTATAAACACAACCAGATGAGAGCCATGATTAAGGTGAGAAGTAAATTATCTTAGAATAGGAATAAGGTCATACAGGCAAACGGATGATTCTGGAATTTTGAACTATAGCCCTCCTAATTGTCTGTCGTATCCACCAGTATGAATATGTTGAAAATCTGCACCCAACTTCGGGCTTAAACTTCTCCAAACTCTTCATAAGACCCATACTTCCCTCCTGCAACAATGCAACTGTCACAAATAGTTCATTTGAAGAAAATACAAAAGAAACAAGAGAAAACTTTGACCAGAAAACAGAATGAATCATGGAAAAGCTATGATACAGGGATCCTCCAAACCGCCATAATGTACACATATTACTAGAATACAATCAAGTACATATATGAGAAAGGTTGGGATAGGGCTCTGCTATATCTTAAATAAAGCCAATCTCATGAGTAGAGAGATCCTAGGACAAAGTCATGGAATACAGCAGGGATATACCCGAATGAATCTCTTTGATACTGAAATCCTTAGACCGAATTAATGAATATGACTACATATGTGGCAGTTAAGGTCCAAAAGAAACTTTGATGCAGATAGACCTCAGGCCACATGTGTAGGGCCCAAGTAAATTTAGGGTTTTAGTTTCTAATTTTCTTGTAATTAGAATTAGGCTTTCATATTATTTACTTTCCTAAATTAATTAGGTTCCTTAGGCACTAATTTATGTTTTCCTATTTATATGGCATTGTAGAGAAGAAATTTTTGGAGTTGATTAATTGAATTTGGGTTTTCCCATTGAGGCGCGTCCTCATTATCTAGTCTTTGTGGACATGTGCTTTAGCACCCTGTTGTGCTTCGGCACTATCCCGCAAGCCCTAACCTCAGGGCCTGTATCAAAACTTCTAATAGTGGCTCCATAAAGGTCACAATAATTCATATCTAGTTGTCAGAATGCCTAGTTGCATATATTTTCTGTTACATATTATACTATATCACATAAGCTTGATAGCTATTACTATAATTGCAATTCCTATCATAATAATTTTTATGATTCTACGCATTGAGTTCTTCCTCAATTTCTTTGATCCTTAAAAAGATCATTGGTAAATGGGGTCTTTCAGGGTGAGAAGCCAAAGTATATTGTGTTAAATGGGTCACAACTGCTAAGTGGGTCACAACCCATTTCAAATAAGCCCAGCTACTTGGTCAAAACACCTCACATGTGTACAGCTATGTAAATTTATTCTTTGCCTTTTTCAGAGATATGATTAGATTAGAATGGTTGTAATCAAGATTGGCATGACTATAATCATTGTAAATTGTATAGCAACAATACATCTATATAAAGGAGGATCGAGACCCTCAAAGGGATCATCGAATTCACAACACAATTTGTCTTTCTTCTTGCTGTCATTGAGATGGTATCAGAGCTTTGAGCAAACACAACTCTATATAGAGTTTTCTAAATGAATCTTCTCTATCTTCCAAGTATTGGAAGTCGTCGGTATTTTCTCTGCTCAAAATCCATCCATTCTTTGGTCTGATCAAGTTGTGATCATACGCGGCCAACCTCAGATCAGCATCATTGTTCCTGGAGACTGCAACCATTTTGGTCGACTGGATATTCTGGTATTTATGGATATTTTTTGAGAATTTTTGGCAATTGGCATCACAGAGGTAGGTTTTCTACCCTTTCTCAAGAATTTCCAGTTTTTCCAATGTTTTTTCATCACAGCCGTCCAAGTTTTTGGATCTGGCTCATTTTGGTGAGCAATTTGGTTTTATCAGTGCGTAATTTGATCCTTCATCCACCTATGATGTCTGATTGATCAGACGTCACACCATATTTCTGTTGTATTCCATCTTCTCTAAAAAATCAAGGACGCCTGGGACATTCTTTGCTCTCAAAACTTTCTATTTGAGCAGAAAACTACTATTTTATTGTTCTGTCATCACTAATTGCTCAGTTGGGAGTTTCGTTCATCTCTGATTAACACATATTATCAGTTGGGTTTAGTACACTTGCTTTCTGGCAACAACAATCAGTTGGAATTAATTACAGATTGTAATAGATCTACTGAAATGGAAAAGACTGAAATTGCCTTGATAATATTTAATGGCAAAAACTACACTTCCTGGTCTTATCAATTTCAAGTATATCTTGAAGGAAAGGAAATGTGGGGACTTGTTTCAGGATCAGATCCAAGAACTAGAGAAGATGTGAAAAAAATATTATCTCGGAATACAAAGGATGCCAAGATCAAAACCTGGATTCTTGGTTCTGTTACTCAAACCACAATATATCCTGAATCTCAAACCCTACAAAACTTCTAAGGAGATGTGGGAATATCTGAAACAAGTATATCACCATGGGAACTCTGCCCGACAATATCAGCTTAAACTTGAGATTGCTCAGTATTCTCAGGGCACCTCTCCGATCAAGGACTATTATACAGGTTTTCTCAATTTATGGGCAGAATATGATAAGATAACATATGTCAATGTATCTGAAGCAGCCCTTTCTGAGATTCAAAAATTACAGGAAACTAGTCACAGGACCAGTTTCTCATGAAAATGAGACCTAAATATGAGATTGTTTGTTCCAACCTGATGAGCAGGGGTCCAACTCCATCCCTGAACAAGTGTCCTAATGAACTCTTGCACGAGGAACAAAGTCAAATCACTCGGCATGTTCTGAAACAACAATCTTCAGGAAAATTCTCCTAACGTAGCATATGTTGCCACTACAAATCACACCCCTGATATATCTCAAGGTCTGGGAGGGATGGTCCATCATACTACTTCTACTGCTAAAGGACGGTTTGTTACAAGAGATCTTAGTAAAATCCAATGTTTTTGTTGCAAGAATTATGGACACTATGCCTCGCAAGAACAAGTTCTGCAATTATTGCAAATCTAATGGTCATGTTATTACCGAATGCCAAAGGCGGCCACAAAATCGCACGCCTTGAGCTTATCAGGCCAACACTACAGCCACTACTACTTCTAGCGATACCCCTTCAGCTTCGGTCACATCTTCATCACCTCCTGCCTCCAACTCTACTCCTCCAATCACCCCTGAGCTTGTTCAACAAATGATTAAGAATGCCTTCTCTGCAGTTGGCATTTAAGGTAACCACCAACCCTTATCCTTAGTATGGTATCTTGATTCTGGAGCTTCAAATCACATGACCTCCTCCTCGGCTCATCTCTCTAATATGCAACCATACAATGGAAATTTGCAAGTTCATACTGTTGATGGTCAAAAGCTTCCCATTACAGCTCTTAGTAATGTTGTTCATTCATTACCCCTGAAAAATGTTTTTCTATCTCCACATCTAACTACAAATCTTCTATCTGTTAGACAACTGATTGATGATAATTGTAATGTCTCTTTTTCTCGGTCTGGTTGTATTATGCAGAGCCAAGTGTCGGGGAAGGTGATCACGAAGGGGCCTAAGTGTGGATACATGTTTCCTCTTCTTGTGCCTCTCTCTCAAAATAAGCAGGGCTCTATGTTTTCTTGTTTCTCTTCTCAAGCTATTTGGAGGCTCTGGCATAATAAATTAGGCCATCCTCATTCAAAATTGTTATCTTTGATATTGAACAATGGTAGTATTAATGAAAATAAAACTTTTTTTTTTTTTTTTGTAACATTTCTGATGAGTGTTCTGCTTGCAAACTTGGAAAAAGCGAAGTTCTTCCTTTTTCTTCAAAAACTACTATCGCTTCAAACTGTTTTGACATTATTCATAATGACCTATGGGGAATTACTCTTGTAATTTCCCATACAAATTTTAAATATTTTGTCACATTTATTGATGATCATAGTAGATTCACATGGGTATATATCTTGCACTCTAAATCTGAAGTCTTTGATGCTTTCCAAAAATTTATGGCTTATGTTGAAAATCAGTTTTCCACTGACATAAAAGTCCTCCGATCTGATTCCGGGGGGAATATATGTCACATCAGTTTCAAAATTTTCTACAAACACGCGGGATTTTATCTCAAAGATCATAACCTTATACTCCTCAATAGAATGAGGTTGCTAAACGAAAAAACAGACATCTTCTAGATACTGTTCGTTCTCTTCTCTTAGAATCCTCAGCTCTTGTTAAATTTTGGCTAGAAGCTTTAGCCACTGCGGTTTACTTAATCAACCGCTTACCATCTCCTTGTCTCACCAATTAAACACCATGCTTTCTTTTCTTTCATACACATCCTATTTATACCCACTCGCGTATTTTTGGATATGTGTGCTTTGTTCATCTACTTCCTTCTGAACGTACAAAATTAACTGTCCAATCAGATCAATGTGCGTTCCTTGGCTATGCTTCCCACCAAAAAGGTTATCTCTGTTATGATCCCATACTCAACCGCATCCGCATGTCTAGAAATGTTATGTTTTTCGAAAACCAAAGTTTATTTTCTAAGCATCCTAAGCCTCTGCCTTCTTTTACTCATTTACCATATTTTACTAATGAAATTTCTTCCCCACTCATTGTTTATGAAAGATGTCATCATAAGGATGTTCCATTACTGCCTCCCCCTCCAAATCCATTGTCGGCACCTGATCTTGCCACTACTTCATCACCTGATGCTAGTGTTCATTCATCTCCAGTTCAGCTTCGACGTTCTACTCGTCTCTCCAAGCCTCCAAATAGATATGGTTTCGCTCACACCTCTTTGCTTGCTACTCTATCTTCCATTGCCATCCCTAATTCTTACTCAGAGGCGGTGATACATGATTGTTGGCAAAAGGCTATGCAAGAAGAATTACCCACACTATAGAACAATCATACATGGGATATAGTTCCATGTCCATCTTCTGCAAAACCCATCAGCTAAAAATGGGTTTTTTCAGTCAAACTTAAGGCGGATGGCTCGTTGGATCATTATAAGGCACAGTTAGTTGCACTAGGCAACAGACAGGAATATGGTATCAACTCTGACGAAACGTTTGCCCCAGTTGCAAAAATGACTACAGTCCGTACTGTTCTTGCCATTGCTGCCTCTCATTCCTGGCCTCCATACCAATTTGATATCAAGAATGCCTTTCTTCATGGTGATCTCAAAGAAGAAATCTATATGCGACTTCCCCAAGGGATTACCGGTACCTCGGTAGGAGATGTTGCTTGCTTACGATGATCTCTCTATGGTCTTAAGCAAGCACCACGTGCTTGGTTTGAAAATTTTCAAGATGCTTTCCTTCACCTTAAATTCTCTCAAAGTGCCTCTAATCCTTCTATGTTCCTACATCGCTCCTCGAATGGAATGACTGTCCTCTTGGTTTACATGGATGACATCATTATATATCTACAAACATCCCTACATGAGTCATTTCATATGAAAGATTTAGGGCCATTCAAATATTTTTTAGGCCTTGAGGTACATCAGTTAGAGAAAGGTCTCATCCTCGATCAACACAAATATGCTATGGATCTTATTGAGATGGCCAGTCTTCAACAGTCATCTCCTGTAGATACACCTGTTGAGGTTAATATCAAGCTCTCACAAGATAATGGTGATCTTCTCCCTGATGTCACATTATATCAACGTGTAGTCAGGAGCTTGATCTACTTGACCATCACTCGGCCGGATATCTCATATGCGGTGAATCTGGTTAGTCAATTCATGACACAACCACGCCATCTCCACCTCGCTGCTATTCGGTGCATTCTTCAATATGTTCTTGGTACACCATCTCGTGGCCTATTCTTTCCTGTGGGGAATTCGACTTCTCTCACTACTTACTCAGATGCTAACTGGGTTGGCTGTCCTGATAGTCGACGGTCTACCACATGTTGGTGCATGTACTTAGGGGACTCATTGATTTCTTGAAAGTGTGAAAAACAGGATAAAGTTTCCAAATCATCCACAAAAGCAGAATATCGTGCTATGTCCACCACAACATCTGAAATTGTCTAGCTTCATGGTCTCCTTTATGAGCTTGGATTTCCACAATCTGGTCCTACCCCTCTATAAACTGACAATACTAGTGCCATATGGATTACTGAAAATCCTGTCTTCCGTGAACGCACAAAGCATATTGAAGTGGCTTGTCATTACATACGTGATGAATTTGTGTGTGAAGCCATTACTCTTCCCCATATTCCTATGGGACTTCAAATTGCAAATATCTTTACCAAGGGGCTTCCTCGACCACGACATCAATTCTTAGTTGGCAAATTGATGCTGGTTGATTCAACCGCATCAATTTGAGGGGGGTGTTAAATCGGTCACAACTGTTAAGTGGGTCACAACCCATTTCAAATAAGCACAATTACTTGGTCAAAACACCTCACGTTTGTACAGCTATGTAAATTTATTCTTTTCCTTTTTAGGAGATATAATTAGATTAGAATGGCTGTAATCAAGATTAGAATGACTATAACCACTATAAATTGTATAGCAACAATACATCTATATAAAGGAGGATCGACACCCTCAAAGGGATCATCGAATTCACAGCACAATTAGTCTTTCTTCTTGCTGTCATTGAGACATTGAAAATGCTAATGCTGGCTATCCTAACGAGGTTCGAAACAAAGCGATCATTGAGGGATTAACTTCTTGTTGACACCATACTTCTTAAAATTAAAGCATAGATCATAACTTAGGCTAGCAATGGAAAGATCACAAGATACATCACTCTGGGTTCCAATATTTCAAGAGAATGGGATAGTGACACGTGAAAGTGGATTTAAATTATTGCCAATTTGAGATTAGCCCAGATTGGCTCGAGCACTAGAGTAAAAAGTCCTACCCAAATTGCCAATAAAATATAGAAACCCAACAGTTGGAAAGTTTTTAAAAAATTGCAGCCCACACAATACACGAGGTATATCCAAACAATTAACCCATGAACATCCGCTGCATAGTTACATCTATAAAATTCAGATCCTCTGAGGCCAGGCTCATAAATCCATCATTTAGGCCCATCTTTGAAATCTGAACTGCTCAAAGCCACAGTTGGCCCATGTATTGGTGCTAGGAATAAATCTCACTCAAACTGGAGTGGGCCCACCACCATATTGATCATGTGTGTGCCCTTTATAGTCTAGTCATGTGTTTTATATTGTTAGTCATGTCAATATGACAAAGCCAACTGATCATTAGACACACTTTCACTTTGCGAGAAGCAACTAAGCCACTTCTATCGACCTCACAAATCTTCTAGATTGACTTTGTTCCTACTTTGGGTAAGAAGCACGTGGACTACTGAGTCAAAGTAGCCATTTCTAGCCATTCTGTGAACATTGGTTCATGACCTTTGGGCGTGTCCTTTCAATCAGTTCAAAACCAGATCCAGTCTACTGCCGTCAGCCCATCACCATAATAGCAGCAACATTGGTATCCCTTCATCAGTTGTCCTTTCACTCAGAGAAGCCAATTTAACCGGTTAAAGAGTCACATGTGCCATCCTTCTGGCCAAGGTTTTAAAACTCAGACTCAAAGGGTGACTCACTCACTCAAGTCGAGTCTACTCAGCCGGGACTGAGTCATATACCTCAAAGACCAAAAATCCTTAAAAATGTTTACGAAATAAATAATGTTGTATGAATAAAGAATTTTATGGCAATTTGTTGGAAATCACGTTACATCTTAATAGGGAGCCACATGTGTTTTTCTCCCAGTTGAATGAACAACACCTTCAATCTTAGAATGGTTAGATTTACCACAAAATGTGGTTGTGATCTTCCAAAATCAGTAGAAAAAAATCCTAAGAAACTCCCACATCTTCTCATAACATGGAAATGAGGAAAGAAATTCACTTTTGACCAATTTTGCCATTGGATGGTGATCCCCTTCCCTCGATGTTTCAATCTAACAGAAGCATTCGATTCAATTACCAGAACAACAGTAGGAAAACATGTGAATAAAGACGAGTAGAATTTTCTCTTTCTTATTGGAAAACAGTTATGGGAGTAGAGTGAGATTTTGAGACAGCTAAAAAACCACAAAAAATAAATAAATAAAAAATCACCTACTTTACTTACCTGTAATAAATCTTGAAGGCTCAAACCCCGGTTTTGGAATTGTTTAGCAACATGCACTACTAATCGAGAATTGGCATAGATCATTTTCTCTCTGCTGCTATTACCGGAATGAAGGCATGACTGCAAATCCCGGCAATTCATTCCAACAGCTTCAGCCCATTCCACCAGTGTTGGTTCACGACCAAACTGCAATTGAAGTTTTTGCTTCACTTCCTCTAATTTCATGAGTTCCTGCTTGACAACAGGCAATAAAAGACCCATTTAAATGAATGATCTAAGCCACTCAGTATACAACTATGTGAAAGTAACATAAAACTCATATGTCAGAGAGGAGTCTGAAAAATGCCTGAATTTTAACAGACAAGTCGAATTCCTCTTTCGCAGTCAGGAGTTCTTTAGTCTCTGGGCCCCACAGAAATAGTCTAAGGGGATCACTAGGATCAAAGTTCTTGGAACTTATTTTCCTATCCCTATCTGTCATTCTCAAACGAGGATCCCCATGAAGATCAGCTTTTGGAGTCTTTGGCGCCCTACGTTTCTTAGATCGCCTCTCCAAAAGGCGTCGAGACCGTACTGTTGCTTCCTCCTCAATTGGAACCATAACATCCAATCCATCAAGCCCAGAACTGTACAAAAGTTTAACGAATTAGTTAAATAAAGAAAATAAATCCAAAACAAAAGGAGGTACAATCATGGGCTGAAATAGCTACAAATAAGCTGCATATTGGTCGCTACACAACATTATTTTATTGTCCAGCCACATTACAAGCAAGGATCAAAATAGCGGTTGCGGCAAACGTACTGGCTGGTGGCCAAAATGCTACATAGCGGCAAAGCAGTGTGAATCGAAAAAGGTTGTCAAAAAAATTCAAACAAATCCAAAATATTGGAAAATGTTAGAATTTGATGCTTTTTTTCCTATAATAACTAAAATAGGGGTTATAGTGGTCCCTTCAGTGCATGGAATAAATGATTATAAATAAAAACAATATTGATCAGTATTGATCTAATTTTTCCCATTTATTCATGTTGGTTAGCTATACATTACTATGTTTGAACCTATTATGCATTTCTAAATTCATAATTCAAATAAGCAATATAGCACAACTGAACATAACAAAAGGATATATAAATTATAAAGTAATGCTAAAATAAAGTTTGAAGTTCAAACCAAATAACAGATGAACTTTCATCAAAATAAATAATATATTTTTCATGAGTAGAGAAAAGAATGTCTGCAAAAGGGGGTGTTTGCCAGGATATATCTAGAGAAGAGCCCTCGAGAGGAACTCTTTGTATCGGCTAAAATTCTGCGAGATCTTGTGTTTCCTTTTTTTTTTTTTTTTTTTGTGTGTGTGTTCTTTTAAGCATATAAAAGGGTAGAAGAGTTGCGTAAAAATGTTGTTTGGAGAAAAGAAGAAAAGAAATAAACCTAAATCTTATTGTGCATTTTAAAAAAATTTGGAACGTGCCCATTAGTCTCAATCCGTAGCAGCGGTAGCAAACCGTAGCAGCCGCTACAGATGAGAGTAGCGCTAAATACAAGATAGCGTAGCGGTCTTGGCCGCTATGCCCAATATAGTAGCCACTATTTTGATCCATGATCGCAAGTACTAAACAATATGATGGCCGCTATAGCCGCAAAATTTCCCTTCACTTCTTTTTTTAATGAAATTTCTACCAATATTAGTGTGATTCTCCTTGGGGTCTATTTTGTGAGACCTACTTGAGACTACCACCAATTACAACACAGATTGGAAGAAGAGGATTTTATCACAGATGAGTAAAAATCTAATTCTAAGAAAAGAATGGTTTTAGCCATCGATTTAAGGGCCATAAATGATTTAACAATGGAAATTGAAGTGACTTAACTCCAATGGTGGATATCTCCAATCAAGATTCAAGATCAGGATGCCACTATCATTGCATAGAGGGCAGGTGTGTGCACAAGCATATTTGGTTAGTAGGGTGTCATTTCCCATCCACTTATGACAACATATAGCCAAATACCGATCTTTTGTGAGTAATTGGAGGATTCAAAAGCATGAACACAATGTATCAAATATCAGAGTAACTACCACAAAAAGCTCATGTTGTTAGGCCATCATTTAAAGCCGAAAGCAACCTTAGAGAGGCACTAAATTCCATGAAATACATTTGATTCAATCACTAAACTATAATAGAAACAAACAACAGCCGTACAATAAAACAGCGATAAAACTTAGAAGACATATATGACTGCGAATTCACTACTCACCATTATATTACAAAAAAATACAGAAGTTTTTTTCTTTTTTTAAGTACTAAAAGTAAAATGTATTAAAGATAGACTATATTTTCAGGAGGTACAAAAAGCATGTGCCAGAACACAAAGTAGGTAGAACAGACCGCAAAACCACAACAGCTACGACAACTACACCGACCATTTGGATTCTTAAAAAGGAACATTATGGTCTAAAATTTTCCAATTTTCTGAATTTTTTTTTACATCCTCTTGGGTAAAATTAGTAAAGACCGCTAACCAAGGGATATTGCAACCAGATATACTTTGTTCAGGCCGACCACGACATCCATAATGGCCACTATTTTAAACCATGGGCGCAATACATGCTTCACCACAGGAAAACTCTTTTTCCCCTCTTGTTTTGCACAGCTATAGAGTGATACCACCTGTTGAGATCCAGATTAATATTCTGGTAACCTGTACAATGGAAGAGCCATTTAACACTCCGTCTAGTGGGCCGTGAATGGACAGCTTACATAGATTCACAGTCAGCAAGAAATATGGGATAACCTATTCTTAGTAGTAAGACTTTATGATCATGATCCATTCACAACAGATCCAACTAGGAAAAACCATATTCTACCCAAACTGAAGATGAATTTATAAGGTGAGCATCATATACTTTTTACTAATGAAAATGGGAGTAGGAAAGAGGATGAATAACAAAAAGCCAACCCATGAGAAAGAGATCCATCAAGATCAGCTGCTGTAAAGGCAAAAGAGCTCTCTGCTAAAGATGCTGCAGCTTTCGATGCAACCGCTGCTACCTTAGCAAGGTCAAGAACATCCCATGGTCTCATGGGATTGGAGCTGTTCTGCTTTATTGGTTTAATGCCTACAGTTTTAGCCTTCTCAGTTGCTGGAGATTCTGTGGATGAAGGCAAAATTTGCTTTACTTCTGTGGATGAGGGTGAGTATCTGCAACACAAAAGCAAACAAGCATGCATGAGAACACGAAGTAGTCTAAAGCACGGTTTCAAATTGGACTCAAGACCCGACTCGGCCATGGCCAAGTCAAGCCGAGTCGCATGGTCCAATAAAATTGTTGGAGGGTCGAGTCACATGATTCGAGTCCGAGTCCCATAGGACCCAACTTGGTATGTCCCGAGTCTGAGTTGATTTGTCCAGGTCGACTCGGACTCGGCCGATTTTTTAAACCATGATCTAAAGACTTAAAAAAGTATTTGTACAAGAGAATGTTGAGTTGAAAGTTGAAACACATCAAGGTAAAGGAGCTCGAGACATCTTACAAAGACCAGAGACCTGGCCAATAAAGAAATTGGCGTTCAAATTTTTTCAGGTATTGGTGATATTGATAACTTTTCTTTTCTTTGCAAACTGATACAGCATTATTCATTCGCCTACAATCCAAAGTTTCCTGAAATTTTAAAGTTGAATAAGAAAAATTAGACACACAGAAGGATAAAACAAGTAATTTATGCCTAAGTATATGATTTACAAATACGGAGAATTTTATTAAAAAAAACTCTTACTTTTTACAATATCTGAATGATTTGTGAATGACTTAGATAGCTTAATTGCACATATTTAGTTGTTTTCCATCATTTTTTCTCTAGATTTTTTTGAGGGTTTTTTTAAGACTTAGGACCAGCAACAACCACACCGATAAGGTACACACAACATGGACCAGTATGAAAGGCACCAACTTGTCCCACTCCCAACTGATAAAAAGACTACCACCGGGATTTAAAACCTTAGATCTCTCTCTCTCTCTCTCTCTCTCTCTCTATATATATATATATATATATCTCTATCTCTACTATATCTGCAAGTGGAATCTGTGTGTGAAACTAATTTTAATTCCTCAAGGTCACTTTGTGAGTTTTGCTTCTCCACTTCAGCCTATTTGAGGCCATTCTCACCAAAACTCCACGATCTACATATTTCCTTACTATTTAACCAAAGGTCTAAGTAGGTCTCCCCCTTCTAGTTCATTAAATTAATGACCAGTCAACATATTGTATAGGACTGGCAACGACCACACCAATAATGGTACAACAACATGGACCAACTTGGAAGGCACCAACTTGTCCTGCTCCCAACCGATAAAAAGACTAGCACCGGGATTTAAAACCTTAGATCAATCTATCTAGTATGTCTTCAAGTGGAATCTGCGTGTGTGAAACTAATTTTAATTCCTAAAGGTCGCCTTTGTGAGTTTTAAAGGTCACCTTTGTGAGTTCTGCTTCACCACTTGAGCCTATTTGAGGCCATTCTCACCAAAACTCCACAATCTCCCCCTTCTCCTAGTTCATTAAATTAATGACCCATCAACATATTGTATAGGGCCTGATTCAAGCCTTTTGTGTGCATGCTCAAACCATCTAAAACAATATTCGTTTTTTTCTTGTATTATTGAAGCTACTAGTAAATTTCCATTTAGATCCCCATTTCAAACTCTATGCTTTCTTGGCATAGCACACATCCACCTTAGCATTTGCATTTCAACTAAATGTACTTTAGCTTCTTCTCATTTCTTCGTTGTCAAACCTTCAAGTCTATATAGGAGAGGAGGTATAATTGCCTGGATGAGCTAGTGGCCCACGGTCCAACTATATTTTATTGGCCTATTCCCTCCTTGGTTGAATTGGGCCAGGGGGCAACTGAAGAAGGGAGGATGAGGAAGGAAAGGGGAAGATGTTATCCAAGGGTGGAGAACACAAGAAGAGAAGATGAGGAAGGAAAAGGGAAGATGTTATCCGAGGGCAGAGAACACAAGAGGAGGAAGGAAAAGGGAAGATCTTATCCCTGCCCATATCAGGAAAGAAAGCGGAATGAAGAACAGAGTGCGATGTCTAACAGGGTAATGACACCACTATTTATTCATTACTTTTTCCTTCTACATTCCTTGAATACAACCAAAAAAAAAAAAGAGCAGAAATTTAGGGATACTAATTAAAATCAATCAACCTAATTACATTCACGCAGATTAAGCCTAATTATAATCAATTAAAGATAAAAAGGAGATAACCATCTAGGATGGTGCTTGTTGATACTAAGCCAATATAAATCCATATTCATGGTGCTTCAAAACACCTCACAACTTAAAAAAAAAAAAAAGTCCATACAATTGTTCCGTCAAAAGAAATTTATCTTCTTCAAGCTTCACCTCCAAACTTAGCAACCATGTTATAATTCCATTGAAGTTATTGAGATGATCAAACAAGTTTAAAACTACTCTCGTGTAGAGATATCTAGACATTTGCACCCTTCCATATTAAGTCCATGCAATTTTTCCACCAGAAACAATTTATTTGTTAGAGATTTATTCAGGTAAAAGAGTTATCAAATAGAGAGATAGTGAAATCACCTAAACCAAAAATCTCACCTTAACTTCTGTAATGTGCAAAGAAGGCCTAAAATCATCACATTGCTCTTGACAAAGAGCCAAAGCCGGAAAATGGCGAGCAATTGATGTAGTTTGCATAGGCATAACCACAGGGGCTGCTTGCTCATGAATAATTGGAACTGAAAAATCAGACGACATGCAATTATGTTACAGATGCCAAAAATCCAATCGCATTGGAAGGAATAATTCTTTCTCCGAGCACATGTCAGATTACAATTGAAACAATGGGAAGACAAGAAATATGTATTGCCAAGCATGAACAACAAGGCCACACATAAAACACACCCCCAATTCCATATTCCTTAGTTAAAGCATATGCTGAAGTACTTCCAAAGATTATCTATATACACCAAGCTTTTCAAATTTCATAAAACATCCATAATGTTTGGTGAATATCAAAGTCAATATTAAAAATAAAATCCTACATCCATTAAGAGCTCTTTGAGGAGGAGTTTCTACATGGAGAATCATTTGCTAAATGAAAATTGAGGAATCCACTTCAGTGAAAAGCGCAGAGAGGTCTAAAGGATGTGAAAACTGAAAGAGAGAAGATGTTCTACTGTTGTTTGGGACTAGCCTCGTTGAGTTTCAAATTATGTTCACAAGTGATAAATTACACAGGAATTCCCTCCTCTAACTGTTCACAGGAGATATTTTACTTTCCTTCTCCATGCATCTATTCTTCTTGAGTTTTGTACATCCACCATGCCAACCCTTATCGAGTTTTCAAATTAGGTTCCCAAATTATGAGTTACAGAGAAATTCCCTCTCTTATCTGCTTAAGAGAGAATTTTTTACTTGCCTTCACCATGCATCCCTTCTTCTTCGAAGTCCAAACAAGCCTGTGAATGAGCGTGCTGATATACCAAACTAGTGGTACAAAACAGCAGTTAAAAACATTAAGACATGAAACCACTGTTTCAATGTAAAACCATCTCTAATGGAAAACACAAAAACCTCATACACAAACAATGCAGCAATTGAAAGCTTCCAAAACAGAAAAGAAGCAATTTTTCATTCACAAGTATTTAAAATCGTTATCACATCCCCCTTCACGTCACTTGTAAGAAAAACTAAATGAAGATCAATTCAAGGAAAGTAAAATATCAAAATACTAGGAAAACTATTATTATTATAATCAGACCTCAACTTTTGAGGCCAACTAATTATTAGTAATCCTCATTCTAAATTCTCAAATCAACACATATGTCTCATTTTCTGAGTTCCAACTAATGAAATATCAACAAAACAAACAAAAAGGACCATCAGCAGATAATCTAAGCACAAGTTCAAGCTCCTCTCTTGGAGTTTCTGTGTAATCTCATCCAGCCATTCCTAAAAATCCCCATTCCTTTCTTCCATTTCACATTACAAAGCAATTCATACTTCAGGGACTGTTTATGGGAAAACTTAAAAGCACTATCCCTCAATACCCATTTTCATTTTCCACGGAAAACTCCAGGCATAAACATGCCCTTAAAAGACTCGTCCGACAAAACCCAGATGGAAAACAACTCAATCTGAAAACCCCAATTCTTTTCTTGCAGTGATTGCTTAAGATAACATGGATAGAAGAGAAAAAACTGATAATACACACATAGAATAGTATCCGCATGTGAATGGTATGTTACCTGAAGAAGAGAGAGAAGTTCTGGGATGGTTTCTTGGAGGATGGAGAGGAGGTGAGGAAGAAGAAAGAAGACTTCTCATGGATTCCATTGCTGTGAAATGGAGTTCGTCGATACTTGTCTCTGCATTTGAAAGTCTGCTCTTCCAGGCAGAGCTTCATGAACAGGAATTCATACAACAGGATGAGGTTACATAGCAGGAAATATCCCGGATTTTAACGCAATGATGAATTTACAAAGTAGTCCTTGGAGAATGAATTAATACTTTAAAAGGGCTCACAAAACCCCTAAACATTCAAGAGGTCTACAAGTGTGTAAAGAGTCAATGGGAGATGAGTGTCAAGAGACATTTTCACCTGGGGAATTCGTGCAGGGGTGGAACAAAAAACATTTTGCTGGGGGGGCCTCCATGTAAACATAAAAATTTCTCGGGGTGAGGGTGCATAAGTAAAAAATAAAATTTCAGCCTCTCTCTCTCTTTGTGCATGCGTGAAAATCTATCTCGTGTGTTAATGCAAAGGTTGGCCTAGATTAACGAATGAAGGCTAATTTCACAATAGAGACGCTGAGACTCCCAAAGATAAAGAACTCGCTGGATGTCAAATCATGGAAAAAGGAAAAAAAAAAAAAAAAGAGCAAGATGTATTAAGAGGAATTTATGGGAAAAGTCAACGTAGGACCCCATACGTCTTATAGGTCCCCGTATCATGTTGGGCACGGGAGAGGCCCTCATGTAGCCCTTTTATTTTTTTATTTTTTATTTTTTTTGTCATTTAACACTATGATTGATATCGACCATTATGCGATGATTGCTGTCGATTTGCAGAACCCAAATAGAAATTAGGGTTTTTCTCTCTCGGCTGCTAGTGCTACTCCAGAGCGATAGATGGGGTCAGGGGAGGCAGGGAGATGGAGGATATAATGAAATGAAGGGTGGCCAGCATGAAGTCATCTTCGTCGGAGGAGGATGGAAAAGAAGGGAGAGGAGACGGAGGCGAGGTTGTAGGCGGAGATAAGGAAGAGGACTGGGCTTGCAGGTAGTGGGGGAGGGAGGGGATGGGGGGTCAAGGACCTGCAAACCCAAGAGGAGTGAGAGGAGGCGAGTGCGGCAGGTCGTTCTTAAAAGAGATGGGAGCATGTGGGGAAGTAATTGTATTTGGCTTCTGTTCTTGTGAAGGTCCCCAAATATGCAATCACAAACTACAGGACATACATGGATCTTTGTTCTTCTCTATGGCTATTCTGGGTGCAGAGCTAAATGACAGACAATGTCATTGCTGAGTACTACCGACAGGTCGTTCTTCTCCTCCTTATTCTTCCTGTTGAATTTCTTTCTTCTTCTAAGTGACTTACAAATGTGAATTCCCTTAACAGGTTCAATCTCAAACTCCACACCGTCGGCAGCATTGCCTCTCAGTGCGTGCTGGTTCGTCATGCAGCCAGGCTCTGGAATCTTTGGATCCTATGCCTTCTGCATCTGGCTTGTTCGTGCCAATGACTCCCCATCTCCATCTGCGTATGATTTACTCATCACTCTTTGCCAAAGCCGCCGGTGGTGCAACCTTTATTTTCTATCCTCAAATTTTGGTACAGTTTTTTGTTAACATTTATCAATCTACTTGTGTATGTCGCTCACGATCGAATTGAAATTCTAACCGTTGCCTTTTCTAAAAGAATGTGATATGAATGGCTTGTATCTAATTAAAGTCCTCACTTGGGACAGTAAGGAGTGTTGCGTAGAAAACTTAAGACTTCCATGGGGGACGTCACCATAGAACTATTTGTCCTAAAGAATCATCACATTCATCGAATATCAGATCATCACAATATGATATGAAATATTTAATATTTTCTCCTTGAATCATATCTTTATCCAGTCATAGTTGAACTACATATCTTTCAACAAGAATCCCACTTTAGTGATTTTTCAAAAACATAAAAATAAAAAAGAATAAAAAAAAAAACCTCATTTAAACAACATAAATATAGTTGGTTTAACCCCAAGGATAGCTCAGTTGGCCTAGGACCACGGTTTGCACCTGGAGATTGTAGGTTCAAAACTGCACTACCACACTGGAGCTATCGGAGGGTTCTCAACCTCCGATAGCGGAAATATATATACACACATTAGTTTAAGAAGAAGCGATAATTGCATAAAAAAATTTGTTACAACTGATGTGTTTTAACAGGCCCTTTTGTTCCAATCTATATAATACACATCTTTTTCAGTAAAAAGTCCACATATGATTGGCCAAATTCTTTCAGTTTTTTGTATCATGAAAATGTGGACTTGCATGGGCCCCACTCATGGAGTTTATCCCATGCTCTTGTCGACATATACTTACAAAGGATGTCAAATGGGCTGGACTGGGCCGAACAGTCAATGGGCCGTGCCTGAGGAGCTTGGGCCCGTTGGCCCATTTAGCCCGGCCCAGCCAGGCCCGCCTGGCATGTGGGCTGGTGCCTCCAGCCCCGCCAGGATAGGCCCGCCTGGCCAGTCCAAAAGTGACTAACTATTTTTTTAAAAAAAAATTATCCATTTTACCCACCCAAACAGCTATAAAACGGTCATATAAGGGGTATTTTATGTCATTTTCAATTTTACAAAGTTTATAATACTCTAACCCTCTTATTCTTTTTCTAAATTTATTAGTATTATTTATAATACTCTAACCCTCGAATATTTCAAGCCCTTAATTTGATTTTCATATTTCCATCTTAACTTCTTAGTGATTTAGACATTTGATTATGTAAATTTAGATAATAATTCAAGCAGCTCTAGGTTTTGAGAAATAGAATCATAGAATTTGTTTGACATTGATCATTGTGGTTATTCGACTGGTATATAACAATCTTGGTAACTCGGACTTTTCTCAATATCTCATAAAAAAATGATGCTTTTAGACAATGAATTACCTATCAGACAAAAATTAACTTAATTGGTAAATATTTATCTGATAAAGACTTTTAAATAAACTTTATGCTTAGTTGCATGTGTAAAAGGCAATCGTCCAATGGGATGATGGTTTAAAATTGCTCATTAACTACACTGAAAAGTGTAAGTCAAACATGACGTGTGTGTTTAGATGTGTGGTAAATTGAATTAAAGGAATAAGAATTAACAAAGGAGAGATAATTAGGAGCCTTAAAGAGACCTCTTTGGAATTGACACTCCAACATAGTTGGGTATGTGACAATTTTGCTAAAATGTCATTGTTTCCTAGAACCTGTGTTGATTGGGACAAGAGGAAGTCGCGTAGTTGTTTGCTCGTTGATGAATTTATTTCATCTTTGTGTCGAATAAAATTATCCTTTCATCAAAATAAAATAAAATAAAAAAATAAAAAATAAAAAAAAAATAAAAAAAAAAACTACACTGAAAGGTGATCCTTTGGATGAGTGGTTTTGATCCATGTCCCCTAAACTACACAAGTGGTGGCCACTTGATATGAAGTACCAAACATATACCAATGGGATCACATCACTAAACAGGTCTGAGCCTGGCCCATCCATTTAGTCAGTAGGATGCTATTGCAAGTTGCAAGCCCAATTAAACTCCTATTAATATATAAAAAAAAGGAAAAAAATATGATCAGGCCCACCTGATTAACTGAGATCGGCTTTAGGAGTTCTATTATTAGACCATAAGATTTAAATATATATATATATGAACAGGCCCACCGGCCCGGTGGCCCGGGCGCTGTGCGAGGGTTTTTCCCTAGCGGGCCGGGCCAGCACGGCCCACTCCAGCCCGTTTGACATGCCTATTACAGAATCATGCTAGCACAACTTGGTAATTTATGGCTTCAACTTGACACATCAGAAAAACAGGGCAGTATGTGAGGGCCAATGGTCCCATGAAACATGACAGGGTGTGGATCAGCCAGCTGTTGGTTGTTTGTGATCTAAATTATAGAAATACCCACTTTTGATTTCACAGCTGGGAGAAATTTGCACCTTGACTAGCTCGTACAGGTGGGCGAGGAAAGATGAACTCTTGTGTGAGTTTTAAAGTCCCACAAGAATAGCAGACAATATCTCAAAGACATTATGTGCCAGTTGAGTATGTTAGATGCCATATCCCCTTGATTCATCAATTAGAGGAGAGAATATTTGATGGTCATTTTTGAATCTTCCCCTTTGTTTCTTCAATTTTTACCACCTCCATAGATAGAAGTACTAAAACTCCTAGGAATTCAATTATATAAAACAAAAGGGCCAGAAGACTTTGAACATTAGTTTGCAAAACTTAATCAGGCATGCCTAGCTTATCAACCAATCATTTGGGCCCCAGTAGCATCCAATGTCCAAGTTCCTTTTTTTTTTTGTAACCTTTTACTCCAAGTGTCCATTTTGTTTGATGCACTAAACAGCCTGATAAATAGTCTGGCATGATATTGAAGCCATGCGATCATATATACTTGGATCAAGAATGAAAACAGCTTAGATCTCACACCTATGCCAGAATGTGTAGCTGCAATCTGAATACACATTTAAAAGGCCTGAGAAATAAATGAGATACACAACAATCATCTCAAACCATTTGAGACTGATATCTAGATGTAGCAGCTACAATATAGTAAAGATTTTGCTGCATTTCATCTGTGATGTGGGGCCAACCCCAAGGTTCCATCGGGGATCACATGCCCATCCTAATTAAAAGAGCATTGGGAATGCACAACTCACAACATTCACCTTCTCTGGATTGGTTTATAAAGCACAACGGTAACAAACTTTGATTGGAAGCGATGCGTGATCCCAAGGGCCACTACAGATCGTTGGGTGTCCCTCTTCTCTATGTAGAGATGGTTAAGAATCACATCTTGAGGTATAGGAAGACTCCCTGAAGCCTCTCCGCTAGGTAGGAAGCTCAGCGGGGTATGCTGTAGGTGAGAAGGAACGATAGGTGGGTCTCGTGCTTCATCTTCATTCCCTGGATATGGGTTGCTGTAACTTGAATCGGGTGATCTTGGGACTTCGAACCCAACTACATTTACTTCCTCCTGCATACATATCGTTGTTCATAACAAAAGAAAGAACATACTGTAGCAGCATCAATTAAGCCTACAGATATATAGCCTACTTGATCATCTCTGTATGGATTATCCATGGTGTTTGCAGCAAAGACCGGTCAGCGTGCTAAATTATCAACAGGCAGGCCTTCAAGAATTCTATAAGCCTGCAAAAGGAAGAGTTAATACTAGTATTTAGAGCTTAAGGATAAATTACTAACAAATAAACCAAAGAACAAAAAAAAATTTATACGTTATACTTAATTGAACTATTCTGCAAATGATCAACCGAAGCAGCTTCCATACTGGAATAACAAAAAGATCTCAAAACTTATGCTCTTTACAGGAAACTGGAAGCTCTGGTCTGGAAATTTCCTTTTTAATTTAAAAATTGACTATTTATTAGGAGAAAACCAGTACAGAATCCAGTATGTTCAAGGACAACCCTGGAAAGCATCTGGGCACTCACAGGCATTTTCACAGAGGTCATTCCCTTGCCTAGACCCTAGGTGGGCATTTCACGTAGTAGTCTAGGTGTGGCCCCACAAACAACCTCCAGCTCTTGACCGAGGAAAAAAAAATCAAGGAAATGATTTATACAGTTTTGCGGCCTTGCCAATAGCCTCAGCTTTCTTAGTCATGTGCCTTTCTAGTAGAAGAGCACAACCCTCCTTGTCGACATGTACTTCCAATCACATGAATTTTATATAACATCATGGTCGAATTCTTACTGCAGAATGCAAGAAAATGTCTATCACTTGGACTGGAACCATTATATTTCCTATTTTTGACAATCAAACCTTACACTCTGATGTATCTTTTGTTCCGATGGTATATGCTAACTTGATTCCTAGGCGTCAACTTGTTCAGAACAATTTCTCAGCTTATTTCTCTTCATCTAGTTATTTAATACAGGATTGACAAACTGAGAAGGTAATTAAAAGGAGGCAAGCAAGAGCACCTCCTTGTCCCGGACAGTAGCTCATTCCCTAATTCCTGCCTAGTACCAGGACTTGCTGATAATTTGCATTTAGGAAGAAACTTGGGTAGCATTTGGTTCGCTGGAATGGTTGTAGGCAAGAATGGAATGGAGACTGGAATGACAATGGAATGGAATGAGGAAGGAATAGTCAATTCCATTCCAGCGTTTGGTACGCTGAGGAATCAACCCAGTAATGGAATTCTGATTCCTATTCCTGCATTTGGTATGCTGGAATGCTGCCTGAAATGGAATCAAACTTACATAAGATTGACCAAAATACCTTTGTTAGATTCTACTGTCACATTTGCATTGTATGTGGTGGATGATTTAGGGTTGGGCCCCATAAAGGTGTAGTGAAAAAATTTGTAATTTCTCATAATAATATATTATTATATTATATTATACTATTTGGGGGTGGGCCCCACAATGTGTAGTGAAAAAGTTTGCATTATAATATTTTGGGGTGGGCCCCACAAAGGTGTAGTGAAAAATTTTGCAATTTCTCAAAATAATATATTCTTTTATTATATTATAATATTTGGGGGTGGGCCTCACAATGGTTGGGTGAAAAAGATATTATATTATTATTATTATATAATAATAATAATATTACAAACGAGGGTATTTTGGTCTCAACAAAAAGTTATAAAGGAATGGAATGGTGATTCCTTCCCCTCCCCAATGGAATGGTGATTCCCTCACATAAAGGAATGGGATTCCGGAGGTAATGGCCATTCCGCCCCTTTTTGGCGAACTAAATGCTGGAGTTGGAATGACCATTCCATTCCGACCTTCATTCACGCGAACCAAACGCTACCTTTGGGTATTACGATAGAAAGACTAGGGCACTTAAATAACAATTAATGAACATTCACTTTTCTCTTCAAATCTGGAGATATTTCAAAAAAGTTTGATGTGAAAACTTCTTTGTGGTATAATAAATGATTTTCATGTTGTTTGAGTAATAGCAATTTTTTTTACAATTCCATGTAAAGTCAGTCTCATGCTAATGCTCCTTTTGAAATCATTCATTCTAATGTTTTAGAGAAACCTTCCTGTGCAGAGTTGGATATAAATATTACATTACATTGATTGATGGTACTGCTCAACATAACTGCACTTACTACTATTTTTTTGTCAAAGTCTGAAGTTGAGTTCGTATTTGATAAACAATTTACCATATTTACTACTATCTGTCAAAAAATTTACCATATTTGATAAATAAAAGCAAAGCTCTACAATAAGTTTTGAGGAGGGTATATGTTGAAGGGGTCGTGTGTTAGCAACCATAATACCATATACATATTAATCAATACACATGAGGAAAAATTACATGTGTATCTTTATTTATTCTAAAGAATTCATGTAAATTAACCACATATAAAAAATGGTGTGTAAATGGGTTCATTTTCATGTAAAAATTTTCACACTCCACCCCTGGTAAAGTGACTTAGATACATACAGTTGAACGCTTCTGTCACATGCCTATTCCTTATTTATCTCTAAACCTTTCAAAAATCCCACAAATTCTTAAGAGGTTTTGTTGATCACAAGATAACCTCTTCAAAATAAAAGGACAAAAAAAAATTACAAACATTAGCCATTTGTGTTGTGGCAGTTCCCAATTCCCATCCAAATGAATCTTGTAAATTTTAAGATTCAATTAATGCTTTATTGAATCATAAAATTTACACTTGAATCTAGCATTTAACTATAAATGGAATTCGTTTATGGATATGAATTTTTTTCCTTAGCATTCAATAAGAATCATGGGATTCAGGATACGGATCATAGTATTTTAACAACAATGTCTACAAGTACTAACAAAGTATATAAATTCAGTCCATCAAAAGCAACAACGAATATAAAACAAAATAAATGTAAGTTGAGGCTTGTGCATGCATGGAAAGTGCAGACAGTCCCTGGCAAGGCAGTGAACCAGAAGTTTGCAAGTTCAAAAGAAAAAACCACAAGAATGGGCCAGTTCAAGTTAAACATTGATGAAGTGGCTAGAGGAAAAGCTTGGACTGGCTCGGCTGGAGGAGGATGGAAGGAGTATTGAGAAATTATTCAGGTGAGGTGCTACCTCTTTTTTCTTTTTTAAGGTCAACAGGGTTGAAAGAATCCAATGAGGCAAAACTTTTAGTTATTCACTCATTCGTTAAGCACTTAGAACATTCAAGCAAAGATATGTAGGCAATCTAATCACCAGAAGTTTCTAAGAATGCAATTCATGGGGATATGAAAAAGGTAATTACCAGGGAGACCAGATTTCTATCTTGGGAAACATTTAGAATTTAGGAACACTTAGTTAAGTGCCACCTCAAACACATTTTTGAAATAGCTAATCAAGAGGTTAATTTTTTAGCGAAATAGGGAGTTGATTAATGTATTTATTTAGTTTTTTTTATCTTGCTTCTACCATTATTGCTTAATTTATTTATTAAATGTGGGTTAGACATTGTTCTGTAATTAAGTATAGTATATTTCTTCTATACTGTACCCATGGTAGTAGACTTCCTTTTCTTAACCTTTTGATATAATTAGTTTTTCGTAGTTCATAAAAAGAAAATTCACCTAACAATCTCCTTTGTACAATTTTTCCTTAAATCCACCTCAGCAAAGTGAAATATCTTAAAAATGTTCTTTCATTCATCCAAATTCTAGTGATTCACCTCTTCCTTCTTTCTCCTCATCATCACTGGATGAGATCCACCAATTCAGAACAGGATCTGAGACTATATTTACGACCAGTGAACACTTAAAAAAAATCGTCAATCAAATGAGCATGTCGTTTTGAATAGGAAATCCCTTACATGGGGTTTGAACTTTGCATTTTTATACTTTACTAGCAATTGCCTCACTTCAAATTGGGTTCTCAACATGAATTTGACTGGAAAGGAACAAATTCTGGAATTCGGCATCAATGACGTCATACATTAGAAGACACATTTTGAATATTTGTAAAACTTGTTGAAATCACCTTTTGGTATAAAACTACCAAACTTGAAGAACAGAAGAAAGATAATATCCAAACAGAGACAAGGCATAGAGTTAAGGCACATACAGGCTAAGTACATAGCTTGATTGGACAAGCATGGTCTGTCCCAATCGACTACCCTAATAAGGTTCAGTTTGGCATCTCTTAAATTTACCTCTTATTGTCTTAAACCGGTTTAAAACAGACATTAGAGCGTTTGGGAATGCATTTTACTGTGTCCATTTGAAAAGGGAATAAGACATAAAATGTCTTTTTCATGTAGTCAAGAAAGTGGAGTGATTTCAAACAGACACACGTCTTAAGCGGAAAACATTGCCATGAACAGTGAAATGGACGTTAATCATGACAGTCCGGTTTTTTCAATTTTGACTTATCTTATGGGACCCACAATCATGATCCACACCGTTAGAAATGTGAAGAAGGCCCAACATGGCCATGTTTCCAAATTTCAGCCGTTGATATTTCTCGAATCTCGAGATATTTGTAAAACACCATGAGCCGTTTGATGTAAAATTCCGGACATTGTGGGCCCGATAATCACAATCCAAGCCGTTCATATTGTTTGGAAGACTAAAAACGGCTATGGGTCCAAATTTTAGCCTCTGATGTGGTCCATAACTCAAGAAAATGTGAAAAACTGGAGAACCGTTGGATTACACATGTGAAAATCATGGTAGAAGAAACTATAAAATGGACAGTCTGTGTTTTTTTATTTTTCCTTGAGTTCTGAACCAATAAATCACAATCCAAACCGTAGGATATCTGGGATAGTGAAAGAACGGATATGAGATCAAATTTGAACCGTTGATATATTACGGATCCCGAGCAATTTGCAAAAACGCGTGGACTATTTGGTCAATTCTTTTGAAATTTGTGGGCCTCTATTTCAAGATCCGAACCATTCGTTCTCTTGATAATACTTAGGCCATCCATGGGGTAAAAAACTAGCATCAGATTCCTTGTGGGTATGGAGAAATTAAAGAAAAATCGTTTATTTTTGGATTTAAAATATATATTTCAATCAGTTATGTTGTGTTACCAAACGCATTGTTTCAAGAGCATCTATTTCAAATAGGGCTCATTTGAAATAGATCTTTTTCATTAAGGTCCTCTTAAAACCAATATGAGTTGCCAAACAAGGCCTAAGTGAAGAAACTAAAAAGAAATGAAAAATAACCAATATTTGATCTAAAAACTAAAAACTTCTTTTAATTTCCAATATTGATTTTGATGGCTTGACAATTTTGAAAAGAAAAAATATTAAAAAAATAAGACAAGCTAATTGTCATAAATGAGAATTTGGAATGCAACTAAAGCATGCTCATTCTGAAACGCAATCATATTTTGGGGAAATCAGTGAGTTTCTAAGAAATGGTCTCAACCATCTGACGGTGTTTCTAAAAAAGATTGGTTGACATAAGATCCAAAGTCATCATCATTGAAGCCTTATCGCATCTATCTGGAATCAGCTTTATAAGTCCTACTTTTCAAGCCAAGCAAACCACTTGAGTGGGGGTCCATCTCTCAATGATCCAAATCATTCATCTAATGCAACAAACAAACATGGACGAGAGCGCTGCAGGAAATTGCATCCCCCATCAAATAATTGCAACCATCCAACAGGTGGCTTGCAAATGACTCACAAAAAGGAGGGGAGGGGGGGCATACCCAACAGCCCAATTTTTCAAGTGCAAAGTGCCTGCCACTCAGATGAATGGAGATGTTTCAAGAGGAGATTTTTATCTTGTGCCTACCAACCAGAATTCCCATTAAATGAACAGGATCATTAAAAAAGACAACACCATATGAAATGCTCCAGCCCAAAATGTAACCTCACAGGGGAAATGCATTGCTACATATCTTATCCACCAAACAACAACAAAACCACCTTGAACCTAAACTAGACATCATGACATCAAAAACCCAAAGTGCCCTTGATCAATATATGAATCATATTGCAAAGCAGCACCAAACAATGATGAAAATGGAAATCCTACATTGGAAAATAATAACATAACCCCAAGTAATGAAATAGGAAACCCATCTAAAAACCCTAATGTGGGGAACTTACATGAGAAGGACAAGCATTTTCTCATACAATTGAAATCCATAAACTGCCCAATTGAAAACAAGAACACCCGTCGACCAAAATCAGAAAAAAGAAAAAAAAGGGTTGAAATCCATCCAAAAAGCCTCGAAAACCTTAGACATTTCTGATTTCTATGTTTTGATTTCATTCAAGGAAAGGGCAATCATAGGCAATTTTTCTCATTCAAGCAAACTCAAGAGACCATGAAAAAAACCAGAAAACCAAATACCCCATTGAGGATTCCATGTTAAAAATCACATTTCAAACCAAAACAAACACAGAAAAAGGAAAACAAGGGAAGGAAAAAGGAATACCTGTAAATCGAAAGGAGTGATGCATTCGAAGTTACGGTCGTCCAAATGGCGTGTCATCAATCGAAAACCGATTCACATGGGATTTCATGGATTGGGCGAAGCTTGTTGAGGCAAAGTCTATTTCATGACCCAATTCAGGCCCAAATGTAGTGCAAGTACCTTTAAATCAGGCAATGGGAGGATAATGTCCGTACATCTATCCTCCCACCCCACGAGCTGTCCAAGTTTAATTATTGTTAGTAGGTTAGTAGGGTTGTTCCTATGATATTTTATGGCCGTTTGCTGGTATTTAATTATTTCACGGCTATAGGGTAAATGTCAGGTCTAAAGGTGGTAATACGATCAAAATTTTCAAAAAATATGTGCCATCTGGACTTGTTTACGAAACACCCAAAGGGGTCCCGCTTAGACGATTGAGAATCGAGGGAGACATGGTGATGAAAAGGTTTGGACGTAGATAAAGGGAATATCAGCTGTATGGCTAATCAAATGATCGCAGCCCTTGATTTTAAAGTTATTCAAGTTTTAAGACTTTACGTCTTTGTAATTTTTTATTTTTGATAAAGATCTAATGGTGAGTAATACCTAGAATAATGTAAAACTTGTGCTTATGTGGGAATCGGTGTGTGTGAAGATTGATTAGTGGTAAGCTCCAAAATATTAAAAACTCCGGAGGGGCATTGGAAAAGTGGGTTATGTAGGCAATTGCATTGTGCCCTTTTATGGTAAATGTCCGGTGCCAAATGATAATAATATACTAGGCTGAAGCCGACAAGTTTACTTATCATCCCTGGAGCCAAATTGAGCCCAATGTCTACAGGCAAGTCCCACTCAGGCCCAGGGTTAGCCTGGCCCATGAATGCTTTTGACTGAGGTAAATCTAGCAGCTTATATGCACATCGAATGTTAGTGGGCCTCATTCAGCCATGAAATTCAAGGTGGGTTCCATGGATTTTCCTTGGACATTTCAAGCCATGGGATGCAAGGCCTTGAAATAGCCGGTTGATACAGAAAAGAGGAGTTTCTATGTCATACTTCATTTCGATTACTTGGATCAGATGAGTGATACTGTCCAACAGAGTAAACCAAATAGCAATATTTTTTTTACTGATGCAGTGATGCGTGGGGAGTCATCTCCCATTTATGCTTAGTCTACCAATGATATATAGGTGTCATAGTAAGCCCATGTTAGTTTTTCAACTGCATGCCTTAGATTGTGTGAGGCCCACCTAGACACGGCATAATCACATAGTAGAGAAATGAAATGCGTATTGTTGTGGGAGAATGGAAGAGAGAGAAATTGATAACACATACTCAACTACACGACCAAAATACTCTCCGGTGCGTGTGCTGAGTCAACGATGACTTCAACAAGTATGATATGTTGTGGATTAAGAATTGGATTAATTCACCGCAACAAGATCTTTTCACCCCAGCCAAGGGGCCCGGGGACCAGGGACCCATGATATCACCCGCACATGCAGGGTAAAGGAGCCCACATAAGTGGGGAGAGAGCCTGCATACCATGGGAAGGAAGCCCAGTAGCCCCCACAAGTGAGAAGGGAGCCCACACATTCGGGAAAGTAACCCACGCAAGTGGGAAAGGGCCGCATACCCGTGGTTCAAAGAGCTGCGTGAGATGTCGGGTTGCAGGTTGCTAACGAACTGAGCAACCATAGTGCCAAGATCTTATGCTTTATCTTAGGACATGGAACTTTAATAGCGTTACAAGTATACCTTCTATCATGATTCAATCCAACAGTAGATGGTGATGGGATCAATTTCAAATTGACAGTAGTAAATGTATGTGTAATTGTTCAGTTTGATTATTGGTGGACCAAAAACTAGACAGACGGGGCAATGGATAACTAATTTTGTTCTTGTGTTAAAAGAACAAGCTTCTTCAGGTATGACTGTGCGTGATGGTTTTCATGATTCTTTCATAATATGAGCAAAAAGGAGAAGAAGTCTGCGTAAAGATTAAAGGAAAACATCCTGCAGAAATTAAAGGCATGGATTTAAATGCATGTGATGCTGATATAATTGGAAAGCAATGTACAGTTTATTTTGCGAAGAATAACATAAGTATAGAAACATAAGTTTTGGAAAGAGTTCACTCAGGTATATGTGGTCTTATGATAGACCACATTGATGATGAACCGGTGGAGCCTCTTGTCTTTCAACTTCATTGATGATGAACTTTTTAGAAAACTGTAAGCATACACGGTGAAAACTCGGGATGAAATGCTCTATAATTTTAAAAACGTCATGTCATTGTGAAAACTGTGAGCATACACATGCAAGGCTTAACCCCTATATCTATTCCTTCTCTCTTCAATAAAGAGAGTGAAAGGGGGCTCTTATACACATGAGAAGGTAATCCTCAAGTTAGTAGCTTGAGGAAAAAACAGCTTGTGAACTCCTATTTTGTGTAGTGAATTTGATCTGTGGCTTTGTGGTTTACCCTCTTATATTAGAGGGTTTTTCACCTGAATTGGTGTGTGCTTCTTAGCTCCCTGCTCTCTTTATTTTTTCTTTCATAGTACTTGCTGTGATTGCTTAGATTAGATCATGCATCCTTTGTATTTGCTAAGTTTCTAAGCGATTCACATATAAAGGAAGATTTTCGCATCTCACCAACCTAGAACTCTACTATGAAGTAAACTCATTTGTCATTGATACAAACCTTTATCATCTGTCGTTTACAATAGAATATGACACCATAAAAATAATTTTTCATTCATAGTTCTAACCCCTCGCCGTATAGACACTAACTTAAAATTTACAATTGATTTTTCCTAGCAACATATGCAAATGAACTCCCAGATGGTTAAGTACCCTTGCAAAAAAGATAAAATACAGTTGAGGAGCATGCATACGTCGAATAAGTTCACTATCTTAACAGTTCTCACGTGTGTTTCTGGAATTCCTTCTTGTTTCTGACCAAATTCTTACGCGGAGGAAATTTTTGTGAGAAAAGATGCATTTGCATTTCACTTGTGTACTGCAGGGGATACCTTTCCATGCCATTTCCTCTTTTCTGCTTCTGTAGTTCTATCATTATATTTCCTAACAGTAGGGAAAGAACACAAAAATTCATATTATATAACCATTCTATAGACTTAGCACTTTCCTATAATAAATACAGTATTGATTAAACAGAGAATTAATAGTAATACTAATAAAATCCAAAGTCCCTCAACAAATAACTACAAAAGAAGCATTTCACATTGCATTCTCTTATATTGTGAAGATGCAGGATTCTCGGATTCGATTTCTATCCATCAAAACCCAGTTTAAGGCTTTAAGCAAGAAGTTGTCAAGAAATCCAAAATGATATGAATATGATCTTCGTTGTGCATTTTGACCAACTGAATCATTTCTTTGTGGATTCCTATACGAAGCTTTTGTATCTGTGTCTCCGGGTACTTTTTTATCATTTCATCCAACAAGAATAGTTGTTCTAATTCTATGAATCTTTCTAGAATGTTCTTTTCTTGTCATAATCAACAGCTAAAGTAGTTATGTACTATATGGGAGTATAAGAAATTAGTAAGTATATATGGTGGTTGTCATCATCACCAAAGTCTTATCCCAACTATGTTGAGGTTCGCTACATGAATTTTGTTTCTCAGTTCTGATCTATCCAAAGCCAAATCCTCATATGGGTTGTACTTCTTCAAATCTATCCTAAAGTAAATATGGTCATTTGCAAGAAATTAACATTTCCAAAGGTCGGTATTCATTACCAGCTACTCTAAGTTAACCCCTGTTACACGTTAGAAATTTCATGTTTCTTAAACGAAAGAAAAGAAAAATGATAAAGAAATATAATAGCTAAAGCAGAACACTGCAATTCTAATGAAATGAGAGAGAGGTGATTCAACGAGTCTCCAATCAAAAACAAAAATCATTGCAGCCCATCCACCACAATTGTGGCAATGCTAAGCCCTAATTTTGCACATGTAGGATAACCCAAATTCAGTTTGATTGGACAATGCTAAACCCTGATTTGCTAATTAAGTTTATCGTGGTGACATTTTTTTTTTTTTTTTGGGCTATCATTTGGTGTCACCAATTGGATTAATAGGATTATATGCTAAGCATAGCTTTAGGCTACACCCAGTCCACAATATGCCAATGATTTGAACTAGTATGCAGGAATACCACGTGTAACCATGGTGGATTAGTGCTTAAAAAGTCGCTTAATGGAAAGCATTTATAATTGGCTGCCATTGTGAAAGACGTGATTGATAGCTGTTATCTTAAAGCTTCAAAAATGCCTCTATGAGAGTAATTTTCTTGGACAATTACAAAAAATAATATACAGATACATCTGAAACTCGACGTCAACATCAACCTAGAATTTTAGCTGGCTCAACATCAACATCAACCTAGAATTTTAGGTGCCTGCATTCTTCAATAAATTGGTCAAAATGAGTCATACCCTACTGGAATCGAAGGCCTGAATGTGGAAAGATTTAATCAATCACTCACGCGCCCACGGCCTCCACAAGTACTGCAGGATCGAGCAGAAGAGCACTTCGAACAGTAACTCCATTTTTTTGGAAGTCTGAAAAAACAAAACATCTTAGTAAACACCGGTGACTAGGGATACAGTATGAAGTAACAACAGGCTGTAGAATAGTTAGAAGGTGCTTGTTATCAGAACACGAGGTTGCAGGTTCAAATCATGTCAAATCATGTTTGTTACCTATACAAAGAAAAGGAACAGAGTACCAAGTTCCAAAGGAGAAATGCTAATTGTTGTGCTAGACGACAAATGCATAGTTTACCCCACTTGGCTGCCTCTCCCATTCCTACATGCTTGGCTCATGCTTTGGTGATTCAGACCAAGATGGACTGACTGTGGAGGATGTCCCAAATTAAGATCCTAGCCATCCTTCAGTGGCCTTTTTCAGTAAACTGCTATTAAACATCAATTCGCAGGACACTGAATTAGCTAGGGCCTAAACTGGGTAATTATAGTATCACCCATATTCACATTGGGTCTTCACTTCAAACTCAGAATCGCAGAATTGCAAACCATGGGTTCTGTATCTACATAAAAAAGGAAGCAAACTATACATTCTTGGAAGAGAAAGATCCGGTAATTCCTAATCAGGCATACCCAGCTGTGTATCTGGTGGCCATATTCTTTGCAGCCATTCTCGCCTTAACAGCACTTTCTTCTGTTAGCTTTTTTAGTACGAATCCTTCCCCATTACATTCTGCACAGATGCCAGACCCGCCGCAATCTTCACAAACTTTTGAAGGGCTCTGTTGTAGGAGAAAAGAGGTTCCAAAAGTTTTACTTCTTGTTTTTGGGAAGAAAAAAAAGAAGTATTGATGTTTTAGAAATAGCATCTTTTATCTTTACAAGGATAATTCAGTACCCACATCAACAGTTTCCTGCGCTTTAGTTGTTCTTCTGAGTATGGTTGCAGCTGCACCCACTGCCACGGCTGCAACTAAAACTGAAGCAGCTGTTTCTGGTAAAGCATATGATATGTTGCATTTCTTACTTCTTAGTTTATTTCGCTTCAAATGATTTAGAGGCGAAAAAGTCCAATCACCAGCATTCTGAACCTTGGGTTTGTAGTTCCTGATGACTTGAATGAAATAACATTAATATCAACTCTCTTTTGCATCTCTAGTACATTATGCGCATAGAGAACAAGAATAGAAGTCAAGATCAGATCAAGCACATAAGGGGATTATAATGCAAAGCAGATCTAAAACTGATAGGAAAGGGAACACAGACGATAAGAGTAGCACTTGCTCAACCCCAATTAAATGGGATATGATTATAGTAAATGACATAAAAAGAGCACATGTATCTAATTGAAACTTAAGGCTGTCAGCTGTGCATGAAATCAGTCCCACCGCCACAGCCGAATAAGTGCCAATTCATTGGGGATGGCAGTGATTATAAGGTGTGTTGGTGAACATGTCTAAGCAAGGGAAGGTTCCCACCTAAGTTTTAGGTGCCAACCATTCACGCCTGGTTCATCCAACAGTGTGTTTCACAGATTACTGTCAAATTATGTTAAGTGTCGACTCACGAGTGGTTAGTGAGTGTGAGGGGTTGGATTGATTATGAGGGGTCCCACATGGTGCTAAAAAGTAAAAAGGATTACTTCTCATGCAAACCGTGAGAGGTACCTTTTAACAGAATGTAACCCTAATATTTATATATGTATGTACACATATAGAATACATAGGTATGTATTTAAGTATAGAATTCACATTTTAAAATGATTTTAAGGCATAAGGCCTTATTTTGGGTGTGAAGGCCTAGTCCATGTTAGTATGAAACCAATACACCTCATTGGACCATTGGTTCCAGCTTGGATTGGGCTGAGCAAATGTAATTTATTTATTGATTCTCTTTGTTGATCTGGTAGCGCCCGCTACCTCTTGTGGATAGAAGCATTGATATGGGTAGGATCCAAAGTCGATCTCATCACCAAATCTCCTAACAAGTACAATTTGGGGGAATTCTCACTCTTCATGACCCTAATCTACAATCTCATCACCATAGAAATTGCATTGACAAAGCTTGAATCCTTCAGGAACCCAATTCTCAGTGAGCACCCATGGTTACAAATAAGTCATGAAAAACTTCAAAAAGAGAAAAGTGGGTTATGATGCAAACCCAAAACAAGATCGTGTATAGAATCATATTTCTTAGCATAAGGAGGCCAGAAGAAACATACAGCAATTTATAAGAAATGGAGGGAGAAAACCCAATTTCAACCTTTTGGTCCTTTTAGAAATCAAATATATGATAAAAAAATCATTTCTTTACTTCTTTTTCTTTGCCAGGGGGAGGAAGAAGACTGAATAAACAAAACCCAGTTTCAGTTCATTCTTTCTTCTTTTTTTTTTTTTTCTTTTTTTTTTTTTTTTTTTTTGAAAAGGAACAGTCTTGATATCATCTAAGTCTCCAAAACTTCTGTGTGTTCAAAACCATCAAAAGAAGCTCAACAATACTAATCTATTTAAACAATCTGATTTCAGAACATCAACAAAAAGATGTAGCCAGAGAAACCAGAATAATAGAAGAATCAATCTGTTTTGATCAGCAAAACTTGTTAGAAATTGTGAGATTTCAGGTGTGATGGAACTCAAGTGAGATGAAAGATGACTAGTGTAAATTTCCTTACTGTTGGAAAAGCAGCAGGAAGGTGATGGGTTCAGCAATGTCACCACCATTTCTTCAATTTAGCTTCAAAGGAATCACAAACGCCCGTTTGTTCATTTTCTTATCTCTCCCGGGCCTGATGAAATTACTCAACTAGCCTGGATGTTCTGTACTGGTGGAAAAGGGTCAGGTCGGGTTGAGACCTATGCAAAAATAGGGATCAGGCCCGTTTCATTAAATGGGTTGATCAAACCCGGAGAAATGGGTCAACCTAATCCGACTCACATTAAGAAGAAAACGCTAGCTTGATTGAAAATAAGTGAAATCGCCCATTCTTAAGCACATCTATAATCAAACCTCTAATCTTCTAATCAAAACTTCTAATTCAACCATGCGATCTAAACCCAAGTAAACATCATTATCATCATCAAAGCCTTGTTTATGTTGAGATCAGCCACATAAATTTTATATTAAGTAAAATCCACGAGTGGGCCTCTAATGAAAATCCAAGTAAAATTATAAATAAATCATAATTCTTTTAAAGAAAAAGTGAGATGCACGCTTATAAAACTAAGAAGTTTGTTTTTTTTATAGTTGTTTGGGTAAGTCTCAAAATCGGTTATAATTTTAAAATATTATGATGATAGTGTAATATTTACTTTGAACATAATATCTTTTTATTTTTAATATATTTCCAAAATTGAGAAATTGCATGAGTTTACAATAATATCATATTAAAATGAAAAAAATAGAAAAAAATATTTTTAACAACATACATTTATCTTTTTTTTTTATTGTATGCAATTATAAATTAAGTAGATAAATTTATTCTCCCACAGAATATCCCTAGAAAACCTCACATTTAAAAATGCCCCAACACTCCTATCTGAGATGATAATTTCCTGAAACAATATATCTGTGACATTCTAGCTCTAGCTCATCCTTACCTGTCTGATCAGCAGTTTATCAAGTTGAGCAACAAGTCAAATGAAACCAACCAAGAAATGGGTTGGACTCGTCCTGGTCGATTAGCTTAAACTATGGTTGGAAAGAGCATCTTAAAACCATGCTGGGGCACACATAATTGTGAATGGTTACCATCAATGACTTCAGATAGAGCAGGCAAAACACCATGGATCAAACCTGTGGTCCCAAAAAACACTACAGTGGGTCTGATGATTCATGACTAAAAACAAATGGGCTCAATATTCTCTTCAACTCAAACGCTTTAATAATTCAAGAGAAGATCTCTCTTTCTCCTTCCCACCTCTCATCACCAACACCATACTTTTCTCCCCTCCCTTTCTATTTATATCTTTCTATCCATCCATCCATCCATCTAAAACACTAAACAGCAAGGTGTGAAGTAAAAGTAGAGAACGTCAATCACTGGTGGCCATGAATGAGAAGGACAGCTTTTGCCGGCGGCACGTGAGAGACCCATGTCACGCCTTCCGGCGAAGGTGTGGGCGCCTGGTCAAGGAGCAGAGAGCCAGGTTCTACATCCTCCGGCGCTGCGTCACCATGCTCATATGTTGGCACGAGTGCCATGACTCTTAACATCAATCTAAACCTACAACATGTAACAAGTAAATGTAGGCCATTTCATGTGAGATTCATTAGAAAATACATATATATATATACATGTGCTATGAATATGAATTCTATATCTGGGTTTTGCCTTATTTTGTCAATCTTCTCATCTTCTTTTGCATTTTGTTACACCCAAATAGTTTGGGTTATGTTTTTTAGCTTGAAGTAATTAGAACAAGTAGTAAATATTTGTTGGTGGGTTTCTTGATTTCTCAAGCGTCTACCTCTGACCAGCTAAAAACATGAAGAAATATTGGAGTAAATATGTGCTCTTAGTTTCTCTTTTCTCTTTTTTTTTTTTTTTTTTGATGAGTAGGTTTGGTCAGATCATTCAAATTGCCTTGTTTTATAGAAATAGTAATAGAAAGTATAGCAATTCGGGTGAATTCCTTGAAGTCATATGTGGGTTCTGTTTTTCCAAAGCAACTGTTTCCTTCTTTGTTAGGAGAGTCTTGATCTAGTGATTATTGACTCAGATTTTTTATTTCTCTTTCTTTCAGCTACTTTACCTTCTCAGTGAATATGGAATTTGCAATCTCTTTCAATTACTCTCAACATTCTCAGTGAGTGCCAGATCCGTCCTATGGATATGCCAATGCCATTTAATTTTTCTATCTGAAATGATGAGTTCTTTTCAAAGGGGTTAGGCTTCTAATATAAGCATGCAATTAAGGTCCTGACTTGCTTGGTCCAATGATGCATGACATTCATTGGAGAAGAGGGGAATGGAAGGTCCATGGATGGCTTAGTGTGTGAAATGTGAAAGCCAACTAATCATCTTTAACCTTGAATTTAAGGGCCTCAAATCATGAGAGGCAATGAGTCCTTGAGGGTAAAAATTGATACTAACTTGAGAAAGTTTATAATAAGAATATAAGATGAGTCCTCAGTCGCCCATTACAAATGTTATTGTTAGACAAATCATGAGTGAGTCTCACCACTGGATTAATTGGTTATGAAAGTACTTACTTATAATCAGTTACATACAATTTTCTCAACAATACAAAGAAAGGTAATAGAAATAATCACATGTTAAAGGAACAATTAATCTAATGATGGACCTCATGCTCATTATGAAAGAAATTTCAATCAGTGGATCATTACAAAGATCAGATTAGAGCTTGTGGGTGGTAAGAGATCTCATTTCTCAAAAAGGTGAGTGAGTCCACTCTTAATCTCAATCGAGAATTGCACTTTACGACGTGTAAGGAAACTACATTGCAGTGCAGTTAACAGAGATGTTTACAAAAGAAACTCCCCACTTTAAGAGAGAACCAAAATTAGTATAACCAATGCTTCAATTCGTTATGTTAATTTTCAACAATGGACCTTCGTCATAAAAGAAAAATTAGCACGCGCGTCTTGATCTTAACAAGTGTTTAGCTTTTGTTGCTGACTATTTTAAGGCCAATCCTCTTATCTTAGTATCTATCATCAACAAAAAGTATCTCATGGGACTAATAATTATAGTAGAAATTCGTATATGAGATCTAGGCCGTTGATCTCAAGTTACATGTACCTGTGGGCTATGGACATACGTGCCGTGGAGTATGGTGGTATGAATACGATGCGGGATCGTGGAATGGTTGATTGGTGAGCCGACAGCAAGAATCCTTAGAAGGGAGGGGGTGTCAGTGTACAAACCTTCACAGCTCACTATCAGTACCCCGCTCGTGTGCTGCTTTTTCTCCTCTCCTCTGCCACACCCTGACCAAGCCAAGCTATCATTTATGATCCATCCATACGCGGGTACAACAATTCCCTCAAAGCTGTTGATTTTATCCTCTTATCTGGGCTGTTGATCATGGTTGCACTGGACCTTCTACTCCCACTGTTGAATTGTTGTGATAATATCCTCTTATCTTTGTTTTTATCATTTTCTCATGATACTAGTCAGTCCCACTGGCACGAGCAGGGAGGAAAGACTCCCCCACTTGCAGAGAGGGAAAATTCATGTATGCGAGAAGCGAATACTTACACAGTAAAAGAGGGAGAGACCCAAAGATCGATCCCTAGTAATTGGGATGAGAGTCAGCGTTCCCAACCACCGGAGGACCAAGTTATTATGTTTTGGGGGCTATCACCCTATTTGGCTTGGAAAAAGCATGAAACACGAGTGGTAGAATAGCCTATGCCCTGATAAAAACTAATGAAGAAATTAACGTGCACCCCATAAAAAATAAAAAAAATCCCTCACCCCTTTCATATGACAAAATAATGAAGAGCGTAACGCCTCAAATGAAAATTCTAGGCCTGCCATTGTTTCCAATTGCATACATTCCTTTTGCATATATCTTCATCTATACCAAGTTGCACTTGAGAAAGAAAAAAAGGTTGGGTTTAGAAACTTAAGGTTCTACTTGCTTGAGTTGGTCTAAGTCATTCATCTTCTAGTTCTATAATCAGAGTTTCATATCCTCTTAGATGATCATGAGTAGTGAACTAAGGAGGTTTTGTAAGACCCCGCCCCGAGTTAATCAAGATTAACTCTAATTAATTACAATTAATGCTAATTAATCAAGTCTAATTAGACTAATGATGGTTAATGACCCAACTCAATGAAGTTAGTCCCAAATGGACTTAATGAAATGGTAATGAAGAGATTAAGTGAATTGAGTGAGTTTTAAGTCTAGACTAAGAAAACAAGACCTTTTTCGTAAATACGTATTTATACGTATTTTGTCGAATACGGAAACTCTTGATACCAACACGCGTATCTCGACGAGTACGTCAACTTTCGTAATAAGCTCGAAGTCGTTTGACGAGAATCCGGTCAAGTGACCCTTAATTTGACTCAAAACGTAAATAGCCTTGATAAGTGGGCTTTAGTTGCAAAAATGACTCATATAAGGGGAATGGACTTCCTTTGAGTCCATTTCCACCGACCCCATCTCAGGCAAAAACCCTAGACACCATTCTTTCTTCCTTTTTCTTCATTCTCCTTCCATTCCTTCCCATCTAGAGTGGAGATTGAAGGCTGTCAAGTGGTTGGAAGGAGGTTTCCTCTTCCTCACCTTCTTCCTCAACTGATTCTTCCATTGGAGTGTTTGGAGCTTGTAGGGGAACTCAAGGATTTCCTTCTTGGAACTACAAGTGAAGAAGCTCTTGCTAGAAAGACTTCAAGAGGCAAGTATAAATGTTCATTTATGATCAAACATGCTAATTTTCAAGTTCTCTTGAGTCATTAGAGATGGGTTCTCAAAAACCCTTTTTCTTTCTTATGAAATGGAGATTAGATTGAATGTGAATGCTTAATGGTTGTTCCAAGAGTACAAGAGGGTGTTTCCTTGGATTTTTATAGACTATTGAAGAGACTGGAGTTGAGAACTCAGTTTCTAGGATTTGCTTCAGAAGTTCTGAAGCTCGAAAATGACGTTCTGGGCGAATTTCGGCTAGCCGTAAGGCTAACCGTGGAGCCAACCGCCAAATCCTGTGAAAATGGCGAGCTTCTGGAAAGCTAACCGCCAGTTTTCGGTTAGTCGAAATTGGAATTTCGGCTAGCCGTGAGGTAGCCGCAAGGTAACCGCAAGGTAACCGTAAGGTAACCGTAAGGTGACCGAAAATCAAGACAGAAAATATCAGCTTCTGGAAAGCTGACCGTGAGCTAACCGCGAAATGGCGGTTAACCGAAATTGGAATTTCGGCTAGCCGCCAGCCACCTTCCGGCTAGCCGCCGACTGCATTTCGGCTAGCCGTGGGCCAAGTTCCGGCTAACCGCCAGTGAGCTTAATATTGACTTAAAATTCATTGTGAGTGAAAATTTGTCCAATCGATCGGACCTAACGGTCCGATCGATCGGGGGTTTGATATTGAGGGTGGAAAATTTTTGGGGACTAAATGCACATATTAAATGAAAATGTGATGTCCATCGAAAATAACACGTGCATTTAGTAACTAATAATTACACCTATAATTTGTCTAAATTGGAATAGAGACAAGTAGGACCGTGAATGATTAAAGATTCATCTAATCCCATTGAGTCTATAATGGTTGCATACAATGAACCACTGAATTCTGAATAAATGTAATGAACCATTGAATAATAAACAAAATGAATAAATGCAATGAATAATGAATAATTCTGCTGCAGCAGATGATTGGGGTGTTCCGGAGCTCCGTGGTGATGCCAGTGATCTCTGATCAAGACACTGGTAGATCCCACATATAGACTGAAAAGTCAACGAAAAGCCATGTACAAGCCATGTAATGAAATATGAATTGAATGAAAAATGTATTGGACTGAAAGGTCCCAAAAGCCGTCTAATAAATGCTCAATGTAATCCGAATGACATGAAATGAATGAAATGAATTGACTAATGCTTCCTTTGGAAGACACTGAACTGAATAACGGTAATATTATTGTACTTGTAATCTAGTCATTGATTATCGATTGATTGCACTGTTCAAAATATTGCATTAACCTAGATGTAATTGTCTAGAGTTGATTTATATTGATAATGGATAAGTTAAGCATGTGTTATCATAAATGCGTTTATACATTGTTGAACCGTCGTGTTCATAATGTTATTGATGGCATTACAGGCCCAGTTGCCCATCCCGGCCTTGCAGAGGCCGCGCCGCGAGCGGAGGAGGCCCATCCGATACCTCCAGGAGGTTTAGCCGAATGGGCTTAGTTCGGAGGGCGTAGCTTTTGAATGTTTTGGGAATTATTTTGTGAATCTTTTGATAGATATTGTATATCATTTTGAGATGTAATTAGATGTCCCCTGCATTGTATTGTGAATATGCAGTGGTGGACTTTATTGGATTATATTTTTTTGTAAATGAGAACTTTACTTGTAATGTAAAGTCAATTGTTGTCAATGTACGTATATATTTCCGCAAAAATGTACATGTGACAGGTATGCAGGTTAGATCCCTTGTGAGTCTTGTCTTAACTTCGGTTAATTCAAGATTTACGGGAGTAAGTATGCTGACATCGCGATCCGGGTTATTAGACCCCGATTAGCCCGGCCTCGGGCCCGGGTCGTGACAGGTTTGATCTCTAGTAATCAGTCTCTGATATTCACAATGAGTGCTCTTGATCATACCCTATATACGGTCATCTTCGAGCTTCTAGTGGCCGATGTATCTCTTATCAAAGTTTCCAGACTGTAAAGAATTAACCATGGGATTTGGTATTGATGATGATGATAAACACAAATAGGCTTATTAAATGGTATATAATTAAAGCTAAATAAACTATCAAATTGAATATTACTTAAGCTATTTAAGCCCTTAAAACCTACAACTTTTTAATATCTAAATACACTCATACTCGATATAAATCCTTAGATTCAACATACAAGAATTTAGTTCCAAATCTGAATATCTTGAGATACAATATGCATGCATTCAAGTTTCTCCGAGATCCAAAAACAGGTTTTATACCTGCTTTATTTGAAACTAGGTTATCGGGATATCCATTTGCCACTCTATACCTTTAATCGCAACCTTCTCTTATTTTATCTTTGACCTTTTTATTCCCAACCCACCAATGGTCGGTTGATTTTTCCTTTTTTTTTTTTTTTTTTTTCTGTTAAAGAATCTCCATGCACGTTAGGATCAGAGCATTCAATGGTCAAAGTAACTGGTCCACTGCTCAGGCATTGGAAACTGCAGATTCAAAAAAAAAAAAAAAATGTGCAGTTTTGAAACAGCAACGTTTTGTGAGCCCTTGCAACTGCAACTTGTGACAGTAGTACAAATGTGAGATTCCATCTTCTTAGGGAATTTCGTTTCACTTCTAACATGGAAACAGCACAATTGAGCAATTGAGTGTTTAAGTCTAGATATCACACTTAATTTAATCCACAACACAAACCTGATTCTGACAGGTCGGCTTCCCCGCCTTAATAGCGTATACTAATATATGGTGTACGGTGTATGGGGTGTTACACTATTATTAACATGAACCCTAAGATCGTGAACAACATGATAATCACGTGTAGGATTAAACTTAAATAAATTAAGAGTACCTCCAGACATCCTAACGCAGAGAGCTTTCTGATTCTACAGTCTGGTGCTGTTGCTGATTAATGATGTGACCCGTCGAGGAAGAGACTGGATGAATGGTTTCGATTTCTCTTCCCTTGCATATAAAACCTAATGTGTTGATTTTTGTGTACCCCTTTGTGATGGACGAAAGGGTTTGTTTTATAGGTGGAAAGATGACCGAATTTCCAATCAGGGTTTCCTTAGACTTAATCTCAACCATCCATCAAGGTAGAGTTTGTTATAAAATACATCTCATTAAGAAACATTTTTGAGTAAGGAATAGCATGTATCATATGAAAACAGATTTCCTATAATGACCACAATTCGGGAAAGGAAAGGACTTGTAGTTCAAGGAATGGACTTAAATGTAATTTCCTTACAGTCTCCCACTTAGTCGATAGGAAGATCCTTTAGTGTTTTTCATATTAAGAATCATAAGGCGCGCATTATATGCTAAATATTTCTTTAGTTGGTTATCATAAGTGTCTTGGCTAATTCGGTGGTCAATGGGAGTCATGGCGTGCACACATTATTTTGCAACATGCCTACTTCCATGTACTACAGCATTGACAACCTGCATAACTAGACCGTAATAGGAGATATACGTAATGATCTCATAATGTCTATGGTGAAAGACTGTTTCTGTTTATCATTCATCCAAACATAAGTATGTACACAATGGAAAAACAGAGATAGCAGATGTAGAGTTGCATTAAGTGCTCAATAAATGTCAAATATAAGTACAGAAATAAAAAGCAGAAAATATAATTAAGAACTATCTTCAAGACCCATGCTTTCAGTATGTCCTTGAAAGGTCTTTGGAGGTAGTCCTTTAGTGAATATGTCTGCGACCATGAAATCTGTACGTATAGACTCAATGACAAATTTCTGTAATCGAACATCTTGCTTCAGTGATAGATATTTAAGGTCCATGTGTTTGGAGCCCTTAGATATCCTGTCGTGCTTGGAGAAGAAGGATGCAGCGTCATTGTCACAGTAAAAAGTTAATGGCTTAGAGATGAAATTCAAAGCTCCAAACTGAGAGATAAAATTACGCAACCATGTTCCCTGAATTGCAGCCTCATAACATGCTACATACTCAGCCATCATGGTGGATGAGTAAAGCAACTCGGATTTCTGGCTTTTCCATGATATTGCACCTCCACATAAGAGATACACATAGCAAAGAGTGCAAAGTCTGGTGTCAAGACATATAGCAAAATCGGAATCTGAATAACCAGTCACCTGTAGATGACTTGATTTTCTGTATGTGAGCATGTAATTCCTTGTTCCCTTGAGGTATCTCAGTACTTTCTTTGCAGCTTTCCAATGAGCGATCCCTGGGTTACTCTGAAATCTACCGAGCATGCCAACAGCATGACTAATGTCAGGTCTTGTACAGACCTGTGCATACATCAAACTCCCGACAAGAGAAGCATAAGGATATTTTGCCATTTCTTTAAATTCCAATTCGTTCTGTGGACACTGCGAAAGATCAAGCTTGTCTCTTTTATGCAGTGGAACAGGACTAGAGGAACAGGTCATCAGGTCAAATCTCTCTAGAACTTTGTCAATATATGCTTTCTGAGACAATCCCAAAATACCAAGTGACCTGTCACGGAATATTTCTATTCCTATCACATAGGAAGCCTCAACCATATCTTTCATTTCAAAATGCTTAGAGAGATAGTCATTTGTTTGATGTAATAAACCAAGGTCGTTGCTGGCCAGTAATATGTCATCAACGTACAAAACCAAAAATATGAACTTACTCCCACTAATCTTGAGGTATATGCAAGGGTCAACGATGTTTTCTATGAAATCGAAGTTAGTAATGATTTCATGAAACTTTAGGTACCATTGCCTCGAAGCTTGTTTCAGTCCATATATTGATTTCTTAAGTTTGCAGATCATGTCTTCCTAACCTTCAATTATGAAGCCTTCAGGTTGACACATGTAGACTTCTTCTTCCAAGTCTCCATTAAGAAAGACGGTTTTCACATCCATTTGATGTAACTCGAGGTCATAGTGAGCTACTAATGCCATGATAATTCTAAGAGAATCCTTCCTAGACATAGGGGAAAAAGTCTCAGTATAGTCAATACCTTCTTTCTGATTAAAACCTTTGGCAACAAGTCGGGCTTTATGTCGTTCAATATTGCCTTTGCTGTCGCGTTTGGTTTTAAAGACCCATTTACAGCCAATTGGTTTGTGTCCTGGAGGCAATTGAACAACTTCCCAGACTTGATTTTCATTCATAGATTTCAATTCATCCTTCATGGCATCAATCCATTTACTAGAATTAACATCCTTAATGGCTTGTGAGTAAGAAATCGGGTCATTAATTGTCCATTCTTCAGATTCTACTTGGTAAAGCATGTAATCATCGGAAATAGCTGATCTCCTTTGTCTTTGAGACCTTCTTAATGCTGGTTCCTCTGGTGCATTATCCATATGTTCATTGGCGACAATCTCATTATGGAGTTGTTGATCATTTATTGGATTTTCCTCATTGTTAAATGGTTCAACGACGGGAGGATTGCCAACATCTTTCGGAATAGAGGGTAAAGGGATAGGTACCCTGATTTCCTGAATGATCACATCTTGAGGTTTATTACTCCCACTGATTTCGCCATTCTCAAAGAATCTAGCATTATCGGTTTCAACAATTCTTATACTATGGTTAGGGCAGTAAAACCTAAATCCTTTGGACTTTTCTGGGTAACCTATAAAGTAATCACTTATCGTTTTAAGGTCCAATTTCTTTTCATGTGGATTGTAGACTCTAGCCTCAGCTGGGCAACCCCAAATTTGGAGATGTCGTAAACTAGGTTTCCATCCTTTCCTCAGTTCAAAAGGTGTCTTTGGAACTACCTTACTGGGAACTCTGTTCAAGATATAAACAGCTGTGCGTAGAGCATCCATCCACAAGGATATAGGTAAGTTAGCATGACTCATCATTGATCTAACCATTTCCATGTATGTACAATTTCGCCTTTCAGCTACACCGTTCTGCCATGGAGAACCAGGCGTTGTGTATTGGGCAACAATTCCAAGCTTTTGGAGAAGTTTTGCAAAAGGTCCAGGATGTTGTCCTGTTTCGTCATACCTTCCATAAAACTCACCACCTCTATCTGACCTTATGATTTTCACTTTTCTGTCTAGTTGCCTTTCGACTTCAGTAATAAACACTTGTACAGCATTCACAAACTGAGATTTGTCATGCAACAAGAATACATAACAGTAATGTGAGTAATCATTAATAAAGGTAATAAAGTACTTTTCTCCTCCAAAGGTTGGAACATCAAAGGGTCCGCAAATGTCTGTATGTATTATTTCAAGAACCTTAGTACTTCTTGTGGCTTCTTTCTTTGTGTGTTTTGTTATTTTGCCTTTAATAAAATCCACACATACTTTAATATTAGTAAAATCTAGATCCGGAAGGACACCATCTTTTACTAATCGTTTGATTCTTTCACTGGATATGTGACCCAGTCTTTTATGCCACAAGAAATAAGAGTCGTGTTTAGATGACTTTCGTTTTACTTCCTTAGAATGCAGGGTAAGTTGGGTTTCAGTAAGTTGACTATCAAGATGAAACTTGTATAGCCCATCAATCAAAACTCTAGAACCAATACGACTAGAATTTTTAAATAAACTGAAAGTACCATTTCCTACTTCAAACGAGTAACCATCTTTATCAAGTGCACTTACAAAAACCAAATTACGGGAAAGAGACGGAACATAAAGAGTTTGACATAAGTCTAACTGATAACCGCTATCTAAAACAAGACAAAAAGGTCTAATAGCTTCAACTGGAGCTTTGTCTTTGTTTCCCATGAAAAGGAAGTTCTCACTTGGGTTTATGGTTTGGATCGTAAGGAATCCCTGCATTGAATTGGAAACATGAACATTAGCACCAGTGTCAATCCACCAAGTATCAGAAGAAACATAAGTAAGATTTGATTCAAAATGACTTACGAAACCCATAGGGTTACCTTTCTTTTCGAACCATTCTTTACGTTTAATGCAGTCTGCCTGAAAATGTCTAGGTTTCTTGCAAAATTTGCATACGTTTTCCTTCTTTTTCTTCTTGGGGTTCTGACCAGCCTCATTAGATCTGGGTGGTGCCCTTTTCTGGCCTGAATTATGCTTTTTCCCAGCTTTCTGTCCAGCTCCTTGAACGAGATGAGCTACTTTAATTCCTTGTTGGTTCAGCCTGGCCTCCTCTTGAACCAGTTTGTTAGCCAATTCATTCACTATCCACTTGTCCGTAATAGTGTTGTAGTGAATTTGGAAAGGCCCGTACTGAGGAGGTAAACTGTTTAGGATAAATTGGACGAGAAACGCCTCATCCACTGATAATCTCAAATTCTTTAGTTTAGCTGCAAGGTTGGTCATCTCAATGACATGTTCATGCATTGATCTAGTGCCATCAAACTTCATGGTTGTAAGATCTGCCATTAGTTTCCCAGCAAGGGATTTGTCTGCAGTCTTAAATCTACCTTCAATGGCCTTCATATAGTCCTTAGCATTCTCATGTGTAGGAAGGGATGTTTTTATGTTGGTGGCAATAGTCATTCGCAAAAACATAGTGCTCAGTCTGTCAGACCTTTCCCAGGCATTAAAGAAGGTTGTTTCATCAGGGGTACTTTTATCAGTGAGTGAAGCTAGCTTATCTTTACGAAGAGCGATATCCAGTTCAAGTACCCCCAATGTAAACTCAACTTGCTCTTTCCATTCTGAGAAGTTGGTTCCATTGAGCTTAGTGACAGAGGTAGCATGCGAAGTGAGATTAGTGGTTGCAAGAACTGCAATAGAGATAAAACAATAAGGCTTTAATAAAAATGAGACAATACACGCATAATATATGAATATAAACGACAAAGTTTTAGGTGCTCCTGTGGGTAGTCACCATAATTTCTACGCATTATACCATCTAAGGTCGTCATATTGAAGGTGATGTAAATGAGTGATGTTAATCTTAATTAGGAACAAACACTCCTTAATTATTATTCAATCGTATGAGTATAATCCGCTTGTGGGCGACTAAATGCTTCATACCCTCTTGAACAATATGGAATATAAACATCATGATGGTAATTTTAGGGCCAAATTTCAGTATTTAATTGTTAGGGTCACTGTGGTGAGACCTAACCCTAAGCATACAACTTTGGTGATAAAAAAGGCTTAATATGAATATAAACATTATATATATTACATGCATTCATGATAGATCATTCATTGTATGAAAAGTACTGATAAAGAGGCCAAGCCCCGAGGGCTGTCCTCCGGCTCTTTGGGGCTGAAATTTTTGAGGCATTATATCATCAATTACGAAGAAACATGCTAATGATAATCAACATAATACGAAATAACTATGAAAATATGATCCAACTATATGGCCTATTTTCAGTCCTTCTTTTCGATCATCTGTCTTTATCTTCGACTGCTTCAAAACGCCATCTTCAGTCTCGAAACAGCATCATTTTCAATCATGACGTACCAGTTACAGATCTCCTCCATTATTACATCTAATTTTTACTCACGCAGGAGTTTATACATAATTGAAAATTCAAAACTTAAATAAATCACGATCAAACAGTCGTGCCCAAATTAAAAAAAAAATTGCGGAATAACATAAATATAAACCATTCATGCAGGCCATAATAGTTGGATCGAAAAATTGCTGCAAAACAGAGTTAGAACGGATCTATATTTGCCGATTATGGCGATGCATAGTTATCCTAATTAATGGACGATCATGTGTTCTAAAACCATGCTCTGATACCACATGTTATACTATTATTAACATGAATCCTAAGATCGTGAACAGCATGATAATCACGTGTAGGATTTAATCTTAAATAAATTAAAGAGTACCTCCAGACATCCTGATGCAGAGAGCTTTCTGATCCTGCAGTCTGGTGCTGTTGCTGATTGATGCTGTGATCCGTCGAGAAAGAGACTATGTGAATGGTTTCGATTTCTCTTTCCTTGCCTATAAAACCTTAATGTGTTGATTTTCGTGAATGCCTTTGTGATGGACGAAAGGCTTTGTTTTATAGGTGAAAAGATGACCGAATTTCCAATCAGGATTTCCATAGACTTAATCTCAACCATCCATCAAGGTAGAGTTTGTTATGGAATACATCTCATTAAGAAATCTTTTTGTGTAAGGAATAGCATGTATCCTAAGAAAACAGATTTCCTATAATGACCACAATTCGGGAAAGGAAAGGACTTGTGGTCCAAGCAATGGACTTAAAGATAATTTCCTTATAATACAACAATTCAAAATCAAAGTTAGGATTAATTCAGTTGGTCTAAAATCACGGTTTACTCATGAAGATTGAAGATTTAAAGTTGTTCTACCACACTTGAACTATAGGAGATTTACCAGACTTTTTTTTGGACTCGCAGGGATTAGTCCGGCCAAAGAGTTAGACACTCTCTTGGATAAAAAAGAAAAAAGAAAAAGAAAAAAAAAATGGTTGAAGTCCTCGGGAAGAAGATTCGGACTGGTGTGAACCAAGTGGATTGTTGATTACATGGGTTTCTGGCACAAACACGTTTTTTGTCCGTTGAAATTAGGTTAGTCGGCTCTGCCCCTGCCTCATTTTTTTTTTTTTTTTCGTCACAGGGGTCTGTAAAGTCAAGGGCAATTTCAGATGTGGGTCCCATTTCACCACTTGGGAGCCTTGATCCCACGTGACAGAGACTGACAGTACTGAACATTGGTGTTATGGTGTCAAGTCAATGGCAGGGGTAAAGGACATTGGGTGCTTTTCAAACTACTGTCTGGAGATACCCTCCTTCCCACGAGTGGGCACACGTGTGATGATTCATCATTCCAACCTTCTAAAAAGTTAAAAAAGAAGATCACAAAGGGCCAAAGGATGAGAGGAAAAGTGAAAAAAAAAAAGGAGATACCTTTGCAACTTTGCAGGTTGGGGTTGGGCCAATTGGCTCATTGGGGCTTAATATCTTGGCCCTAAAGGGATGAATGGTCTGGATTTAGAGCAATGTTTGGATCATGGTTTCATTTTGATTTATAATAGATTCGGTCTATTTGAAACCACTTTTGGCTGATTTTGACTCTAATTTTGACACCCATTGATGCCCTTTTTATGTTGATGCTTTCTTAAGCTTGATTTCTTGAAAATGTATTATCTTTAATAAAAATGTTGCGACTTCTACAGCTTCTATGAGAAAAATACAAGGGAGTTCTTGTGTTCCCTTATCCAGATGTAATATGCTTTTCAAAAGTACTCTTTTGAAAGCCATAAAAAGTGTAATTCCTCAAATGGGGATCGGATAACCAGCTGATGTGCATTTTGGATAATTCTTTATGACTACAAAATGAACCACTAAGAAAATTAGAAGATGTTGTGCATCAAGCAGAAAAAAGAGAAAAAAAAGAGAGAGAAAGAAGGGTCATGTAGTCGGAGCTTTGGCCGAATTTCTTGAAGAACCACAAATATTATTGCTCGACTGCTGCAAAGTGATCACTTAGGCTGCCAAGCTCACTCTCATGGTTTCGACTTTGATCAAGAGACCAAGTATATAGTATACTATGCCGCCTACAACATGCTAAGCAAACATAGAGAAAACCAGGAACACTATCTTGGATAGAGAAATGGTTCAATGTACATAAAAGGGGACATAAAGGGTCCCCCATATGCCCAAAAATGGAGGGTGCTCATGGATGGTGCTCATATAGAGGGGTGCTCGCTTGAGGAAAAATAGAGGAGACAATTTTCCGCCAAATTTTATATAAAAACTAAGATCTTATAGAAAGATATTTCACATAAATCAAACCAAATTCCCCATTTAATTAAGAAGCACTATATAAATCATCACGAAGTCAATTATAATATGTCCAAGTGACCTAAATTGTCGGTATTGCTATCAATTAAGAACTCATTAGGCCAACCAACAAACTGTTCACTGTTCACTGTTCAGTACTGTTCACTGTTTTCATTCAATGTTGGGCCTCAAAAGTACTAAGAATATGGACAGCCAGACAGCTTGTTGTGAATCATTCACATCTTTTGTAAATATGAAGGAGGGGCGCACACAAGGAGGTAATGGGCACAATGTAATTGGAAGTTGGTGCATGTGGGTAGGGACCATCTTACACAGGGCTTGATGGGATACAAACGTACCTCATTCATTGAATTAGTGGAGTGTAGTTTTAATTCTAAGATATAAAACATAGGATATTGACCAAATAGAAGACAGACACTACCTTCTACCTGCATCACTTGCAGAATTCTTACTTAGAATTCACTCCTGACATGAAATATGTAGCAGCACTAGGGCCTGCCCACCCACCTCCTTAGAGACATGGAATATGCAGTAGCATAGTACCTACCCACCCACCTCCTTTTAGAGACATGGACCAAGTAGTAGTACCAGCACCTGCCCACCCACCCAGTGTCACACATGTCGGGGATGTTTCTGAAATTTTAGAAGATAGCTCTAAATATAATGGAAGGTTCTTGTTGAGATTTAAGTTAGGATATGAAGACTAGTTAGATTATATCATGATTATGGAGTATAAGCTCCCTAGTTATGTGATATTATATCTAGAGTTGGCTTTGATTTTATCTTTATGAAATTAATATATGGTATTCTTTCTGGTCCTTTGCCGGCCTAATCCATATTGAATTCCTGAGAACTCGTAGTGGAAAGGATTTGGTTTTTAGGAGTTTTTTTTTTTTTTTTTTTTTTTTTTTTTTTCAGTCTAGGTGATTGGGCCTTTGAGAGACTCGAGTGATGTAGGAGAGGACCCCAACACACGCTAGATAGAATACCACTTGCATTCACAACAAAGAGGACCGCCTTCGCATGCATATGAGAGGACTCGAGGATCGAGCACCACCAGGCGTTTGGTTGAGAAAGGGACTCCCAACCACTGGGCTAAAACTATAATCTTGGTGTTAAAGACATGAAGAGGGAAGAGTCCAAAGTGGAGATGTAGATGGGGGCCATACTTTCTTAGGACTTGATGTATTAGGATAATGGGTGGGTTGTTTTATCTTTATAAAATGACATTATTATTTAACTGCCCATTGTGATGTTGAGCTTGTAAGATCTAATATGGTTGGTGATGCAAATCAAACATATGGATCTTGATCTATGCATAAACAATGAATAATCTCAAATAATAAAAAGCGTACCTTGCGCCATGATCGAGATGATGCGCGGAACTCTTTTTTCTGAAATTGGATTTTCTCCTATCTCTCTTATCACCCACTCCAATATGCGTAAAGTTGATGGTTACTTTTCAGGTCTTGTAGGTTAAGAGAGAGGACCGGAAAACCATATATATAGATAAGTCCTAAAGAGATTTCCTACCATCAAAGAAATTTAATAAAAGGAAGTTTCCTTAGTTCCCTCAAATTAGCCAACAAGAGTCCTATTTGATTTGGGCTTACTAAAATTGAATCCAACATCAAATTAGTAAATCCAAAAATCAAAGGAGAAAGTAACTTAAATTAGTGGGATCAAACCATGGGTCCCAACAATGTTGCACATGTGGTCATGAGGACCACTCATGTCTAACAGAGCTTTAATCCTTCAACTTAAACCCCCTTTTATAGAAAGTCATTCCTTAAAATTTTAAGATTTCAATAAAAAAATAAAAAGAGAAAAAGAATAAATGGGCCGCAATTCAAATTCTCAAAGGTAAATCACAAAAGGTAAAAGTTGGGTGATCAAATTAGGAATATAGCTAGTGCTACCCTGATTGTACTGCTGGTTGGACACATAACCTACTCTAGTTGAGCATGAAAACTCACCAGTAATCAAGAGGCACCAAATTCAGAATCATGTGATGAGACTACTAGCTCTGAAGGATATTTTCTAGAACTAAGAAGAAAATCAGACTGAAAAAGACAGTCCCAATCAGAACAAAAATGATATACATAACCAGATAGTTTGATATTTTGAAAATTGGGCCTTACAATGGGCCTCATTAAAAATGGAGCCCAGCTTTTAGTCAACACTCATTAGATCCATTGGATTGGATCCATTGAGTTCATCATGTCTGAGTCCGGTCTGTCCAGGTCCATATTTGACACAACTCTTTCACTAGAAAAAGATGTGTATAAAATTGGGATTCTGCTCAGTGTTATGGAGCAAACACGACAGCCCGGATAATATGGGCCCGTTTATCCGACCACCCAAAGGATCTGATTCAAAAGAGAAGACAAGAAAAAAGGTCGAAGCTTTTGGGCCCAATTGTAAAACATGTCCATTTGAGTCTTACAAATCTAATTGGGCTTGAGTCCTGGTCCACCACATACCCCAGCTGTTAACATCTTTAACCCTGTATGGGAAAAAATGGCACGAGTTTTAATATGGGGGTTGTGTATGACACCGTCCACATTTATTCAGTTTCAAAGGGCCAAACACAACACAAGAAATGAGTTCAAAGTAATGGTACTTGTCCCCTTAAAAGTAGCTTAGTCCCATCAATATCCTGTTCGAAACATGGAGCAAATGTGTCCACATTTTCACAACAACTCCATCCATGAAGACAAGCTGTGGACTGTAATGGAGGAATCATAACAATTCTCTACCTAGGCCTTGCGTATAGGACCATCAGCCCTCATTTCTTATTTGGTGGGTCATGGTTTAGTGATGCCAATCATTCAAGACTGTTTATCTGACGAAACACATGGGGTTGAGGCGTTGAGCTCTAGTTTCTAAAGAATACAGAACAAGCTACTGTTCAGATTCAATCTCCCAATGGTTTCTTTCTGAAAAATTTTCTTGCAAGAGCATTTGTGTGTAGGGTGGGGCGTTACACGTGTGTGTCGAACCGTTATTTTATTTTTTTTCCCCTCAAATGGGAGGTGCCACACTATGAGCTACTAGTGATTTTCTTTAATGGACTTGATCTGAGAACCAAAATTAATGTGGATTCAAGCCTTCAATCATTGGCTTGGGTTGGCCAGTCAGAGAGCAATGATTCAATTTAAGTCTGTAGGACCCAAACAGGTCCAATCCAGTTTTTCTATTGGCTTGAACATCTAGCCCCAAGTCTGAATCAGCAGCATCAATTAGGAGGTCAAAATTGTCGCATGCGCTGGTGTACGATCCACATTATCTTTATTGTGGTGGGGTAGAAAAATCAAAATTCAGAGCATTTGAAAGCTGTTTTGATCAAGACTAGGGCTGGAATCCCACCCAAGCTTGTGAGTTGTGATGGCCCCTACCTACACACATGGCATTGGTTTCTTAGAGAAGGGCCTGAGGATAATGTTTTTCACATAACAGCTGTATGATGAGACAAGTGTGCAATTTCCTTCACTCACCATCATGGAGTGTTTGGGTGCGTAGTTTGTCACTGAATGACATAAATCATGCCTTATAGCAGCAACCTTTGATGCGCACCAGGCAATGGAGAGCACCATCTTTTTCTATTGTATTGGGTGTCTTTATATACAAAATTAGATCAGGCAAGTATAAACAACAAATTGCAGAGAAACTGTATAGCTGTCAAGGATTACATCATTTTCTACTTTTTTTTTTCATGGTTAAGCCTGTTTGTTTGCATTGTAATGCATGGGAATTAATGAATATATATATTTTTTATTCTCTTTCCCAAAGGTTATTTGATTCTCTTTTTTTTTTTTTTAAATTATTTTTTATCTTCATTTTTAACTACTTGGAGTATGAATTCTACATATTTTGTTTGCTTGGTATTGAATTTTTCTAGGAATTCAAAGCAACATCTTCTCATTAAAGGGGGTAAAAGTATCAGTAGGGAAGATTCTGAAGAGTCTTTCCTTTGGTTGGAAATTACTGATCAGATAGCACAGTACTATATAAAATCCTTGGGAAGTGAGACTTCCAATATCTATCTCTCCACCTTATATCCTACAGTGTTATCCCCTCTAATACTTTTCTCATTGACTCCAATTTTCATATGATTTTAGGAATTCAATTCAAAGTAGGCAAATAAGTCGTAAGTGCCTGTTTGTTTGATCAGGAATTAAATTCGTAGAAATTTAAGCACTGTCCCATCAAAGGTGGTAAAATTGAAATGGTTAAAGTGAAGATCAAGACCCTATCAAATAGTCTTTGCTAGATTTTTTTTTTTTTTTTGCTTCCTGGTAACAGTATGCTAGGACTGTTTCTTCCCCAAGCGCCACTCTAGTAAATTAATTCGTAGGAAAATGAAGGTTCCGTATACATCTCCACCTATGTCCTTAGCGCTTAGTTTCTTGTACTTGCTAGGAATGACTTTACTAGGAATGCTAGTTATTCAATATAAGTAGTCAAATGGGCCTAAGAGGCAACAATGCAACATAGTTCAGTAAACAGTTGAAACCTTGTGGCAGTTTATCCTTTTTTTTTAGCTGACGGCAGTTTCTCCTTTTTATTTTGAAGTTTCTTTTTTAAATCCATCGTCATCTATAATCATCATCTACATTAGCTAAAAGAGTTCTTCTCCAATGGTCTCCTCGAATGAGAAAGTGGAGGTGGAGAAAACTAGCCACAGTTCAAATTTGTACTGTACACTATTTTAATCTCTTATTATCTATACCTATTTTCTGTGCATCCAAAAAAGACTTCCACTTAAAAGACGCATTTTTGAAGGCTGCCTCGAGTAATTTACATGTATATAAAATCATAGAATATAACTCACAAAGCCAACCTGAGATAGATAAAGAAGCTGAGGCTTCCATTTTTTACATGGAACTTCTCAAATGATAATCTTGAAGGCTGCATTTGATAGGGGAACTGGTGGATGATTCTGCGAATAAAAACTCTTCCTTGTTTCCTATAAAAATAAGATTTTGGCCAAATCAATTTTTTTGTTCCTAATTATCTCAAGCAAGGGGCTCAAAGAACAATTAAATAATTATGGAAGACAAGAAACTTAAAAGGAATTAAACTCTGGCAGACGAGAAACTTAAAGGTTAAAATCACAAATTTGAGTTGCTCTTGGAATTCTCCCCATCAGAAAAGGCCCAAGAAACCGAATTCTGCTGTATCCCATTAGCTTGCTGGGTATTAAATTCCTAGTTCTAAGCAATGGCTTCCCATCAAGGAGTATAATATTGAAGAAGTGAAGGTCTAGATCTGCCAATAGCCATCAAATGGTCTTTCCCCTTTTGGTAGTAAAAGATTCCCGGCCATTATCCTAGAAAATCAAAACCCAGGAAAGTCGGGATCCCCTTTTGGATGTCCTTGACTTCCAGCTAAATTTACTATGAATTCCTAAGAATTCAATACCGAGCAAACGGACAGGACCCTAAAGAAATTATGTACTCCTTCGGTTGGGCCGGGCTGGGTTTTGCGCGCAAGGGCGGGGGGTGGGGATCGAGATCTACCCGACTGGTTTTAGATCCAGTAATTTAAGTTCAAGATAAATAAGCTTGAGCTGCATTCTGCATACTCTCGCTATTCAACCCACCAACCCACTTGAGCCTGACACAGGCCAACTAATTGCACTTTTAGCTGCCAACCCAACCCAAAACTGACCTGATACGGGTTGGGGTCGAGATTTTCTGCCCGATGAATAAATGGGTCAGTTTAAGGTTGCACATACATATACCTGTAACCCTCAGTGCTCAACCCTAACCATTGCCACCACCAGACTATGGCTAGCTTTCACATTATTTCTTCAGCTAGGCCATTGTATTTCATCCTCATCCTCATAACATCATGCAAATTCCCACCGTTTCACATTATTTCTTCAGCTAGGCCATTGTATTTCATCCTCATCCTCATAACATCATGCAAATTCCCACCGTTTCTGACAATTTTTAAGGTCCCTTTGAACTTTGAAGGGCACTGAGTTTTAGTTGATGAGCATCCTTCTCATGAATTACATGCCCTTCTTTAATGGAATCCATTTCAGTCTTTAGTTGATCATCTCGTGATTTTAGAGTGATCTTAATCATATATCACTTTCGATTTGAGTTCTTCTTCTACGGCCTATTCTGAAAGAACTTCAACTCGACTGTTCCTCAAATCTATTTTTCTTCCAAACAGGCCATCTTGCTAGCTCCATTGTCACCCAGATATGCTCTTATAGACTATACTCATTATACTTCTCTTCAGTCCCTTGACGTCTAAACATAGGCCTGTCCATTAATGGTTCTTCCAAAGACTATCCATTTCCGAAAATGCAACATCATAGTTCTGCTCACTCTTGTAGATGTTTCTCAGACCCGGAACCTTGCGATTGTGATAAATCCATGCATGCCTGTAGGAATGAAATTCTTGGCTTTCACCGTTTTTTTTTTTTTATCCTTCTATGCATTTTCCTCTTGCCAATGGTTTTTTTTTTTTTTTTCCGCTCAGCGAATTTGTTCATTCATATAATCAAATTGTATATCCATATAAATGCACGTGAATTTATATTATCTATTCCATCCATTTTCACAGCTTCCTTTAGTCCAAATAACTTTTGCTTTTGTACATATATAGTTTTGTAGAACTTTTTTTTTTTTGGGCTACGGCTCCTGTTTGATCTTTAGAACTTGAAGGTGCAGGGATCAATCCCAGTGCATTTGAGTGATAGCAACGTGTCAACACCACTTAATGAACCATGAGGAGTGGCTGAACGTTGATTTCTTTTCTTGGTTTTTTGGGTGCGGGGTGGGTAGAGTTGAAATTATTTTTAGTCAAAACTAAAAAAATAAGTTAAACATTTCTAGGCCAGCAACCTTCGTCAAGCCTGACTCGCATGCACGTATAGGGCTAGAAATGTCAAATGGGCCGGGCTGGGGATTTACCTCGCAGGCCGTGCCAACCGTGTTCAGTGTGCCTCTTTAATTTATTTTCTTTTTATTAATTGTTTTCCAGGTGGGGATGTGTCTCCAAATGCATAAAAGGTTGTTAGCAAATCCTTTTTTTTTACTACTACATAAATGTACCCTTTACGTAGTTACGTTATATAAAAAACAAAAAAATAATGTATTTTCCCTTGAATCCTATGAATGCCCAGTGTCTGTGTCAAGGCAAAATCCGAATTTTAAGTTTTTGCCCCTCGGTTTTCTTTCTAAAATTGGGATCATGGTAATTGTCAATTTTTTCATTGTTCTGTATAAAAAAAATCAAGGTCATATACATTCATGTCCATGCATCATATGGACTTCACGATCTCATCATCTATATCAATATTCATCAAGTGACACTAATGGACTCTAGCAGACAGATATTAGATGAGAAATTGGAATTTTAAATTTCTCCTTCAGTTTCCTCTGTATAAATTGAGATTTATGATGATTGGGATAAAAAAAATTTGTAGGATGTCTGTTGGTATATTACTTAATTGAATTGTGACAATTTAGATTAGAAAAAAGGAAGTGCCTGCATGCTAGGCAGGCCGTGCCGTGAGCCGTTGACTGACGGGCTAGGCCGTACAAAACGGGCCAGCCCGGCCCATTTAACATCTCTACATCGGGCTAGTGGTAAAAGGCTCAAAAGGTCTTTAAAGTGTAAAGATCAATAAAGTATCTTTTTCAAAACCGACAGAACCTTTTGAATTTTTGAAACACCCAAAAAACCAACAAACTATGGATCCTATCAACCGCACCAGAGATGATTCAGAGCCCAGATCGATCCTGAAATTGTGTAAGCGAGCCCCTGGATAACGGGCCCCTAGCGATGTGGTGGATATATTTGTGATGACCTGCTATAGAGAAAATTAATATTTCATCAGCAAACTGTAATATTATTTTGGTTTGTTCCCCACCAGCTCTCAGTTCATGATATTAGATATACATGAAATTGAATGATGAAAAATGATCATTATACTGGTAAATTGTAGCTAATATATTCCTTTTTCATGTAACATCAAGTTTGCTCAATGTTCATGTTATAGAGATCTTTGCCTTATACCAAACTGAAAAATAACCTTGGAAAAAAGAAGAGTGGAAAAGTGGGATTTTTTTTTTTTTTTTTTTTTATAGTTTGTTGGTTTGGTGTGCCCCTGTGCGCACTTATTAGGTTTAACATTTACTAGTGTGAGAGGCACCTGCCAGAGCCAGAAAAAAGTAAAAACATATATTCCAATAAAAAAGCAATATTTATGCATATCAAATAAACTCAATTGAAAGAGAGATGCATACCTCTGTAAGATTTATGAAGTATATTGGAGGAACATGTATAAATGAAATCACAAATAGAATAAAAAAAGCACGGGCTTGCCCACTATGATGTTTGAATAAATAAATTTGAAAAATAATACTTAAGATTTAGGGACATTCGGCGACGGGTCCCTCAACATTTCACTTTATTGCCTTAGGTCCACAATCTTTTTTTTATAGTATGATAAGTCTTTTTTTCCAAATTTGAAAACCTAAAATGTCTAATTTACCCTTTATTCAAATTATATTCCTTGATTAGTGGGATAAGCCATTAATAATTGTCAACTACCATTAAATTAGTCACAATTAATAAAATTCCACTAATGAGATTTTCAAATAAATTTCAAAAAAATACAAATAAATTTCAAAAACATGAAACAAATTTCAAATAAATTTATAAAAATGAAATAAATTTAAAAAACACAAATAAATTTCAAAAGAACTCAAATAAATTTCAAAAAATGAAATCAATTTAAAAAACACAAATAAATCTCAAAAGAAAGCAAATAAATTTTAAAAAACGAAATAAATTTCAAAAAATGCAATAAATTTCAAAAGAACATAGATAATTTAAAAAGTCGCAAATAAATTTCAAATGATCCAAATAGATTTCAAAAAATGTAAATAAATTTTCAAAGAGGCAAATAAATTTCAAAAAATATAAATAAATTTGAAAAGACGCAAATAAATTTCGAAAGACTAAATATAATTAAAAAACGCAAATAGATTTGAAAAAATCCAAATAAATTTTCAAAAAAACTCAGATAGATTTTCCAAAAATTTAGATAAATTTGTCTAACACATAGAAAGACTTATTCAAAAACTCAGTTAAAACTTTCAAAATGAAGATAAATTTGTCAAAAACTCAAATAAATTTGTTAAAAACTCAGATAAATTTTCCAAAAACTCAATTAAATTTGTCGTGAACTCGTATATATTTGCCAAAAACACAGATAAACTTCTCAAAAACTCAGATAGATTTGCTTTTAGGCTTTTGAAACCAGGTCAAACTTGACCCAACCTGACTCGGACTGGAACCGACCCTCTGGTTCATCTTCTTTCTCTTCTCGTTCTCATGTTCCACAACAAGAACCGGAAACGTTCCTGCAACGACGGTGGCGCAAAGGCAATTCAACAAGGGGCTCCGGGGAGGTGGCAGTGGTAAGCATTTGGTACTGAGTTTCCCCCTCCGTTTTTAGTCACAAAATGCACTAGAAGTAGGACCAAACTGAGAGTTAGCAGCATAGACAAAGATGGATTTGTGAATGAGAATGGCGACTGAATAAACTGGAATACGACACAACACAATATAATAAAATGAAAATGCATCATAGCACATGGCTAGGCATGGGCCAGCATCATAAGGAGCACCTCCCTTTCGAGGTACCCAAATGGCACAGTACATAGTAGGTTGGGGTTTGTCAACGTCGTGTATAGCACGAAAAACCATTCATCATTTCTTCATTTTGGAAGCAGGTGGGTGGAGCCATTTTTAGTATTTCCCGGATTGCTTCTCTTCTTCCGGCAATGACGATGGCTCCGACGAATAACTTGTCTTCTTCTCTGGCGATGGGCGAATCCGGATCCTCTCATGTAATCTGGGTTTCTCCGAGTTTTGGTTTGAAAATCCGGATCTGCTAATCTTGATCTTCAGTGACGGTGATAGTCCACCTTCTGTTCAACTGCCGATCTTAATCTTTGGCGACGGTGATGGTCCACCTCTGTATTCTGGGTTTCTGCGAGTTCTGTTCTTGCAAGTTCAGCCTGTGTGGCCCACCGCGATCTGGTTGATCTGCTCTGATCAACGGGTCTGCAAATCTCAGCAACCCAACTTGAGATCCAATCCGAGCTCCTCATGCAAATCGTCATCAAGCACTAGCAATGGGACATAGTTTGGATCTTCTCTGTTTCCGTTCTACTGTTCTTCCTCTTCATCATTCTGCGATTTTGAGCACAGTGATGAACCACTTGTAGATATGCACACCGATTTCTCGTCTTCCCCGAGTCCGGCGTAGCAGGGAGAGCAGCACTAGGTGAATCCGAATCCGGGTTCTCAATTCATGTTGTCTTCCTTGGCAAGGAGTAAGGAATCCTCCGCGTTCTTTACCACAATTCCAACACAGAAATCAACGATCTTCTCCAATCAACAATGTGGCCCACCTTGTAATGAGGGGGAAAATGGAAGATTTGAAATTTTAAAATTCAAAATTAGATGCCTAAACAGTTGAAAGAGGGCAAATTAGTCATGTAAATTGTATCCAGGGACCTCTGGCTGCAAACAGTCTAGCTGTTTGGACCAGAGCCCTTAAAAAGAATTTGCCTGGATTGGAGGCTGGATAGATTCAATTCTAGAGACCTTTCTAATTATCTCTAAGATTTATTCTAAATTAAACTACCATTTGTAAAAGTATTCAAACAACATAATTAAACTATATAAAGTAAAGCTTGAAATTACATGCCCAAAAGTCAGCACAAGATCAAGCGTCTTAATACACATATGGGTGGGGACCTAGTGCTTGAGTGCAAAAAATACATACCAGGCAAGATAATCCAAGGGAACCGACCATTGTTGACCATTGTTGCAAATGTTTCCCATTGATGAATGGAGAATTGAACACCTACCTGATGTTGAGGTGGCGAATGGAACTGAGTCTTGAGTTTTCATACTTGAAAGAGCTTTTTGAGGAATGGGCCGAATGGCCATCCATCTAATTTTAGACCAAAATCATATGGATCATCAATCATATCATTAGAAACGATGTGTGATAAAGCTGCTGCTTTATAATAGAGATATTATGTGATAAGAGTATATATATATATGACTCATTGTATTACAGGATGGGGTTAAGGTTACATAATGGTTGCATATTGCTCATTTACATGTGATAAGAGTATACAAGGCCTTCCTGTGTATCAAATGATGTAGTCCCCACAGGAATGTCCATGAGTGGTACCATGACGCATTAATCTCAGGACAAAGGACTTCCCTATTCGGCCTTCTGATGAACAGCTGAAAAGACTTGACTTATTGGCAACCAAGATGTAAATAAGTACCAAACTTGCCAGCTAGAATCAAGTGGATACATGACAGTGAGATATGAGTGAGAGTTGGATTTGGTTGATAAGTAGGACTCCTTTGATAAACATTTAATTGATCAAAATGCCCAAGATCGACCACCAGGCTAAGTAAGCCAATAATAAAAAATGGTCTTCATTTGAAATAAGTCCTCGTCAAATTCCAATCTAATAAATGTACCTGCCATAAAACCGATCAAGCTTTAACTTCTTTGTAATATTTTCTTCATGCGTTAATGTTGGATTAATCTGAGTGGGTCAAATCCTCTTGGTAAGAAATCAACATATTTAGATCTTTTTTGAGAAAATCTTTAAAGAAGTATAAATTTTTTGGCTCATTTTTAATGTATACGAAGATTTGAATATCATAAAAGAGTACAAAATATTTTCATATTTCTTTCAATTAAGCACTCTCTGTGTATAAAAAGCGACAAAAGAACACCTTATCACAACATTTTGTCTTTTCTTCTCTCGCTTTCCTCCCCAAAACATACTACCTTTCCTTTCTCTCCTTTCTCCTTCGAAGCCCATGGACTACACCATCTGGAGGGGTGTGCCCATAAACAAGTACCACAAGGTGCTGAGGGACATATCCTCACACCCATCATGGAGTTTCTTGACTCTCCTGTGTGGTCTCTGCGCAATTCGGCCTTGGTTGCCCCAGGTGGACCTCAGAATGATTATGCTGGATCATGAAACGCACTACTGAAATCAGTTGTTGCTTCACCTGGGCGCTCTCCATTTCACTGCTCTTTTCTTTCTTCTATTTGTTCTTAGCTGGCTTTTAAGTTTACCTTTTCTAATCTCTATTCTATAATTATAAAGAATGAACTAGATCTTCCATGTTTCCAACTTTATGATTGATGTAAATATATATATATATATCTCTTTTTTCTTCTTCTTCTTCTTTAATTCCTTTCGTTTTTATAGAATTGCAAGTTATTTTTTGTTAGTGAACAAGATGATATGTCGCACAACAAGTGCATTATTCATTTTATAGAATTGATCTATCATTCGGGCTTGTTTGCTCGCTTTATCATACGCAAGAATTGAATATATAAAATTCATATCATATGAGGTTAAAAGTAAAGAAAGATCCAAAAAGGAGCCATGGGGTCTGCAGACTGCGGGGAGAGGAGAGAGAAGAAAGATTGTAGGTTTGGAGGAGAAAAATGAGAAAATAAAGATAAAATCACGTAAAAAACGTATTTTTATCATTTTCAATATATTATTTCTTTTATAGAAAGAATTATGAAAAAACTTTAATACTTTTTTAACATATTTAAATCCTCATGTAGTTTTTTTTTATACAACACTAGAAAAAGGTTATATACTTTGTATGATATAAAAAAGTTCCCATCCATCTATTTAAATACCTGCGTCATCGCTTGCATGTACAGCCCATCTTCTTCCTCTTTCTCTTTTTTTTTTCTTCCCCTTCATCTCATTCTCCACCTTGCCCATCGCACACTTCCACTGCGCGACCCACACCGCCCGTTGCACACATTGTATATGGAAAAAACGAGCAAGAATTTCCACGCTCGTATATCCAGGTGAGCGGGGATATAGCTTTCAGGCGAAACAACAAAAAAAAAAATCGAATAGGCTCCTAGGACTAATACGGTCATTTCATATCTTCTACGGCTTTTTAGCTAAACAGTGAGTCTAATCAGATTTTTTCAGCTAAATCCCCTAGTTTTTTTCATACAACACCTGTATGAAAAAGTTCCCACCCACTATTTAGTTTTGTAGTTGGGCTTGGATTAGCACTAGCCTAAAGCGGCCATGGACGGTAGACCCAATCGTCTAGAAGCCTTTTCGTCAGAGGAAAGAAAGACACGTGGCGTGGGAAACCATGAAGTCGTCTCCTTAATCCTCATATATATATCCTTATTTGGACGACGATTGAGATCGATCGTTTCGTTTCGTTTCGTTTCGTTTCGTTCTAATCGGCGCGAGGTTTCTGTTCCTTTCTAAGATCTCGCTCGCGCCATGGGCTGCTCCGCTTCCCTTCCCGGTAATTTGTGACTTTTCTTCTCCTTCTCGACTCATCTGACCTTTTTCATTTCAATTCTCTCAAATAGATTCCGAGATCTTCTTCTAGGGTTTCTGATTTTTCACTTTGGTTAATTCAATCGTGTTCAAGTTATTATTATGTGCCTGTTTGGGATAACGATTCTAGCTACAATACAAGGGCAACTGTATCTGAACAATCAATACTAGCTCTTTTCTGTTTCAATCCAATAAATGTGATCAAATCGGGATAACAGTCACCGCTGTACTTTTTTTCTTTCTTGTTGTTGTTCTTGTTGTTGTTGTTGTTTCAGGAGATAGATAGATGATTGCTTTCTGACTTTTGGTATGTGGTAGAAACTGTAGTTACTCCTTCTGGTTAAGGCAGTGGGGGGGAAAAATAGAGGAAGAGATACCTGACCCCTTTTTCTTCCTCTGGTGATTTCCAAATTCCAACTGGAAAACTGTGAGACTCTAGGCTTAAGATGCTGCAAACCCATCTGGGATTAGCGGAAAACTGCTTCTACTCTCAAGTTATGGAATTTCTATTTTGTTGGTAGTCATAGTCATACCCAAAGGGAAAGGGGAATGTTTCCTTTCTTATTACTATCTGAAAAATACTATCTTATTATGTGGAAACTATTGCCAATGGACTGTTTATTGGGGAACTATTACTATCTCTAAATATATATGTAAATAGAGGGGAGAGGCTGGATTGTGTTATTAATAGTGATTAATATTGTACCGACGCCCAACCTCTTCCCTATATAGAGAAGAGCATCAAGAGGGAGAAAAGAGCAACTACATTGATTGGTCCCCGCGTTCGTGGTGGAACGTCATATCCGATCTTATGCATATTCTGTTTAATTACATATGATATAGTACTCAAAGCAATTAAGAGGAGCATTTGTTGTCTTTTATTTTTGTAGAGTTGATCTAAAATCTAAATAAAATGTTCTATTTTTTTTTTTTGTTAGGTATTTGAGATGATAAGAACACTTAATTCAGCAGAGCACCATTACAACTTCCTTGGGTTTCAATTATTGACATGTGATTTTTGACATTATTTATAGATAGGAACACTGGACGGTTGGGTGTACTGAGTTCTGAGAACTCTGGGGTTGCTGACTCAAAAAATTTACGGGTGAAGGTATGTTGACCAACCTTTTTTTTTATATATGGTTTTCAAATCTAAAATTGAATGGCTTTATGTCTTTATGTCTACTACCTTCATTGTTAACTCTGAGGTGGTGAGGTGGTGCCTTCCTTCTTTCACTTCTTTAGCATCATCCTGGTGTTAAATATGCTTACTTGAAAGACTTTTTCATCTGTTGAAAGACTTCTTCAGATGTGCTTATGTTAGACCGAATGCCTGAAAATGTCATGAGCACATGCTAGTGGTTTATATAATGATATAATCGAACTAGATACAACCTTTTGTTAATCTAATAACACATTTCATTATAAACATGACGAGATGTCAGTGTAACTAGTTTATCATTGGAGTTGAGGAAAAAGCAAAGATTCGTAATAGTAAGTAAAGATTTGCAAGGGTATGTTTGTGCAGCCAGTTTTCCATGGAAAAGGTGAGGATTGCAGAAATTTTTTTCCGTGTTACAGTAAAATCTTCATTTTGTTTGGTCGCCTTTCCGTGAGGAAAAGTGCAAAATGAGCTAAATTTCCTATGGAAAGGGGTGGGTTTGGTGTGTGTGTGTGTGTGTGTGTTTTTTTTTTTTTTTTTTTTTTTTTTTTTCTGTTTCAGCAGAAATGGTTTTCCGCAGACATACATAAATGTGCCTGAATAGTATTGCCATGCATGCTAAGTAATGTGAACCATCTTCACTGGGTCCAACTATGAACAGTGAAAAGTTTAACGCCTGTTTTTGCAGAAAAAAAATTAAACCTATTCTTGGAGAAAGAAAAAACACAACAAACAATGGTAGGACTTGCTCTATCATCACATCATGATGATATGACTAGAGAGAATACATTACACATGTCAGCTTGTGATAAATTTGGATAAGAATGGATAGGAAGTTGACAATCTGGGGTTCTCTCTTTATTATGAAATTCCGTCATATTATAGTTAGTTCTGGTACTGCTCTATGTTTTCAGTAGGAGGCCTGTTAATGCAGGAGGATGGCTTCTGTTGCACTATGGTTTTCATCATCCCCGAGAGCAAGCTACAGCCAAATATATGGATAGGTGCAGTGCTGTATTTGTAGATTTAAGGTTTGGTTTTATGGTGCGTAGGAAGTTTCAAACTTCACAGGAATCTAGTAGTATGCATGTGCTCTGCACATGAATGCATTATTCAGATTATGTGTTCATTTATCTGGATGCAGTATATCTTTTTCTAAATATTTTAAGGGATCTCCAGCAAAAGAATAGTTTATGCACTTCATGGTCGCTTAGATGCAGATTGGGTGGGTTCTAAGCTGGACAAGAGGTCTACTACTGGCTGGTTATTAGTGTTACTCGGAGGCAATCTTATATCATGGAGGAGTGAGAAACAATCGGTTGTTGCATGATTAAGTTATGTGGTAGAATACCATAAAATGTTGGGTGAGTTAGGGTTCGAGAGAAAGAATCTTATGATCTTGCCGTATGATAATACAACCGCTAGCAATGCATAGTCTGTCAAACCCACTGTATCATTAGCGGGGCAAATCATATTGAAGTTGGTTGTTATTTCATTACTAAAAAGGCGGCAAGAAAAGAGATTCAATTACAATACACAAGACTATAAGATCAAGTGTCTGATGTTCTTACAAAAGGTGTTTTTGAGAAGCATTTATCAGGTATTCTGGTGTCTTCTCTTGGATTAGTAGACATGTATGAACCAGCTTGAGGGGGTGTGCTGAAGATTAGTATAGGACTGAGTTTGTTTTATTTCTGCATTACAGGGACTTAGATTGTAATTTATAGAACTACATAGACTTTATTGTAATTTTTAGAAGCAGAAAGAGCAGGGGGCTATTTATAAATTCAAAATTTCTTTAAAATTAATATATCTACCTACCTACTTACATATCCGTGTATCTTTCTATTTATATATCCATACACACACATATGAGGCATGCTAGAATATGCCTGGACGTTCACGAGATGAAAATTCCCCTATTTCAACCAATAAATGAGCAAAGAAATTAATGAGAGGAGTTATTGACGTGGGATTCTTATCCTCTTGAAGGAAACAAAGTAAAACAAATCTCTACTTCTCTTTTTAAAAAGATAGATTGAATAACATTCCTACTTCTTCTCCTTATTAAAAGAAAAATGTTTTGCAATTAAAAAAAGAAATTAATGAGGGGAGTTATTGACGTGGGATTCTTATCCTCTTGAAGGAAACAAAGCAAAACAAATCCTTACTTTTTCTCTTTTTAAAAAGATAGATTGAATAACATTCCTACTTCTTCACCTTATTAAAAGAAAAATGGTTGGCCATTTTTTTGTGAGGGCCCTATGTATTTTTGTAGGTGGGTCCATTTTCGAAAATTCCTCATGACTCTTGAAAAAAATTGTAAATCATGCTTATGGGACCCATTATTTTGGGGTTGTCGTTGTTGCTATTAAAGAGGAGAAAAGTCTCCACGTTGTGCATTCATAAAACCTTGTGAGAAGACGAGAAAAAGTAGGGCAGGGTAATTAATGTTGTATTTAAAGAGGGAGAAAAGGTCTCGACGTGAAACTTCCTCTCATCTAACGTTATATAGGGCAAAAACTCCCCTTTTTGAAAGGGTCGTTTTGTAGAATTCCTCTCTCTATATATTTTAATGCAAAATGGGGCTGGTCAACCAACCCTAATTTTCTCTCTCAAATCCTCTCTCTTCCTCTTTTCCCATTTTGTCATCTTTTCAATTCTAGAATAGAAAGCCTAGAATTTTGCACCTTAATTGTGTCACAGTCCCACCCAACAAAGCATGATATTGTCCGCTTGGGCCCACATGCATGTGCGGGGGGGACTTCCTAGACTGCTCTTTCCTGAGCATGGTTAACTTAGGAGTTCTTATAGGATATGGGGCCGCACGGCTTTAAAACGCGCCATGTTGAGTTAAGTCGGGGTTTGACTTATAGGCCCAGGGTCAGGACTTGGATATTTCCGATGTGGGACTTGGACAAAACTTCGTGGTGCTAACCGAAGCACTCTTCCCTCACCCCTACGGATTCCCCTTTCTTGTCTCACAGGATGACTTGACCTGATCTTGCCTCAAGGGATTTACCCAAGCGGATTGGGGTCTCTCACTTTGTTCCAGCTTATATTGAGTTGGATGGTGCCAAGATTCTAAGCCTTGATGCATCTGATGCTGAAGAGAAACCATGAGGAAAGGAAACTCTCAAACTTCTGAAGGAGCCTAGGGAGCACCACAGAGGGAGAATTCAAGGTCCTTTTTAATCCAAATTACTAGGTTATGAATGTTTTTTTGATATCTACAATACGGATAGATTCATATTTCTTGATGATAAGCTCTTTTTAGCATTGAATGATTTCTTTGAACTTTCAAAACGAGGAGGTTTCACATCAAGGGAAACGTAGCATTCTAGTCTATTGCGATCTAAAGTAAGGTGATCCCACAAGGGTGAACCCTCCAGATTCCAACATTTTGATATTGTTAGGTAATCCCTGACCTTAGTCCCAATTAGGTCATTGATGACTTAATATCATTATCATAACCATCAATTGGTACTTTTATTTGATAGCAACAGATCTTTTTTAGATGGGAAAGTACTTTTGCAATAACAAAGATCTGATCTTGACCTGTAAAGCAAAATTTCAAATTCTTGCAAAACATATCAGACTTCAGAGATCTTGAGAGCACATCAGCAGTTAATATAAAGATCAGTGGGGCAACAGTTTGGTCATGGTCAGAATTCTCATTCCGTGTAATTTCTTTGCTCAAGAAATGATCCGGAAAAATTATAATTTTTGGATTTTTCTCTATATATGTTTGGGAAGATCTTGTTTGCCATAAGATAAATTGAAAATATGAAAGGAAAAATTTTAAAATGTTGAAATGGGTTGAATTGAAATGGTGTTGTTACTATTATCAAGTTTTTCCAATTGTATCACATTTTCTAGATGTGCTGTCTTTTTTTTTTTTTTGGTAACTACATCTTTTTATGGCTAAATGTCTAGACAATCACTTTATGCAGTTGGTACTGTTGGGGGATTCTGGTGTTGGAAAAAGCTGTATTGTTCTACGTTTTGTTCGTGGCCAGTTTGATCCAACGTCGAAGGTATATTAAATTAAAAATCAACTAATCGATTTCCACTCTAGTTGAAATTTAATGATTTTAACATTTATTGGTTATAGTGCTATCTCTATTAGATACAAGAGTGGCTGATCTCTTTACCATTTGCTATGCGGAGGCTATGTTGTGTTTCTAATAGAACCATTTATGTTTCAATTTGGGTTACAGGTGACTGTTGGTGCATCATTCTTGTCACAAACAATAGCCTTGCAAGATTCTACAACGGTTAAATTTGAAATATGGGATACTGCTGGCCAGGAGAGGTAGTTTCAACTCTTTGGTTTGACAAAACTTTAAGAAGATTAAGCAACAAATGAGAAATCAAGAAGATTAAGCAATCACAAGGAAGAAATTTCAATAAAAGAATTCTTACCTTTCAGCTTTGGTTGAGATGGGGAGAGGACGACAGTATTTTTTGAGATGTAGCAGAGCCACGAAGAAAAAATAAACTGCGTTTTTTTAAAGCATTTTCATTTCCTTGTATTTCTTTGCTTCTTTGATGCTGCCAAGCAGATGTCCCTCACCATTTGAGCCAGCAGTTAGGCCAAGTTATGAATGAGGTTGTGGAAGCAGATTTTTTTTTTTTTTTTTTAATATCCTCCGGATTTTGGAAGTTCGGGACACAGCCTTTTGGGGCATATGCCTGTTACAACAGATCACAAGATTTTATAGTGTTTTCCCCTCCATTTGCATAACTTCTCTGAATTTTGTAAAGTCTCTTTCTGGGTTCTCTTCTAGAGTGCATGATGTTTTATTCTCCATATGGTTTCAATAGTCATTACTACCATTTTGTGAAGGCATGTTTTTCATTTTCTTAGAAAAAGGAAATATAGAATATGGGTTATTTAGAAGGGACCTGCAATTTTGGCAAGAGAAATAGAGCCATGTAGCATATTCTAAAAAAGTTGGCATGTTCAGATAAGTGGATGGTAAATTTTCTAGGGAAAATGGTTCCCTACCACCACTCGATGCAATATCAAATCCAAACATGCAATGGGGATTTTGATGGTTGCATATAGATCTTTACTTTCATCAATGATGCAGAACAGAGAAGATTGTGGGGCAGGTAAGGATAGATCAAGCTTCACAACTGAAGTTGATAGGCTTCACGCCTGATGGCCTCACACCATTCCTTTCATAGGAGAGAATGCAGAAGAACCTACATTTCTTCTTTTCATTAATCATCTCTAAAAGCCGAAGAGGGATTACAATGCTTATATAGGAGAGAACTAAACCTAGATCTAATCTCAACCATAGAAACATTTTAATGATCAAGATTAAAACACTTAACTAAAATCTATGGTCCCTACTTGCATAATTCAACATAAACTCCAAATAATTAAAAATAGATACAACAAAGCCTGAATGGATTGGGCCCAAAGGGCTGGTTTCTGTACTTTTGGGCCTATGGGCTGGGCCCAAAGGCTGGTTGACCCATGTATCATGATAAAGATCCCTTCCTAGGAAGCCATTTTCTTTTCCTAGGAAACCGCCAAACGTGCTCCTAAGATCTCTGTACCCCTTTTTTTTTTTACTTAAGAGCATGTTTGGCAACTGGTGAGGAATCTATAGATGTGAGGATTCCTTATTGCCCTTGGAATCAGGATTCCCAGTTGAGGATTTATATAGCTGAAGATTTCACATCAATATCGGTGCATATATTTGAGAAAAATTGATTTAAGTATAAATCTGCAGAAGTGAGGATTCCCAAATCCTATAGGGGGAGGTCAAATTTGAATATCCACACAAATGGGGATTTCCATAGGCCCAAATCCTCGTGGATTTACAATTGCCCAACATGGATTTTCCACGCCTTTGTGGAAGGTGGAAATCTTTTCTTTGAGGATTTGGTTGCCAAATGTGACCTAAATGAATCATAATAGGTTATATGTACACATCTTTTGTTTCCGCTATTAATGCTATTCTATATGTTTCATTTATTAGATATGCTGCATTGGCGCCTCTTTACTATCGGGGAGCAGCTGTTGCAGTTGTGGTGTATGATATAACAAGCCCAGATTCTTTTAAGAAAGCACAGTATTGGGTTAAGGTATTTTTCACTCTACAACCCAGCAATGCCTCACGTATTAGGTTGATGTGTCATGGCGATTTCAATGGTTTGAATATAGGAAATAGTAAAAGAAGATATGATATGATGTAAATCGAAAGTATGAGTTACAACCATGGTTCAAAATATCGGATGTTACATAGAGTAATGGCTAATTAACAGGTATTAACTGGAACTGAACCGATGTTCTGATGAGATATTAGATCGGTCCGATTCACTATAACATCCAAAAATCGGCTGTCTCAGCCATAATGGTTGAGAAATTCAAAAAATAGAGACTTTCCAGACCCCCGCAGTCAGCTGACTAAGCCATAATGGTTGAGAAATTCAGAAAATAGAGAGGCATTACAGACCGTGTGTGTGTTGGGGGGGGGGGGGGGGGGGGGTGTGTGTGGGGGGGGGAGGGGGATGAGATGTGGTTTAGAACTATTAGGGAGGATGATAATTTTTCTGTGTATGTGTACACTGGATTTAGTGAATGAAACAGAAAAATAGGTGTGACAGTTGTTAAAACACCTTTACAGCCAAATCATCGTCTAAACTTGACATGGTCGGGAACTTTCAGGGGTCTTCAAGACCATCATCCATCTTGAACTACACTTGGTTAACAAGGTAGTGTGCTCATAGTTTGTGAACTGTACTGTACGTTTGACTTCTTAAAATCTTCTGAGACCATGTGCACCATTGTTTTTCCTTTTTTGACCATTTACCAATGGGATGGTTCTCTTGGAGGTTGGAAGAATTTCAGAGATGTGCATTAGTGAGCTTCACTTGGATCAGGGTGCACATGCTTCGTGGTCATGATTTGCATATGGCTTTGAAGTTGAACACAATACCATCTCTATCATGGCCCTTAAAAATACTTTATGATGGTTTACAATGTTCCCTCTGATTCACTTATCTTTATTTTACACTTATCAGCCTTTTCCCATTCATGAAATTGTATGATTTTGACTATTATCCTCTGAGGTAACTCTGTTGTGCTTGAATTTAGAGTTGCTTACGTATACATACAATTCTCTTCCATAGAAAATGAAGTGAATGTGTGTGCGCACGCATTAGAAGGGTGTCTACCTTCAGGACCCATTTTTATTCCATTTTTCTTATTGCCCCTTTTCTTAACTGGACCATTATTTTCCTGTCTATGCTTCACTTCTACTGGCAGTTTGTTTTCCAATTTGCTATATAATTGACAGTTTTTACATATAACAGGAGTTGCAGAAACATGGGAGCCCTGATATTGTCATGGCTTTAGTGGGTAACAAGGCTGACCTTCAGAATAACCGTGAAGTACCTGTCCAAGTATGCGAACTGCTTCCAAGAGGGCCATTTTTTTTTTTTTTAAAGAAAATCTAATGGTATAATCAATGATCAAAACCATTTCTATGTTTTGTTCCTGCAGGATGCTGTAGAATATGCAGAGAAAAATGGAATGTTTTTTATAGAGACGTCTGCAAAGACAGCTGATAACATTAATGAACTATTTGAGGTAGTTTCTCTCAGACCTATTCACATGAGAGAGAATGAGATTATTCAGCTGACCTTTCTGTTATTATTTTGAATGTAAATTTGAGAAGTTAACCTTTTTAGCTTCTGGGCTGAAATCTTTCAGCTTTTGTAATGTTTAAGTGTTTTGCCTAAAATAACATAAAATAATTGCATCCACATGATCAATACAAATTTCCAAGTCTGTTGGTGATTGGACATTTGACTTTGAACTTTAATCTTTAAACTAAGAATTTTCCATATTCAAAACTTTAGTTAAAACAATCAAAAAATCACCAATAAAATTTTCAGATCAGTTTTTTACTGTTTTAAGAGAGATACTCATAGAAAGACAGAGAACTCATAAAAGAAAAGTAAAATAACATCATAGAAGTCATAAAAGTTTATACCAATATGAACACCTTTTTCCTCACAGAAATATCACTTTTTACACTATTTTTTAGGACCTCCAAGTATCACACTAGGCAAGCTCTTTTTGAAACTGTTCATTTGATTGGAAAACTTTTAGTGTAATACCGTAATCAGGTTGTCATTTACCGGGACCCGAGACCCAGGACCCTCTGGTAATCCTGTGCATGGTTTAAAATCTCGGTTTCGGTTGCGGTATCGGCCGGGCCAAAAAACTGATATGATATCGGTATCGGTCCGTCGCGGTCGCCGCGGTGTGAATTTTTTTTTTAATCCAAAAAAATTTGCAAAAATATCCAAAAAATCCAGAATATTAGAAAATGCTGGAATACAATATTTTTTTCCATTAGTAACAACAATAAATCAAAATCTCAGTCACCTTAAGTTATGAGTCCTGTTTGTGTCGCAGTTCGCTATCTTCTTTAGTATTTCATATAATGCAACCATTATTGATGCTCATGATCAATTTATTAATGTAAATATAAGAAAATATAGATAACATTATCAATCATCATTTAATACTAACTCAATCATCAAATAAGTTGTGAAATTCAAGACCCTGAAGATGACACATTAAAATTAGAAACATAATAGTGAGATAGATAAATCAGAAAGCACTTGAGCATCAAAAGGTTCATGGTTCACCTGAAATTAGAGGGGACTAGTAGAGAGTAGAGACTAGAGACTAGGGAAAGATTGATGAGTATGAGTGTACACCATACAATGATCATGAATCATTAAAAGAACATAGTTATGATGAAATCCCCAAAAAATGATATATAATAATTCAAATATTAAAAAATCCGAAAATAAAAAAAATGGGAAAAAAAGTTCAAAATCATGTTTATGAGTAGATATAGCATGAAAGTATGTAGATCTAACTTCTAAATGAAGAACACAACACAAATGACAAACCCAATGATTTCTAAACTTCATCTAAAAAATTAAAAAAAACACATAATAAAATGCTTTAGGTTGATTTTCTCTTACCTTAGATAATATTTTCTTCAAAAAATTAATGTGGGATTTGAAAATATGCAAGAGGGAGTAGGGTTGCTGCTATGGGTAGTAAGGAAATGAAAAGAGAGGAGAAGAAAATGAAGATGGGGAAAAAGTTGCAAAAATTAGGGTTTTTACCCTTTTTATACTATCTCGGCCGATATTTTCGGTCGAGATATCGGTTCACATGATATAAATATTATATCGGCCGATATTTTGCGATTTATTGGGGATATTTGGCCGAGACTGATATCTTAGCGAGATATCGGCTCGGTATCGGCCGAGATTTTAATCCATGATCCTGTGGGATAGGTTTATTGATTTTCATTTTCTGTTTGTTCGACCTCTTTATAACCTGATTATAACCTACGTTCTGTTTGTTGGCTCAAGTTGGGTATACTTTCTTTGTTTGTATTGAAGCCATCTATTGTGGCACTCTGGGTATGCAGTGGGTATGCAGTGGGAAGACTTAAGTGCGTTGCATTGCTCAGTGATCTTGTTGTCTATGAACACAACTTGATATTACAAACAACAGAAGTGCTAGATACTATTTTTTATGCAACTATCATTAGAAAATTCATGATAGGAACTGAAGTCACAAACTTGTTTCTTACTTTACAGGAAATAGCCAAGCGGCTGCCACGGGTGTCCTCTTCCTGATATTAGATACATGAAATTGAATGATGAAAAATGATCATTATACTGGTAAATTGTAGCTAATATAGTCCTTTCTCATGTAACATCAAGTTTGTTCATAATTAGACATCATGCGTATTGTTTGCTCTATTGGGTGCTCAATGTTCATGTTAAAGCGATCTTTTGCCTTATCCCAAACTGAAAAATAACCCTGGAAAAAAGAAGAGTGGAAAAGGGGGTTTTTTTTTTTTATTTTTCTGTTTGTTTGTTTGGTGTGCCCGTGTATGCTTGTTAGAATTAACATTGATATGTGATACAAGTATATATGACTCATTGTATTACAGGATGGGGCTAAGCCGTTGAGGTTACATAATGGTCGCTTATGGCTCATTGTATCTCAACTTGTGATGAAGTATGCATTTTGGATGACCTTTTATGCTGGACACCCAACTGCACACACCCAGAGGTAATAGGCGCCTCAGACTTCCCCTTTTCTTGGGCATTCCCCCAAGGGCTTCCTGTGTATCAAATGCTATAGTTTCCATAGGAATGTCCATGAGTGGTATCATGATGCATTAATGTTAGGACACAGGTCTTCCTATTGGCCCTTCTGATGTACAGTTGAGATCTTATGAGTTGGATATCTTCAGATATTGGACATTCACATTTTGCTATTGAGTCACCGAAGAGTAGGTTTTAAGGAAGAATTTGGATTTTGGATCTTTTGCATCATCTGTTGGATCTAGGTTAGTAATGAATGAAACATTAAGATTGGAGTACTTTTGCAGAACTCACAACTAGTATTATCATTATTTTGGGGTTGGTTACATGGCTTCTCAAGCTTACTGAGCACTTTCCACTGTGCCACAAGCTCTTTTGTCAAGTTAAATCAATAATGGTCTTAGGAAAAGAATCTTGAATTTAAGCTTAATGTCATTTGTATTAGTACTGAATTCCATCATATCCGGTTAATTGAATCGTAAAGAATTGAGTCATCCATAAGAAAGGCAATCTGTTATTGCAAGATTTGTTGTGAAAGAGATCGAAGAAAGCTAAAGGTCATTTCCATTGCAGAGGTATGCAAAATGAGAGAAGATTAAACTGTAAAAGCAAGGTCCGAGGATTGAAATTTCGTGCTGCATAGTCTTCCTTGCTGAGCTATCCTCCTTTTTTTTCCATTGTTCTTGAAGCACTCTTGGCCAGTCCCTTCATGTTTCTATGGCACCTCAACACGAACTTGGGGACCTGATGACTCCTAAGCAGAGCTAACAGTTTAAGATAGAGAATGAGTTTTTGGTTTTTGCATGTAGTCAAATCGTTGAACAATGAATAGGTGCCAACTGCCAAGTGCCTCCTGAAATTGATGGGGTCATGCAGCTAAAAGGATAATATCTTAAGCAAAAGACACATCAAGTTGGCCGTACATCTATGAGCGTGCCATATAGGTATGACAAATGGATCGGGTATAAACTGATACCATTTCAAACTCAAATTACTAATAAAGTAGTGCACCTGAATCAGGTAGAGGTTATAGGACTGATTAATCCAGGTATAAATTGAGGCCTAGTTTTTTTTTTTTTGATAACGCAGGGTTCCAGCCCTTTGGGCCAGAATAATCTCTACGGGCTTAGGAGTGAAAGCTGGGTAAAATTCCCTTGTAGCGCCAGTGTGGTAGTGCACTTTCGAACCCACAATCTCCGGGTGAATTGAGGCCTAGTTAGTTATATACTAATTTAATAGACTTACATATACAAACTATGGTTTTGGCATTGGGTATTTATGCACCTCAGGTATACAATCTACAGACCCAAACCTGGACCAGAGTTTTATTCTGGCCTACCCATTGGATCTGAACATGAACCTGAGTAAGAAATGCTTCCAAATATTTTAACCATGCCCTTTTTCTTCTCTTTAAACAACTTGGGTGATTCAGTCTGTCAGGACCACTGTTATTCCCATCACTCTTTCGCAGTAAGTTTGCGATATCCTGCACATAATTGCAGAAACAATGTAGGTGCTATATATTATCATTCAAAAAGAGCTTGGGTTTTCACATCTCTCTCCTTATATGTGCGAGTTTCACTCTCCATGTGTGCGGGTTCTTACCTCATGTGTGCAAGTCTCTTTGCCCGTGCCTTGTCACTTGTGAGGTGCTACTCGAGGTACAGTGTTTGTGTGTGCGAGGAGTTTACGTACATACGAGGGGTAGTGATTTCAGCAACTGTCTCACAATCACTAACCTCGCATGAATGATTTTGAAAGAACTCTCCCTTAGATTGAATCTCACAAAATATGTAACTGAAGGAAACAATCAAGAAGTCAGTTGTTGTAATGGTCCGATGGAATTTTGAAAGGTACCTCTTACATTTACGTGAACGGACTTTCAAATGACCCCAGCCAAGGGCTTTGGGACTCCTACTGTATGGCTGGGCCCAAATGGGTCCAACAAGGCCTATTGGACTAGGTGGGCTGCCCCACAGGTCTTGGGTCGATCAGAGTTAGGCTGACCCACATTCCCAAACAAACTACTATGCTCCAAATTGAAATAGTAATTAAGAACGCTTCACTTGTTTACTGCAAGCTGATAAGATCACACTTCAGGGCCTGTTTATGTGGCTAGTTTTCCACAGAAAAAGTGAGGATTGTGGAAATGATTTTCCACACTATAGTAAAATTGACATGAAAACTGCAAAAAATGAGTTAAAATTTTCCGTAATCCCATAGAAAAGTTTTTTCTTATGGGAGTCCAGAAATTCTTTTTCCCCGCAGAAGAGGAAAAAGTCTGCAGAACTGGTTTTTTTTTTTTGGCAGACGTGCCCTTAGTTTCATTCTCAGAAAATATTACATTTTGATCTGACCAGACTCTGAGGGCACAGTTGCATAACACCATTCAGCAGAACGCCAAGGAAAGGGCTCTGCTTTTCCACATTCGACTCTTTCCATTGATGTGGTAGTTCACCTAGAAATGTGAAGAAGTCCACATGGGCTTTTTTACAGACTTCACACAAACATGTTGGAGAAGGAAATGTAAGAAAATTTTCCACTATTAGAAGCAAAATCTTACTGATACTGTGATACAGTGCTTTCCCACTATTTTTGGGAATTCTTATATCCAAGGTGAGGAATTGAAACGAGGATTCCGCAATGGGAAATGCTGTGGCACATCCATGGGCATGCTCAAAGGAAAACCGTGAAGGGTGGCTGTTGCCAACATGGCAGCTAAACCATACTTATCATTTGAACAAAGCCCTTACTTTCAGTTTGTTACTGCCCAAGAGGATCTCACTAGGAAGAATTAGATGTTCCCTGATCAAGGGCCAGCTTCATTATCAGATGAATAATCAAACCCAACAGATGATAAAATCACATGGGATCATAGGATCTAACTATGAAGAATCAGGTATTCCCTCATTTAAGTACCCAGTTTGATTATCAGATAAAGATTCAAAACCACACTTTTGAATCCCTGCAGGTAATAGAATCAGGTGAAGGTCTCCACTACTTTCCTGAGTCTAGCCATCGACCAAAAGTTGAATCTAATCGGGTAATCTCCCTAGATAAATACTCATGAAATAATCAATACTGTAGAATATATTTCTTTCAAAATTACAACAATGTATCTTCTTCTTCTTCTTCTTTCTTTTTTCCCTAACAGGTATGATTCACCCATGAATTTAGAACAGCCATTTGGTCAACCTACTTATAATACTCATTCTTGTTGCAGTGGAACATATATTCTTATCTTGTTCACTTAATCCCCAATTTTCCCAATGCAACATAGAGAAGCCCGAATAATTACTACAAATGATGCAAAAGAAACAAGAAAAACATGAACAGGAATTCAAATAATCTCAATTAATGTAACATAAAAATAATTGGATACAACAGAAGCAGGTAATCAGTTATTTTTTAAATATATCCAGGCATATGCCAGTCCATGTACAAGAGAACAACAAAAATGAACTGAGTAGCAACTCTGATAGTGATACCTGCTTGCTTAAAATTAAACAATGAATTTATATAGCGTTGAATCTGGTAATTCATTCTTTCAGTGTAAAATCTGTCTGTCATATCTATGCTGTGTCTTGTATATCCCATTCCACGTTGTATCTGGGTATCATAGCTCCTGTATCTCTTGCTATAAGTAACAATATGTTTAAATTGGTTAACCAAGGTTGAAGTTGTCAGTCAGTCCTCAAGGTTAGAGCACATGAGACGCTAAGCCCCATCATCGTCAGTATCTATCAGGGTTAGCAAGAACCCATTTACAGGCAGAGAAGACTGTAAAATACAAGGGGAATGAAAGCATTATCAAGCTGCATAGTGAAGGCTTCTAATAGACCACTCAGGGTGATTGCGAAAAGCAGCGATGACCAATGCTGCATCAATGAATAAAAACAATTCAAGAAAACAGTATATAGGCAATCAGATATAAGAGAAAAGAACAAGCACATGCACATTATATGAGAATCTTCCGTAACTGACAGAGACGAGAAGACTTAGAGCCTTTATATGTGCAGTACAAATGCCAATGTAACACATCCACAAGAAATCAAGCTGTCAATTAGATTGGCCTAATGGTCTATGTGCCCTACCTGAGAAATAAGGCTTATCTGCTGATCCTGTGGTCTGCTGCATGGTAGAGAAGGGCGTCCACTGTCAAAGTCAAATGGACGTCGGCATGATGAATGTACCATCCACCCCACTTGATGGATGGTCAACAACTACTTGCTTGTAGTATTGTAAATGTTAAATGAGTCAAATCATTTAAACTTATATCATGCAAAGGGGGTTCAGTCACCTTGCTGGAGTTCTAAGCAGGCATGACTAATCCTCCAACTCATCATCATCATCATTGAACCCTTATCACAAGTATTGGGGTGAGCCTTTTGATCTCTACTTCCATATTCATCCAATTAGGACTAGAATTTGTGATTCATACTTTATATAGAAAAAATAATGCAAAGAACTCATTGGGATTTGGCAAAAGGAGGAACTTTTCAGAACTCAAATATCATTGGCATAATGAGGAACTAGAGAGATGAACAAGTAGAGGAAATTCCTTTTTTTTTTTTATTTCCCATTTGCATCATTTAAAAATCAAAACAAGAGCTCCCAAGGAAACGTTGTAGCAGAAGTTACTTGTTTTGCAAAAAAATAAGCTGTTAATTGGAAGTACCAACTTTGTTGGAGGAACCTGCAACATGAGAAACTTTTACCTCCACGCTATTTTACAAACCATCTCATTTTTCCAAATAACCTAACGAATCTACTTTTGTCCTTTTGTTATAAAAAAAAAAAAAAAAAATTCTACTTTTGTCCTTTCTCAAAAGAGTGAAGGAAGGAACCTGAGAGAATATAAAGCCAGATGATGCTAGAAGCAGGAGGAGAAGCGAGCACGCTGCCAGAACAGATGTTATACCAGCAGCAGTACCTTCAACAGTTTTCTCTAAAAGAACGAGAAACAATGTTAGAAATATTGAGGAATTTCAGCACTAAACATGTCACTACGCAAATATTTTCCATAATAAAGGGCAATAAAATCAACTTACTGCCAGTTTTGCTCCATCGGAAGACGCCATACTTGTGGCCAACCATTGATGCCTGTGCGAAACCCAAGCTGTTATTACCAGAGTTTAAATGCAAACATGCAAAATTTATTTCCTATTTCCATTCATTTAATGGAAACCATTAGTTCGCGTACCAGACCCAAGGAAGAAATTCACCTGCATATGAGCTGTGCATCTGGACTACTGTCATGCATTACTCAGAGGTGAGCCCTACCTATCTGACGTATCTGATGCACAGATGCACCGTGCGTAGGTGAATATTAGCTACCACTCAGTTCTCATGTACGAATTTTCTCACTACAGCCTAACTTGTGACATTATTTGACACTAACCAACTCTGCAAACTTTTTGAAGTAGATATGTTGCACAATACTCGACTGTCTTTCACTGCTCAACAATCTTTCGGTACTTTTTTATTTTATTTTAATTATTTATTTTGAGATTTCAAAATGATTTTGTAGGGACATTTGGAATTTTTCTAGAGGTTTCTAAGGGGGTTGGACAATCTTGATAAGAGAAATGGTTGGTTAGAGCATGCCATATTTGTAAAATGGATGATATGTTTTCATGGGACATTTACTCCCACCATATGAAAATGAATCCAAGCATATGAGGAAAACAAGACACCCCTGACCCTTCACCATTTCGAAGCCCATCCCCTAAGAAATCATTAGAAAATTGACAAGCATGCCTGCAAGGATACCAAACTTAAGATAAAAGATAGTTTCACTTGACATTGATATTAAATGTTCTTTTTTTATAATGACGTGGGTATCCGTGAGGGCTTTGACCCAAATAGGACAAATCCCCCGAGTGGCGCCCACTAAACCCACAGAAATGCACACCGGGGAAATCTAGGGCGAATTTGGAACACAATACGTGGGAAGCAAACCCACGCCTTATGCCACTCCAACTCCCAGGTGGGTGAATGAACTTCATAATGATTAAGTGATTTAGAATTTAAAAAAAATGAAATAAGTATTATTATAACTGTTAAATTATTATTATCATTATTAGGTACAGATATACTGCTAGACAGATAGGATTCCTAAACTAGCCTTTGAAATGAATAATTTAAGAACTCAGCCACAAATTTACAAATATCAAAAATATTGAAAATGGAACTATTTGTAGCTAAATGACAGTGCTCACCATTGTATCCCCAATTCCTAAACTAAGTATCCCAGCAGAAGGGGCAAGTGGACGATCATTGAACCCAGTAGACATCCATTTAGGAAGTGCACATCCCAGTAGAAGAGAAAAATGACTGAAAGGAAAAAATGATATCAGAATTGAACAAAAAAACAAAAAAGCAATTTATATTTCAACATAGCCAGAAATGAACTTTTTGACAATCAAGAAAAGAAAGTATACACTGTACCTAATAATAAGAATATCCGAGTCCCGATGATCTGTAAAAGCATTCATAAACTGATGTACAAGGTGCCCCAATGGCCAAATTTTCCACACCTGCCTACAGGATTATGGTTAAGCAAGATTTGCCAATAAATTTCGTGCAAAATATGCATAACTTTACAGGCCTGCAAGATGCAATTTGCTTCCCTCTTTGATCCTCAAGAAGTAAAATTGAGGAGGGTAGAGCATTACTCAGAAAGGAGGGGGGAAAAGGAAACGGGTAAATTCCAATGAGAAACTAGATGGAAAAGGGCAAAGGTCGAAGGCTCAACCAAACATGACTTTCATAACTGCAAAGATAATTGATAAGAGTTCCAACGAAAGAAGAAGAGTATAGAACCCAAATATAACTGTAGTAGAACTAGCCACAATGCACTAGGGTCAATCAGGGTTTGTGGAGGACCCAATAAGTAGGATTATCCTGAACTTTTATAGACCACTGATTTCCTGGAGATGTTTGGATAGGAGTGAAACTTTTCCCACTCCTTGTCCATTAACCTTAAGATGTTTGGATAGGAGTGAAATTTTTCTTGTTTTTATTCTTTTAGATGGAAATATGTGAGTGCCAAGGCTAAAACACAAAAGCTCTTCCAAATTAAAGAGCAATTTAAAAAGAATTCATTTTATAAACGGTTGCATTTTCAGGGCCCAATTTGCATGGCCACGGTGATTAATGGGGTTAATTTTTCACATGCCCCACCTTAACTATAAGATGCCCCACATATCCCACCCATCACCATGCACACCTTCATGTGGGGCTCACCTGCACGCATGCACAGCACATGTAGAAGTTTAGGGGATGTAAAGGCCTCAACATGGATTATATTGGACAAAAGAATGAATGGTTTGATCATCGCGACTGTCTTCTTAAGCCATCAGAGTGAAGCAGTATGAAGTCTGCAGTTTTCTGCCATTCAATCCAATGCTGGTGACCAGTCGGTTCAATTTCAGTTTGGGGTGAGTGATAATTCACATAGTAAGTGTTTAATTGAAAAAACAGTTGGGCCCCATATGGGAAGTGCACGCAATTGCGAACCATAAGATAGGAGTTCAACATGAGAGAGAGAGAGAGAGAGAGAGAGGCCAGTTGGTATCTAAACAGAAAAACTTATGAGATGATTATAGATCAATATTCAGCCCTCTAAACAAATATGATCACAGGAAGAACTTACTCGTATCATTTCTAGAGCCAAGAAAATGGCAAAGGCTGCACCGAATGCTAGGTCTAGAAATTCTGGCTGCACAAGTCAACATGGATATCATTGGCAAGACCTTTTCAACAACTAATAGGTTGCTTGTCTAACAGAATGTCAACACAGATTAAGAAAGGGAAAAGGCTACAGAAGTGGTGTCAAGTCATTTTAAATCACCTGAAGGTAAACAGCAGGCAAAAACATTAGAACTGCCACTAGATGGTAGAATTTTCGGAGAAGAATCCTTTCAATCCTGCTGTTTTTCGAAATGTTGTAAAACCGAAAAACAGATATACATATAAGTCCTATCCAATACATACACAGTGGCAGTCTTTTGAGTGGCTCCGAGAATACAAAAGTAGATACCCTGCCCAAAACCATGTTATACAAAAAGATTAGGGTAGATGGCCTTTCTTTCTAGACACAGCGGGATTTAAAATGGATCTCTTAGGCATGATTTTAGCCAAAACAAAGCTCCCCTAAACCAACATACAGACCTACCAATACCTGTTATATTGTGTAGCTTTTATTACTGAAGCTACCATTTCAAAAATAAATAAATAAAATAAAATAAAGTATGACTAACCAACCATAGTACTTCAATATCCTATCACTCCAAGGAAAACGTTTAAAGGAAATTAACAAATATCAAGTCACATCCAACTGGTCCAAAAAGATGGCATACAATAAATTAAATTTCTGCTTGAATGACCTAGTAACCGCATCATACCCAAGTTGTTCAGCGAGGCCCAGTGAGCCCATTATCGTCACTTCATCTGGTCAACTCTGAATTTATTGTAGCCCAAAAAACCCAGATTTGGGGGTTGGGGGCATTTTTCAGGGGTTATATATAGAGACATACACACACTTGTATCAGGTGAGCCCGATGCGCAAGTTGTGCACCAAGGGTGGGACCCACTGATGGTCCATCTGACTGGACCACAACACACCCCATGAATTTCACACGTGCCCTGGGTTTGAACCCATTCGAATGGACTGGAATGGACTGTTGGATCGAATGTATTGTACACCGTTAAACTTGTGGAGCCCGGATGGAGATATAGGGATTAGGGATGGGGCTAGTTAATTGTGGAGATGAGGGGCCCTGGGATATCTTTCAATCCCCCAAGTCCCAGTCCCAAGTGGAGACCCACATCGAGGTGCACCCAATCATCCAATCCATGAGTTGTGCACTGGATGACTACTGTATGTACGTATGTATGTAAAGGGAAATATTCATGCGCATCCACCCCTCACCATATTATGCTGAGGGACAACATAGTGGGGCCAACTTTATGATACATCTGAACCATCTACATACACAGGACCTCCTTAAGTACACTAGATCCATCAAGTTTTCACCCATCCAAATGGATTGGACCATTGGATCGAATCAAATTATTTTTTTTAATATGAAGTCGTTAAATTCGTGGGCTGATGAAGGGGTTAGAAGCATGGGATTGACCCCAAACTTGATATATGGGCCCATCCAAGAAGTCTTCACACCCCGCCGCCTCAAACCCCACCCCACGCACCAAGTCCCATGATCAGTGGGGCCCTATGTGATCCCCATTAAGTTTGTCCCTCACCATATGGTGAGGGAAGGATGCACATGAATATCCCCCATCTATAGGGAAATGCTCATATGAGAGTAACTCTCACACTATTATGAGAGTAAAGGGGTACCCATTGGATCCATATCCAATGCCAATAGCCTAAATATGAGGGTCCCACCCCCTCGCCCAAACACACACACCCCCCCCCCCCCCCCCCCCCAACAAAAAAAAAAAATCTCCACTATCATAGGAGCATTTTCCCATATATATATATATAGAGAGAGAGAGAGAGAGAATCTTGTAACTGCAATCGCATGAAGTAATAAAGGAAGTTATAGCCACATAATTCAAACATCATGTTATTTTTTATGTAATTCCTTAAAGAAAAAGTTTTTTGATAGCATGACTCGAACCCACAACCATAAGGTTGCAATAGCAAACGCCTTCCACTGCCTCGGGCCTTAGTCAAACTCAAAGCAAAGTAACTGACAATGCTAGCGATGCAAGTTTGAAAGGAAAGCATACCATAATACTGGATGCATATGAAATTCCTGAACAAGTTGCATCCATTCAGGAACTATCAAAATCAGCATAACTGCTAGTGAAGCATAAAATACAATAGATTTTCCAATTCCATCAAACGTCCTTCCTTCAGCTACATGAGCTTCAGAGTTGATCAACCTCGAAAAATGTATCCAAATTTGGAGAACAAATTTATAAAACAGTGGCAGAAGAAGAAGGCCAAGCAGCACTCCCTGCATAGAAGATAACATAGTCTGTTTAAAGGCTTGATAATAACCATTTACACTTTTCCCTCATTAGTCATAATCCTTACCTGTAAAATTGTGCCTATCTGACTTCTTTTCATTCCAAGATGGACAGGACTTGTTGAAAACAGCACATGTGCACTGATCTGTCAAATAAGGATATTTCACATAAAAATTTGACGAAGTTTATGAAAAAATAGTTAAGAAGTTATCACTGAATTGTATTTGCATTGAACAGACCTTCGCCAGAGTGAATGTCAACATATCACCAAAATATAGAACGATACCACCAGTTGCTAAAAGTGCTTCCCCTGAGGGTTAAAATGGCATGATGCTTAGAGAAGTTAGAATAAGGACCACAGTTTCACTACCCTCAAGCATAATAAGAGGGTATGTCCACTACAAGAGTAAGAGGAGAACTATTTGCATCTTGAGACTCAACCATGAGTAGAGATCAGTAAAAACAGTTGTGTCGAAAGAAATGAAGCAAACTTGAAAGAACGTCACAAGGCACATATGAGCACATCTCCACAGGACACTGAAAGGAAACTTCATTCTTATACACGCGCGCTCACACACACACGAAGTAAAATCAACTGCTGGACACAAATCATCAAGCAACCTTTTTCAAAAGGCAAAGGTAAATGCAGTTCTGTTTTACCTAATATTAATGGGCCACCAAAAATACTACCATAGGTCTAGGATGCATAGCAGTATAAAGTCCAATTCCATGTTATATGTCATCCATATCGTTATGTATGAGAATATATCATCCATTTAGATATTCTTATTGGCAGCCACCCTAAATCCACAAACTCGTGCCTGCAACAGTGAGCACCTTCCAATTTGCTACGGTATTCATTTCACCAATAAAAGCACCAGCATTTCCACCAATATGACATTTTTCTTAAGTTATTATATGGCATCATTTCACCATTTGCAATAGTAATAAATAGAGTTTTAATGAATATGTTTGACTGCAGGTATTCATTTCAGGAGTCACACCTATACCCATCATTGGACATCATTTTTGAATGATCACACACCAGCAGACGTTGTCGAGAAACAACTACGGAGTTATTATTTATAATTTCTAGTAATTATGGACTAATTTTTAAATAAATAAACTTTGGATCTTGTCATTTTAAATTTTCTTTCAATTTTTTAAGCACCAGCATTTCCACCAAATACAACAGTTTTTTAATTTACTATATGGCATCATTTCACTATTTAAAATTGTAATAAATAAAATTTTAATGAATATGTTTGGCCACATGTATTCATTTTAGGAGTCACCCCTATACCCATCATTGGATATTATTGTTGAATGATCACACCCCAGCAGACAGTGTCGTTGAGAAACAACTAGGGACTTATTATTTTTAATTTCTAGTAATTATAGACTAATTTGTAAATATGAAAAACTTTGGCGAGAAGAGGTTTCCCATAATTCCTAAAACTACCGAATAATATAAATAAAGTGTTAGGCCTGGTCATAAGCAAGAGTAAGATGACCAATCCTCATGGTTCTTGGCAAATTCTTTCTCCTCTAAAACCCTTTTTTTTCTCTGACTTCTCCAAATTTTTAGGCACTCTCCATGTAACTTTTTATTTTCTTATTCATAAAAATGAAGTCAAGTGACTGACACCTAAATACCTTGAAACATGCACCCAATTAATGCCAAGCAAGAAACATCTAGGATGAATGACACAACACAATCCACTTGTAGGTCAAGTGACTGACACCTAGAAACAACCAGTGATCGATTCCTGGGTCTGATCGATGGGGACTTGGGTAGTGCGTGTGGGAGTGTGAGTTTGCACCAGAGGAAGAAAAAAAGCCACAACACAATCAGAAAATTCTTTTCATAGCAAATTGAGGAGTTGGTTAGTTATTTTCTAAGGCCCTCTGACGACAAAGTTCTTCTTGTAAGCATTGGACAGAAATGTTAGATGAATTATCTCTAGAAAAGCGTCATTGGCCAATCAAATTGAATAGGTCCTATCAGTCACCTTTTGAGAATGTGTATGAGACATCAACTGGGGCAACTATTTCACATTCAAGGTGATATTTATGGTATATAACAACTATGCAACATCCACGTACTCACACTACAACCATAATCGCTTTCTATTTGAGGACATCAATTCCCTCAAGAAACCAACTCAGTATACGAGGGGCAGCATATATGCACACATATATGAGGGGCACACACACAAATGTGTATATGAAGAATGCCTGGGCATTTTTAAAGATAAAATGGTACCTTTCAGTGGAACCCACCTGGATTCATAACAATTTAGGGACGAACAGCAATGGAAAGGTTTGGACAAGGATGAGAGATATATAAGATATCAGGCTGATCAAATTATTATTTTATTATTATTTTTTTTTATAACCAGGCTGATCAAATTATCACCATAGTCATCAAAGCATTGTCCCATCCATGTTGGGGTCAGCTACATAAATTTTGTTTAGGTTGATCAAATGATCCTAACCCTTAATTTTAAATCCTCAAAGTTCTAATGGTTATACATCAAGAAAACTTTTAGTCCAATGATGTGCAGTGTGTTTTGGGTTGGCGGTTGTGAACAGATTAGATTCAAAAGTAGGCCCCACATGAAAAGTCAAAAAGGCGCTAGAAACATCCTCATTTATAATACTTAAAGAGGATATAACATTGACAGTTCCAAGTATCTTACTGCATTCAGAACTGACACTGTCACATTTTTCTTTTGACAAGGGAACAGAAACTGCTTCAAATGAAAAAAGAAATATTGGCATAGAATGTTAATCAGTCACATATTTCTGTTAAATCTATTAAGTATCAGCTTTTGTTCCAACATTACAATTGACTGATCATCTATCACCCCAGATTACAGAAAAAATCTCCCCATTTCATCTTTAAAATGGCAAGGGAATATTTAATGGTTACAAAAGACCGATAATTAGCCCAAGACCAGAAGAATGTTAAGTCAGATTATTGAAGCAAAGGTTTGTGGCATCTTTGGCAATAATGCATAAGCATGAACAGACAAATCACTTGTAATGAATAAAAATTGAAAAGGAAGAGACCTCAATTAATAAATAAGATTTTTTTTTCAATTGATAGAATATCTGCCATAAAAAATTGGATACTATTTTCTATATTGTGAAACTTGCATAAGAATTCTTGAAATTAGATGTACTACCTATAGAAGCACATGATGGAAAAGTAAGAAGAATGTGTTGAACTAGTCTCACTGATGCCAGTCCATGGAAGAGTATCCACAATAACTTCACTGCCAGGTACAAGCCTGCAAAGAGAGAAATGAGACAGAGATTAAACACATAATTTAAGTCAGTTTCAGAACAAGAAGATCCACATTTTATACTTCTTTAATAGATGGATGGGTAGAACTAGGCGATCTTGATATCTATATAATAAGGGTCCTGTAAGAGGAGATTCAGGACTAACCATCTTAGTTTCAAAACATGAATATCCACATCATATATTTCTTTGACGGATGAATGGCTAGAACTAGAAGATCTTGGCACATGGCGTAATTTCTATTTATCACTATTAAACCACCACTACCATAAGAGAAGAGTTTGGAACTAACCGCCATAAGATTTACTGGAAACAGACATAAAGCACACAACTGCATACAGAACTACGTGAACTAAAGTAAATTTTGCATCGTGACCGCTGCCTGAATGTAGAAGGCCTGAATTGTTGTTCACAAAATACCGTGGAACTGCCCAAAGGAAAATAAGCACGCTGAAGCAGCTTACAGATGCAGCCCAGTATTGCATGTTCAGATAGCCAAACTCTGGAAGAAAACATATACTGACATGAATATTGACATGGGATCGATATAAGGAGCATGTAAATAAGGAATAAACATAAACTTAGGTAGAAAAAAGAGTAAAAATAAGCCAAATTTGGTATGAATAAGTGGAATTCTATAAATCAATTAAAAAAAATTATGCTAGTTCAACATTGCCAACTTTTTTAAACCAAATTTTTGCCAGACTTTGTCATGTGGCTGCAGCATATAATAGAAGATCACTGTTGTCATCCAGTATGGAAAAATTATAGATACCAACTCATATCCAAGAAAATACCCACACATTTTCAAAATACAAGTTAACAGCTAGCAGTGTAGTACACCTGACAATGGATGGCCGACCCAACTTGAATTATGGTTGCCCCTAGGCTTACATGATAATCATGATGATGAAATGAAATCAAAGTGGAAAATGTAACAAGGGCATTCCATATTTCGACGACTTCTTTTATGATTTCCAAGATTTCAGTAAAGTTTCCATGCAATACACACAGTATTGTATATGGCGATTCAAGGACTCCAATAACAAGAATCTAATTGATTCAGATAAGAAAATTGACCTCATATTCAACTGCAGCAGCTCCTTTTTCTTTATCTTTCATGAGATGAAGGAGGAACTTGTATAAGCACACACATTGATTAACTACGATGCATTGCCTCTTATTATTATAACTGCCACTATCAGGATCTGAATAAGCAACGCGATCTAATGAAGGAATGACATGATCTTTTAAGTAACTAAACTTTTATTCAAGATCCGGTTATTCTCTTCAGCCCCCAATATTTTTTTCCCTTCTTTGCTTCATGGGGAACTCAAAGTCGTGCACTCCCACACACACAAGCTTCAGCCACTAATTTTAACACATTTCAACAAAACCCATAAATCAGTTACCAGAAGCAAGGGTGGATGCAGGAAATCTTTCCTGAGGGGGCCCATTAAGTAAAACAAAACAAATTATGATTGGGTAATAGGGTTTGCACACAGGCAGGCACAAGGACATTACAATTTACAACCCCTACCCAGGATTTGCAGGACACACACAAGGTATTACATTCAAAAGTAAACTAAATCGGCATAGTCTTTCATTTTAAAATATTTGTAAAGCAGTTTTCAGAAAGGAAATCTTTTAAAAGCCATCATCTGTAAGCATACGTTCAGCAAAATGACCACTAGAACATGAGTGAAGCGATGCATAAGTTGATTTAAAGAGATTTAAGAAAAAACAAATTCAATAGATGTAGTTATCTTCCCATTACAAAATGAAACATAACAATAATTATCTCAATTTAAAAAAAAAAGGTATATAACTTCCTTCTCTTTTTTCAATAAGTAACAAACTATATAACTTCTTCTAGAGCAGATTAAATTACTAGTTGGCACATAGAAAAGACACTGAGGAATAGATCAAACTCTTCTTACATTAATGAATAAAAAAAAAGTAATGCACCAGAAAGCACATGCACACAACACAAACTCAAAAAAAAAAAGGGTGGAAGAAGAAGAAGATGCTATCATATCATTAAGGGCCTTGTCCCATCTATTTGGGCCGCCTTTAATACAATGTTAATATTATTTCAAAGCATTTGATAAAAAAATAAATTAAGAGAAAAAACAACTTAAAGATAAAAATTTTATCAATCAATACCAAAGATGAAAATAGCGGTAGCGGTTGGCATGGCGGCCCGCCGCCAAACCGCTATGAAGCGTGCACTACGTAGCGTAGCGGGGCTACGTAGCGGCGTAGCGGTGTGATTTGAAAAAATCGCACCAAAAATCTTTTAAAAAAGAATTAGAAAATTGTAAAATGAAAGAAAATGTGGTTCTTTTGCAAAAGTAAGTAAAAAAAGGGGGCGTAGCGGTGCCCTCAATATATGAGGTCTCGTATTGCTGTATAAATAGAAAATAATAGTAATGATTAGTTTTTTCACATGTATTCATGTTTCTTACTCATGCTAACTTAGAAAGTAATAAAAAGCTCATAAAAAATTAAAAAAAAAAAAAACTAGAATATGAAATAAAGCCGTAAGACTTAAGAGTTAGGTCCTAGGGATTCAATAGCAAACAACATCTAATGAAGTTAAGTGAACATTGAACAATCAATACTTCAAGCCTCAAGGTTCAATCAAGTGATCAACAACAATTTAGAAATGACATAAAGAGTAGAGAGTTGGTGAAGGAAATCAATACATCAATGATGCAAGTGTAATTTCTCACTAAGAACATCAAATTAAGGTTCATTTTTTAAAGTGATTCTTTCTTTTCTTTTTTAAGAATTCATAACAGATGCGCACACGGAAATATTGTCAAGACAGGATTCATATATTCATATACGTTGATGGTCTTCATATTTTTCTAGATTGGAAAAGCAAGCGCAAAAAATGAAGACAGTATGTTTAGAAGGCATTAAATATAAGGTACTAAACCACCTAAAGATAAAAAGTACTTAGTATCAATCCTCAAAGATGCATACTAAGTAATCCATGCGAAACCTTTTGATAAACAACTGGCAGTGCAATGCAACCTGGGGACCATCATATGGGTTTCAACAACTCTACCTTCGAGTTTGATATCGTGATCTGAGAGTGCCCTTGACAACTGTATCAACCGCGACATCATGACTGTGGGCAGTGTGACTGTTCCCAGCAGTATTCCTGATGAAGACCCATGCCTGAAAAGAATAGCACAAAATTATATTATGATTCTAACAGGGGTAACCTTTCTGCTCGTTATATATGTAATCTGGAATCAAAAATGGAAGAATCAAAGAGAATCAGAAAGACAACCTTTAAATCCACAGTAGAAGTTGGGTTCAACTATTTAAAACCACCATGAACTCATGAAATGCTAAACTATAGTATATTTTACTGTTTCCATTGACATGGTTAGTTGAGTTTTGTGGCCTCACCTCTGGTAGAATGAGAATTAGTTTTGAGGTAAACCATGATAGCGTACTTATGCATTTATGTCTATTTTCTTTTTATTTCTCTTCTCTTTTCCCTGTTTTTATAGCAATGGAGAGTTTACATAGCCCTTTGCAGGAAAACAGAAGCAAGTACAAAACACTTCACAAACAAAAATAGGAACAATGCATTAACACTAACTCAAACAGGACCCATAAAAAAATAGCACAGTCAGCTTAGCACCCTATTAGCTAATTTTATAGTGAAATGAAAACCTGGAAACTCCTTCCTACTTAATCCACACCTGAAGAAATTAGCTGTGAAAGATTTTGACTTAAAAAAGTGTTGATGTGAATGTGAGTCATCCTAACCAAATTCCCCCATTTTTCTCAAACCACAAACCCTTCATAATCGCATGATATGGCACAGACACTAAGGACTAAGAAACATCTATAACCTCAAAAGAGCATACAAAATGTCATTCTCAATCAATCAAGCTGCTTCAAAATGCAATATGACATGAGTCACCATTTCTTTATTAAAAGGCAAAAAACACGCAATCATAAATCGAGTCTTACAACTCAAATGGCAGCAGGAAATAACTAGTTTCAACAATAGCATGTCTTAAGTCTAAACCATCATCCTTTCACACAATGGTTCAACCGAAATAACTACTTTCAACAATCCGCAAACTTCAATAAATTTTTGCCTTTATAACTACAAGCTTCATGTTCAAAAACATTCTCCTCCCACTTCATGCTAATCCAAAACAAGAACCTGCTCATCATCACTCGTGATTGCAAACACTTTTGAGAAAGAAATACAAGGTGTAGCATTTCCCCACAACCAACCCTCCCAAAATCTAACTCTATTTCTACATTTGACCTCATATCCCTTCAAATGGCAATTCTTCATATTACCAATTTCATGCCATGTGCCAATTGATCAAGAAGCATTTCCTAGGCTAAGACATTCTTCAACACCAAATTACGTTTTATACATAAAACTTCAACTAGTATAGTCTTCAATTCTGATCTCTAACTCCTTACAATCAGTGGCAGACCTAAGTTAGTTATATCTGGGGCGGCTGCCCCAGGTCAAATTTGACAAGCCCTTTAAAGTTCTATTGGGCTACTGGCCCACGCCCCACATGAACAAAGGCCCACGCCCCATATGTTTTAAGTCCAGTTTAAGTCCATCGCCCCATATCAAAAACGATCAATGAAGAGGAGAAAAAAACCCTATTTCGTTCTTTTGTTCTTCACTCCTCTCAACCTTAGGCCTCAGCCATCCCCTTCTGTCTTCTTCCTTCGAGTGCATAGCTTCTCTTCGGATGCTTATGAGGCTGACAGGCTGTGACAATCATTCCTCCTTCGGCTTAGGTAAGTCTATCCCCTTCTCTCTCTGTCGCCTCTCTCTCCCCCCTCACTCTCCCTCTGCATTTTTCTCTATGGACTCTTTCTCTCTCTATGTGACTATGTCATTGTCGCCTCTCTCTCTCCCTCTCCCCCTTCTCTCCTTATCTTCTATGATTAATGATTCAATTCATTATTTTGGGCATTGCATAGAGAAGTTAGGGTTCTGTTTTTTTTTTTTTTTATGTTTGTTGGCTCTCTTTATTACATTACTTGATTTTGGGTTTTTTTTTTTTATCTTGTGTTCTTGTTTAATCTATGAATGAGTGAGATTTGTGACAGAGATGTTAGGGTTCTATTTTTTTTTTTTTTTTTTTAATTTATGTTTGAGTTCTTATGTGATGGGGAAAGTTAGGATTTTTATTTGGTTTTTTCCAATTACTGTTTGGAAGGGTGTGTTTGGATGCACCCCTATTTAGCTAGCGGAATAACGGGTGGAAATGGGGGACTACATTCCTGTGGTGGACCCTTTTTCCTATTCTGCACGGGCGAATCAGATATCGTGAACATTTGAAGTGTTCTTTCCACTAGTTTTATGGGAACATTTGAATTCACCCTAAGCCTTTTGTTCGGTTGGTAATCCATGGATTATATTGTGGAATAGAAGAGTGAAACATAAGAGCAGGGGGTGGAATTAGATGGATAGACTATGATCTTTATGCTTCTACAATCCGGTTAGGGTTATGTTGTTTTAGGGCTTTTTATTTATGGTTCTCTTTATTACATTACTTGATTTTGAGGGATTTTTTTTTTTTGGGTCTTGTGTTCTTGTTTAATCTATGAATGAGTGAGATTTGTCAATCATGGATAAAGGTTGGGCAATATTATTTGACTTCATTTATATTTCTTGTTTGATTGGAGTTGGTGTCTTCCCATAAGTAGTTGATAGTAGTGTTGTGATTATCATTCAGCAATTAGTATTTGTTCATTTGAAATTACATCAGGCCTAATGCTGAACCTCTTGTGATCATCATCATTATTTTGTGTTTTGATTGATTACATGACTTGCGCAACCTCGTCGTTGAGGTTCCAACTTGATGGACTATTTATGCTTTGTTTTTAATGGACTATTTTCAAACTGCAACCTGTGTGGGTGGCCATAATGGTCTTGGTATGGAGCAGAGGTGTGCCAATAATTGTCCTCATTATTAGATCATCCTAATCCTTAATTATGAGCCTCAAAAGTTTAACAATTTTCAACCCTTGTGTGGGTCTCTTTTAGATGTAAAGAAAAATGAACAGAGTTGAACCATGGAAAGCAAAAGTTTATCCCCGCCTAAACGAAAATCCTGGGTCCCCGGCTGCTTACAATCACCATTATTTCAAGGAGATTCACAACCTATCAGAAACCCTAGATGAAATTCACCAGAATTGCCTGAGATAGACGGTTGAATTTCACGAAAAATGCGAGGGTCTTGGAGATGGATCTGACCTGGTTTTGAAGCGATCGAGGACGTTGGAATTGGGATTCTCGGCGGAGATCTCGACGAAGAGGCCTGCGAGAGCGAGGAGGAAGAGAGCGATCGATTCGTGGAAGAGCGAGGAAGGGATGGAGAAGAAGACGCGAGATATGTAGAGAATAACTACGACCCTTTCGCCATTCAGTAGCGACCACGCCATGAAAGATAGTAGAAGAACAGGAAGAGAAGCCGTGGGTTCGTTTCGGAGTAGGTTTTAGAGGGAAGAAATAGCGCGGGGGCGTTAAAAGAGATGAGATGACCGACACAACGGTGAAAAAACGAAAAAAAGTATTCTGTCACGTGAAGACTCTTCACATTGAAAAAAACATACTCGTCAATAAGAGGGGGCTGGTGGAGGAGAAAGAAACAACGATGACAAGAATCGGACGCGTATTTGTCGGGACTTCACCTAAAAAGTGCATTTCAGTAACATTACCCTATTATAATGTATTCAACGGTAAGGTTTTGCATTCAATTTTGACTGTGGATTATGATTTTGAACAGAAATTATATTAATTATCTTTTTAATTTCTTTATTATAATCACTCACAACTGCTTTGTACTTTCATTTTATTTTTCAAAGACCTTTCTTTTCAATCCAAACTCTATCATTCACTTCTCATTTTCTCATTTTATGATATCAATTCATACGAAGATTCTCAACAAAACTGCCTTTAGGATATAAAGGAATTCTTGTTCATGTTTGGTCGCACACACTATCCGAACTCCAGGCTCCAATTTAGAATACTCAGGTGAAATGTAAAAGAATAGAGGAGAAAAGCAAAGGAGGATTTTTGTTTTCCGTAGATTAAAAAAAAAAGATGCCCTAATGTAGTGAGATTAGTGTCCGATGGGCATTAATCCTCGATGTTAAAAATAATTAAGCCCATTGATCTCACAATGTTAAAAACAATTAAATTATAATATTTTAATCCACATTAAATACAAAGTTTATAAATAAAATAATGACAAGTCAAGCTTGACTCGCACGCGCGCATAGAGCTCGTGATAAAATGCTCAAAAGTTCTTAAAGTGTATGGAGATAAAACCTTCTAAAGAGTTAAACTTGAGCAATGTGAGTTCCCATGTATTTCATATAGCCTACGCTACCTGCTTATAAAACAAAGTGAGAAGAAATAGAAAGCACCTTTTCAAAGTAAAGTCAAAACCTTTGAAGGTTTTATGAAGATCAATTAACGGATGTTGGTGAAGTTAGAAACCTCTCTCCCCCAATAGTCTACCTAGTAACATCAAAACAAACATTTTACCACATACTTACTTTTAGTTCAATATATCATAATTTTATCTTTTCTATGATATGACATCCACGTCACATTTACTCCTCTACACATGCAAACAAGCATGCTGCTTAAAGACCGTGATATATACATCGAGGCTATAGATATAGATGAAAAAAAAAGAAACCTTATTCAAACCTACAACTAACTCACTCAACCTGACCCTCACTTGACCACATTGTGTATTTTCCAATCACATGGCGAGATAAAAGCCAACACATCTAACTTGTCTATTCCACTCCCTTGCACCATTATTCACCACAAGTAGACTAGGTGTTTAGAGCATCTCCAACGGATATGTCAAATGCGACATGACAGCAACAATGATTAAAAAAAAAGGTTATCAACAACTCTCCACTGCCAAAATTGGCAGATGAAAAGGCAACGCGCCATTTATTATTTTTAAATATTTTAAGACGTGGGTCCTACAAGAACGCAAAAATCTTTAAAATAAACAAGAGAAATTTTACAGGGGAAAACGAAAAACCCATTAAGACCCCATAATATGGTGAGGACCTAGTAGGACATTGGACACAAGAGGGGTCCTCTTGTTGCATTTCAGTCTTTTATTTTATTTTATTTTATTATTTTTGTCTTTTTACGATATTATCGATATTGACCATTCTGTCATTTTTCAACAAATAAGATTGTTACAAAGTGAATAAAATCTGATTGACAGATTGGTTAATATCGACCATCAGGGCTAAGTTGTCGATATCAACCATTCCGTTGTGTTAAAAAACTAAAACAGTCACGGATTGAAGGAAATTTGATGGGCAAATTGGTCGATATCAACCATCATGGTTAAGTTGTGATAGTCAATATCGACCATTCTGTCATGTTCAACGAAGGGTTGGATGAGTCGCCCGAAGACGAGTTTCGATTTCATGTTCTTAGCTAGGGGATCATTCACTGGAGGTCTTTTTAAGAATTTTTAAAATCCATTTGGTTACGCGTTTTTTAATTGTTCCCATTCGGAGGAGTTGGGGAAGGCGACCCAAGACCTAAAATTGGTGTAGAAGAAGCGGCATAGCTGCTTGGTGCAGAACCTTGCAGTGGGTTCCGAGATGGAGAACCAATGAAAAACATTTTCCCTCTTATTTTTATCCTCCATTGAGAAATGAAGAAAAGCAAGGAATCAAATCTTAAATCAGTGGTTGTAGCTACAGCTACTACTGCTGATGGCGTTCAAGACTCGTTCTCTTCGAAACCCTTCTTCTCCCCTCCTTCACCTTCCATAGAAATCTCCGCCGCACGACTGACCCTAACAAATCCTAGCATTCCATCACAGGATTATAATAAAATAACAAATCTAATTTTTTTGATGGCGTTATTTTTTTAGGAGACACTAATTTCCAAATCTTTAAATTACCACGTAAGTCTTCAAATAAAATTTGACATCTCCAAAATAACATATTCGTCCAACAAGCGAACAATGCGGGACAAGCCAGGTCACCACCACCTCAACATGCAAGTGGGTCCATATATATATTATAATGAAGGAAAGGACAGAGATTTAAAAAAATTATTGTAAACTGGTTACAAGGTTAACTCACACACATCAGCTGATGCTACTAGTTCCGGACACGTGGCTTATAGGGTTAGAGACCTTGCCTCTCCTTCCCACCGCCTGAAGCCATACAATCGGCTATAAATACAACATCCCTTCTTCCTTCCCTAGCCCTCTTTGCCGGTTTCCATCCCAAACCGCATAAATTTTTTTTTGCCCCTTCTTACCAAAACCCCATCAGACTCCTAAAGCCACTTTCATCAGAAAGGCTAATTTCTTCGAATCTCAATCTCCTCATTCTTCAGATCCAGGTGACTCGATCCGATCCGATCCGATCCTTTTCCCCACCAATATTTGATCTTCCTGTAAGCGCTAGGGTTTGACAGATCTGATCTGATTTTTTTTGTGCTTGTTGTTTTGCAGAGAGAAATCAAATCATGGTGTCGGACGCAAGCAAGAAGAAGGCGGCAGCAAAGAAGGCAGCTGCGGCTGCGAAGAGGGGAGGTAAATCTGCGGCGGCGGCGGCAACGTCTAAATCTGCTGCTGCCGGCTCGCAGAACGGAGGAAGTGTTGATAAGCTCTCGGACGGGGTGGGTTCTCTTCGGATCTCGGATCGGACGTGTACCGGCGTCCTTGCATCTCATCCTCTCTCCAGAGATATACATGTGAGTTGGTGTTGGTGATGACACTTCCTGTTTGGGGATTGATTTTGTCGATGAGATTTTGCTGAACAGTACTTTTGCATTGCGTAATCAGTTGCTATTTATTTAGATCCTACAATCTCCTGTTTTGTGTGTCAAATTTCTATTTCTTCCAAATCTGTTTATAATATGTGCGATTAGGGGGCTATGATTTTGTGTAGTCAATTAGAATCAGTTCTTACTCTGATATGATTCTTCTAAGAGGACAAAATAATTATTAGAAGTTTTTAATGATATTTACATAGTGATTAGATAGAGATTGGGTAAGGAATAGTTGTGAAATACTCTTTTTATCTGAGGTGCCCCTTGCCCCTACTAGAGTGGGGCAAGGATATGAATGCATAAGAAAATCCAAAAAAAGAAAAGATGGCTAAGGTCATGGGGATGTAATAATGGGCATGAGTGCACACAAGGAGAGGGGGAGAGAAAGGGTGTCTTTTATACATGGGGTTATAGGCATCTCATCTGAAGACTAACTTGGATTGATTGCTGCCAGAAGATTGCAGGAAAAAGGTGGTGGGAAGAGCTTAGATCTTCACACGGAAATGTGTGAAAGAGAGGATAAAAAAGGGGCCTTTTGCTGATGTGAGTTATAGGTGTCAAACTAGGGGTAATATTTGGGATGATTTATGCTTTTTGATGAATGAATAATTCCTTTATTTATTTCTTTTTGGTTTTACGTGAAGAAGTTGCATATGTAAATCATTTAGGGTATTAGTTGTGAAAAAATAGTCAAATGAAACAAAATAGTCTCAATAAATGAAGGAAGAAGTGAGGGAAAGGAGATGAAAGGGAAAGAGAGGAGAGGAAGGCTGCTATTGCTACACAGTTATTTCTTCTTCATTTGACACCTCAGAAGATGATGCCATGGAAGTAGTAGATATGAAATTTGTTTGTTGAAATCATTGACTATTGTCATGAATGAAATATTGGAAAAATGGAACTAGACCCAAAATTGGAGGGTCCAATATGCAAAATTTGATGAAATTCCCATAAACATAAAGGGGTTTTCTGAATTTCAGCCCCCCTCCCCCCCCCCAACACACTCACACACAAAAAAGTTCCTTCCCTGCACAAGCCAAACGCCAAGCCGTGATAGAGCCAGAGGCACAAGCACAAGACTATGCATGAGCCTAATTTTGCCCCGTGCACCTTCAACAAATAGCATGGAAATAAGCTTATAATATATATATAAACTTGTACCATTGTGCTGCACCATTATTCAACCAAATAAAGCCATTTGAATTGATTTGTATCCTACATTGTCCATATCTAAGTTACATATTGTAACAAAGAGTGAGAAATTGAGAAAAAGAAAGTATACATGTTGGAAAATTGAACCAAACCCAAAATTTGATACCAGTTCGACGTAAACCTTGAAACCTTGATGGGCAGGTCTCTAAAGAGAGCTCAAGGATATAAAGGATTCATTAAATAGAAAGTTAAATAAGCCCACCTCATCCCTAGGGGAATAGTTGGAAAGAGGTCTTAAAGAAATGGTAGAGGAGAGCTCTCTAAAAAGTTGATCTTAAATCAACATAAAAGGGCTTCGATAAATGAAATATAATAAAGAAGGAAACAGATAGAGAGTTCCAATTTAGAATTGTACTCGTTGAAGATTGGTGGAGGAGAGGGGGGTGAAGTGGAGCAGTAAGGACCCTGGAAGATCTTCTGACCAAAACATAAAATATAGGTTGGAAATTTGAGTTATATCCGAAACCTTATAAAATTCTCACATGAGGAGATGTGCACGTGTCAAACACTACTTGAATTTTTATTTAAGTAAAATGGAATAACCTTTAAATTGCCAATTGGCCCTTATCTACGGAACTCTGCATTCTTTCCCTAATCAACTAAATTACCGTATTTTACTTTGAATAGCCTCTTAAGCACTCTTTGCTAACACTAATTACACCAAAGACTCCACACAAACATTAAATATAATAATCTTAATGAAACTAAGGACTTCTCAAATTGTTCCCATGGACCCCTTTTGCTAACCTCTTAAGCACCCTTTGCGAACACTAATTACACCAAAGACTCCACACAAACATTAAATATAATAATCTTAATGAAACTAAGGACTTCTCAAATTGTTCCCATGGACCCCTTTTGCTGGACCTGTAGGGTCTCTGCTTGGCCTGGTGCGAGCCTACTGGGCCTGGTGTGAGCCTACTGGGCCTGGCTGCATTTGGCATGGGCTAACTGGGCCTGGGTGCATCTGGATGGGCATAGTATAGTGGACCTTGTTTGGATTTGGAAGCATCTAGTGGGCTTGGGCAAGGCCTGGTCTGGTGGCCAGACTGGTCGTTGGGCTTCATACCTTTGAACCAGCAATTTGGTCACAGCTTTTTAGATAATGTGAAGAGATATACCCTAAATTTCTGGAGTTCGGGGAGTTATCAGTCTTTGGAATTAGAGAGATGAAAGGATGTTTTACCTCCCCAAGGAGCTTGGCATTGGTGAAGTAGTCTTTAAAGCCATAACAACATCATGCCAAGTGGCCGAGGACACCTTATAAATAGGGTATGGACACCGGGCCCCCAAGTTTTAAGAGAATTCATACTCTTGTTCATCTCTTTACTTCTTCCAAGGTAACTTCAAGACATGTACCAGCATGCATATGCAATTGAAGGGCTGATGCACTACTATAAAGGGGTGGTTTTCACTACACAAGTCAAGCTGTTCAAATATAGAGGAAAACTTCTGGGTTCCCCATAATTATTTGGCATTTGAATCGAATTAATCCATGAATTCTAGTTGTGTGTCCATCCTTAAGGCATGATTCAAGTTTAATGGGCGAGCATTTGTCCTTAGTTTTGTATGAGAAGTTGAAGGGTTTTGTCAGCACCCAGCCGTCCTCTAAGAGGGAATGTTTTATGTTGTTGGCAATGCTGTATAGCATTCTAGCCTTTCCAAATACTTCGAATATACTATGGAGCATGTATAAGTGCATTTTCATATTGTTAGTGTTGCTGATTGTGAAGTGTATGCTGTGAAGCATATAAAGTTGCTGGTTGATTTGTAAATACTTTACTGAGTGCTTATGCACCAAGATCAACTGGTGTGTTATTGGTTGGTGAATGCAGTAGTATAGGTTGCTAGTGGTTGAGTGCAATAATAAGCCTTTTCAAATCTTCTTTGGTAAGTCAGGTTTTAAAATAGATTGAAGATTGACTGCATGTTACAGTAGAGGATCAGTTTGCAATTTTCTTACAAAGGCCGTCCACCAAGTAGCAGTACATGATCTTTATTCCAAGCTGGGTGCAATATATATCTATGCACTAGCTTAAGGAGGAAAGAAGTGGGGAAAAGAGGGGGAGAAAGAAGGGAAAAAGGTGAAGGGGTTTTGATTTTTGAAAAACAACCATTTGAAATTTTCTAGTGATTATATACTAATTTGTAATTAAGGGAGACTTTGGCAATTTTTTTTTTTACTTTCTGAAAATAATGAATGACATAATCATAATTAGGGTGATGCCCAGTCCTCATGGTTCTTTCCAAATTCTTTCTCCTTTAAAACCTTAATCTTTGTCTCTAACTTGTTTATCTTCTCATTTATTGTTTTACATTTTATTTATTTATTTTCTTTTGATTTAAAAGTTTCAACTCATAGGACCTGATGAACAAGGAAATTTCAAATTTTTTTTTATTTTAAAAAATCTTTTTAGGACTTTTTTGGGGTTGCTGCTTAGGGTGTCCTTTTTTCTTTATTTCTTTCTTTATTTGTTTTTAAATAGGAAATAAAGAAGGCAAGGATTGGGAATATAGGAATATATATTTATTTTTACACACATGGCTGATTGGCTTTCCTTGTATTCATTTCATTTAGAAATTTTATTTAAGAAAAAAATATTGAGGGTTTCTGCCTTCCCTCTGGTGTGAATGAGTAAATTGCTGGTCAGAGATCTTTTTCAAGGATTGGTTGTGATTCTCTTCCTTTCATCCAATCCTTGAGGTATCTATATGATGCAACCGGATCCGTGATTGTAAAATAGACCAACTCCTCAAGGGGTTGGCTGAATCCTTCAAAGGATTCATAACACACACAACACATTCACAATCAAGTAAACACAAATTAAAGGGACACTGATATTTTGTCCAATAATCAAAATGTGCCTCTCTTCAATGGAGGGATTCTCAATATATAGGGTGGGTAGGAATGTTCCCTCTCCCCAATCAAGGCATAGAATCTCCCATAGTAACAGTCCTATTGAGCCCGTGGGCTGATCCCAATGAGGCTGCTCAGGTTGACACATAGGTGGGTCTGCCTTAGTTGACCTGGGCCTTACTCGTAATGCATCACTAGGGATGTCAAACGGGCCGGGCCGGCCGCTCCAGCCTCGGCCCGCTAGCTGGGGCGGGCCGGGCCAGGGAAAAACCCTGGCACGGGCTGGGCCGTGCCTGGCCAGCTCTTTTTTTTTCCCTTTTATTTAATTTTTTTTTTCAATTTGCATCCAGCCCCTTTCCAAATTTCATTTTCAAAATGTGCAAACCATTAATTCGCATTTCCCACAAAATTCCCATGAATGCACTTCCATCATTCCTTCTACAAATCCCATATCCCCCCTTGAAATCTATTTTAGTGCTTTGGTGTGCTTTGTTGCCAAGTTGCCCCATCTCATGGTAATAGTTGATTAATGGTTTTCTATGAAAAAAGGGATATGGGTGAATCTCCTTGGGTCTAAATAAATTATGGGGCTAGGGTCATGCTTACCATATATCATTATAAGTTTCACTTGGAAAGATCCACTTGTCCTTCCATGTGAATTTTTTTTTTGAGTGCTTCATTCCATTCACCCTCCCCCTAAAGAATTTTAAGAATTACTTGCTTCCCATAATTTCACCATAACATTCAATTGAGAATTGATCTCAATTTATACAATGAAGAGACTCTAATCAACAATTATTTAAAATTCAAATTACCTAAAATCTCTAACAACCAAACTAATCATTATCTAAGATACTAATCTCTAACATTCCCCCTCAATCACAGAATCTTTTCATAGGAAAGATCTGTGATTGTTCACATTAAAAAATAGAAACCCTTGATCTCAAAATAAAATATAAATTCTAAATATTTTGCAAAAATGATCATATCTTCTTCTTGGGGATCACCATTCCGTCTGTGGATCCATTACTGTCGCAACCCGCTCCCTTTGAGTCTGTCGGTGCCGCTGGTCCACTAGATCATATCTGACATAATCTCTTTCAGAAGTTTTGATCATATAAACTGAGATTGAGAAGATCATAAGGCTTGATTGAGGTGATGATAAGAAGGGAGATGATGCTGATTTTCTTTATTGAAATAAAAAAAAATTGACGGTGATAATTGCGGAAGCAAGATCATACCTAGCTTGATCGCAAGATCATCGCTAGGCCCACGCTCTGATACCATAAAGAATTTTAAGAATTACTTGCTTCCCATAATTTCACCATAACATTCAATTGAGAATTGATCTCAATTTATACAATGAAGAGACACTAATCAACAATTATTTAAAATTCAAATTACCTAAAATCTCTAACAACCAAACTAATCATTATCTAAGATACTAATCTCTAACACCCCCATCATCCATATACTAGGAAGCACGGACATCTCTCCGGTGCCGGAGTGTACGTGTCGGACACGGACACGCTCAGGACACGCTCCGACACGTGTCGGACACGCAAAAAAGAGTGTCCTGTTGATTTTTTAATGTTTTTTATTTCGGACACGTTTCGGACACGCTCCGGACACGTTCCGGACACGCTCCGGACACGTTCCGGACACGCTCCGGACACGTTCCGGACACGTGTCAGACACGTTTGCATGTTTTGATTGGAAAAAAATAAAGTTAAAAGTTAAAAAAGAAAAGCAGAGGGGGGTTTTTGTAAAAAGACAACTTAAAAAGAAGGGGCCAGCCCTAATAACACAATCAAAGTTCTTCTTGCCAACGAAAGAGGAAATAAAAGCAGAAAAGAGAAAAAGAAGAAGAAGAAGAAGAACAGCCTGCCACATTCGAAGATCTTCCACCCATCGAAGATCTTCCAGCCAGCGAAATTTTATACTGTGTTCTTCTTGCCAGTCTAAATTTTATGGAACTAAGGATATTTCATGTTTAATGATTATTAAGTATGTTTCAATTTTGTATTGCTATTTGATAATTTGATATGTTTGTTAGTTGGTACAGTGGTACTTGAATTTTTATTTATTTGATTGCTAAATTGATTACAAAGTTAAAATGATAGTATCTTTTAGTATATGATTAGATATATTATTATTATTATTATTAATTATTAACGTGTCCCCGACGTGTCCGTGTCCTACTTTTTTGAGAAATGCCGTGTCGGCGTGTCCGTGTCGTGTCGTGTCCGTATCCCGTGTCCGTGTCCGTGCTTCTTAGTCCATATATATGACTGAATTTGATAATTATCCGAAGGTACATTCTTTCTGAGAAAGAAAAATATTTGATGGAGGCTACATGAAGGCTCTCTTCTATTCATATAGTTTCCCTTTTTCTTTTGAGAATGTGGACACATGTAACAAATCTAATGTGGGGCCACTCCGACTGGAATGCCCATAAATTAGAATAGTGATCAACTTAATGGCAACCTTTTAACTTTCCCTACGTAAACAATTCTTGGTACGTTAATTGGTTCATTTGGATTTTTCCAGTATGTTGCTTGCCTTTACTCTTGATCTGCAAATTTTCACCATAATTTTGGCAAAGCTACAGTTTTATATATTATAGAATGAAACAGAGGGTAGATTCATCCAATCCATTGTCATTTTCAGATTTAAGTCCTTTTTAGTAGAGTAGGTTAGGCTTTATTTAGTGGATCAAGTGGGCCTGGCGGGTTGGCGTGCTGGCGGGCCGATCCCAGTGGGCCTGGCGGGCTGCAGCCCACGTGCCTGGCTGGCCTGGGCCAAACGGGCCACCTGGCCCAGCCACCTCGGCCCAGCCCAGCCCGTCCCGTGTGCGGGCCGTTGACTGGCAGGCTGGAGCGGCCCGGCCCATTTGACATCCCTATGCATCACTATATTATTATTATTATTATTATTGCCACTTTCTTTTATTATTTCTAAGAGGCCTCGTCTCTTTCCTTGAGATATGTTTGCGTTTGCCTTCTGTTCTAGTTCTCTTAGAAATTGGGAAAGGAGGGTTTTGAGGATAAAACATCTTGGGCATCAGGTTTATTTCAGCTTTTGGTTTTTTCATTTTATCATTTTTATGTAACCTGGTCTCTTTTGGTCATTGGATGATCAATCCTAGCTGATAGAAATTCTATTTTGTTGGCTTAACCATAAATGGATACAGTTTGTAACTAATGTAACTAAATGTCCTCAAATAATACAGTTATAAAAACATAGTCTTGAATAATACAGTTAGAATAACGTGCTGAATTAAGTATGGGCTATCCACGGTTTTTCAGCAAAGGTGTTGATGTTTGCATGGTGAATTGATGCCCGGTCTGTTTATATCAGGTCTAAATTTTCTTTTTTTATTCTTTTTAAGTGGTTTTCAACCTTTTAATTGTACAATACAGTTCCCTACTTGTTAAATTAAGTTTTTATTATCATGTAGGTTTAGAGTATAGGGCAGGGCCGGCTAAGCCCTATCCTGGGACTTTGGACTGGGCTTGGCAATTTGATCTCATTTTTATTATTTATAGTTGAATGTGGATTGTCATATATAATTATTTCAACCATTTTATGGCTACTGTATTGGTGGCTAAGATCATTGACAGAACTAGTGTGTTCTTGATCTTACCCTATCCATAAGCTCCACGGAAAGGCTGAGATATCAAACTCTATATTTGGGCCTTGGCCTTTGGGTCAAGGGTTGTGTGTTATAATTGTTGGCTGACTCTGGCTGTCCCTTGTTCTTTTCGTTGGATTGTTTTGTAGTCGCGTGAGATTCAAGCCACAATAGGATAAAAAAAAAAGAACAAGAATGGAAAAAGGAAGAGTTTGGCAAAGAAACGTACTGTTACCATTTCAAAAAAAAAAAAAAAAGTTCAGGAAAGGAGGATAGCTAACTATATGATAAAAGATAACAGAGATAATATATTAATACAGCAGCAGATTTTTTTTCTTAATGGTATAGAAATAGAATTAATAATGGAAGAATATCAGTACAACTAAATAAGACATTGATGGGCCTAAACATGCCCAGCCCGTCTAATAAACAGGCTAGAACTTTTATGGCATATACCTGAGGAGCAACTTTAGGAAAGCATAATATGCTAATTGTAGTGGTTTACCTAATGCATAAGGATCAAAATAGCGGTTGCGGCAGCCATAGTGGCCAGTGGTCAAAATGGTACGTAGCAGGTGATGAGTAGCGGTTGCGGCAATACGTAACCGTATAATGGTATGAATTTTTAAAGTGGTCTAATAAACTCTAATCTTGTGTAGCAACCAATCATGTATTTTTTTCTAGTGATTTGGAACCATAGAAGGGTAGTAGCAATTTTTGGAAAGGCTATTGAGGAGAAGAAATAGGAAAAATAATGTTTTAAATTAAAATTGTTTAGCTTTATTAGGTTTTAGACCATAGCGCTGCTATTTTCAAAATAGCGTAGGAGCCTCAACTGCTACCGCCGAGGCTAGTTTGAACCAACTATCATTGCTGGTCCCTAGATGTAAAAAGAAGAAATTACATAACTTTTTGAAACAAATGCCGGCTCCTAGATGTAAAAAGAAGAAAACATATAATCTGATAAGTAACGCCCCGAAACCTGGAGCTGATCAGATTCCGGAACATTACTTTAAGTATGTCAAGATCACCACATAAATCAAATTATTACAAAGAATTGAGCAATACCTCTAATTTATTTAAAAAGATCGATTAAAGAAGTGATAACAAGTCCAAAAACAAATAATTCCTAACTCATAAAGAAACCAAGTTCATCAATATTGAAAAGAGTAATCCATCTCTAAAATTCTAAATCTCAATTTGAATACGATTGTGACGTTCTCTCATCAGCCACGCAAATTGAAATCCAATGGCTGATCCTCATTGTTGCCAAGCTCCCCCAAGTGGTTTGCCCCCCTTCAGATACCTCTCTTTTTTTGTCTTTTTTTTTACAGGAGAAAAAAATGTCATTAGTTCGCATTTTACATAACATTTTATAGAGAGAGCCTTGGTACCTTGTGAAGCTTATATTTCTTTAACTTCCATCAGCCAAATGCTTCAAATTTGACTATTTCGATGCCTGTATCCCCAGATAAACTTCTTGGAGGGTCAAAATAGAGTCATACTCCATTCTTGCTAAGAATTAATTATGTAGATGTTTGAATATATTTCCTTTGTAATGGCTTCCACAGGGATTTAACTCTTGATTATCTTTCTTGCCACAGATAGAGTCTCTATCAGTTACCTTCCACGGTCACGACCTCATAGTAGATTCTGAACTCGAGCTGAACTATGGAAGGTGTGGTTTCTGTTCTTTATTTCTTTTATTTTATTTTTTCATACTACTTTGAAATAATATATATATATTTTGATAACGGTAAATTTATTGCTCCAAAGGAGAAGAACAAAGAACAAACCCAAAACAAAGGACAACAACAAAAAGCCCCCAACAAAAGAAAAAAAAAAAAAGCAGCAGCAGCTAAACTTAAAAAAATATAGAAGTACGAAAAACTCCCTCTTTTGTAAGAGCATCCACCATGATATTACCCTCTTGTAAAATAAATATGATGAAGAGAAGCACCAGAGATATCTTGCACCTCCACCCAATCCAGCAATCTTTAGGGAGTAGAGGCTTCCCCAGAACCCCATCGAATAGCCGAGCAAGAATCTTCTTTAATAATAGCATTGATGCTTTTCAAAGATAACAACTCATGACAGCCAATCATAAGAGCATAAACTTCTGCTTCATTAGCACTCAGAGTCCACATGCCCCCAGAAGTTTTTGAGCACATGACCATTCGAGTCCCTGATAATGCCTCCAATACCTCCCCTTCGAGAAGAGTGAAGAAAACTACCATCAAAATTTAACTTTAAAACAACATTAGGAGGGCTTGTCTAGAGAGTTCTATGAAAAGATTTAACGTGATGACCCCCTTGGACAAAAATTGACCTAGATCTATTAAGATCTTCCAAAGAAACTCCTAAAAATTCCCTCCTCTTAACCATCCATTTTGAGACAGACCAAACAATCGATTCAACCACCTGTTTAACTTATTTAAAATTATTGCGAAAAACTTTGTTGTTTTTTTCCAACCAAAGCTTCCAAAGGGTACCATACAGAGCTGCTATCCATAAAATCCTTCCATGAAAGAACTTGCATCCAAATCGCACTGAATGAAAAGATCTTCAACTGTCCTTGGCATTACTCAATTCATATCATACATATTAATGATAGCCGACCAAACACCATGAGCAAAAGGACATTGAATCAACAAATGACGCACCGTTTCCTCATCATTCAAACACAAAGGACAACCATTAACAATAATATGGTTCCTTTTTCTCAACTGGTCGGTAGTAAGGATTTTGTGATTTCTAGCAATCCAACAAAACAAGAAACCCTTGGCGGAATTGAGCTAATCCAAAAGTTATTCCAAACTCCCACCCCTTCATTATTGTCTTTTGAAATGATATGTCCCGTGAGTTATGTGAACATTTGATTCAATTATATATGCATTACGTTCTTTATCTTTCTTCAGGCGCTATGGCTTGCTTGGTTTAAATGGCTGTGGGAAGTCTACACTCCTTGCTGCAATAGGATGCAGAGAGCTTCCTATTCCTGATCACATGGATATCTATCATCTCACCAGAGAAATTGAAGCTTCTGACATGTCTGCACTTGAGGCCGTCATAAGCTGTGACGAGGAGAGGCTGCAATTGGAGAAGGAAGCTGAAGCCTTGGGTGGAGAGGTGTGTTGATACTCTCTACAGTTTTAATATCTTAATGGTAAGGAGTTATAAAATATAAATTAATATTTTTAGTCTCAAATTTTCTGTTTGTTCTTAGGATGGTGGTGGTGGAGAGGCACTGGAACGAATTTATGAGCGCTTGGAGGCCTTGGATGCAGCAACTGCTGAGAAGCGTGCTGCTGAGATTTTGTTTGGTCTTGGCTTCAACAAGAAAATGCAGGCAAAGAAAACGTGTGATTTCTCTGGTGGGTGGCGTATGAGGATTGCATTAGCACGGGCCCTATTCATGAACCCTACGATCCTTTTACTTGATGAACCTACTAACCATCTGGGTAAGGTCCAAATGCCACAATATGACATGGGTTTTTGTTAAATTAACTCGGTGTTATGTTACATGTATTTGCTCAATTCTAACCAGTTATTGGGCTTTCAGTAATTTGTCTTTAATAATTTTTATTCCTTGCCAATTCGGTTTAGATTTTTCTAAGCAAGTTAATTAGTGCATTTTTTATTCAGAGATGTCCTTGAACTGAAATGTGATTCAATGACTTTGACAGCTGTAGACCTGAAGGTTCTCATTAACTGTTCTGCAGTGCCATGCTGTTGTTAATGCTAAAGGAGGCAGCGCTGCCTTACTAAATAATGCTATAGTGTATCTAAATTCACTTTATTTAACCATAAATGGTTCACTTTAATCAAATCATATAAAGAGCAAGCCTAAAAAAACTGATATAAAGAACAACTGGTTTGTATTTATACTGACCTAGATAATTCCCTTTCATTCTTAAAAGAAGAATGTTGTCTTCTATAGAATGGAACATTTTACCTGGTTACCAATTGGGCAGCATATAAATATTTTAGAGGGGTACACTAATTGCTACGTTCTTTTTTTCTTGCCACTGGTTGCTTCATTCAACAGATTTGGAAGCATGTGTCTGGTTGGAGGAGATGTTGAAGAAGTTTGAACGCATTCTTGTGGTGGTGTCGCATTCTCAGGACTTCCTCAATGGGGTCTGTACTAACATCATTCATATGCAGAGCAAAAAACTGAAATTTTACACTGGAAACTATGACCAGTATGTGCAGACTAGAGGAGACCTAGAAGAGAACCAGATGAAACAGTACAAATGGGAACAGGAGCAGATATCATCCATGAAGGAGTACATTGCTCGGTTTGGGCATGGCTCTGCAAAGTTGGCCCGCCAGGCACAGAGCAAGGAGAAAACATTGGCAAAGATGGAACGGGGTGGGCTCACAGAGAAGGTGGTGAGGGATAAGGTGTTGGTCTTTCGTTTCACTGATGTAGGTAAGCTTCCGCCACCAGTACTTCAGTTTGTGGAAGTTACCTTCGGCTACACACCTGACAATCTCATTTACAAGAACCTCGACTTTGGGGTGGACTTGGACTCAAGGATAGCATTGGTGGGGCCCAATGGTGCTGGGAAAAGTACTCTGCTGAAGCTGATGACTGGAGATCTGGCGCCTCTTGATGGCATGGTTCGGCGTCACAACCATTTGAGGATTGCCCAGTTCCACCAACACCTGGCGGAGAAACTTGATATGGAGATGTCAGCACTTCAATTCATGACAAGGGAATATCCTGGGAATGAGGAGGAGAAGATGAGGGCAGCAATTGGAAAATTTGGACTGACGGGCAAGGCGCAGGTGATGCCGATGCAGAACCTGTCAGATGGCCAGAGGAGCAGGGTGATCTTTGCCTGGTTGGCATGGAGACAACCACAGTTGCTGCTGCTTGATGAGCCGACCAACCATCTTGACATTGAGACTATTGACTCACTGGCGGAGGCGCTCAATGAGTGGGATGGAGGATTGGTCCTAGTTAGTCATGACTTTAGGCTCATCAACCAGGTGGCTAAGGAGATATGGGTGTGTGAGAATCAGGCAGTGACCCGATGGGAGGGTGATATCATGGAATTCAAGCTACATCTGAAGAGGAAGGCCGGATTATTGGATTAAGGCAATGATACTCCAAGCAAGTATCTGAAGGAGGAGGCCTGATTATCTGGTTTTGAGGTAATGAGTATTACATTTGTGTATCCCTTTCTTAGTCATTACTACATATATCTGTAACTGCTGGAGGTGAAAAGCCGTATTATTTTCAGACCGAGAACTATTTTTTAAAATATTACTAAGCTGCTACTGTTGGGGGGGTTGAGAGCTCATTCAATACATGTTTTAGAGAATATTTATAGAAGACAGACATTTTCTTTAAGTGCATCATTTCTGACTCTTATTAATATCTGGATCAGTAAGACATTTTCTTTATATGCATAAATTCTGACTGTTATTAATATTTATTGTTATCAGGGTTGAGTCTGTTTACATCCTACTATTTCATTGGTAGGCAATATTATTTTGGTAGTAGTAGCAGGTACCTGGAAAAAGAATTGTCTCTCAACGGAGTCAATCACACATTTCTAGAAAACTAGAATCTCTCTCTCTCTCTCTCTCTCTCTCTCTCTCAGAGCAGCTAATTGGACTAAGCATATGGCCATCCCAATGATTGGGCCCCCCTCGATTCGATCAAGAGGAGAGACCCTTTTTAACTTGAAGAAGTCGTACCAGCTTCTTGTGGGACCAACATGGGTGCATGCCAATCATGGAGGGGTGGTGTAATGGACGTCATGAGTCAAATCCATCCATATGGGACCCATTTTTAATATTATGTACTCTTACATCTCACCCTAGGATATGATAGGTGAATAATTTGCGTGCAGAAGAATGCTCTTCACAACTGTATTGAACGCCACCTTTACTGAGTGGAGTTGATCTAGCCATGATTCAATCTACGGTTGGTTGATATCGATATCGCCTTCTACCTGATTGACTTCTAGGGCTATTACTCGTCATGAAGCAGGTTTTATCCAAAGAAGTGGGGCCTTCATTGGTGGGCTCGTAGTATCTACTTGCTCAAACTTGTTACACAAATGACAGGGTCAGGCACTTGCTATTTAGTGTGAGATGTAGCTCAGTTGTATTGGAGTACACCTTTATGGGCCTACTTGTTAGTATAGAAGCATAGGTTGTATTGACTTCCATTCCAACCATTAAAGGGTGGAAAAAGCGATACAAAGTTTTAAACTTTAAAAACAGTCAATATATATAAGTCCAGATGAGTGTTTAATTAGGTATGTGCCAATTCATTGGTCGTGATGGGTGTTAGGATTGAGATGCGTTCATAGATGGGACCCAAATGGGTTTTCATTTTCCTTTTGTCTAGAGGGGGATTCGAACTATACCCATGTCTTTCACTAGCCGAGCTACAGGGACCCTTCTCATCATCTACTTATGTTCAAAGAATGGGAAACTACTTATGTTCAAAGCATGGGAAGTGTTGGTCAGGAAGAGATACTGTTTAGGTGGGACTCATGCCCAAACAGTCCTCCACTCTTCCATAGGAGATCTCTTTTCCTTATATATCTATGATAGAGAATGCAGATATGGAAGAATGTTTTAGGATATTATCATTCCTGTTATGATTTTGTGATCGGGCAGACAATATCTCATTATTATGATTAGATTAGATTGATTCATAAGGTTTAGTTTCCTTATTTATTTGGTTGTACTCCTTTTTTCTTTTTTGTGCTTGATATTTGATTGTAGGCTCTATAAATAGGACTTCAGGACTTGGAAGGAGATAAAGAGTACTCTAAAGTCTTTCAATCTATATTATCCCATAGGAACAATAGACCATGGGGTCCCAACTGGTCCATCCTATATAATCCATGAAAACCACTCAAATCCACTGCCCCACAAATTATAGAACTCACCTTAATTTCACATTCAGTCTTCACTAAATGCAAAATTTTCAACCATCCATCCTTAATCTAACGGTAGGATCAGCGATTTTGAGACTAAAGAAAGTCTTACCTCTTAAGCCCAAATGGACATTACTTTATTTATTTATATTGTATAGAGGTGGTTCATCTGGAGTCCTTTCGAACTCAGCCCTATGTTGGTTTGTATTGATGATGATAGGTGGGGCCCATTGAATGTAATAGAAATCGGATTGACAAATGAATTTAGATGGAAACATCATCTTCTTTCACTCATTTTTTCTCTCTAGTTTATTTATGGCAAAGGAGGGTAAATTTTAAGCTAACGGTCTGGTCAACAACGGTTATTTGCTAGAAGAATCATGGGCCACAGCAGTACCACCAATATTTTGCAATTCCTATTAGTAAGATTGTTTGTTTATTTATAGATGAAAGAAGAGGGTAAGTAAACCTCTGCAAAACCAAAAAAGGCCCAAAGCAATGGAAAACAACACCCAGAGAAAGCCTCATGCACTCCTCGTTTCCTACCCCCTCCAAGGCCATGTAATACCATCCATCAACCTAGCCATGGCCATTGCAGCCAAGGGCTTCACCATCACCTATGTCAACACCCAATCCATCCACCACCAAACAGCCAAGGCCCAACCCGGGGTCGGTGACGACATCTTTGTTGGCGCCCGGGAGTCAGGCTTTGACATCCATTATGAGGTTATCGGTGATGGTCTCCCGGTGGGGTTCGACCGGTCGCTGAACCATGACCAATTCATGGCCTCCCTCCTCCATGTTCTTTCTGCTCATGTGGAGGAACTCGTCGTAAAGATGATCCAATCTGACCATCCTATCTCCTGCATCATCGCCGACACCTTCTTTGTATGGCCGTCTGTGATAGCGAAGAAATATGGGCTCATATATGTCTCATTTTGGACCGAGCCTGCACTGGTGTTCACACTCTACTACCATTTGGACCTTTTGAGGAAGCATGGTCATTTTGGGACTTACGGTATGAGGACATTTTTTTCTACATAACCCTTTTTTTTGGCAGTTGGGGAGAAGAAGATAGTTTTTTTTTTTTTAATTTGGTCATGGTGTTGGCAAAATATAGGGCCTTTTTGAGATTGTGTGAAAATATGACGGCCTTTTGTTAGACTTCTGGTAAAAAGATCTGAACAATTTTTGCTGAAAACATATTCAGATGGAGGTGCGAGATATGTAGTTTCCCTCAGTGCCAAAGAAATGCATTTCAGTGCAGAAACTCATTGCTGTACCGAACAATAAATATCAAAATTATGAAAGGCAATGCTCTAAAAACTGGGTGGACCATTAAATAAATCAACGAAGGCTAAGGTTTTATTGAACCTGATCCAATCGATGGTTCATTGCGGTAGAACTATGCCATCAACATGACATTATAGTTATATTGTAAGGAATTGAAAGTAAGAGGCTTTAGAAATATATTTAATCATAAAAAAAATGCTAAAGGCTTATAGGTAATGGTTCAATTAAAAACAATAACTATTGAAAAAGTTTCATTTCCAAATTTTAAAGAAATAAATATTGATTTAAAATTATATATATATATATATATATATATGAAATCGCGCGGATCCTTGAAACCCAGCTGGGTTGAACAGTTGACTATTCATTAGTGAAACCACACAATTCACACAGTTCAAATGAGGGCCGAGCAATGTTTTTTTGTTGAGCCAAACAAAAACATATAGAAGTTTTGATTCATTCAACTGCCTGTTCTGGTTTGCATTTTGAACATTGTCAGGAACTAAACTGTTTGGCTTCATATTTCAAAGGAAATAAAAATCATTATGAAATAATTAAAAAAAACTGCGAAAAGCGTTCATGGACAAACATGGCCTAAATGTTTTATGGTTGATCTCTCACCATGCAACTTTTTAATACAAAATCTGATCACATATCAAGTTTGCTCTCACACCATGCATCCTAAAATCCTGTTTACAATCAATTTTATTTGTTTTGGATAGACAATCGCGAAGACACAATCAACTATATTCCAGGAGTTCCCACAATTGAACCTACAGACCTCCCCTCATACCTTCAAGAGAATGACACATCAACTGTATGTCACCAGATCATTTTCAAGGCATTTGGAGATGCTAAGGGGGCAGACTATGTCCTATGCAACACAGTTCAGGAGCTTGAATCTGAAACCATCTCAGCCTTACATGTTAACAAGCCTTTCTATCCGATTGGACCGATCTTTTCATCATCGGGTTTTTCCAAAAGAATTGTGGCGGCGAGCTTGTGGTCCGAGTCCAATTGTGCAGAGTGGCTCGACCCCAAGCCCCCTGGTTCGGTCTTATACGTTTCATTTGGTAGCTATGCACATGTAAATAAGAGGGACTTGGCAGAAATAGCAATGGGGGTGCTACATAGTGAAGTGAACTTCATTTGGGTTCTCAGGCCCGATATCGTGAGCTCCGACGAGAAAGAGCCGTTGCCGAGCGAGTTCTGGGAAGAGTGCGAAAAGAAAGGTAAGGTGGTACCTTGGTGCCAACAGAATGCAGTGCTCTCCCATCCCTCTGTGGGGGGATTTTTGACTCATTGTGGTTGGAACTCAATTATGGAAAGTGTGTGGTGTGGCATTCCTGTGTTGTGTTTTCCACTATTAACTGATCAATTCACTAATCGCAAATTAGTTGTCGATGATTTGAAGATTGGACTTGATCTGATTGAACAACGAAGAATGGTCACAAGGGAGGAGGTCTCGATTAAAATTAAACATTTGATGGCGGGAAAATTAAGCGATGATCTAAGGAAGGAGGTAAAGCAAGTACAGCATGCATGCCAGAATGCGTTGAATGCAGATGGATCTTCAAAGAGAAATCTTGATCTGTTCATCAATGATGTAAAGAACAGGGTCCAGAGTAGGCAACATTGATTTTTTCTGCAGTCTTGATCTTAATCAAAAGTCACTTCACAACCAATTAGGCAAAAGGACACCAATTTGTAAAGTAGTGATTAGGTTCCCATGTAATTTTTTTTGCTGTGTCTTTTGGAAGATTAGATCAGTTGGCCGGAGGGGTCGCGCTCCGCTAAGGCGAGTGCTGCTAGAACCTTGGTCTTCCCTGTGGGTGCCGGATGTATTTCTGCTTCACAAATTCTTTCATTTTGTATATAGGGAATATTTGAATAGATACATCTATTAAATTGATCATTTTAGATGGTAATTCATGCAGTTGCCCTAATTGTTTACATGGAATTGAATTTCTAGGTATTTATTTTAAAAGGTTTCCGATTAAGGAGGGGTAGAGCCTATAAGGTGGATATATAGAAGGATCCCAACTTTTCTAGCATTTGATTTTCCAGGGAGATGATTGGGTATGCATTTTCCACCAAATGGGCAGCTATTTAATGGAAATTTGTTGGTCTTTTTCTTTGTTTTTATGTTAATTCCAGCAATTTGGTGGGAATACAATTCTTAGAAATATTAGGAAATCAGTTACATTCATTTTGTGTTATGGGGTATATTTGAGTACATACCTCTATTAGATTGACCAGTAAGATGGTAGTTCATACATTTGTCCTTGTTTTGTTGTTTAGAGACTAGAAGGACAAATATAAGAAGGACCAGTTTATCCATCTAACATCATGTGTTTGAATCCATATTTTAAAGGAAAATTTACATTATTCTAATCTTTATAGACAACCAATTCTTTTCTAGGTTTTGAATAAAACCAAAAATACTACACCCAGCCACCTTGAATATCAATAAGAGAGTGGTTAATTAAGGGCTATTTGCAGAGTAATTCTAGATATTTGAAGGATAATGAGGCAAATTGGCATTTCTTTTTGAACTATTCTAGGCAAAGCTTAAATGATAAGTTTATGGTAGAGGATGCATGGTAATGGCACCTTTGTAGTTAGATTTGGTCAAGAGATATCACTGCCAGTTTAGGTTCTTGATCTATATGTAAGGGAGAGTATACATGGTTGTATACTTATATGTGAAAATAAAAAATAGAAGTCTTCATTTAAAATATTAGAAAAGGCAGGTGTTTATTCATGTCACCCTCTAATTTGCATACATGATCGAGTCCTTTATACTTAAGTGAGAACTAGTTCTCACCTATTACATGAAAAAAATTTTACGGGGTCTAACTAGCAACACATCAAAACCCGGAAACCAATAGGAAACCCCCTGATAGTCACTAATCTCGAGAATTGGCACACATCCGAATGGACTGAACCGTTGGATCGAGGGTTGAATATTTTTTTTAATATGAAGCCATTAAACTTGTGGGCCACGGATGAAGGGGTTAGGGGCATGGGTCTAGGGTCAAACTTGATACTAGGGGTGGTCTTACATAAATCTTTCGATCCCCCCCGGTCTCAGCCCAAATGGGGCCAACAATTGGGCCCCACAAAAAAGTTCTCACATAATATGTGAGAACAGTTCCCACCTGAATATTAGCCTTTATTCTATATCTTTTTTTGTTAATAGGGTGTGAATCTGTTTGCAACTGTTAGGGGACAAACCATCACAGCACGTCTAAAAATCTCTAACATCACAAATTCTAATCATAATTCTTGAAATGAAAATAGGCTCAAAAGGTCTCTAAAAAGTGCTTTTTCCCTGAGTTTTGAAGATTAAACTAAATTTTTTTTTTCAAGATCAGATGATAAAAAGGTCAAGGTTACTATTTGTAATTGGGACATGAAAAATGAAACCTTAGGGGTCGTTTGTTTGGGCCCATTTACATATGTAATTAAATCACATGCGTTTCCGTTACGCATATATCACGTTTGTTTTGTGTGAATTTGATTCACAAGTGTAAAACTCATGTGTAAATGGTATGAAAACCAACTCAAAAGGTGCCTTGGATTTTCACACCTCAAGAGGTGTGAAAGACTTTCACATGTCACTGTTACAAGGCGGACTGCTACAGTGCCATTATGAGCAGTCCGCCTTTTTTTTTTTTTTTTTAAATTTTCTGGGCCCCACTTGTAACATCCGGACCGTTCATGTTCTTAAGAAGCTCAAACATGGCCACATATCCAATTTTTAACCGTTGATGATGCATGGATGTTGAGATATCATCAACATAATTACAGCCGTTAGATTAATCTATTGTTACTAACATAAGCCGTCCGCCTTTTATGATTTTTTTATTGTTCTGGGCCCACCTGTAAAATCAGGACCGTTCATATTCTTCAGAAGCTCAAACACGGCCAAGTATCCAATTTTCAACCGTTGATGATGCATGGAGGTTGAGATATCATCAAACAATATACAAACTATTGTTACTAACATACTCAGTCCGGTTTTTATGACTTTTTTAATGTTCTGGGTCCCACCTGTAAAATCAGGACTGTTCATATTCTTCAGAAGCTCAAACACAGTCATGTATCCAATTTTCAACCATTGATGTTGCTTGGATGTTGAGATATCATCAAACAATATACAACCTATTCATAGATTCACATGTGAAATGTTATGCTAGTAACAAAGAGTGGAATCTGATGCACATGTGAGTCATTTACATATGTAAATGACTCACATGTGGGTTATTTACACATGAATAACTTTCACATGAAACAAACGACCCCTTAAGCCCGAATATGGCCACCTACGACTACTGAGACTCATTGGAGTTATTAGAATACAATGAGGGCTTAATCCCATCCCATATATTCCCTCTAAATGTTTTATAATTGTGATGGTTTTAGTCCAATAAAGCCTACCCCATGTCTAATTTGGTCCAAGCCCAACTAATTAGTTGGCCCACATCAAATTCACCATCTTTCACAAATGCATGTAAGATTTTGACAAAATAGGCCTAGTCCGATGCTATTCAAAACTGGTGCGAGCTGAGACATTATGGTTAGCCAGTGGACTATTTTGCCGGGCGCCGACAGTCAAACCAGGGATTGTTATGCAGCTAATCAGACAGTTAACCAAGAAATTGTCGTGCAACTAATAACATCATTAGCCAGCACACCGTCATTCAATTGATAATGAACCTTGGTTGTTAGGCATGCAATTAACCACATCATTAGCTAGTGGTTCATCGGCTAGGTAATAGTTAGGCAGGGGATTGTCATGCAGCTAACAACATGATTAATTAGTGGAGCTTCAGCAACCCCAAACATGGTTAGCCAGCTAACTCTTGAATTTCTTTAGCTAGCCATTGCTACCAAAACTTCGAGGCGTTAAGTAGAGGCAGCGGAAATACTTTTCAATACTGACTACATGGTTCGACAGGGGATGGTCATCCAGCCAATAACACAGTCAAGTAAGGGATTGTCAGCAAGCTGACTCGATAGTTTTTCAACTGATAGCTAACTATTCGACTATTTAATTATCTGATGTACTTGTAGGAAATTTCTTTTTCTTTTTCTTTTTCATTTTTTTGGTACCTAGCTTAGGGGGCTGGGACCCGAGTCCTTGGGTGAGATAGAATAGCCCTCGGGTAAGGGAAAGTGACTGTCTATGCTTTAAAAGTTTTATGAAAAAATATTACATCCAAAATATTTCTTCTATAACTTATTATGTTAAGGGTCGATTGAGACCCTGCGGTTCATCCTAACCTTCACAAAACTCCTATTTACTTTGTTTGTAGGGTTTCAATTGACCTTTATTTGTAATGTTAAGGGTCTCTATCGATTTTGCGGTGTACGCTTATAAATGGACGAAACTCACCCCTTATTCCATGTTCTTGGAAAAAAACGACCAAGCTCGACTTGCTTCCCCTCTGTAGGATATTCCTATCTCTTAAAGACCGTTAAAGCCACATGCTGTTGTTTGGTGGAGAACATTAAAGTGCATATGCTGTTGTTTGGGGCAGACCAATGGAAACTTTTCATAATTCCTAGTTCCGTGTCACTATGGCTTGATGTAGGACCGCTGGGAACCACTGTAAATACGCATGGAAACTGATGTGGAATCGCATTCAATGCTGAGGAAGAGGAAGGAAGCAAACAAGAGAGAAAATTGGGCTTCTAAGCCCTAAAATGTATGAACGGGTCGACGAAGGGTTGCTAGGAACCCTTAACATTAAAAAAAAGTTCGATAAGGACCCTAGTAGAGAATGTTTAAAAAAATACGTTTTCGGCCAAAATTATTGATTTGGTGCAAGGGCACTTAAAATTACATTTTTTGGTATGGTGGTCACCTTATATGTTTTTTCCAATAAAATGCTCTTTATTTTACAAAGAGAAAATAGTAGGTCTCAAACACAATGAGTAGTTCATATCACGAATTGAGGGCCCACAAAAAAGGAAAAAAAAAAGAGAAAAAAAGAAAAGAATGTACAATTAAGTTATTTTTTTTGTTTTTCGAATATTTCTCAAAATCCATGAAGCTCTTAGGCATTAAAATTTCAGCAATGAGTTTTATCATACCTATGAGAATATTGAATAGTTTGGATCATAAACTGGACATACAAAACTGTAGATAATTAGAAAATGGGATTTAGATGTTTTCTTTTATTTCACATGTCTCTCGAAATTGGGAGGACCTAGATTATAAAACTTAATGTTTTAAGATTTACCATCTATATATAGATTATGAATTGAGGGCTCACGAAAGTGAAATAAGTAATATATCTAACATTTGTGTTTTTTTTGGTATTTTTTTGTGTTTTTCTGAAAATCTATAAACAATCAAGATGTGAAACTAAACATGTTGACTCTATCAAAAAGAAAATAAAAAGAAACTAAATATCTTGGGGTTTATTGATTAGTTTAATAAAAGAATTTGAACAATTCCAATTATAAATTTGGGGCTCACAAGTTGCAAAAATACAGAAGGTGGTTGATGGTTCCATGACCTATTGTAGGAGGAAATAAGGTGGGGTGGTATAGCAGATCCTCTTTGAGTGTGAAGTGCGTAAATGGTTTCACATCTGAAGAGGTCCAAAAGTCTTGACTTGAAAATGACCACATTTACACACCAAGATTTATGCATGTAACGTGCAAATGAGTCCTTGCAAATATGTTTATGCATAAATATTATGCATGTATAACATTTACATAAGTAAAATGAGTGAAAAAAATGAACCCTGAAGTCTTGAAACCATGCCTCACATATGAAACCTCCGAGCCTAGATGTGAATAGAACTTCAAGTTTAGATCGAATCTAAGCAATACAAAGGGTTCCCTTATTCTCTGGGTTCCTATCTTTGGAAGATAGGGAGGCCATAGTTGATAGCAAAAGAACATCTAAATTTGTTGAAGTCCTTGAAACTCTTTTATATCTAATGCAATGTCCAAATGAGCTACTTGATTATTTCGGGCTATAGCTTAGCTGGTTAGAGATGTGGGCTAAAGGAGGTGTGAGATCAAGTTCTCCATGTAGTTAAATAAAAAATGAGTGATTTTCTCCTGCATGCATTCATATATAGGAGACTCCATGACCGAAACTCTTTGCCAACCTTAAATACAGTGGGGCTATCCTAGGATTGATCTCTGGGTATGCCATTCTTTCCATATTTGTGAGCTCTTTTTTCCACTTATATGGGCCTCTCTGCCCACATGTGTGGTCTACCTTGGGTCATAGACTCCCAACCCCCTTGGTTGGTGTACCAAAAAAAATTGCTATAAATTCTAAAAGTTCAAAAGAATAGACTATAGGTTGGGTTTAGAGGCGATTCTTCAAGAAAATTCTTCTTCTGTCACTGCTCAAAGTTGACATTTGTGTTGGAATTATATATATATAAGCAGCGTCTTCATCAAAGAGCGACACGTGGCAGCAGAGGACTTCCTGGGAGAGGGACACATGGTGCATCCTTAAACTTGTTGCAATCCTACATTCCGGGATTACCCTTCTAATCTAATCTCATCACCTAAAATATCTCAATGCCAATTTAAAATATTTTTGAAATAAGATACTTATTCCTTTCCTAAAACATAGCATATAATAATAACTTTTTTTTAGTTATGAAATTCAAGTCTTCTTTATTTCCAAACTCACAATTTACGAGGTCCACTTGAGCTTTTTTAACTTTTTGCAATCCTATATTTTGGGATTACCCTTCTAATCTAATCTCATCACCTAAAATATCTCAATGCCAATTTAAAATATTCTTGAAATAAGATACTTATTCCTTTCCTAAAACATAGCATACAATAATAACTTTTCTTTAGTTATGAAATCTAAGTCTTCTTTATTTCCAAATTCACAATTTACGGGGTCCACTTGAGCTTTTTTTATACCAGAGCGCGGGCCACTTTCATAAGCTATATTCTATTACTTTTTTCTCCTTATTTTCCTTTCAATATTTCGTAAGATTAATTTGTGGGGCTTATTATGGATATTTTTCTCCTTATTTTTCTTTCGATATTTGGTATGATTAATTAATTTGTCGGGTCCATTGTGAAAGCCAATTGATTCCAACATCCACATTTAATTTTAAAATCGCACTCAATTTATGGCTAAGAACAAATATAATCAAATTAATGTCCTAAGGTCTTTATTATTTATTTGATCTTTCCCTAAATATTTCCACCGACCTAAAATTTGTCTAAAGAGTTTCCATCTTTATTATGAATTATATATAAATATTCATTTATAATTTATTTAATTATTTAGATATATTTCTACTAATTTCTTAATAGGCGCAGGCCTATTGCACTAGTATTGGGAAAAAAAACCCAAGAAATTCTATTAGGGTACACCTCATAATCCTTTTGGCTCATTTATGGACGCGCCTAAACCCACTTAACCATTGGGCCCCCTCTAGAACCCGTTCGTTAAGTGATATGGTAAAAATCATATACCTATGACATCAAAAAGTGAAAAGACATTTTTTGGCACTTTTGTTTTACCTTTGATACATTCATGCGACATGAGGATTCTATGATACATTGATGTGACATATTTATCTCGTAAAAGAAAAAAAAGAGTGTTTTTACTCAATACAGGATTTCGTTTCTCATGTAAGGAATAGAAATGCAGAATATCTCTCTCTCTTATTATCAGCATAGATACATATAATTCTTGCATAGCATTATTTTCCTCTGAAGCTGGCATAATAATTAGTATGAGTATCTTCTAATAGATACTTGTGCAGGAAAAATATCTACATAAAATATCTGGTTCAAAAACATAATCTTGCACATTTTAGAGGATAGACACTTTGGGATTTTTGGGGCTCTATCTTTCTCGACATTGTCAGAAATCATTTGACCGGAGAATTTTCAAACTGACCGTGGCTACCTAAGCTAGCTATCCATTAATTGGTAGGAACGTGGAAATGCAAGTTGGGTGGAAAAACTGCAAAGTTCAGTCGCTTTCCCAAGTCGTGCTCCCTTTTAGTCTCTTTCCCCATCTTCTTCCCAGTCTCTTTCCTAGATCCTGCAGCTGCCCATTTGGACATAAAAGACAGATGCTTTTTATAGGCACTGTCTCTTTCCATAACCACTACTGCCAAAAGTTATATCATCTTGCCATTTTCACATTAATTACCATAACCATCTCCAACAACTGTATTATATTAATCCATCCATGGGTTGTAATTAAAGTCAAATAAAAAAATTAATACAATTTTCTTGCAAGTCATGATCCCATATGTGCTAAGTGCAGGGTTGGAGTCTTTAGTGATCCCAACACCCTTCTCCAATTGTCACTAGATCAATTTTAACATCTATTAAAACTATCACGGAAGTACACATTGAGAGAGGTATCAAAATCCTTGCTGAGGAAAGGTGGACATGTTTAGGGTTCAAATTCTAGACGGTCAGGTGAGAACTACCACTATATCTCTATGTCTATACCTTATACACACTCTTACCTTATTTTTGGGTGCGTAGTCTTTCTCATTCCACAGTTGTTATGGCAAAATGGTTTTTTTTTTTTTTTTTTTCAAGAGAGGAGACCCAAAATTGTTTTTCAGCACTGATAGTTTGGCATTTCTGTTATGCATGGAGAGACAAGAGGTTAATTCAAGGAGAGAACAGAGAACGGTGCCAAAGAGCAGTTTTCAGAAATCCTGCTTGAGTACAATAGTACAGTGCCTGTACCAGTCCATCCAGTGCAATAAACCAGCTAATGGACAACAGAACTTCTGATACAAAAACATCTCACAGCTGGTAAGCGTCCTATCATGTCCCTGTCCCAGCCTTATTCATACCCACATGACAGGATGGACCCCTTTCCACTTTCATCTCCAGGTAACAACAATTAATAACTCAGCCAAATGGTACCTGCTGCATGCTTTGGGTGATGGGCTGTTGGTGCAGCCAAATGGTACCTGCTGCATGCTTTCGGGGATGGGCTGTTGGGCCATGATCTTGACATTATTTAATGGGGGATATTTATATGCATCCATTTCTCATCATTTTTGGTGAGGGACACCCCTTTTGGGGGTGTTTCAAGTACAAGAGGGAGGTACAAAGTACTCCTCTTGTACTTCTCTTGTACTTGAAACACACCCAAAATGGGTGTCCCTCACCAAAAATGGTGAGGGATGGATGCATATGAAGACCTCCCTTATTTAATATATAAGAATTTATCTGTAATTTATCGATTAAATCTGGACGATAGGTTAAAAGGTCTATTGCGACGGTTGTGGGTGTCTAAATAGCGAGAGCATTATACTTACTACGAGGAAAAGAAGCTAACATTGAGGGAAATTGAAAGAGACAATGAAGACTTGTATTCTAGTGTACACGAGATGAGAGTTATTTTTCTTGTGTGGTGATGTCCAAAAATAATAACGGTTGGGGCATGAATCTCCTATTGACATACAAACGGTTTGACTTTGGTGGGCCCACTTTCATTTAACCCAATATCTTCATGGAACATACTTCTTTTTACAGTAGGTGAACATATTTTGCTCCCGTCTGAGTAATATATAGAAAGATTCCATCCACTTTGGTTTGTTCATGCAGTCTGCTCTGTTATTTGGACCACCAAGCCCACCTAAAATAAGTTATTCTCCTCTCACCCATACTATCCTTCACTGAATTGTCAAACAGTCAAATTTGACACTCACCCAGGCCCCAGCTACCATTCACTGTTGGATTAAAATCTAAAATAAATGATGCCTTTTAAAATCAATAAACTGGATTCAGGGCATATATCAGTGGGTTGGGAGGAAGAGTTGACAGAAAAAGACAGTTCTTGGTTGAGTAAATAAACTTACTTTTTCTGGGAAAAAAAAAGTAGAGAAACCTCCATAATTTTTTGAGTGGTTTTGTTATTTGTCATATCAAAGCCCCTGTCCTAGGGATTTCTTCATAATTTATGTTCAGTAAAGTGATTTCAACTGGGTTGTTCTAGTTTCTCCTTCATCATTCTATGTTTTCGATATCTGTTGATTGATTGGGACATCTAAACATTGTTCCATCAAGAGATGGTTTCTTCTCAGTTGGACCGACCTATGGGCTGGATTCAGGATTTACATGGTCTTGTCAGTAAGATTATGACAGGAATCTTCTTTAACCAATCAATAACAAGTAAAATATTTGGATCCTTTTTAGGTTAAAATGCCTTCACTATCTAAAGTTTAAGGGCATGTTTGGTAATGAATATATGCAGTTTTGAGAATCCCTCACTATCTAAAGTTTTGAGGATTCTTCATCCAGTATTTGCATAGCTTTAAGGATTTCACAATGATATGGCTGCATATTGGTACGTACGTACAATTGCAAAAAATTATATTGATTAATAAAATCTGCAAAACTATACAATTTTCAAATTATATGAGGAAGATTGGACTTGAAAATCCTAAGAAAATAAGGATTTTCACTGCCCAAATCCTTGAAAACTTACAATTGGTAAATGTGGGTCTTTCAAGTAAGGATTTGATTGCTGCTTATTGAACCTGACCTAAGTTGTAGGACTTTGGTATCTCCAGGGATGGTCCTGATGTCCCTCTGCATGAAATGGTCAAACTTTGTGGTTCATCTATGATCATGACAATCATGAGGAAAAATGGTTTCAAAAGTCATTCATATATGTGTAAAATAAAAGTATCTGATCAAGGGAGGTACTCTTTTGAGAACCCAAAGTAACTCAAATTACAATGCATTAATGTTGTCTGATCCACCCCAATTTTTGTGTCACCAACTGGGAGAGAAGAGGAGGTGTGGGTGAAAGTGAAGAGTAGTGCTACATGGACCGATACAGAGCCCAAACTTTTTTGAAATGTTGCATGGGATTGGTCCAGAGCCCGGGCTCTGTATCGGTGCATGTAGACTTTTTCGAATTTGAATACCAAATTTTTGCAAGTCATAGTCATTTTAACTGTGTGGAAAATAAAAATATCTAATCAGGGGATGTGGTTGGGTGAATACCCAAATTTTTGCAGGTGATAATTATGGTAGAGATAGAGGAGAGTGGGACCCACAGGATAGACCATAAAAGGTACAGCCAGATCGAAAAAGATATCTGGTTGGAATGTATCAATTTTTCACTGCTGACAATTATGGCAGAATGCTCAGAGGAAAGTGAGACCACTGGGAGAAATTCAAATTTTAACAGGTCCCAATTATGAGAGATAAGAGGCAAGTAAGAGTGTAAGACCCACTGGATAGACCATTGACCATTCCTTCTCAGATCGAGAATTTTTTTTTTTTATACCTGTCATGCCGACTCGCATGCTGTAATGGCCCTCTGGAGCCAACCTCACAATTTTTTTTCTTATCATTAGTTAAAGAGTGGTACTATAAATGTGAAAATTAGAATAAGTATGTGGGACTAAAGTGTCTTGCCGCTAAGCTATATAAATGATTTGGCAAAGCCCATCTCAATGTAAGGGAGAGGCATCGAGAAATGCTTGAAAATGTAGAACATGTTGAATGGATGAGGACCAATCCACTAAGATCGATCAGAAGCAGGCCCAACCCAAACTTGGCCCATGAACATAAATATCCCACATGGGATCTAATTAGATTGGGTTAACACTGTATATTATTTTCTTCCTTTGTTTGCTAGATTGTATTCTCCTTATTTAGCTAGATGATTTCATTAGATTTGCGATGGCCTCAATTAGACCCTGACTGTAGCCATTCATATGGCAAGTAAGTGTGTACAATAGTAGTGGTATTTCTCAATAAGAAATAATGTGTGGATAATTCTCTCCTTTCAAATGATTTAGTTCTCTCCTTTCTCTGATCATTTTTACATGGTATAAGAGCCTAGTTAAATCTCAAGATTAATCAATACAAATCTGGAGTTTTTTTTTGTCATTTGGGACAAAGGAGAACCTGCTGATTAGCCCTGATTCAATGGTAGCCCACCTGTGATGATCAAGATACCTAAAGCTTTTCTAACTGTGATGGTCGACTAATTATTCCAAGAATTCTTACAGAACATAGGGACTTTCAATGGAGTTCAGAAAATCGAATGTGCTGCCCCCATGAATGTAAAATTCCCATGCAGTTCATGTATAATAAATACCCAACAAATCCAAACTAGCAGCCATTTAATTAACGGGATCTGAAGATGTGATGACGTAAAGTAAGGGGTTTCAGACGAGGAGTCAAATCACTCTATTGAAGTGTTTGTCCAATACCAACCACAATAAATATTCAGGACCATCCGTATGAAACTGCATAGATAATTCATTCATGGTCAAGTGGGCTCCAGCAAATTCTTATTTATAAAAAGGTAAGGAGGCAAAGGATACAACAAAGTGGGAGATGTAAATTATATAGACAAGACTTTGACTTTCTTACTATTTGAATTATTAAGGTGATGCTGAGTATTTATTTTCCATCTTTTCTAATTTATTTCCCATTAAAGGTGAAATTCTTTAGCGGCCAATTTTGAATATTTGTTTCTTCGTTTTTAACTACTTATAGAAGAATTACAGTGATAGAATTCCTAGGAATTCAATTACATGAAATAAATAGGCGCTGTGGTCATGTTGCATTGCAATAATATATAAACACATTTCCACAAGAAACATAGTTTTGGTTGAACAAGGACACAGTTACATGCAAATGACATGGGTTACTCAAAGTCCCTACCATCATCACCACCCGTTTCCTCCTTCCATTGCTCACACAAGATTCTCTCGAGCTCGCTTGGTCGGCAAGGGATGGCGAGCGCTCCTTCATGTTCAAAACCATACTCCTCCGCAGCCTGCTCCAAGAGTCTTTGGAACTGTGGATGGCTCAGATATCTCAACGCGACGACGAACCTCTTGGACCGGCCATCTTCAATAGCAAGCACTGCAAAATGGCCTTCCTTTACGTCCTTAGGCACTTTGGCTTTTCGACCGAATTCGATGCCTCGGCTGCCATGGCCGTGACTGAGGGAGGACGACAGTTTCTTGGATAAGTAGAGGCTTCTTTGTAACTTCTCTAATACAAGCTTAAGAGTTAGAAGATTCCTCTTCCTCACATATGTTGTAGACATGCCCATGTCTGGAGTTTGGCACTGATTAAACAAGGTGCTTTGGAATGCGTTTGTTCGTGTGCTCTAGAATGTGTGTGTTGGTGTGGTTTATATAGAGTAAGTGGTGGACTGATGGGCTGATGGGAAATTATAAAACATGGGGATAAAACAAGTGTAATATATTGAAACATGGAGACCAGGCCACGTGACAAAAGTTGCATGGCTTTAAATGTCACCTATGAAAGGTCGTTTTTGCAAAGTCACGTTGGCCTCCTCCTCAGGAACCTATGGTGAGAGAGAGAGAGAGAGAGAGAGAGAGAGAGAGAGAGAGAGGTTTTTTTTTTCTCCCCGGTAAAGAAAGGGTTGGTGATGTCTTAATGGTTCTATTCTTAAAAGGATTTGGGCCAACTTGACTTGTGTTGTGGACCGTTTAAGCCTTGTGCGTGACATGTGGGTGTTGGAGATGGTGGAAGAGCGTGCGAATGGTCCAAGAAGCTAGACGCTCACAAGTTAGCATTCATTCTTCATTCCTTGAATTATAACCATAGAACTTTGTTGGGTATTTGCATGCCTAAATTGTTTTGATTGTCTATTTAGAGATTTTTTGGTACATTTGCTTCATATATCCCTTTTCTTTCTAAAAACTAAGAAAAAAAAAAAAAAAGTTGAACGGAAAACGCTTTTCTACCATTCTCCCTCAAATGGTAGATTTTATAGTGATTGGGACAATTCTTGCCATAAGTAGTTAAAAATTAAAGATTAAAGGTGAATATTTAAAACTGACTATCAAATAATCTTTTTTTTAATAGAAAAACATATTACGGGAAGTTGAAAAACGAATACCCAGCCATTACCCAAATGATTTAATGCCTAAGAAATTAATTAAGGTCTCATTACATCTCCATCTTATATATTTCACCCCACTCCATATTATTCACACATCACTTTCTTAATAATCATTTGGGAGACCTCATTTGTGTATGAATTTATATCAATTCAATTCTCATATAATCTAATGCAAACAATCAATGCCAGCAAAAACGAATTTTCTAAGTTGTCACAATTTTCGAGTTCCTTTGAGAGTTCCACACGCAGCAAAGTGGGAATTTTGGTCCTCCAGCTTCAATTTCGGGGGTCGTGATTTAAGGCTAGAAAATCCAGCAATATTTTTGTGTGGGACCCCCACTGGTCAAAATCAAGCTAGTTAGATGTTAGACAAACGGATTTCAATATCATTACCAACGATGAAAATATGATCTTTTTAAACTGGTATCTTTATAACATTTTCTATGTGACTAGTCGATTAGGTAATTTCCTGATGACTTGACAACCATCCAAATATTAAACATGTGCTGGTATTTTCTCTTGTAAATCCGTCAGTGGGCTTCTCATTAGAAATCCAAAACCACTTTAACTCCCATTCAAAAAAGAACTAACTAAGATTTTAGTCCAATAAAAGCTATGCCGACCATTATATATATATATATGCTATCGGAGGGTTCCCAACCCTTTGGGCTGGACTAATCCATCCGGACCCAAAGGAAAGCAAGGTAAACACCCCTGTGGCCCCAATGTGGTAGTACTAGTGGACTAAATTATCGATTCCTGAAGAAAAAGGAACCGAGGGTCGATACCATGACCTCTAGCTTCGAAAGAGGGAGGAACCGTGGCCAATCCCTTGGGGTTAACTGACCATGATAATTGATAGTGTGGCAAAAGCATACAACAAAAATTAGAGAAATGGGTCAAATCATGTGTTTTTGATGTGACTAATGCTATGTTTGGGAAGAGGGGAGGGGAGGGGAGGGGAGGGAAAATTTGAGTGGAAGGAAAATGAAGGAGAAGGGAGGGGAGGGAAAATTAATTTTACCTCATCTTGTTTGGGAAGTAAAAAAGTAGGGGGAAGAAAAGTGAAAAAGTAGGGTTTTGTTTTTTTGTGAAATACATGAAAAATTACCATTTTGCCCCTACTTTTATAAAAGTTTCTAAAAGACAACAAAGGACAAAAGGGCAAAAAGGACTTTTTCCCTCATTTTCCTTCCCCTCCCTCATTTTCCCCCCATTTTTGGGGGGAAAATTTTGCCACAAGAAGACAAAATTTTTCCCCCCACTTTCCTCCACCCATTTTCCTCCCCCCCCCCCTTCCCAAACACCCCCCAAAAAGATTTCCCCCCCACTTTCCCCTCCTTTTTTTCATTCCCCCCTCTTTCCCCCCTTCCCAAACAGAGGGTAACCGTTGCAGGACATGATTTTGATTGGACTAAAATCTTACTTAAAGAAAGATTTAAAATGTGGGGCCCAAAGGGGTAGCTCAGTTGTCTTAGGACCACGGTTTACACTCAAAGGTTGTAAGTTCGAAACTGCACTACCATACTTGGGCTATAGTGGAGTTTACCCGGCTTTCCTTTAGACCCGAAAGGATTAGTTTAGTCCAAAAGGTTGGAAACCCTAGAAAGCCAAAAAAAAATAATAATAATAATAATAAGTCCTTGAATAATCTCTGGGCAAACTACCGAACACTGGGAATTGGGATTTTAAAATGTGACACAATTTTGAGACAAAACATGGGATAGATTAGCGCTGTCAATCGTGTCGTGTTAACGAATTCGGGTTATGGGTTAATGAATTCGGGTTATAATCACCTCAACCCGTACCCGACCCGTTAACTCAACGGGACAAAAAATCTAACTCGAACACAACCCGTTAATTTAACAGGTTACACGACCTAACCCGTTAAGTAACTAAGTCATTTCGAAAATTAAAAAAAATTATACAAAAATAGAAAGAGAAAAATATACAAGCCACGGGAAATTGTAAGTGAGGATCTCGAGTGGATCCTACCTAAATACTCACTATAAAATAATAAATTTGAATTTCTTCTTTATGAATATAAATTAATTCTAGTTATATTTAGAGGGAGTAAAAAAAAATCAACGGGTTAAGCGGGTTGTTAACAGGTTACTGTTTTAATTCGTACACGTGTGTTAACGGGTTTAACCCGTTAACGACCCGAACCCATTAAGGGCGAACCCAAACCCATTAATATCGTATGGATTCATGTAGTATTAACGGATAGTGTGACATTTTGACAGTCCTATCATAAGTATAGATCATAGGAGAAAATATAGTTGATTTGACATCTATCACTCCAAAATATCAGAGCTTGATCGGACATTTTTAGCTTGGAGATAAAGACTCCATACTCTCTCATCATACTTCGGCACGCGTTCGCATCCGGAGAATTTCATGTTTGCTAAACATCCACGTCTTCCTTTGGCTCCTCCACACTTTTCTTATGTGGATTTTGATTTTCCACGTTTGATAGGGGGACATTTGGATTCTAATGACTTTTCCCTTCAATGCCTGCAATTATTTGGTGGGTCCGACCTCTCCAGGTCCAATTTGGAAAACCGACGAATGGAGAGAAAGTTGACCTACAGTAATTTTGAACCGTGAAGAGATATCACTTTTGCTTTTGGAAACCTAAGTTATGGGTTCCATAATCACGATCAAAACCTTTAATCTTGCTTAGAATGTTTAAATTGGTTAGAAAATCTAATATCAACCGTTGATTCATCTTATATTTTAAGATATCTTCAAAAAGCTCCTAGCTGTTGGATCATGATTCTAGACTTCTGTGGGGCTGGTTTGTCAAAATCTGATGAACCGTTCAATCTCTTCATTAGGCCTAAAACAGCTACAAGGTCAAGCTTCGCACCATGATTCGTCATAAAAAATGAGAAAAATGGGAGCAAAGTAGCAGCTGATTGAAAATACTTTCATCTGACCTGACAGAAGATGTTGCAACTACTTCCTACAGTACCTAGACCAGTAACTCATAGGTTTACCTTTTTCTGCTTTGGAACCATGGGCGGCTTCACATTCATCATTGTGGGGTCAAGAGATCTGAAAAAATATTTAAAAATAATTATTTTAATGCCATGAATTGGAATTTTGAGTTTGGCTTTACATAAAATTTAGAGTTTGACCCTACTCAATTTAAGAGTTTCACCCCACGTTAGCTAACTTTATACATTTTCTTTGTTTCTGGGATAGTTAACAAAAGCCACCATAAAATATCCACCGCCTAAATTAATGGGCTAATTGTCTACCAAAATATATATAAAAAAATTAATGGGCCCACAGTGCTGATATGCGCTCAAGCAACGAGTTTTTAGAACTTTAAGGAATTTATGACATTGCTAGAAAATTAGTGGAGACAAAGAACGATATTGTATACCAATTGATTTATTTGTTTATGAAATTGGCCTTGATTTACCAGTAACAACTACGACGGTAGAAAGGGCTTTTTCAGCAAAAAAGTATGTAAATAACATGTTGCGTAACCGAATGGGAGATCACTGAATGAAAGACTATTTGGTCACATATATTGAAAAGGATGTGGTTGCTAGTGTTGATAATGAAGCTATTATGCAACGATTTCAACACATGAAAACCTCATGTTGAAGGTAGCTATTTGGAGTTTATGTATTTGGATTTTTTTGGATTAATAACTATTAGTAACAATGTATTAAAATTTTCAATTTACTTATTTATTTATTTTAAAATTCAACATTATATTTGTTGGATTATCGAAAATAGATTATTTGAGAATTTTATATTCTATTTGTTGAATAATCAAAAGTAGATGACAGATGTTGATAAAGAAAAAAATAAATTTATTTGACTTGTGGAAGATAAGTCTTTTGGTAACTCTACTAATTGAGTCAAGTGAAGTAAAGTTGATTTTGAAGAAAGAATAAAATATAAGTGGGTTATGATAGTATTATGTTTTTAGTTGTTTGTTATGGAATCTGTTTGACTTTTTGTATGGAAAAGTGAAGTTATTTTATTTTATTTTATTTTAGTGGATAAAGGTAATTGCTTTTTGACCTTTTGTATGAAAAAGATGGAAGGAGTTTTAAATAAAGTACATTTGATGCGACATCTTGTCTGGACAATGAAGGCTTTACTTAACTTTGATTGTATTAGTAAAATACCAAATATGGATCTGGCCTAGAGGTCTACCAGGAGACTTGCTATTAGCTCTTAAAATGGAAACCTCATCTGTAATTTAAACCACTGAAGATACTTTACCTTGTTCTCTCACCAGAGAGAAATTTTGCTCCTGTTAAAAACATAATTTGATCGCTTGTGTGACCAAGGCTGGGGTATGTATTATTATTGCTCATGCAGTGTGAAAGGAACTTGAATGTGTACCATGATGTTGGCTACCTGTCGAAAGTTTTATTTAGGTAATGCCCGCATCCAACTGATTCCGGATCCGCTGCTGCAGCTATTGCACGCTTTTCTAGAACTACTCAATTATGGGGCCTATCTAGATCATCCAGATTATTTATAGTGATTCACATCTTCTCCCATGACTTATCCTCAGATTAAAAGAAGTGAGTCTCACGGATTGATTGAGCATCATGATGGAGATATAATTGGGCGCTGACGTGGCATTACCAAGAATGTGGTGTTAATCACGTTTCCATTTTAATGCTCAATCATACGGTGGGATCCACTACATTTGAGCTGACATTATGGATGTAAATGGGTCCTCGATTCTCCGACTATCCGGAGGTCCCGACCCTTTAAAACCGGGCTTGAGTTCTTATTTAGGCCCCGCTAGTAAATGGATCTAAGTCCTTTTTTTGGACTCGTGACCTAAACGGGTTCGATCTTGACTCCACATTGGTTCAGACCCGTGAACCCGGGACCCGACACATTATCTCAATTTTTGAGATTCTCTTATTAAAATTAGATTTTTTCTCCATATCGTTCTCTACCTAGACCCAGATCTGGACCCAAACCCGCCCATCTATATATGGTTTTGGTTTCGGGTTCAGTTTCACATTCTCCTTGATGGTTCTGAGTTCGGAACCAAGAAACTGGCCCTGAGACTATTTCGAGTTTAAGTCTGGGTTCACCTTCTCTTTAATGGTTCTGGGTTCAGGGTCTAGCATGGACCCGTACTGGAACCGACCCATTTACATTCCTAACTAATATACATTTAAAGGGGATGGCATTTACTTTGAATGGTTCTGGATAAACTTTATGTAGGTCCCATGAAATAGTTCTATAAAAGTGTTTCATGGTTCCCATGTAATAGGTGAGACAGAGGTTCCAAACTCCGTATAACTTCATTCAATCCAGTGATGGTGCAGGAAAACTTCAAGAGTCTGTATGAAACTTTCTTTTGAAGGTAAGGATTCTTTTAGAGCCATATATGACCATATCTAAAATTACTTAAGGCCTACTTGAGTGAAGTTTGAAATTTTATATTTTTTGATATAATCCGTATTATTTTTCCTCTAAAGTTAAGTGATTCTTTACTCCAACATTAAGTGATTCTTTACTCCAAATTACTTTACAAGTCAATTACCCACACAAGCCCGGATTTCAGAAAAATTTTGAATGCCACCCCACCCCACCCCGCACTCTATTTCCATCTGTTCAATTTTCCAATCCTGCTCGAAGGCTAAGTCTTCACTGCACGATGAACATTGACCAGCACGTTGTGTACTTTCCTCTACAGGTAGGGATGAAAGTGGGTCGGGCCGAGCCGGGCTTTGACAGGCCCTAGGCTCGGCTCTAGTATTTTTTAGTAGGCCCTAGCCTGGCCCGAGCTTGAGAGGGCCTAAAAAATCCTGGTTCGGGCTCGGCTCTTATTAAGTAGGGGCCAGCCCTTTGAGCTTGGCTTGATTGAGGCCTAGGCTCGGCTTGTGAGCCTAGCCCGTTTTATAATGATATAGTTCAATATTAATGTAGATGACCATTATCAAACACTCCAATGTTAAGGGAGCCAGTTCTAACACTTCATAATAGTTCAATGTTAATGTAGATGAGCATTATCAAACTCCAACAATAATACAAATCAAATTAAACTCCAATAGCATCATAGAATAAAATAAAATATTCGGCTAGCGTCATAAAATAAAGGTTTAGGGTTTAGGGTTTATGGATTATTTAGTACTTAGATTTATGGTTTATGATTCATGGATTATTTAGTGCTTAGGGTTTAAGGATTATTTATATTGGATTAAAATTAGGATTTAAGGTTTAGCGCTTAGGTTTAGGGTTTATGGATTATTCAGTGCTTAGGGTTTAGTGTTTAGGGTTTAAGGATTATTTATATTGGATTAAAACTAAGGTTTATGATTTATGAATTATGTTATATCATATATGTATTATCTATTGTATAGTGTACATATATATATATAATATGTATTAATATATGTAGGCCCTAGGGCTTACGAGCCGGGCTTCATCAAGCCCCAACTCGGCCCTTTTAAGCAAACGGGCCTCCTCCTAGGCCCTAGCTCGGCTCTTTTGTCTTTTGAGCCGAGCTTGGGCCAAGCCTATGACGGGCCGTCCGCGGGCCAGACCCACTTTCACCCCTATCTACAGGTGGATCTCGTCATCATTATTCAACATGCAGTTACCTACCAAGGACAAACTTAGCAAAACTTTTAAATTTTCCACCACAAACTAATTAGTCATCCATTTTCACATCTTGTCATTCCTAATGTAAATTTCGATTTTTTCCATTCCTAATTTAAACTTGAATTTCAAAAGTTTGTGAAGAATCCTCCTTTGTCTTTAATCACCAGTTGGATATTTTTAGAAGTGACGGGCTCTAATACCAAATATTTTGGGAATTTAATTAGGGCAAAGTACGCACTATTAATCTCACCACAAGCAATCATATGACACGAGATTTATGTAGTTCGATAATTGCCTACGTTCACAAGGCTATGAGCATTCCGCTCGATCTCATTATGTAGGAAATTTGGCAACTCGTTCCAAGGATTCAAAATATTCCTCTAACACTAAGCCTACTCTCTCTCCATACATCTCAATCTCGCTTTCACAGCCTCTCCCCTTATAATGCTCTCTTTGTTTTCCTTGCTCGAGAGTATTTATAAGGAACTAGCCTTAATCGAGTTGAGCCCTAAGTGAACCACTCAACAAGGCCAAGTGGACCTTTTGAGCAAAATCCAACCATCTCAAATGTTCGTTAAGGATCCTTCTCAATTTGTTTGTAATCATTAGGTGGATAATCTTGAAAGTAGAAGTTGATAGTTAAGTTTTTACATCAAACCTGTAAAAAATAAAAAAAAAACTTTTTACTTTTAATTAAAGGTTTGGAGTGAACTTCTAAACTCTACACCAGTTTAATTTCCATCCAGCTTTATATAAATTACAAAATCTTGCACAAATTTTCTTGTAAACCTTCCTCAACAAAATATAGAAAAAGAAAACATAGTATAACATATTCCACGTGGGTATTTGTGAAGGGGCGTCTAATTATAACTTATAAGAGAGAAGCAAACGGCATGGGAGCAGAAACCAGAAGGAGAAATAGGATGGAAGGTGGGGGGGCCTAGGCCTTTTGGTACAATTTTAAACGGCACTGGTACCTAATGTGATGACTTTGCTTTCATAAAATACACAGTACTATCGTTATAACAAGGGTACTACAGGATGCTTGCAATAAAAATCTATAGTCGGCTAGTCGCAAAGCAAGGGCCCTACCAATATGACTTTGAAACGTGATTGGGAGGAACATGGATTCCATGACTTGTCTTGTCCATGGATGGGAAAGCATGATAAATAATCGAACTGTCACCACTGTCGGGCTATATGATCTGAATCCTTCTTCTCCTGGGAAGTTATCCACTTATCGTGTAGTATGTTATTAACATGTCTATGTATAATTCTTTTTATATGAGAAATGCCAATGTAGCCTATTCAGCACTTTTAGTGGTGAGGCAACTCCCTTCAAGAGAAATAATTATGGATTAATCCTTGGTACAGTGGAGATGGTGACGACTTCGATACAATGCTTGCAGTGGTGGACTCATAATTTTCATTTGATGGGTGCTTATCTTATTAGGTGGTTTGGTTTTGGGGCAAATCAAGAATTTTTGTGTGATTTTTTTTTGGGGTGGGGGGGTTTGGTTTAGGAAGCTTGGTTTTTATGCATTTATGAAAGCTAAAAGAATTGAAGGGAGAATACGATCAAGAGAACAAATCTCTTCTCTTGATTGATTTATGCATCTTTACAAATTTATCATCAAGAGAACACGATTCTTCTCTTGATTAGATTTATTCATTAATTTATTTTTAAAAAAAATGATGATCGTAGAAGTCTCTTTCAAAACTGAATTGGAAAAGAGAATAATAAAGCTTGAATGTCTTGCTCTTGTGTATGCTTATCAGAAAATTGGATCCAATTAAGAGCCACACTTCATGATCACAATAGTTCAATCTTCACTAAATTTATATTGTTGTTGTACGTGTTGCCGGGCTTAAGAATCCATTAAAGAATAAGGCAGAAAAAAAAAATGTAGGATCTCATGCATCGAAACTTCTTTAAAATTTGGAAGCAATCAAAGTTATTGATGTAAACATAAGCGATGATAAAAACTAAGTTAAAAATATTAAACAGATGCAATATTTTTAAAAGAAGAAGTCAACAAGTTGAAGGCGTCAAAATTGGAGATGAAGAATTTCTATGAAGTCCATATCAAAGGATACAACAAAAAGACTCAAGTGTTCAAATCTGCATAAGGATCGGCAATTACAAGGTAAATAGAATATTAAATGAAATGATAGTTATATTGGTTTTTTTTTTAAATTAATTTTAATATTTAAAGAGTCTAAGAGTTATTTCTTGAAATTGGAAAGGTGTGGAAGTTAAAAGTGTATCTTGAAATTATAAAAGTTCATCCTAAATCTAACCTTTGTTTGGTGAAATGTCATTTTAGAGACTTTGTTTGTTATAATGAAATATGGAATAAACTGACTCTTGAAATGCCCTTAGCATTCTATATGAGGGTGTGTTGTAGTTGCTGTGATAATACATGTGTGTGAAGTCAATCTGAGTATTTTATTGGATGTAAGAGATCAGTGAAATATCGAGCACAATTCAGTACTGTGTAAATGGAAAAAACACATAAGGACTCATAGTAACAAACTATTCTCTTGTACTTTCTTGCCTTTTTCACTTACCTTTTGTTTTTATTTTTTTAAGATTTTATCTCAAAAACACTTAATATGGCCATTGGACCGAATCACACAAATTAGCCAAACATGCTCCAAATAGGGCAATTTGCCCAAAAATCTTTTTTTTTTTTTTTTCTTTTATCATTTTTTTCGAGGGTCGATATCAACTCTTATTTTATGTGTTGAAGGTCGACGTTGACCCTTAGCGGGAACCTTATATATTGCGATTGAGTTCTTCTTTCTTCCCCATTGTACTAACCTTATATATTGTGAGGTTCCTTAGTGGGGCCTACTTGTGTAGATCTAAAATGCTTAAAGTATGTGACCACTCTTTTCTTATAAGCTATAACAATATTTCTATCTAATAAAAGATGGCCCACCATCAAACTGAGATCTACAAAATTCACAAAATTATCATGATATACTATGTAGTTTACAATCTTTTGTAAGTGATCAATTTGATAGGGGACCGAAATCCTATTTGAATGAGATTTACAAGGGTCTTAGCTATTTTGAGATGTTCTAAGTTTTTCTTAAGTGGCCCTATTAAGAACCCATATGAATTTCTCATGAGTCCCAGCCTTACATGATCTTAAACTATCTGTGAATAAGGTAATATTGCTTTTCCTTCAAAGTTCTACCTTCAAATTGATAGGCTTCTTTGGGCTTTGAATTTCTAGGTTGACAGATGAATATTTTTATTTATTGCAAGGAAAGGGCTCCACATTTGTAGAAGGTCTGGATGAGTGCTCCCATGAAGTGCACATAGTAGGTGAAAAGATTTTACTTTGCCCCCCACCAATTCCAACAAAAAATTCCTGATCCGCCCATGCAAATGGGGATGTGTTTGGCCATGTTGTGTTTGGATTGGTTTGGACTCTGACGGTTTAAAAAATGCATGGAGGAGCGGGCTCATAGTTCTATTCGTTTTCATGAGGATCTAAGATTTTCTTCAAATTAAAAAAAAATATAATAAAAAAGCAACTGTCAGCCCCGACCGGACCGCCTATTTAGGGCACAGAACAACCAACTTGGGCATGGCACGGCCCGTGAAAATTCACAGGCCAGCTGTCACGATCCAGGCCCGAGATCCGGCAACCCCGAGCCGTAGCCCATACTTACTCCCGTAAATCCCGAATTAACCGAGGTTAATACAAAATCCACAAGGGATAACATTCTCAATAAACATGTCAATTACACAAATCTGCGGAAACTTTTTCACTTGACAATATCAAATATGATTTACATATATACAAATAATGTTCCTTATACATGTATCCTATCCATCATTTACTTATCAATTAGTGCACGTCCAAAACATGGAGCAATAACCATTAATTACATCCCAAAATGATTATACAAAAAGAATGACTTCACAAAATATTTCCCAAAATATAATATTCATTCTCGCACTCGAATGCCCATATCAAACGGTATCCTGTCCGTTCCATTCATTTAAACCTCCTGGAGGAACCTGAGCGGTCTTCTCCGCTCCCGCCGGGGGCGCTGCTGCACCGGCATGGGCAATCGGGCCTGTAATGCCATCAATAATACTAGTGAACACGACGGTTCAACAATGTATAAACAAATCTCGTAATATCATGTTAGTCCATAAGTTAAACTTAATCAATCTATTAGTAACAGTTCCAATTCTAGAAAAGTCTAGAAAGTTCCTACAATAACAATGTATAACTATAAAAGTCAATCTTGTGGACATGTTTACGGGTGGTCACTACCATAGCATTCATTGTCATTTCATTCATTTCATTTACCATCTTCCCTCAAATGAAGGATCTATCATTACCATCTTCCCTCAAAGGAAGGATTCATCTTCCAATTGGAAGGCATCGATCAATACCCATAGATACGATCGGAAATTAGTGGGACTTACTAGTGTCCGGGCCAGGGACAACTAACATCACCACGAAGCTCCGGAACGCCTCCAAATCCATCTACTGCAGTAGGATTAGTCATTTCTTTCATTTATTAATTAATTGAACTCATTTAGAGTTCTAGTACAACTGCTAGGTAGTGCCAGACTTCAGGTTCAATGTTTTTCAGTGAGCAATCCAATCCTGGATTTAATTCCATTCAATGATTCCCATCATGACGAGGGAAGGGAATAATAGTGATACCAATCTCATTAGATTGGGACACAAAGTTACAATGAGGGACTTGCTAGTCAATCCTGTTTCTATTTAACTCCATCTCAAATCTAAACAACCGATAAGGTATAACCATTGGTCACCGAATGCACGTGTTATTCTTGATGGACATCACATTTGTAATATTAGTGTGTGCATTCTAGTTCCCATAATTATCACCCATAGAAGTTTAGTCCACAATAATTATCTATGAGATCCCTTCTTTATTATTCATAATTCTTATCGGTCTCACTTTACCTCATGATTAGTCTTAAAACTAATATAGGGAGTATCTATACTCACGAGGAGTGCTCCAAGTTTATGCAAAAATCCAAAATCCACTCCCCCAATCGATAGGACCGATAAGTCCGATTGATTGGCCAAATTTTTGCTTAGAATTCATGTTTGGCCAGTATCAAGTTCGCTCGAGCGGATCCAGGTTCGCTCGAGCGGACTTAAACAGACAGGGGATTCGCTCGAGCGAACTCCTACAGAATACAGTTCGCGTCAGACAGAAACTTCATTGCTCGAGCGCACATAATGTTCGCTCGAGCGGACCCATGGTTCGCTCGAGCGAACTGTTCAGTATTCCGGATTGGAATTCTGAACATTTACTCTTCTCTCCCATTCAACCACCACCTGCATACACATTTAAGGATCTCCTATCCTCTCCTCATTCATCATTTAAACACAAATAATACTTCTATTCCATCATTAAAACATCATTAAATCCATAGAACTCAAAAAAATCCATAAAATCTCATTTCTACAATAAAGAGGGTTTTGAGAACCCAACTCTTCCAACTCATAGCTTAATAAAACTTGTAGACTAGCATTTTGAATCATAAATGAGCATTATACTTGCCTCTTGAAGTCTATTAGCAAGAATCCTCACTTAACTTGACTTTGAGATGAGAAATCCCCAATGTCAAACCCTATTTCCATAAAAACATGAGAAACACAATCCTATGAGCTATTTGTGCTAAAAACCATGCTCATTCACTCATTACAACTTGGAAACTCATTAAAATGATTAACTACTTACTTGTAGTTCCAAGAGAAGGGATTCTTGAGCTCTACTTTAAGTTCCAATCACTCTAATGGAAAACAAACTAAGGAAGAAGATGAAGAAGATGAGCTTCTTCAAAACCTACTTGGAAACAATCCAAATCTCTCTCTCTCTCTCTCTCTCTCTCTCTCTCTTGATGAAGAAGAGTGGAAGGAAGAAGAAGGAAGAAGAAATGGGGGGTGTCTAGGGTTTCTCTGCAATGGACTTGGATGGAATGAACCAAAAGGGTTCATCTTAAGCCTTATAAAGGCCTTTTTGCAACCAAGCCCACTCCTTCTTTTATATTCTCCATTTAAGTCAAATGAAGGCCCACTTAGCCAACTCCTAGTCTAATGACCTTGAGCCAATTACGGAAGTTAACGTACTCGTTGAGATACGCGTGTTGGTATCAAGAGTTTCCGTATTCGACAAAATACGTATAAATCCGTATTTACGAAAAAGGTCTTGTTTCCTTTGCTTAGGTCTAAGTCTCATTCAATCCATTTAATACCCTTCATTATCATTTCATTAGGCCTAATTCAATCATTTGAGACTAACTTGTCTCCTTTGGTCTTTGACCTTCATTAACTCAATTATTCGTGCTTAATTAGCCTTAATCGTGATTAGTTCGGGTCAGGGTGTAACACCAGCATGGCTGGGCTGAGGGTTTGATGGGGCGTGGGATGATCTCTAATATGATGAGACAGTTCATTTGGATTGATGTAGCGTGAGAAACGGTTTCCAATTGACTGTAAGCAGCCGAAACAAAACCTCTAGCAACAGAAGTTCTCACTTCACAGCAAAGACGAAACAAAAGTATATACCTTACCTTTGCAGCTAAATCCGCCGTATGAACCACTTGTACTTCAAAAGTAATATGAAAGCAATAACGAGTTTGGGGCTGCCATTCCTTTACAAAGCTGAAAAAGAACATGCATGTCACAATGACCATAATTAAAATTGGAGCCAAAATCAAAGCACTTGGAATGAATCTCCCTGATGATTATGTAGCTTATTGGGCTTTTTCTTCTCTATCTGTGTATCTTGGCCCACCCAAATGGGTAATCGTCTTTCAAACAGTTTTGGGTCTAGCACCTGCACCTGAATGAGAAAATAAGTCACATTTATATGATATTACGAACCTTATCCATCCAAAAATTAAACTTGTGCATCCTTTGATTTCATCATAGAAAATCAAATGTACTAGTTTCCTTGTCCCTAATCCTAAAAGGACTAGTAAGGGCAGCCTGTTTGAATATCTACACTTGTCCCTTTTTTTGAATTATTTTATATAATATGAATATGACTTTCACCACAAGACTGCTTCTTCTTACACAAATGACAAAGGACATATTTAATAACTCACATCAAAGGGCGTGGGCGTGATCAAGATATAAGGGGAAATCTCCAAATCCAACAAATGGAAAAGGGGCCAAGTGTACGTTGTTTTCTGCAGCACCGCCTAAACCCTAACATGCAGCAGATGCCCTAACTCAGATGACCCAACTTAACCAAGAGACTTGAGGAGGAAGCAGCAACAGCAACAACAAGAGACCAACAGACTCTGGAGTTTAGCGCATCACTTCTCCTTTGTATTGACGGAAATCATCAATTTCTATGTTAGGGATGTGTGATATCTTACTCCAGTACTCGCCTCCTTCTTTACACTTTTCCGTTACCAAATGACAATTACGAATAATCAGTGTATCCAGTGTGAGAGGAAAGAGATCAGGAAGCACCCTCAGCTTGGAGCAATAGTGGATTTGAATTTCACTAACATGGGTCATATCACCTTCTAGCGCAGTCCATTCCTCCATATCAGGCATAGACCAAAAGTGTAGCCTCTTCAATGATGGGAAACCCTTCACCATGCCATGACCATAGACTTCACGCCCCACTTTCTCCAATCCATAAAGATTTCCAAGACCTAGAACTTCGAGAGAAGGGAGCTGACCAAAAGGTGGGAGGATACCACATTTGCATTTGAACAAAGAGATAGAAACTAGGTTTGAGAATCTTGAGTCCCCCAACCATGTTGGAAATCTGACACCACAGTAGCCATAAATCTCTAGGCCTTCGAGGTTGGTATGAGGCTGGAGGGCATTGAGTACCTCCTCCTCAATTCCTTCCTGTCGTGAATCCACGTCATGGGATTCCCATTCCAACCTCAAGTGGTTAATTTTCTGCTTATTTTTCAACTCAGCCTCTTGGGCCTGCTCCACACTGAGCACATTCTCAAGCTCTGAAATGCGAAGTGATCCTCGTAGGCATTTCAAGTTCCGCAGCTCGTTGACCTTGTATCCAATCATATTTAATCCCCCCAACGGGATAGAAGCAGAGCATCCCACTAAAATTATCTTTCTTAGGCTGACTAGGTTGCTAAGGTCACTGGGTACCTCTACAAGCTTAGAGCAATATGCGAGACACAAGGTTTGTAGATTGTAGAGTCTTGTTATGATTTCGGTAACCTTTCAATCATAGTACAAGTCAAGTCAAGATACCGCAGCTGTATCAAATTTCCGATTGATTCTGGCAATTCGGTAAGATTTACCCTCAAATACAAAATGCGTAAATGCCTCAGATTTACGAACAAATCAGGTGGGATGGTAAGGACAGGATCAGATGCGTGTCCTTGCAATATAAGTGTGCGTAGACTTTTAAAGCAATAGAGATACTCGAAATTGAAGGATTCCACACTAAACCTGGACAATCGACATGATACGTGGCGCACCTTTTCAGTATTTTTATGAGACTTCCAGTCTCGGATTTCCAAAATCTCAGCTCTTGAAAAAGACCGTGCAAGATCATGAATGAGGTCGTGCATTCTGAAAAATAATGATCCTTCTTTATAAAGTAAAGACGTTGAAACCAAATCAGCGAGATATTCCTTGCCTATATCTTCCATGTCCTTACTTCCTTCAGACTGAATAAAACCTAGTGCCATCCACGACCAAACAAATTGCGCGCGACACATGATAGAGGGACCTTTAGGAAATACGGAACAAAACTTAAAACATCGCTTCAAATGTGTTGGCAAGTGATGATAACTTAATCTTAGAGCGGGCAAAATGTCATTTCCTTCTTCTGGCAAATCCCATATTTCGCTTTGTAAGATTGATTTCCAGTCGACAACAGTTACTTTAGAGCGTAAAAGACCTCCAAGTGTCTTCACTGCCAAGGGTAACCCTTTGCACTTGTTTACAATTTCCTTGCCTATCATCACCAAGTCCGGATGTACATCTAAATCCCCTTCTACAAATGCTAGTCTTTTGAAGATAGACCAGCAATCATCGTCCGACAGACACTGCAAGGAGTAAGTGGGAACTGTTCCCATCATTGAGGAAACTCTGTGGCTTCTCGTGGTCACTAGAATTCTACTTCCTCTTCCTGCAACCATCAATGGAGCTCGCAAGGCATCCCAATGACTACAATTCACATTCCAAACATCGTCCAACACAAGAAAAAACTTCTTCCCTTTTAGAGCATTCTGAATACTAACTTGAATTGCATCCAAGTTCGTAAGACGAGGATCGCTCCGAGGAACAGACTCTGCAATGGCTTTTGTGAACCTAATTAAATCAAAGTCTTCCGACACATAAACCCATACACTTACATCAAAATGTTTCTTTACCCGTTCATCATTGTGGATCAATTGAGCAAGTGTCGTTTTCCCCAGTCCCCCCATACCGCAAATGGGAACGACCTGAATACCTGAGTCAGAGCCCGAAGAGTCGTCCGATGTCAACAAATGGACCACCTTTGCTTTGTCAGCTTCTCTTCCGAATACAATCGACTCATCTACGATGGAGCTAGTGGGAGGCCGCATTCTGAGCATTTCACCTTGAGACCCATACATCACTTTGTGACGGAAGTGGAATTGATTGTTTTCTCTCTCAATCTCATCCAGACTCTCTCTGATCTTCTTAATTCGAGAACCCAACTCAATCTTAGAACTAAATCGAGAGAAGAAGTGGGTTACTCGAAATTGGTCAGTCAGCTTCCTCTTTCTAGTTTGAATTGGGGCTTCTTCTATTTTGGATCGAAGGGCCCTGCATTCGAGTTCATCGAGGATGTCCTCGGAGTCGTAGGCAACGTTCTTGAGGTCACTCAGCCACAAACGGACCGATTCCTCCTTGATTTTTTTTTCTTCTGCATCAGTGAGAAGGGCTTCAATTCTCGAGTGGGTTAATTTGAGCCTTTTCGCCTCCTTTTCAACACCGAAAGGAAGGCATAGACTTTTGAGGAAAGAAGGGGCCAATGTATCCAGCACATGCTGGAAAATGGCACTTAAAGCTGCCTCCACCACCATCGATGTTGCAGAATCCATTCTCCCAATAGCAATCAATAGCTGAGAGATGAAAATGAAACAAGGGAGATGGGAGTAAGGAGAAGTAAACACTACGTAATACAAACTCAAAAGCGAGGTCTTCTTGTGACTCAAAAACAGATTCTATTCGATACAATTGGGCTGGGCCCACAAGAAATAAAAACTCTTATAACAGTGTGAGAGTGGGCCCATTTTCGACACGGGTGATGTTATGTGGGTTAGGAGTGCCCATCAAATATTAAGGCTTCCAATTCTTATAACAGTATTTTTTAAGTGACTTGATCGGGATAAGTTAGTGACACAGATCATGTATGTGCATGGAATTTGAATTGATCATTTGTGGCCCAATGAGTGTAGCCAGAGAATTGGCACAACAACCATTGCTAATCATGGCCCAATGACTGCCCCACATTACATTATGCAAGGATAAGAAAAATAATAATGCCGTCAAAAGCACTAATCTCCTTTGAAAATTAAAAATTATAGAGCTAATAGACCAATATTCATGGGCTCCTTTGACTGCACAAACATGTAAGGAGTTCTTTGTTTCCACATGGTACAAATTGCATGTTCAAGCTAATGGATAACGCACCCATTCTAACTTAACCCAGCCATCAAGCAAAATAAGTTTTCAAAATAAATACGGAAATAGAAACATAAACCTTATGGTTTCTCTTCATATTTTTATTTGTTTAAGTTTGTAAGCTTCTTTTTTTTTCTTCTTTTTGTTGTTGTTGTTGCTATTGTGGTGAAGTGTGAGATGAGGGACACCATAATATAAATGAGCATGAGATTGATATGATATGATTGCAATTTAATTTAATTTGGATTGCCTTTGTGTTTATATGATATGATATTATTTATTTAATTTAATTTAATTCTTGGCCCGGGCTTAGCATGGGCGTTCATCCCTAAAAAGTCTCTCTTTTCAAACAAATATGCACAAAAAACCCACATTGTTTCAAGGTGCCACCTTTCATAAGAGATTTTTATGAACATTTGAATTTGAGTTCTATTTCTTGCCATTATTCAAATTATAAGCAAATCTTTATAGCCGGTTTATTTTCTTTTCCTTAGATCTTCAATCATCAATGAGTCCAATGTTAAATATGTTTTGTAGGCCCTACCGATGAATGGAATCCAAACTGTTGCTCCTTTACTCTCCTTTTAGTTTTTTTCCCTAAATGGATGGACCCAGCTGTAGTGGGGATGAGATCCCAATGGCCTTCTCTTAACCCCTTTTTTCTAAGAGTGGGCCCCACTGATGGAGGAGGCAAGCCTGTTGGCCGTTGTATAGTTTCTTAATGGATGCAAATCAATTAGTGGGCCCCGTACATTTAACTTATTTCTGCAGTGGGACCCACTCATGGATTATGCATAGATATTAGTTTTCTAGGTCAATATGTATTCGTAGTGGGCAATCAAACAAGGTTGGTATCATACCGAAGCTTAATTTCTTTGATAATTGTTAATATGTGATTTATATGCATATGAGTTAGAACTATTAGAAACATACTATGATGACTCCTATCTATATCCACGTACTCATCCCATGCAATGTACATATTTTATGTTTTTTTCTTCTCTTAAACTTGTTCGGCCCTCTCTCTTTCAATTTTTTTTCTTATACTATCAATCATTTGTGGGGGCCAACTGTTCCATCACCATAAATTCAGATGTGGTGTGTGGCCCATTGAGGATGAGATCATTTGATTTTCATTTCCTTTCTTCTTTTCTTCCCTTTTTTCTTCTTTGGATGCAGAGCCATCAGTGGGTCCCACACGTTAAAGACATTTCAAGGGTGGCCCCCACTGATGGATCAAACATGTTAATTTTTTATTCATTTGTTTTGATTCTTTTTAGTAGATGTAGATCCATCCGGTTTGTTTTATTTTTCTTATATTTTCAATCATCAATGGTATAATATATCCGTAAATGAGATGGTCGTAATGTTCAATGCTTTTAAATTCAAGGGTTGTTGTGTTATGTAAATTTACTTTATTTTATATTTATTTTCATACATAGAAAATTTTTTAATATTCAAAGATAATAAAAAAACCTTATTTTATATTTATTTTATCTTAACAATATTTCAAAAGAGTTTTTAAATTTTAACATATTTTTATTTTTTGCTCGGGCTTAGCACAGGCCTTTGTTGCTAGTTATTAAGTAACTTGATCCGTTATGGATGGCAAGTTAGTGATACAAATGTATGTGAATGGAGTGTAAATTGATCATTTCATGTGGACTATTATATATATATATATATATATATATATATGCTCTCACCTTACCATGGGAGATTGTTCTCACCTTACTATGAGAGATTATATATATAGGGAGATGCTCATGTGAGAGCATTTCTAACCTTACTATGAGAGATAAGGTGGGGGCCCTCACATCCATATCCAATGCCAATAACTTAAATGTGAGGGCCCCCACCTTATCTCTCATAGTAAGGTGAGAATATCTCTTATAAGAGTATCTCCCATATATATATATATATATATATATGAAGTGATTTCAAATTGAAATTAATCAATTTAATTTGACCCTTCCCAGTTTCGGGTTGAGCTAACCCGTCTAGCCCACATTAGACCCAACCCATGTATTCTTAATGACACAGTAAAAATTAATCATAATATGTGCTGAGACTCGAACTCAGGACATTTTTGGATTTCAAAGGGGCAACCCTGCCACTACACTACAAAGCAATATTTTGCTAAAAGTTATCAATAAAAGGTTAAAATTAATTGATGAGGAAGGGACCTAGCCCCACTTTAGAATATTGACTTGGAGTTGGAATTTATCTACGAGGTATTTATAAAAGTAACTATATTCTTAAATTATTGAACCTATAAATACTGTTGTAATTATTTTCATAGTTATGCATTGTAATTTAAGCATAGGTGATCAAGCTTTTAAAATAAATATTTTAAATAATTTCCTATATAGTCATTAATTTTCTATGATACCCATTTTACAATAAAACTAAGCCCAAATGAATATATAATATATGGAATTGATCAACAAAAATAGTAAGTTTCATAATTCATAAGAAAATGACAACGTTATTATTGAAAAAAGGCAAACTTGTGACAACAACGTGGAATTAAAGAGGAGGTGGTAGACTTTCCATGTAAATGATATGCTACCATGCAAGCTTGCTTAGGGAGAAAGGGTGGAGTTTAATTTTTTTGTGTGGGTCGTTAACTTTTATAAGCCGTGATGTAAAAGGAGTGGAACACCACGATTTTGAGTTTAATTTTTTTGTGTGGGTCGTAACTTTTATAAGCCGTGATGTAAAAGGAGTGGAACACCACGATAAACCCCATATATTAAAAATCACAATCATTAGACAAATATCCTTGCTATTTATGGGAAATTCTTAATTTTCACCTCAATCTGGGTTATTTCCATTGTCAAGTTTATTCTCTGATAAAAAATATAAAATATTGAAGTTTTCTCAATAAAGTTTTTTCTGTGATTTAGACTCGCCATTATGTCTTGTATCCGTTAAGAAACTCTCAATATCATCCTATTTCTATCAATGCAATAGCATTTGAGTGTTAATGGGTCCCAGTGTCCAAGTGCCACTAATCTAAGAAATCTCAAGTATTTTTGCTTGTTTTGATTATATGAATTTTTTTTTAGAATGTGAAACGCTGAGTTCTGGGTTGTCTGGTTTAATTAATCTTTGGTCTTTTTTATTTAATTCGCTTCCAGTTCTAAAGTATCTGGTTTCTTTTTTATCCATTGATTTGAGTGTACACCTTTTCTTTTAAGAATGCGGAAATATTGGTAAAAAAATCTCTAATAATATTGGTCAATCTAAGAATTAAGCTCATTCTTATTATCATCATTTTCTACTTTCTCTAATATAATTCCATTTCTATGTCAACAAGAGAACTTTCTTTTTTTTTTCTTTTGAGTTCATTATATTTGATTAGAGCAACTTCAATATTTCTTTTATTTCTTTGTGTCTGTTTTTAGTACCGAGTCATGTGTCATTTGCATGCTTAGTTTAGATCAGTGTTCAACCTATTTTAAAATGTGAGCATATTGAGACAATTGGTGTAATTATTAAACATTTCAATTTGAGAGCTAACCTTTTTTTAATTTATTTACTTTTGAGTTCATCATATTTTATTTGAGCAATTTTGAGTTCATTTTAATATAATTCATACAAAAGAATCATCATTTTGATTTTTTTTATAAGTTTGTAATATTTTTATGGTTTGTATTTGTACGGTTTTTCTATTGGGGATAAATGCAGAGAAAGGATTATTTCTTAAATAGTTCTCGCGTTTGTAGCAGTTGAATAGGGTCTCTGCTGCAAATTCTAAAAAGAGGTACGTACAATATCATCTTCTTTTTTTCACTTGTTGGTGGATTTTATTTGGAAAGTCTCCCTATGTATTGATGTTTGGATTAGAAGAGTTGTCTTGGCTCTCATGTACTTAAATTGGTTTGTTTTGTAAATGATACTCTACTTATCATGTGGTATGTTATGTGTTTTTTTTTTCTTTATATACTTTTTCAGATTCTAGATGTTGGAATCATGATGTTTGGATTAGAAGAGTTGTCTTGGCTCTCATGTACTTAAATTGGTTTGTTTTGTAAATGATACTCTACTTATCATGTGGTATGTTATGTGTTTTTTTTTTCTTTATATACTTTTTCACATTCTAGATGTTCGAATCACATAAAGTTTCCATCACAAGGGTGTAAGTTTTTTCCTTATAAGAAAAAAATTACAAATTATTCATTACTCCAAGGACTTTTTTTTTATACTTCAAAGCTAAATGGTCTATGTCACCACTACTAATGAGCATTAATATTTAAATCATGAGTCTTTCTTTTCAAAGCAAAGATAAAGCATCCAGAGCAGCTGAAGTCCGGTATACATCTAACATTGAAATGTACACTTTTAGTCTCCTTTAGTTTCATGCTTCTTTCCATATAGGATTACGATGTACTCTTTTCATTTCACGTCCATCAAATTCCTGTTCTCCCTCTTTTTCTTACTACCTTTTTGATAATTAGGGCTTTTTTTGTAGTTTGTTCGGGCATAACTATTTGTTATAAATCTAGATTTTTATTTTTCAATTTTATTACTGATGAATGTTGTCTTACAATGAGGGAGAATGAGCTACATACTAAGCATGTATAGATTTTGTTGCATCCTTCCATCCTTCTTTCTTCATTTAGAGTAGGCAATAGAACTAATTAAATCTCTCAAACACTAAGCAAAGAATAAAAAAAAATTTATTTTTTTTATCAGATTTTGTTAACTTTTGGTGTAGGTTTGTTTTATTATTTTTCCAATTTGGATGTGTTCATTTAGTTTTTCTGGTGATGGGGTTTAATAAATTTATGGGTTGTTTTTTTTTTCTTTTATATTTTTTTAGTATTGAATCCTAATGAGTTTGTTTCTTTCGTTTAAGTTGCTCATACAATGGGATGTTTTATAATTTTTTGCTTTTATTTAATATTTCTTGATTTCTAAATGGGTATTTTACACTTTATTATGGGTTTATTTAATTATTATTATTTTTAGTTTCGTTGGGTCTATTTAATTCTTTTGGTGATGGTTTTTCATGGGTGTCCATTTTTTTTAATTCACTTTTTTACTTTAATTTTGGTTGTTGGGTAGTGGCTGTTTTTCACTATTAGATTGTCTTTATATATTTTCATTACTTTACAGTGGGTTCTTTTAATTTTGTGGCATTAGGTTTTCATAGATTGTGAGTTTCTATTTTTCCCTTTTTTGTTTCAATTTTTGGGTATTAGGTTTTGATTTTTTTCCTTTTAAATCATTTTTTATCATAAGGTTTTCTGTGAATTGTCATTTTTATGTTGTATTTTTTTATTGCTTATGAGTTAATTATTTATTTTACTTCCATGCGGTTCTTTTAGTTTTCGTTGTGAAATCTTTTTATGGATTTTTCTTATTTCTTTTGTGGCTTCAGATTTCCATTTTTTATTATTAGCTTATTATAAGTTGGTTTGGTTCTTCTAAATTTCTTTTATCATTATATTGTCTATTGTTCTTTATATATATTTATCCTTTTTAATAAAATTTGTTTCATTTTATTTTGTATTTCTTTTATAATTATTTTTCACTTGTGATGGTTTTTAGTTTTTTTTTATGATGATTTTTCATGAATTTGTGGGTTCTTTTTTTTCTTTGCCCTTCTATGCTCTATTTTTGAGTTTTTCTTCTCATGGGTGTTGATTCTTTTAAACTACTTATGTTATATATTGAATCGATTATAGATTTTCATTTTTATGTTTTATTTCTATGTGTCTTTCAAATTTTATTGGATTTTATTAATATTTTATTTATTTATTTATTTATTTTAATTTAATTTTTTAGTTTTCTTGGTCATTAGTCTTCGATTTTCATGGGGTTGTTTTTTTTTTTTTTACTGTATTTGGTATTATTGAATTCTTATGCACTTTTTTTTTTCCTATCTCTCTGACTATAGCCTTCTGCATTTAATTTTAAAGAAATTGATCATAAAGTTTTCTTTATAAATTTTAATATTATGCGCTGGCATGTTTTTCTAGGAGAGTATGAACAAAAAAACTAGCATAATAATCTCTGCTAATCACTCGCATGTTCACCTATGATATTTGTAGAAATAAATATAAAACTATAAAAGACTATGCTAAATTTAAAAAAAAAACTTAAAATAAAGTTCCATGGCTCTATATAGGGAGAACTCAAACCAAGATGTACATGTTGGCATGTGAGTAGAATTAGACCTAGGATTTGGACTTAAACCAAGATATACATGTTGGCATCTGATTTGACCTCAAAATTGCATTGATTTTGTGTCGATGTGCCATATAGTGATTGGTCATGTGGGATAGCTGACATGGTTCAGCGTGCTCAAATTAGGGAGAGGACCCAATTGAAGTAGAAAAAGAAAGTCGATCATATTGTAATAGTGTTCTGAGAAAGAATGACATAAATACAAAGTAGAGAAAAATATCACGGCAGAGAGATGGCAGAGAAATCAGACCTTCGTTCGACAGATCACGCAGAGCAAATATGGAAGAACAGAGAGACTTTGATTCTGAAATAGATTTCGTTAACAAATAAGCTGAGATGGAAGCAACTGAGATGTTGTGCAATGGGCTGGAACTTGGAAGGAAGTAACAGAGCAATTGCTTGGAAATATCATGGCTTGACTTGAGTGACATGCAAAGGACTTTTGTTCCTCTTTCAAAAGAGAAATCCCAGGGACAGACGCCCCGGGACAAGCGGCGGACAGTCGCTGTGGTTTTTGTGTCTTGAGAAGCGTGCGTGTGTCTTGAGAAGCGTGCATTCCTCTAACGTCTGTCCGCCGCTTGTCCCTAGCATTGGTCCTTTTAAAATAATGGCAAGGGTAAGTGCTTTCCGTGTGGTTTTATAAGCATGACATAATTATTATTATGTACCTCAGCATGAGTCCGGCTGACCTTGTCTTTTCTGGCCAATGGAGGAGTGCTGTGTGTAAGAAATCTACGTCAGACAAGGACTCCTCAACTGCCTGTTTGAAAAAAGAAACAAATAAAAAGAGAGGGGCTTGTACTAATAACTGGCACATTCATAAATGAGATGAGATAAATGCACAAATCTGCATTGCCTATCTCCAGATTTCACTTCAGTGCTGAAATGACTTTAAATCTTAATAATATTGTATTCATTGATCCATTATAAAAACAATAATAATATTTTAATGATATATTTATAACTAATCAATCTGGTGGTGGGGGCTGCAATGAATTCTGATTTCGGAGCATAGAATTGTTTTTTTCAGTGAGCTCTACTAAGAAGCTTTATGAAGTTTTGGCCCCAGTTCGAACCTTTTTAAAGGTATGCTCGCAGGGAGTCGATCAAATATCACGGCCTCAAATTCTTATAATTGTATTTTTAGGTGACTCGATCCGTACCTAATGTACAAGCTTGTGATATAGGTGAATGTGGATGGCATTACGATTGATCATTTGTGGCCAGACGAGTATTAAGTAGGTTGTTGGCACAATAACCTGTGCTACTCATGGGCATTAGGGGTATAAAAGAAAATTGAAAAAACGTCTTACCGAACCGAATTGAACCGAACCGCGATTAATAACCGAATTTCACGGATCGGTTCCACTTACGGTTATTAAAATTGGAAAACCGCACTTCACGGTTTGGTTACGGCTTTCAATATTGACCCACGATTATTAACTGAACCAAACTGTAAAATATGGTTCGTTTCACCGGCACACTATTAATCGTACCATTATACTAAAAAATAAAATAAATGGCCTAAATGAAATATGTATATAACTCTTAACGGTTTTCAACGGTTTTTCCGGATACGGTTCGGTTACGGTTTTTAACGGTTAACTGTGGTTCGGTTTTTAACGGTTTTTCCGGATACGGTTACAGTTACGATTTTTAAAACTGAAAATTGTAATTCACGGTTCGGTTAACGGTTCTCCTAAAATAAACGGTTAATTGAACCATTACACCCCGGCATCTTCACTTGTGATATTTGTTGCAATAAATACAAAGACAAAAGATTATGCTAAATAATAATAAAAAAATAACTTAAAATAGAGTTCCATGGCTCAATAATAGACAGGACCTGAAAACAGCACGCACAAGTTTGCTTGGTTTAAATGGTCAATGGCTTGGGTCTTTCCATTGTTCATGACAAATTGACCCACCCTTTAAAAATAAAGAAAAAGAAAGAAGAAATAATTTTAAAAAATAGGGTGAGTCAAGTGACAAAGAAAGTAGGGTGAATCCTCCGTAGAATGATGAGGATGCTACGCATCGGAATATTTCTGCATAAACAACTAAATACATATGCCTAAAAACGCCAACATGCGAGCTGTTAAATCAATAGACAGGATTTCATTACACCTGCCATTGCTAACAATGCACCATGCATGCCCATGGTCACTATTTAAGCTGATGTCACTATGTCAGTTATTCATTCATTAAGCTCACCTAGTAGCCCTCATATATATAAGATCAACCAAACATTCAACTAATTGAAATTATTGATTTGGGAGAAAGAAGTTGATATCTCTACTACAAAATTTGATGGGGAAGAAACCTAGGTGTTTTTCATGTAGAGTTAGATTAGGATTAGCAACCACAGTGTATGCCTTTATTTCTCCCAGGCGTTGGAAGTAGGGGAGTGGGATCAGGTAGGAGGGATATATAGGGGTTGAAGAGGGACAAAATTCATGCAGGTTTTTGGCTAGGTTGAGGGGATGCAGAGGAAGAAGGTGGGGGTTGGGCTGGAGATAGAGTGGGCAAAGGAAATTCGAAACACATGACTTCCAAAGCGCAAAGAATTACAGAAATATATTTTCACAGTACAGAATCTGATGTTCCTAATTAGAGAAGAATATAGTTAAACCCATTTCCATATTTTCACCATACGTTGTTAATTATATGACAATGCTTAACTAATTTGTGCACGAGCTTATATTACTCTTTAATTTTATTTCACCTTTTCAAATTTAAAGTATTTTACTTTTAAAACTTGGTACATCCAAATGTACTTTACAACTGTTGACCTGTAATAAATCTCATTCTTTAAGGTTCATGTAGCATAAAATAATCAGATTGTAACCTAGTGAAAAAAATCTAGGTGCTATGATAACAAAAGATACAAATGGATTTTAGAGCACAATCCAATAAGCTTACCCTGATTAAAATAATAGTTGAATCACCAACCCAGGGCCCCACTCACACCAAATAATGGCTAATGGACACTGCCTCAACTTTCCATATATTATGAGCATATTCCATGGTCTGGTTTGGAAGTTGTAGCCTCCTCACTTTGGAAGAGATCAGCATAACATTAAAAAAAATCCATAGCATGCTCAATGCTTTGCTCAAGTTCATACAACTCACCATTTTTCTGCACAAACATGTTGGAACCAAAACCAAGACTACTAAGCAAAACCAAAACCAAAACCTAATATTCTACAAATTTCTAGTGAGAAACCATTAAAAAAATCCAGCTAGAACGGTTAACAAATGTGAACCCTCCGTGGAGCTCCCCCCCTCAATAATCAAAACCACCCAAATCTCCAAGCACAGACCAAACATGAGTATGAAGTCAACAAATCCACTTAACTCTCAACACAGGTGACCATTTCTCTCTCCATCCAACCCAATATTAAAGAAAACAAAGAATCTCAAGATTCCCACAAACCCCATAAAAATGAAAATCTCACACACATACAAACCGGGAAAGAAGCAATTTCAGGACATGTGAATCCTCCAAACTCTCGATATAAATAAATAAATAAGTTACGGTATCCCTCTCCATAAAACACAATATGAAAGAAATAGAAACTCAAGTAACCCACAAACCCCGAAAAAAAGAAAACCTCATCTACAAATATAAATACAGAAAGAAGCCATTTCATAATTACGAATCCTCCTAACCCCAACACACTCTCCCCCTCAAACCCACTATGAAACAAAACTAAGAATCTCTAGATTTATGCAAACCCAAAAAAAAAAAAAAAAATCAACTTCCAAGTTACAAGAACTTACAGACTTTAAGATGGCTGCTACAGAACTAATCGTTGTGGCCGAGGCAGGAGAAGAGGCTACAACTCCACTGGGTGTGGGACACCAACTCGATGCAGACAATCAGCAGCAAGCCATTGACAGCCCAACTGACAGCAGAATTCTCCTCCACCTTCATAGAAAACCATTTCTTCAGCATATCTGTACAATAATCATAATTTACAAGGCGAATGCAAGAAAAAAAATCATGAAAAAAACACTCCTTGAAGACAAACCGTGAAAGTATTTCCCTCAAAACTTAAAATTTCAGTATGCCCAAAAAAATAAAAAAAAAAACAAAAAGAAAAGAGGAAATCAGTTCAGTTGAATTAGTAATTCAAGTTCTATAACTAATAGACTACAAATTAGAATACCCAATCGATTAAAGAATTTTTTTTATATTATCTAAAAATGAGGTTTTCTCCTAAGACTGTGAAATGGAGAAACAAAGAGTCCAGCAAAAACAACACAAAATTACTGGACCTTTTCCTGATTTGAGCTTCAGATCTGTAGATTTCCGAAAATTTTGAAGATTTCAAAGAGGAAAAAGGACTAAGAACCAAACTTCCTTTTTATATTGCAACCTTAAAATTCTCGAGAGGAAGCCCAAGAATCTCAAGACTATAAACATCGTAGCAAGCAAAGAGATTCATTCCTAATCCTTCTTCTCATAAGCTTATTTCTTCATGACATAGCACAATGACAAAGAACAAAAGGAATGGTGTTCCAGTAGTTTCTTTTGGCCTTTCATGTCGAGTCCTCATTGCGAGTGCCATCTCCATGAGGTGCAATGCACTAAACATAAAATTACAAAGTACAACAAAAATAGGGATAAAAATTTCAAAAAAAAACAGACGATTACACAAAACAAAAATTATGGAACAGGAAATTAATGAAGTCTCAGTAGCTTCACCATAGGAATTATATTATTATATAGAAAATTATGCCCTCATGAGCCTTGATTGATTAGAGTTGGATAAAAAAAAATTCTTGGTGTCTATTTATTTGTTGGAATTCAAAATACCCCTGTTATTTGGAGAGAGTTCTATATTCTCTAAGGAGCCGTTTGTTTGGAGAAATTTCTATTGGGGTGAACCAATGTACAAAAACTAGACATCCCATCCACTGGTGCAAAAGTAGGAAATTGAAAGTCACACTAACCCATCTTTCACTCTGTTTGTGCCATGGGTATGATAGGAGAGAGGGTCATATGAATGTAGTGAAGAGCTTTGAGAGGAAGGAGAGGGGAGAGAGAAACCTTTGGTGATCGAGTGGCTTGTAGTGACCTGTCAAGAGGAAGGAGGTTGGCGCCAGTGGGTGGAGTGAGAAGATACACGAGAGAAAAAGAGCATTTCGGCCATTCAAAAAACCTGAAAAAAAATCCCTCATTGGCAAAAGGGGATGACCACTGGAGAGTATTTATTTTAAAGAAGATTGAAAAACTTATCAACATTTTTTTACAAGTGATTCATGAGACCCTTTTTTGAAAGCTGCCCAAAATTTTATGATTTTTTTTTTTTTTTTGAATTTCTCCTTCTTTTACATGAAAGGTTAAACATACACACAAGAGAGAGTATTCAAAAGTTGATATACTATGAAATTCGGTGCCAGCTCAGTTGATGATGCACATCTCTTCCACAGGATCAGGGATCAATCCCTGGCTATAGCCTTGATGGTAAGAGACTTGGGTGAGTGTGTGTGTGGGTTGGTGTGTGAGAACTTACTTTTCAAAAAAAAAAAAAAAAGGCAAAAAATGAAAAAAAAAAAAAAAAAAAAAACAGTTGACATACTGTGGAATTCACCATATCTCAAAATCTGGCTGGTTGAACAATCCTAGCCACAGAATTTGAGATTTAACTACATAATCTTTCTCTATAGTTCTATCTTTGCCCCCAAATCCAAATCAGAGAAGCTCAATCCACTCGATAAGCTACTTTGGTCTCAAAATGAGGTCCTCTGACTTTAACTGTAATGGCTATATGTGCATGTGAGAAGGTGCAAGTTAGGAACAATGCACAATTTTCCATGTTACAGTCGGCAAAGTAAAAAAAGAGAAAATTAAACCTCAAAAAGTGGCCACCCTTAAAAATACTACAATTGTAATTTATTAGAGGTAAATAAACATTTCAAATTCATCACTATCTATCACCATACATGTTGCTCTATAGTCGTAAATCCAAACAAACCATATAGAGGTAAACCTACAACAACGCTCCTAATTCAAGAGCACCAATCAAATATTCTCATTTATCCATGATGTCCTTCAATAGGCTGGCAAAGAAAAAAAAGATCGTCCACCCACACATAAGGATGAAAGTCAATAAATGGTTTTTTTTTTATTGCTCAATAAAGAATTGTACAATTAGCATCTGCAAAATAAACCTTTTAGGATCCAAAAAATGTGCAACCATGCGCAGAGTGGTAAGTACATTAATAGAGGGAAAAAATGGGCTGAAAAAACAAATGTATAGCTGGGATTTTTGAGAGAAGTTTTACCTGCACATGAGCTCACCTTATTGTGAGCTTACTGTGCACAAATACCAAGTCGGGCCCACTTTATGGTCTATGTAAGTGAACCATAAAACAGGAACAGCAACCCCAACCCCAACCCCTCTTCGGGTGATAGTGACAGATTTGGATTCAGCACCGTCCTTATGGGGTGATCGGTTGGATCAACTTTGCACTTGTTTTGGAGAATGAAAACCTATGAGTTTTTAATCAAGTGGTTAAGATGGTGATCTAAATTTCCGTACGTTCAAGATAAGGTGAGCCCATGTGCTCAACTTGGGGAAAGGGAGGATATAAAAGATAGAAAACTCCCAGTAATGTCCCTCTTATTTTCGTACCCTTTTTTGGTTTTACAAAGAGGTGGCCTACGTATATATGGTCAATTCAGTGATTTTAGTACTCCCATTACACATTTTGAAAAAAAAAAAGAAAAAAAAAACCCTCCTACACGTCACGAATGACAACTTGCCCTATTTTGATACTTAACAAACTATTAATAACCATTAAACTTTACATAATAAATGTGGATAGTAAATGGCAGTTTAATTTTGAGACAGTGACCTAGAGTGGACCATTCATGGCGTGCCATGTCACCGCGGACAGCCTGCCATGTATTTGGGCAGGGGCTGCCCACGGTGACGTGACGGACCCTGAGTTGTTCACTCACGGTCACTGCGAGGCCACTTAGAGGATTCCGATTCAAAATTAGGGGTTTCCAATATAATTCGGACAAGGCTTTGATGATGATGATGTATCTAAATTTATGGGTTAAAATTGTTTGATCAAACCGATATGGCAAAAGCAGCACATCTGAATCCAAGCATATCCCTTTGCCTCTTTCATTTTCTTGCCTTGAGGTTGGTCCCATGAGCAATTCTTTCAAATAGAACCTCAGACCATCTTCGTTACCTACGTGCCTTCTATCTCATGCTTTTTAGCTGTGATATGCTTTGGGCCTAGCTTGGAAAGCTTTTTAAATCTGTTAGGCAGGCTCGCACAAAAATATTCATCTGGATTACATAGGGTGGGGGCCCATGTCTCATGTTAAAATTCATTAACCAGGTCCGTCGCAGATTGTTTTAGGCTCATAAGAATTTATTGACTTAGAAGGCTGCAGAGTGAAAAAGCGGTGTAGGCCCATTAGGGGCCCACTTGGGGCCACAAACCCTGATTTAATGCAAACATCTCAGCATGGGTTAGGTTCCTGTAAAACCCATCGTTTCTTGCTACATATTATTATGGGTTCCAAAGATTTAGCAAGCAGGGTAAATCTAGGGTCATTTTATGTAATGGTGAATACACCTCGGTCAGGATCAATTTGTGCTACTGCCTGCATACATTGGATGGAAGAGTGTGAAAAACAAGTGGACCCGTTCAGCATTTTTACTATGCCACTAGGCCCAAATAATTTCAGTTCAAAAGTCGGTGAAACTTGACGGCCTGGGCCTGGTATTGACATTTTTCGAGTTCAGCCCAATTGCATGTAGGTCAACCAAGCTCAATCCCTAGCTTGCATAAAAGCCACATTTCTAGCTGGTGGACCAAGGATTTTCGTTTGAGGGGTGCGGACCAAAACACAATTGAGTTTTGGGAACAAACCTAGAATTTTTATGTGAATTTCCAAACCAGAGCCAAAGTTATCATTATGGTTTTAAAAGTGGACCAAGGTCCAACGGGTGCAACCGCCCGTTTCCAAGCCCGGGTTAGTGTCCAAATGTTTCTTTTGATACAAATACAAAGCAAGTAGCAGATGTGAGAGAGGGATTTTAGAAAGAGAAGATCTGAGAATGGGGAGGGTAGAGACAGAGAGGCTTCTCAGCCCAGATGGAATGAGAGAAAGAAGCCAGAGAAGGTGGGAGATCTTGTGACTGAAACTGTAAATCCTCCTACATATATTATTAAGAGATCCTAATCTCAGCTGTTGGATGCATCCTATGGCTCAGCGATATCCCATCTTAAAGGTTAAGATTACGGTAATAATAATCTAAATGTTTAACTTTCATGTTTCCTGTATCTAGGCCCAATTCAGTGCCAGAGGCTCAATCCCAAGCCCACCCTGAATTTCTTTGGATCTTTAGAATTCATGCCTATGCCCAAGCCCAAACAAGCCCAGTCTGCATTGCATCTCTATCCTTCATATTGTTTATTTCGATTTCAGTGTCAACTTTAGATGGAGAGTTTCACATTCAAGACCAAGTTATGTATTGTCTAAAAACAATAAAATACTCCAGCATGATCCTTAAATTTTGGCTAAGTATAAGAACTGATAGGAATATCAAATAGTTTTAAAGTTGAAATTCTTTATTCCATCAATTTGTCCTTTTCAAATTGTAAAAGAACTAGCAAAATGGTATTAGGAGCTTGAGGGGGGTGGGAATGAGTGGGTTCGAGTCCTCTCGATCCATTAAAAAAATAAAGGAAAAAAAAAAGTAAAAATGAAATAAACATCTTATTTTGTTTGTCAAAATCATCATTTTCAAATGAATGAATGAGTATATCCAACCGTACGTTTCAGATTTATTTGTCTTTTCTTTTGATATTCTCGCATATTTTGTTTGTCAAAATCATCATTTTCAAATGAATGAATGAGTATATCCAACCGTACGTTTCAGATTTATTTATATTTTCTTTTGACATTCTCGCATATTCCTGAAAGTTCATGATGAATTAAGTTATGAAAATATAATTTTTGATGTTTGCTATTAATACAAGAATATTAAACGGCTTAGATCATGATTTGGGATCCCATAGGAGTAAATGCCCTTGAAGGGTCTATGTATAAGGACTAAACCTTTCCCCAGCCCTCACACGCTACGGTATCACCCCCTGTATTACTGTCAATACAATGCAATAAGAAAACAATCTAATTTATGCAATCATTTACTGTCCAAGAGAAGATAGGCTATGTGATGGTATTGGTGAATTTTATCTTTTAGCCATAATGCATTGCATTAACTTCTCATGAATCAAATATTGAATAAAGGAATAGTTTTCATATATAACAAGAAAAACAATTGTCTTGCAATTTCCTTTATAGCATACCATTAACACCTCTTTTCCACGCTGGAGCCCATGCAAGAGGTGAGCCATTAGAGTTGAATATGAATATTAGGCTAAATATCAGATCCAATAACTAAAGAGAAGTAATCTCATACTATTAGAAACCCATGAAAGAATCAAGTAAATATCTTACATGGCTTATTTTCATAAAAGTTAAATAAGAATCACTTGATAATCACATAAAAATCAAATAAAAGAATTAATATAAAAAATAAAATGATCGGCCTATTTTTTTAGGGCCTTTAGTAGGCCTGGCAAGTTAGGTATTCTCACGGGGGGTTGAAATCCCCCCTTGCATAGGAACCATGTAACACATGTTTGAAACTCTTACACGGGACCTACATAGAGATAATTTGGACCATTCAAGAAGAATCTCAATCCCTTACAGCGACATATTCTTAGATTTTTTACTTTAATAGGAGTGGATCCCAGTATATGATTGAAAATGTGATTGGTCGTTAACGTGGTATCTTTGCTGATGTACCATTAATCATGTTTCCACCATGTGCTGAATCAGATGGTGGGTCCCACTTTTCTTAAGCTAAAATTACAGGTACACCCCTGGAGAGTTAGAATCCTCTGTCATGGCTAATTGGCTATTACATAAGAACTGCATAACACTTGTTTGGAACTCCATCACAAAGATGAATGACATCCCTCTTGCTGATATCTCCTCTTTAAGTTTAGTTGGAAAGGAGTGTCCCAACCCGTCGGATTGATCACCATGACTGAAAAATTTAAGTACTGACAGTAACATTGGCATCATGACGTGGTGTTACCAGCCGTGACATGGATCCGGACTTTTCTCACAGGGGGTCCAATAGAAAGTCGGGAGACAATCTATTGGACCACCTTTGAAAGAAAGATTCCTTTCCAAGTCCCCACCAAAAGAACAGGTCAATTGCTGACACTCCCTCTTTAATTTCTGCATCTACTCACATGTACCCCACGTAACCACCCCCATTGTACAAAGCTCCTGTTCCCCGCACTCACTCGGCCCCAACACCATTATTATTATTATCATCTATTGCCCAGGGTCCCAACTTTCTCACACTTCCCGACCTCAGTATCTTTCACTCAATTCAAAAGTTCAGAATAAAATAAACACTTCACTCCGGTTGAAACATCTATTTCTTAATCATCAACCTAATGGCATGGTAACTTTGTGAGGAAGCCTACGATCACGGTTTGCATTCAAAGATTTGTAGGTTGAAAACTGCACTGTTATAGTAAAACTATAGGGGAGTTTATCGGCTTTCGGTTCCATAAAGATTAGTTCAATCCTTTTATCATACTGAAGTTATAGGGGAGTTTATCGGCTTTTGGGTCAAGATGGATTAGTCAAGTTCAAAGGATTGAAAATCTTTCAGCAGTCGGAAAAAAATAATAATAATAAATAATAAAAAATGGCATGGTTACTATGGACATGATTAATTTCATTCATCATTCAAATAATCTTCTAACCCTATTTTAGTCAACAAGAGCAACTTGAACCCATCTATTAAAAAAAAGCTGCATCGAGATCCACGTACATTGGACCCATGCCCACTGTTGTAGCTCGCTCAAGCTCTTCTTCTATTTCATTTGATCAAGATCCCGGTGAGAAGAGGAAGGAAGATGGCGACCAAGGTCTCGAATCTCTGCCATGTGGTGCACAGAGTTGTCGGCTCCTCTTGCTTACTTCATCCACTCGCCCAAGTCCGCGAAGCTGGAGAAGAGACTCATTTTGATGAAAAAGAAGCAGATGAAGAAGAGAAGAAGAAAGGAGAAGGGGTAGAGAGAGAAACAGCAGTAGAAGAGAAAGAAGATGGTTTTAGTTTTAGCGTTTTGAGAGGAGAAGAGGAGAAGAGGGTGAGGGAGATGGAGGATCTGATGGAGGAGGTGTTTGAGGCTGTGTCATCTGTGAAGAGGGCTTATGTGAGACTGCAGGAGGCTCACTGCCCGTGGGACCCGGAGAAGATGAGGGTGGCTGACGTGGCGGTGGTGGCGGAACTGAAGAGGCTGGCGACTTTGAGGGAGAGGTTTAGGAGGAAGGGGAGAGGTGGCGGTGGTGGAGGGACGAAGCGACTGGATCCGTACAGAGGAGTAGCGGTGGTGGGGCCGTACGAGGCGGCTTTGGAGGAGGTGAAGAAAGAGGTGAAGGCGAAGGAGGCGGAGGTGGAGGCGCTGCAAGAGAAGCTGAGGGATGTGATGAAAGGAGGACTCCATCAGTTGCATCGGAGAGGAAGAAGCATCAGTCAAGGTATGATTTTTTTTTCATTTTCTTTTGGGTAAAGCTTTCTTGAACATCAAATTCAATAAGAGTTATAGTTACAGATGATTGAATAATGACTTGGAGAGTAGGATCTGGACAATCATTAATTGGTCATGCTGATTAATCCAACTGTGAGTAAACCCTTTTGGAAAGTAAAATGTTAGTAGGTTGACCGTTGACCTTTAAAAAAACAAGAGGTTGAGAATTGAGATCTAAGTCTAAGATCCATCAATTTTGGTCTCAATGGGAAGATGTGTTTAATGCAGAGAACCAGGACTTGGAGGGTTCCTGTAATGGACATAAATTAGTTCCCAAATGAGAAATGACACAAACATCCCACTATATTGAAGAGGGGAGATTTTCCACATATCCTTCCCTGCATGAAACCCAATCTCTTGGGTTAATGCAGAGGTGCCCCTTGTATTAAAGCAGGAGATTAGTTTTCACGCAGCAGGGGACCTTCAGGTGGAAAATTTACAGTTGAAGAGTTTAATACTTTTGAAAATTATGGTTTTCAAATGAGGGCATATGAAATGGTTGGTGGACCAACTAGGTGGGAATTCCCAATCATTTGCTAACTCTGGCCTAATAATTTGAGGTTTAGTTTGACCATTTTCTTATCTTTGAATTGGGTTCGGGTTGACATTTTTGACCTGATTAATAAATGGGTTGGGTTTGCATCGACTCTAGTTTTGCTCTTCGGCTTTCTAGCTTGAGTTGACTTGAACACCAACTAATTCGACTAATTGCACTATGACCTGCCAACCCAACTCGTTAATTAAGGATTCAGGTTGACCATTTTAACTTTTGGGTTGGGTAAGGTTGACATTACATAGTTATCCAACTTAGTTCTCAAGTTGAGAATGTCAATGTAACTCAACCTAGAAGTTAAAAGGGTCAACCTGAACCCTTAATTAGCAGTTTAGATTCGGGTCGGGTTGGTGGGTCATAATGCAATTATTCGGGTTGGGTTGGGTTTGGTTAGCAGGCTGATCACTATGAATAGACTTAACTCGAACTCAACACATTATTAATCAAGTTAGAAATGTCAACTTGAATCCAACCCAAAATAAAGGGATTGTCAATGCTATTGGTTGGGCCGGATTAGAAGCTCAAGCAATAAGAATCGACCCAACTCATATCCAAACCCAAAATAAAGGGATTGTCAATGCAATTGGTTGGGCCGGATTAGAAGCTCAAGCAATAAGAATCGACCCAACTCATATCCAATCCATTTCTTAATCAAGTTACAAATGTCAACTTGAACCTACTCAAAAAATTAAGAAGAGTCATCCCTAATCTTGGCTTCCCGAGCCAGTCGGGTATGAAGTTGCCACTACCAAAGAGCTATCTAATGCCCTTGTTTGGAAACCATGCTTCTAAAACTTTTCATCATGCTTCTAAAAGCCCTTGTTCAATGCTGGCTCATTTACTTATTGGAGCTAAATTCAGGCCCAAAACCAGCCAACAGCTTTGAAAATCAGGATTAGGCTCAACCAAAGAGTTGAGGTGCCCATGACCCATGATGTTAGGCTCTCCCTCTGCCCATGATGATGGTTGTTCAGTTTCTGTTCCTTCATCACCATCATAATTTTCAAAATAAAATTACAAAAAATCAATAAGATGCAACTAAAAAGTAACAGATTAGAATTAACTGTTCTACAAAAGTGAAGTTATGATGAAGTTACATCGAAGATGATAAGATCTTTAGATGGACCACCTCTAAGTCATTGGACAGAGCAAAGTAGCTATTGCCTCCATATGTAATGGCCACGCAAGTGGATGGAGTGGAAGGCTTGGATGGTGACAAATGGCACACATCCAGGCATCTTCACTTCTGGCTAACAAGAGGGGATGGGTGATTGAGGCTTGAGTTGGCAAATAGCTTGGCTATTACACAATACCTAGGTCATCCCTGAGTGTGGTGACTCTAGGTTGGGTTTGAATCAGACCATTCGACCTGCTAGCCCAACCCGAAACTAACCTAACCCCACTAATGGCACTACAATTTCTGAAGTCAGCTAACTTGTTAGTTAAGTTCTTAGATTTTAATTTTTGGCTTGGGTGTCGGTTGACATTTTCAACACGATTAATAAAATGTGTGTATTTCGGGTTATGTACATACATGCCACATTCAATGCTTAAAAAGATGGGTAACTTGTGTTGGGTTATTAACAGAAACCCATTTATAAATTGGGCTGAGCCTCTAAGTGACCCATATATTGCGTTTAGGCAAAAATTGTAAATGGGTGCGCAAAATCTTGTGAGTTCAAACTAAATATGGCGCATTTATTAATCGTGTTGAAAATGTTATCATGTATCCAATCCAAAAGTTTAATGACCAATCCAAGTTGATGGATGATGGTGCAATTAGTTGGGTCAAGAAGAGTCAACCCAAACCCTTAGGACCTGTTTGTTTAAGGGAAATTTCTTTTCTCTAAGTCTTGTCTCTTGAGAATTCCGAATTCTCTATTTGAATGGTGAGAATTTATAAAGCTGGCATTCTCAATGCCACTTTTGCAATGCAGAATTCCTATAAGTCCAGTATTCTAAATGCTAAACAGCCCCTGAGCATTTTGGAATTCCATTTGTGAAAGAACATTTGGATAGAATTTCAAATGGTCGCAGACAAGAAATGTCCAAATGCTTGCAAACAAACATGCTCTTAATGTCTACCATTTAGAATGCTTGAATTTTAAGAATTCTACAAGCCAAAAGTGGCGTTTCACATGCCAGCTTTGTGAATTCTCACTATTCAAACAAAGAATTCAGAATTCTTAAATGAAACTACCTGCTCATTGCTGTTAGGAATTCCCATGAAATGCCCTCTAAATAAACAGGGCATTATCAAGTTGCGTTCAGGTTGAATTGGCATATCATAGTGCAATTTGTTGAATTGGGTTAGGATGGTACAATTTGGGCTTAGTCAAGTTTGGTCCTAAAACTTACCTTTCTTTTATTTTAAGGTAATAGAAAAAACATACTAATTTGTAGAGGGATCTTTTTATGAAAAATTAAAGCTTAAACTCTTAATCCATGGCACATTAAAGAAAATTTAAAAATTATCGACAGAGTACATCATATATGATATTAGTTGTTTTTTTCCTTTTATTTTTTATTTTTATAAAAGTGCCCTTAGTGGCGATATTGCCAGTGTAGTGGCAACATTGTCAGCCCTTTGTCATTTCTTACAACATATCAATGTGACTTTACCCATATTTGTTATATCGACTTGAACTAATATCTTATTGTTGGAAAGTAAAATCCCTATTCTTCCTTTGTTATATCACTTTCAAGAGTTACCCATGTCCATGAATCACCCTTTAAATCAGCCAATAAACCAAGCGGCAGAGTGGTTAAGTTAAACCCCACCAGGTTTGCAACACATAATAAGATGGTGAATTTTTCGCCCCCTAATGGAACCCCTCCAATCTTTGGTAGTATTCATCAAGAAATGCACCTCTTTATGATCCACACCGATCTCATCCATCTTCCTAGCCAATAAGCTCATTGAATCTTCCACACTCTCCCACCAAATCAACTACGCTGCCCATTTCATCTTCAACCTCATGGAACCGGTTGCGATTAACGTCCACCCTCGCTCCTGAGCGGTCATAATTGTGGTTGAGCCTTCACCCTCACCCTCACCATAAAACTATTGTTGTGCCGTTTCCTATCACCAATTGGTTTTGGGATAAGCGGAAGCTCAATCGGGTGTAAGATCCTACAAGTGGTACCCGAGCCTGGTAGGTCGGGTGTTCGAGTCACAGGAAGAAATGAGAAAGGGCTGACGATATCATGCTCGCATTGGTAATATCACCATGAAGGGCATTTTTTTGTAAAAAAAAATGAAGAGATAAATTGATATGATGTATTAAGCATTTTGTATATGATTTCTAAAGTTTCTTTAGTACACTGTGCATCAAGAGTTTATGCATGCCCCGGCGTAAGTATGACACGCACAAATCGAGAAATGGGCCAAATGTAACCATCGAGTGGTGGTTCAGTTGGTTAAGGACTCTGGGCCTCAAGGAGCGGAGAGGTCTTGTGTAAGACACCTATCTCTGTTGGCCAAAGGCTCCTGGGCAAGAGATACCCTCGGTTATAAAAATAAAAATAAAATACTCTTTCAAATGTCCTTACCCACTGCACCACACAAGATACATGTATTATTTTCCCATTCAACAATCTCTAAAATAACTATAAATTGGGCGGGGCAGGGCACAGTGGCCAAAACCTGAACCTTTTGTAGAATTGACTCATGTCATAATTGACAACTTCATACCTGCTCCAAACCTTAAAAATCACTACCAAACCCACCCCCAACCTGAAAAACCACTTAAAAGACCTGCCTCTAATTGTGGTGGATCAGGGCAGCTCACTCATTTGACCCTATCCATTGAGCTCCCATGCTCAAGACCCTGTTGTCTGTTTCTAGGAATTCTTGCTGAAGGTGGTGTAGTCCAGAGTGAGGGCATAAATAAATCAGTGGGACTAACCTATATATACCTGTAATAAACGAGGCGGTTAGACTCTCTTCTTTCAATGAATAGGAATCACATCATCTAAGCATCGATTTTATTTGATGGGCCTTCACCATGAACACTTTGAGTTGCATGTACCTGGTAAAATCTTACAGCCCTCGTTGTCTATTATATCTGTGTAGCAGCAGCAGCTCCGACACCTGAACTCTTCATCTCGTGCATGAAGCAGGTAAAAGAAGCTTCCAAGTCTTTCACTTCCCTCCTCCTCTCACTCTTGCGCTCAGCCCGCTGCGACATCTCGCCCATCATCTCCTCCATCCTCCACTCCCTAAACCCACCGCCGCCACCTCACCACACAAAGCATGCCATCGAGTCCTATGTCACTCACAACTTCTTCCAGGGCTTTGAGAATGAGACCTTCTACCTTGAAGGTAGCCTCTCTTCCCTGCTCCACCCTGACAAATTCCGCCGCGACTGTTTCACACAGTTCTGCGATATGAAGGCCATGGACCCTGCAGAGCTGCTGGGGATACTCCCCAACTGCAATTTCGGCAAGTTCTGCAACCGGAAGTACCTCTCCATGGTGCCCTCCAACTTGGAGGAGTCTCTTTTCGGAGACCTCGAGCAGCGGCGGGCAGTTATGGCCGGAGACCACCCAAGGACAGAGTTCTACATCCAGTTCCTGAGGGTGGCCAAGGCTGTGTGGCTCCTCCACTTGCTGTCATTCTCTCTCGACCCAGCGCCTAATCAGTTCGATGCAAGTTGTGGGGTGGATTTCCATCCTGAGTACATGGAGAGTGTGGTCAAGATTTCTGAAGGGAGGGCGCCGGCAGTTCAGATGAAGGTAGGCTTCCTGGTCAGCCCAGGGTTTAAGTTGGGTCGGTCCGTAGTCAAGGCGCGGGTTTATCTAGTCTCTAGACTCGATCAACTTTGAGCACTCAAGGTTGAGCTCGACCATGCACAACAAACTTGAGCTCAACTGAAGCTTTTGTATTATATTCATCAAAATAGGATAGACTGCACATAAGACTCTGCTGCTGACAGCTCTCACTCGAATATGTATCTCTGTTCTCTTGAAGCTCTTGTCATTTGAGCACTACTAATGCAATATATTTTGTATGAACCACCTTGGCTTGGGCCATGTCCACAAGGTACAAGGCCTAGAAAGGATAGGAAAGGGTATTCAATCAACAAAGATATGCCTAGGTGTGAATTTGGGAAGTTTGACACATTGTAAAAGGAGGTTGTTGGCAAAGTTAAGTATGGTTTTCTCATTTGAAACATGTGAAATTTTGGTGTTAAAGCATTGGATGGTGTTTTTCTTTCCCTTTTTTAATTTCTAAATAAGCTCAAGTTAAAATGTAATGTGTAAGCTTCCCTGTCAGTTTTTAAGATCTATAGGTTGAGCTTGTCTATGCATTACAAACTTAAGCTTAGCTTAAACTTTATGTAATACTACATATGTAAGGGCTTTATCCTGCTGAGAGGTACATATCATTCGATCACTAACTAATAGAGCAATATTTTGTATGGGACCATTTTGAGCCATGACAAATACAACAAGGCCTGGATAGGAAGAGTATTCAAATAACAAATGAGTGTTAGCAGTGTTGGTATGAAAATTGACCCAAACTTGGATTCTAAATTGGGCCCATTTCTTTATCCGATTTTTAGCCAGATTAAAATTCGAAATTTAGTCCCATTTCTTTGTCCAATTTGGCTGAATCTCGACCATATATGGATACTGTAATTCAGCCAAATTCGAATCAGAATTTAGGCCTATTTTTTATATGATCTTAAGCCCACTTTGAGTCCAAATTTTGGCCCCATTTCCCATTAGAGATTTGCATGGGTCTCATTCATATATGAAAACTATAATTCAGCTAAATCGGATTTGAAACTAGGTCCAAACTGAATGAAATTTGGGGTCATTTCTGTATCTAAATCTAGCCCCATTTTTGGATTCTGGATTTGGCCCCAATTTCAGATGCGGATTTGGCTTGATATCAATCTTATACGAACGCTGTTGTAATTTAGTTAGTGGGCCCATTTTCAAATCCGGATTTGGCTGGAATACATGGTTCCTATGAGGTTGAGATCCAACCAAATTTGCACCCAAAAATGGCCAAAGTCGGATCTGAATTTTTTCGAATCAGTAATTGGGCCCCATTCCCGGATTTGAATTTGGGTGAAATACAGAGCGCGCTATATGATTGGACCATTGCCTTCTTTAATCCCATTTCTTCTTTCTCTTTTTCTCATCCTCTTGAAAACCTGCTTCATGTTGTGAGAAACTCCTCCTTGCTTTCCTTTTTTCTTTTCATCTCTCTTCAGAACCCACTTTTCATTCTTCTCTATGGTGGGTTCATGAATTTGACAATCCACTACATGTTTGAAAAGTTACAGTATTTAGTCCTTTTTCTTCATCCTTCTGATAACCTACTTTATGTTACGAATAGTACCTTCTTTATCTTCTTGAAAAAATTTATATCATTAGAGAACTCATTTAGTAGTTTGCAACCCATTGAGATCTCATGCCTGTTTGTAGTCCTTAGCCAATACTAGGATCCGAGTGACTTCCAGCTTGAACTCAGTAAAGTGAGAACCAGCAGAATGACTTCCATTACACCCTTAAGCTTTTACTTGGGGCCTAATGAGCCAAAAACAGTAATTCATTCCATTCATGAGTTGATTTCCAAACACAAGACACCACAATCTACTGCCGATCGGCTGTTTTCATATAAAACATAGGTAATTTTATGTTTCTGTTTTGTGGCATCATTTCAGGATTCTATAAAGAATTATGTAATCCAATAGATCCATGTATCTTTGCCTCTTAACACTTTTGATGAGATGGATCCACTCTCACCAACAGACCAACTTTGCAAAATTCATACAGAATTGGTAATGAATGCATTTTCATCATACAAAATAAAAATTTACCTATCAAAATCATGTGTCTTTTATTTGTAGGTGCTGCATTTAGTTCGGAACAAACGTCCCAATGTACCCAAATCCCAGCACGAAAAAGGCCCCCGCTTGGAAGAATAGATAGATGAACAGGTGATCGTGGCCAAAGGCAAAATCATACACTGCACAGTACAGCAGATAGAGACCCACTACCAGCTCCTGTACATGGATCCTGGGTTTGAAAACCAAAAAACATCCACAAGTGAGAAACAGAAGGGGCCACATCTCCCTATCCTCTTACTAATCCATGATAACAACAGACCCCAATGAAAAAGATAATTTATTTCTAGAAAAAATCAGGGTAACTCAATGTTCAAATTTAGTCATAATGGACAATATAAACACTATGACCTTTCATAGAAAGTTAGTAACATTCAATGAGGATATTATAATGCTCGGTAAATACCTAATTCACAAACCTTCCCAGCCTCGCAAATTCATCATAAAACAATAAGTAGATTGTCTTTTTTACCCTTATATGTAAGTTAGTTTGAGAAACACCCACATTTTAGTGCCATCCTTCTCTCTATCTGTGAGCTATGAGAACAAACAGGTTGGATCCACAGATCCAAGTTTGTTAGACTCTGATCAGAAAACCTTATGCACCACAGATCCCATATTTTTCTCCCTTCACTAAAGACTCAAAACTCTCGAATGTCCCGTGTCCTTCATGTACACTACTCATGTCCCTAACTAGGACAATAGATCTCATAGCTTCTGAACTAGACTTCGACCTGATTATTAACCATGACAGTTTTTACGGGTTGGGTTATTTGGTGCGTCATTCCCATATAAAAAGCAGGGCACAGCACAATCACAAATAGGCTCCACTGAACAGAACCTTGACATGGTTCATAGGTGGACCAAAATCTGGACCCAATTTCTTATTAGTTTCAAATCATGGCTCATGCCAGTGTTTTTCAGGTTTGTTCATTATCCCCCTCGGATAAAATGAGCTGGCTCGACCCACCCATTTTCGAGTCCACACATTTTATGACGCGTATACTACAGAGGGAAGTTAAACACATGGAACAAAAGAGCCATGACTGCTACAAGGCTAAAACCAGCGGTGTAGTTGGGAAGGGTCAGGGTCGGACTAATCCCACCCTGCTTAACTAGTGAGCTGACGTTGGGTAGAGCCCATCTTGTTTCTTCATTGGGCCTCCCCAGAGTAGAGCCCACAAAATCCAAAAGCAGAGAACTGTATTGGGGCTCAATACAAAGATTGCCACACTGTCTTAAGCTCAACCTATTGATTAAACAGCTCTGGAACTAGATCCATAGGCCTAGAATTTAAAGCCCTTGTTGGGCCAGATTTGCATTCTGTACATTCCACTGCAGCCCATTGCCACCCTAGTGAAAGTGCAAAGCATAACATTCACATGCAACTAAAATGTACCTTGAGGACTGCCATGGCAGACTGCATCATACCTTTCCCCAATTCGTGATCGAGGCTTCTTCTGTGGTTTGATACTGATTTTTTTGTTCATTGTATTCCCAAGCTTTTCTGTAACGACCCATTCGTTCACACGGTCTGCTTCTAGGAGCCCAATTATCGCAGCTTTAGTCCGATGCAGGGACATGACATTCTCAAAAAGTATCCAGAAAACCAGCAAATGCAAGGACCTTCAACATCAGACAATTCAGAGTCAGTCATAACTAACTTGATGCCTTATAGCCATTGTTTATCAAAATTTTGAACTAAGCATTACCAGTTCAAATGACCCCATTCAAGATCTCAGTAATCATCCAAGGATTTTAGACTATGCGCTCGTTACAACAATGTTGTTGAAATCCTCTCAGATGGTATTATTACTAAAAAAAATCTCACATGGTTTTTTGTTTCTCAAGTATTTATATAGCTTAGAAGATTCAATGGGCTTGATCATAGAAGCCCCAACTATGCTTTCCCACCATTCAAAAGCCTGGTCACTTTGATAAAGATGATGCAAGCCATAAATCAAGAGACTGCAAAATTGACTGTTGCAAAATTAACTGTTGGATTCTGCATTATCAGGCCCCTTAATGGTTGCCTAAGGTAATATAAATTCTAACCAAGGTGATAGTGTGGATGGATGACCCTTCTAGCTAGAAAGTGAGTATCCCTTTCCAATTAAACACCTCTACAGTGTATTATGATGTGAAGCTTGTACTCTGAATCAGCCTTTCAAGAATAGATGGAATGCCTAACCACTGATAAATTTAAGATTCTAAATTAGTTGTGTAATTCTTCCCCGATTTGCAAAACCGAAACTGATTATACTAAAAATCCTGATCTATAGTGTTTTCTTGCTTACTTGTAAACCTGATTAGCAAGGAACAAAAAGAACCCAATCAATATGGCTTATGGAAATTAAACCATCCATCATTGATCAGTGTCTCCTTTTCTTTGCAAATTTCCGTGTGACTAATATTATCAAGCTTCTCAATTTATTCATACCTTGGAGTGCAGATTGCATTGAGAATGGTAATTGTTGATGGAATATAGACTGCAATGTATTTTGGAAGATGGATCTCTGGCACCAACACGCTTGCGGGAATTATTATGCAATAGAAGAAGAAGGTGACCCAGTGAGCAACAATCTTCCTGACGAAGAAGAATGCGTAGATGACATGGAACTTCTTCCACACGGACACTTTCTGTAAATGCCAACAAGGAAATTTTCATCCAAATTACTCTACAACAAGTGGGAAAAAAAAATGAAATTATCACTAATTATAGTACTATTCAATACGTATGAATAGGGTTGAACTGGAAGAATTATATCTTGTTCATATTTTTATGTTTGCATGATAAATAACATTGGATAGTATTCTTTCATGAGGTGGGTTACATTGCATGAGGCACCTATGTATGACCCAGATCGTACGATCTTTGCTTAGTAATTCTCCATCAAGGGCAAAACTATGGATTGAAAACATTTGATCAAGTTACATCAACTATTCAGGAGCTTGTTGAACAAGTAAAATCGTTCATTGGGGTGCTAGATGAGAACGTTGTTTAATCAGTTGTGGTCCCTGTGCATCAAGGGTGCGGCATCCTTTGCACGAGACTTAACCATATCTTGAGCTATGCCTTCACATCGTATTAATCCTCTAATGTCATTGCGCCAAATGTTATATTTATGTTAATTGATCATTTTTCTTTACTAAAGATTTAACAACCTTCTTGACCCATTACTGATTCCAATGTCCATATGTGGATATTTATCCAGTAGATTGATTACAGTAGTCCAGTCATGAAGCATACTCACCTCACAGAATATTATCTCTTTAAACATTTTCCGAAACAAATTGGCAGGCCCACAAGACCATCTATGCTGTTGATATCGATATGCTTTGTATGTGCTTGGTAGTTCATTTCTTACCTGCATAGCATTTTGCATCAATTGAGTAGAAAACAGTGAAAAAACTGAAAAAGTGATGGTAGAAAAGAAAATGGATAAGAACTCACTGATAAATCTCCAACAAAAACAAATTTCCATCCCTTGAGGCTAGCCCTAACAGCCAGGTCCATGTCCTCTACAGTAGTCCTGTCTTTCCATCCACCCGCATCGAAAAGTGCTTGGACCCTCCAAACTCCAGCAGTGCCTGCAAATTCACCATGTTACCAGTTGTAGTAAACTAAAACATGATTTTGTTCTGCTTCAAAACCATGAGAATTACCGTTGAATCCGAAGAATGAATATGTGGAAGAACCCACTTCCTGCTCCACATTGAAATGATAATCCAGGGACATTTCTTGGAGGCGTGTCATTAGACACTCATCAGCGTTAACTACAGCGAAGAAATCAGATTAACAAAGAAAAATAGAGCAAGCATTTAATTGTACTCAGGCGCAATATTGAATGTGTCTGTGACCCTGTGTAAAACTTTTTCTTCATTTGCTAGGAAAGAAAAAACTTCCATTGAAATTGCAATGTATGAGATAAGAAGAAAACTTTAAAACTAAGCTGAAAGATAATCAACACCATTTGAGGAGATTAAACCAAGTCTTCAGCTTCTATTTTAATATTCAATCACTGTACCACACAAGCAGTGATAGGCCCCCCAAAGAGGAAAAATGAAAAACAGAGAATGTAAATACATGTATGCACCATGGTCAGGAATCACGACTAGAGCTATCAGTCTACTCACTGTACAGAAAAATAGGGAACCCTACTTCATGAGGTCCTATTTGACCCAGGCTGGAAAACTCGTGATGCGAAGTAACTCGTCCAATGAATAAGAAAATGACTCGGAAAGAGTCAATGCGGAGACTCAGGAGAGTCATGTTTTTCTTTAAAAAGTATTTAAAAAGTATTTAAAAATAAATCCATTACTTATAATGTATAAATATACATTTATTTACATGAAGGCATGATAATCAATTCAAATTAATAAATTTATATATGCAAGAAAAGTACTTAAATAAGGAACATAAAAGAAAAAAATAGTGCATATTACATAAGTTGGTAGTCCAAATATCAAATGTAAAAGATCAAAAATAAGTTTCAAATGACGTTTCAGTCATCCTTTTTAAATTGCTGACTCCAAGCCTCGTGCATAATTAATGAAAAATAAATATTAATTGTTTAAAATAGATCCACCTATTAAATAGTTAAAATTGCAAACTTTTTAAAATGAGATGACTTGGCCAAGTCTCCCATGTATTTGAATAGGTCTTTCATCAAAACAAGATGGGTTGGGAGAGTCAAGAGTCGACTCAGCGAATTTTCCAACCATGATTTGGACGTCCCTTGTTTTCCTACCATGATTTGGACGTGAGGACATTATCTCCCCCTCTCTGAACGTGAGAGGCATTAGAGTCAAGAGTTAACTCGGCGAATTTTCCACCCATGATTTGGATGTCCCTTGTTTTCCTACCATGATTTGGACGTGAGGACATTATCTCCCCCTCTGATCGCGAGAGGCATTAGATCCACCTATTAAATAGTTCAAATTAAAAACTTTTTAAAATGAGATGACTTAGCCAAGTCTCCCATGTATTTGAATAGGACTTTCATCAAAACAAGATGGGTTGGGAGAGTCAAGAGTCAACTCGGTGAATTTTCCAACCATGATTTGGACGTCCCGAGTTTTCCTACCATGATTTGGACGTGAGGACATAATCTCCCCCTGTCATAACTTTTAATTTGCCCATCAGATTTTTAAGTATTTTATTTATATCATAAGGCTATCTATAAGCTCAACTCAATCACTTCTCCTACCATTTCCACACAAACCCTGAGGTTAGATTAGTTGGCATAGGACCACGGTTTGCTCTTGGAGGTTGAGGGTTTGAAATTGTACTGCCACACTAGGGCCACAGAGGATTTACCCGGCTCCCCTTGGGCTTGTAGGGATTAGTCCGGCTCGAAGGGCTGAGACACCCTCCGTTATAAAAAAAAAATACACTTCCACGCTTAAGTTTGTTGTGGTCGACCTACTAAATTCTATAGTTTAGAAGGATACTGGGAGCCCTGAAATATTGTGTCCACAATCCATGAGCCACTATCTAGTGAGGTGTGTCATGGGTGTCTATATATCCTTTTTTCAACATTAGAAAGCATCAAATGTAATTGCACCATTGTTGAAGCCCCACAACTTGGAAAATGAAGCACAAAATCAAAATAATAAACATATATATATATATATATATATATAGAGAGAGAGAGAGAGAGAGAGAGAGGTGATACCAAATTTCCATCGAGCTTGAACCAAAGCCAGCTCTGGATTTTGTAGTAGGAATGGAACAGTCCTCCACAGATAGTCAGCCTCTGGTTGGAAATCTGCATCGAAAATGGCGACAAAGTCGCAGTCTTTGACATAGTCCTTGTTTAGGCCATCACGAAGAGCTCCAGCCTTGTACCCATTTCTGTTATTCCGCGTCTCATACTTTACATTTACTCCCTTGCTCATCCATCTCTCGCACTCCAACTCCACCAAGTCCTGTACAGATAAATGAATTTAGATTTCTTTTTTTTTTTTTTGTTTAAAGATCGATGATAGCTAAATAAAGTCCAATGTGATTCATTCATTCATTCATTCTATTGGGTTGATGATGTTGATTCCTCACCCTGATGATGGGGTTTGTTGAATCATCCAGAACTTGAATTATAATCTTATCCGATGGCCATGACAGCCCACATGCAGCTCCAATTGAAAGCCGGTATACCTAAAACAAGAAACAAAAGATAGCAAATAAATAAGTAATTAAACAAAATGATGATGGGACTATAAGCTAAGCCTCATTTTATACCCTTCTAATTTGCCCTTTTTTTTTTCCTTTTTGCTAAGTTGGACTAATTAGTCATGGAGCAATTCTTTAACTTAAAGACCCTGAAAATCGATCGCTAAAGTGCCAACACCACTCAACCATGAATGTGTTTGGCCTTATAATTGTTATTATCTGGGTCTCATTTCATTACAATTGGTGTTGGGTTTGTTGCCAGCTCAAATGCAAAGCATGTGATTGGGAAAAGGGGGCGTAATAAGTTGGAAAATTCTCTATTCTTTTATCAGCATCCATTTTCCTCATTCATAGGGTCACTTAAGCGCCCGTTTAATTGATTACATGAGAGTTGATTGCCCAATAGGGCTAGTTGGTTGCATGGTATTGGAATACATGAGAATGCTTGTTTGTTTATATAGAATCATGAACCCACATAGGAAGAAATTGATTTAGATGAGCGGATTTGTTTGGATGAAATTCGAATTCATTGAATTGATTGAAATTGGCAAGCCTACCGACCACCCTGAGTTAATTCAGAGGGCATGTCTGATTCTAGGGATTAAAGAGATCTTAAAAACCCCTCTTGTAAAATATAGGTATTGAATATGTGAGTGAGATGTGTGGAACTACACCATTGGACCTATTTATTGATAATCCGAATCATTTAAAATGAATATCATCCCCCCGTCAATACGTCTCTAAATTTTGTTTCAATATTGCTTGATACACAAGGTTAATGCATATAATTAGCAATTCTCAAACAAATTATTAGCCAAACATTAGTTACCTCCTTCTCGTTATACATGGGGATTTGAACAAGCACCATTGGATGACTGTTATTGAGCTCAATATCATCTTTCAAAGCCTCTAGCTTATACTTTGTATACCTCTTCCTACCCAACACCTTCACACAAAGTATCACAACTGCCATGTACACTCTTTCTATAAACAGCATCACAGACATCACAGCACACAGGAAGACCGCCCCACGAAGAAGAGGCACCACCACAGGCCATTTCAACAGCTGCCACACCAACCTTATGTTCTCAAACCCATCATCCCTCACAGGCTCTCCCACACCAACATCCCTCATTCTCTTCCTTCTTTATATTGTGTCCTCTATTTCTCTTCCAAGTTTTGAATGGAGAGAAGGGTGGGAGATGGATGGGGGACCTGGTGGGCTTGTGGATTTCTAGAATGAAAAGAGGTTGAGGGGCTAAATATTGGAAGGGAGCGGTGAGTTGGAGGAATGGGGAGTGACAAGAAGGAGAGACACACGGTGTTCATGCAGAGAAGGCAGCCAGGGACACTTTACATATGTCATGGGGGTTGTCTTGATTCCCTGGTATCTCTCCTTCCCTTCAAAGTTCTGATTCAGATTTTAGAGTAGGTGTTGAATTTTTTGAAGTTTCAGCTATCACACATTAATGTTCCTCTCCCTCCCTCTCCTCTTTTAATGTACAATAAAAGTACCTGCATCTAGAAAGAATTGGGGGTAGTAAGTGTCTGGATTCTATATTCTATGGGTGGGACCAAGGGAACTCCTTGCAGTTCCAGGGATGTAAAGAATTGGGGGTGGTAAGTCTATGGGTTCTATATCATATGAGTGGCAGTGGGTCCAAGGGTAGTCCTTGCATGTCTAGAGATGTAAATGGGTTGGATCTGAGGCGACCGTAAACTATTTTCATTGTTTCAGATCTAGATTTGATACGGAACTTATATGTTGTATCCAGATCTAACATCATATGAAAAATAAATGGATTTGATTCTGGATCTGAATCCAAAATAAGATGTGGAATAAATTCGTATAATTGGAAAAAAGAGCTCCAAAATAAATTTTGGATACATACAAGCGGGGATATTAAATTGTAGATGATTAAGCTAGGAAGGTCTTTAAAACTTATAAACATTTTTTTTTATATGGGTGTAGTTCTCCTGCATCCGGATCCTCATGTCGGAACATATAAGGATCCAGATTCCGTATGTTTCAAATCCTATATAGGCTTTTATCCAGATTCAAATCTGAATTTCTTCCAAATCCAAAAATAAGTTTTATACCCACTTTATTTAGAATTGAAAGAAAGTAAAAGTCGGTTGAATTACATAACCGCGTTCTACCGCGTGGAAAACACATAAATTTCCAAGATTGCACAAACGCGTCTTTTAAATTTGGCACCTGAAAAATCAACCTGGAGAATCCAACAATAATTAACCCCAGACAAAGCATGCATCTGGAATCTGGAAGCATATCCGGATCCCCTGCAACTGTGACAGCTAAGCGACAGAGTTGCAAGATCTCAAACTCTCCCAGGTATCCGAATTTAGAAAGCATTACAGACCTTCAGCTGGAGAGCTGCAGAAGATGTGTGCAGACGTCGAGTTCAGAGGGATTAAAAGTCACAAGGCGTTTGGCCATCACCTTTCTCTCTATCTGTCGTGTCATTATCCAGTTGATTTTATGCACCACTGTTCTATCTTTCCATGCAGCAGTGCTACAATTATGGGAAGTCCAAAACAAAACAAAAGGAAAGACAGCCATCACTGAAAGATCACACAGAAAGGGTGAAAAGGTCCTTATCAAGAATGGCCCACTGGGGCCTACTTCTACACTTGGAAGGACAATGCTCAGCAGTATTCCCCATCTTCTGAAGCTATACAGGCAGAGTCATGAAATCCTAGCTAGATTAGGAATGTTCTCTACTAAGTTTAGGCAGTCCCTCTCTAAAATTACCCTAATGTGGGGGTGAAGTGAGATGAATTGATGTAAAAGTGAGGTGAAGCATCAAATCAAGAGACAATAAAATATAAGTCTAATTTCATTTTTGCACAAAGGCTTGAAAAAAATAGAGATTACTCAGTTTCTAAATATATTACTAAACAACCACCACTAGGAGTCTATCATGCTGTGAGGCCCAGTTCCAAAACCAACGGCCAAAGAATTTTATCAGTGGGGCCTACGAAAATTCAAGATCAACCATATTCCCATAAATTCACATGAGTACTGTTCATCTTAGCCTAGCATGTGAATTTATACAATCTCATAACAAAATTACTTAAAATTCATGAATCTTGGGAGAGTGTTCTTTCTATATGCCAATAATTACTGGACAATGTAAAAAACAAAAGGTGAAAGTCTCCACTAAAGCACCTTTTTTTATGGAATATCTAATCTACAAAACCTTTTCCAAGGTAGTGTGGTCCCATCAGACCTTTCCAAAACCTATATAAAACTTTGACTAAGCATTGACCCACCGGTTGTGATTTCTGAATTCTTTCTTCTTTTAAATGTGTCTGAAGTGGAACAAAACAGATCTCTGCTTTATTGTTCTTTAGCTCTCTTTTTATGATATCTTTTGATGAAAAAAGTTCTCTTGGCTTGGGCTTTCCTTCTCTTCTTCTTGTCCAAAGAAAAACCCATAAGCATAAGCTGTGCATTTCTATCCAAGTAGACCTTACCTGGCCATTCCTAACACCACCTGGGACCTGAGATGTTGGTGATTTTCGGCATCTTCATAAGTTACACATGTAGTTTTATTTTGTGGAAAGGATTGCAAATCATTTGGACTTTTTTTGTGATGATTTCTAGGAAACCCTCTCCATTGACAATTTCAAAATCCACTTTTTGTTTGGAAACCATCACAATTATTCACTTTATTTTAGTCTTAAATCCGTTATGATGGAAAGTGGAGAGATTTTCTTCTAAAACACTTTACATAACTACCATTATGACTTTCTAAAGCTGAGACCCTTGACTGGATCTTGGCCGTGGGATGCATTTAGGGTTGTAAATGGGTCGGTGCCGGTCCGGACCCATGGTTGACCTAGAGCCGTTAATGAGAAGATGAGCCCAGATCTGGATCCATACCCTGTTTGGAACCAGTGTTTTAGTTCCAAAACTGGGACCGTTTATGAGAGGATGGAACTAGAACAGGAATCGGTTTCGTATATGGGAGGGGTCCGGATCTAGGTCCGGGTCAAGTAGAGAATGATTAGAAAAAACTAGTTTTTAGGAGTTTTTTTCGAAATTTGAATGTAATATGTCGGGTCTTGGGTACACGGGTCGGAACCAAGGTGGAACTGAACCCAGACTTGTTTAGGTCATGGGTCTAAAAAATGGACCCAGACCCGGATTCATTTACTTATCAAAACCTAAATAAGGATCCAAACCCGGTTATTAATGGGTCAGGACCTTCAGATAATCGGAGAATCGAGAACCCATTTACATCCCTAGATGCATTGAATTGTGCATGTCATGCGTGTGTGTTTGGTGGTCGGTTTGTTATGTAGGAATCGGATTCGGATTCGGATTCGGATTCGGATTTTTTTGTTTTTTTTTTAACGGTACCCAAATCGGATTTGACTGCCTTCGACGGTTCCACCCGACCTATCATGTTTATGTCTAAATTATTTATAGTAAAGCATGATTTATAAATTTTATGGAGCATGGTTGCTAACATTTATAAAAAGCAAGAGGACCATACCCTACTTTTTTCTGTTCCCAAAGGAAGCCAAGGAAGTCTCTATCCATTGGATCAGGTTAGTCTAGCCCAATTGACTTGGTTCCCAGGCTGTGCCAGCCTACCTTGGCTCAAATCACAAGGGTCTATTTGTTTGCATTAGAATACTTACTAATTGAACAGAGATTAAAAGTGAATTTCAAAAAATAAATGTTAAATAGCATTCTCTTCAAACGAAATAAATTCGTTTATGAAAAGTCACCTTTAATGGCATTGTTAACCACTCTGAATATTCAATTCCTATGTATTTTGATGCGAACAAAGAGACCCTAAATCATCAAGTGAATCTATTTGCTTGGGTCGGTCCCATTTGCAGGATAGCCATTACTACCTACAGGGTCGAGTCCAAATGACCGTTGGATCATGGCCGTTCATAAAGGCTCATACCAAGTCTAGTGCTTGATCTCACCAGCCAGCTAGTTGGACCCAACCACCATTCTCTAATCAGTCTATATATACAGAAGGTTTGGGAGGGACATAAACATGATACTCTCCCCCCACCAATAATATTCCAACACACATGACCTGTGAGGGCACATTTGTGTGGCTGATTGTTCGCGGAAAAAGTGCGGATCAACGCTTTTTCATGCTACGCTCAAATCAATGTTAGGTGCAGCCACATTTTCGTAAGGTAAGAAATAAAAATGAACTAAGTTTTCCGGGATTCATCAAAAAGCTTTTCCTATAAGGGAAGTTTGAAGGTGGTTTTTTTTTTTTATCGGGAGAAGAGTAAAAAGTTTGTGGAATTAGTTTTCTAACTACATAAACCCTTACATTGAAATCTATTTTGAATAGGTCCCGAGAACAAAAAGAAGACTTAAAAGCACTATTCCCTTTAGGCCAGAGAATCAGTTCCTGAAAATGGGGGAATCGGGGGTCAATACCAATACCACTAACTCCGGAAAAGGGAGGATTAACCGTGGTCCTGACCACTCGGCCAAACCCTTGGGATTATGTCAAAAGCAGATAATACAATAACATATAGCCCAGCCAGTGGGTTCAACATATGGGCCATCTAAGAACCTCACCCTTCTCCTCCATGCCTCAAAAGGAGTGATTATCATACTTTCAGCAATGCGAATAGTTGAAATGAAACCCATATGAAATACACACTTTATGTCAGTTTCTCTACATTCATACGCATGGGAAAGGTTTCCATGGCACAAAATGTGGAACATAAATTGCAGGGAGAAACTAAGGTCAATTTGTTTGCATAAATATATAGAAATTCATGGTCAAATGAGCTCCATCGAAGAATTGAATTATTAAAGAGGTGAAGGTGATGGGTATGAGGTGAGTAGCAAAGAATATTATAAGGCGCAGAGATAGATAGGACTCTAAACTTTCCTAGCCCTAGGTATGGAACCAATAGGACAATGGCTTGATATTCAATTCCCACCTTTCCTTGATTGGTTTTTCATTTAAGGGAGTTTATTTCATGGTCATTTTTTAATATTCACCTTTGGTTCTTCATTCTTAACCACCTATAGAAACACAATCCTAGATACTCAATTACATGAAACAAACGTGTACCCTAGTGTTCTGGAGTTTGATTTTTATCATTAATCAAAACCCTCCTTGCCGCCATTATTTAAATCTTGGAATTCTCGATAATGTAAATGAAGGATTTGTCGTTCTCATCTGTAGATCAGCTTGTTAGGTACATGGAGCATATGTGTGTGAAAGAGGATTGTTGCTCAGATGGGGGATCAACATTAAATAGAAACCGCTAAAAGTGATGTAGCGGCAGATGACTTAGCTCCAATCAAAGTAGGGAGTCCCCATAAAATTGATCAATTTTGTCTTGGATATACTGAAACTAGGAACAAAGAAAGGCAGCCAATTGCATACGACTTACAAGTAATCAATTTAACCGAAGATAAAACCAATGTCTATTTTGCAAAACTTAGGTTTAAGGTGGACCCATTGAATGGGAATGAGAGTCTCGACATGAAGAAATGAAAGTTAGTATCTAGGGGTGGGCCCACATTGTCGGATGTGGGTGCGGTCACACCCGTGAGATTTGGAAAACTCTCATGATGGGTTATTGGCCATATGGCCATGCCCCGCTGTAAGGTCCCGTCCCGAGTTAATCGAGATTAACTCTAGTTAATTGAACTTCATACTAGTTAATCGTGTTTAACTAGTTTAACGGTAATTAATGACTAAGCTCAATGAGTTAGTCCCAAGTGAATGGAACGAACGGATAATGAAGAGATTAAATGAATTGATTATATTTAAGGCTAATTAACTGAGGTTAATTGAGCTATTAATGGTTTATGACCAAATGATATGAAATAAGCCTCAAATGAATGAATTAGGCTTAATGGAATAGTAGATAACAGAATTGCATGGTTTAAATGGAGTTTTAGACTCAAACATTGAAATGAGGGACTTTTATGTAAATACGAATTTTCGCGTATTTCGTCGAATACGGAAACTCTTGATACCAACGCGTGTATCTTGACGAGTACGTCAACTTCCGTAATAACCTCGAAGTCGTTTGACGAGAATCCGGTCAAATGACCCTTCATTTGACTCGAATTGTAGTTTAGTGAAATTAATGGGCTTGAATGCAATTTACTAACTTATATAAGCTAAAGAGAACCCTAATGAGATCATTCTCTCATTTTCAAAGCTTTCAAACCCTAGACTCATTTCTTTCTTCCTTTTTCTCTTCTTTTCTTCCAATCTCACTCAATCAAGTAGCAAACAAGGGGTTTGTAAGTGTTTTCAAGGAGCTTACATCCTTCACTTCATCTTCCCCAACTTTGTTTTCAAATTGTGAAAGTGTGAAGCTTGGACTTGAGGTTTTCTTCTTGGAACTACAAGCTAAGGAAGGTTATTCTCCATTCAACCTTCACAAAAGGCAAGTACTTATGCATTCTTATGATTTGTAGTGTTTTAGAGATGTTGGAGTCTATTTGACTCAATTTCTGGAAGTTTTGCTTAAGAAAATCCGAAGTTCAGAACTGAACTTCTGAGCATGTGTCGGTCAACCGACACCTGACTGACAAGCTAACCGACAGCTCTGGGAGCTGTATCAGAGAGTTTGCAGCTCTCTGGAATTCTGACCGACCTTATGTCGGTCAGCCTACATAGTAGTGTCGGTCGACCGACAGGTCAACCGACGGACTAACCGACAGATCTGGAATCTGTCTCAGTGAATTCCAGCTCTCTGGAATTCGAACCGACAATATGTCGGTCAACCGACATGGTATCTTCGGTCAGCCGACACATGGCCGAAGCCTGACCGACGAATGTATCAGGAAGTGGACTGAAGAATCCAGCTTCTGGAACTTGAACCGACAAAGTGTCGGTTAACCGAGAGGTCAACCGACGTTGTATTGTCGGTCAGCCGACAGGCCAACCGACAGCTGAGATGAACTCAGAGAAGATTATGGAAATGAAGCCTAGTTTGTACAGGCTATTCCATGTTAATGTCTAAGCCTACATAGGTGTTAGCGAAGGTCGTCTCAATGTACAAATCAAATACATAAAGTGATATTCATCGAAAATAACACGTACATTGGATAACTAACGCTTCACTCGTTTGTTTGGCTTAGAAGTGTGAATAGAATTGATAAGAAATGAACAAAATCCATGAAGTGACACAGAGGTGAACTTCATTGACATAGTGAACGTCATTGACATAATGCACGAATTGAATTAATGAAATGAAATGAAATGAATAGTCACTAAAGGTGACAGTAAAGTGAATAAATGAATAATTCCTGCTGCAGTAGATGTGAGGGGCGTTCCGGAGCCTCGTGGAATGCCAGTGCTCTCTGATCAAGACACTGGAAAATTTCCACCATTTGTGATAAGTCATGTAATGAAAAGTGAAACAATCTTGAAGCCTCGGCCATGAATGGTTTGCCCTTCCGCCTTGTGCTTAATTGAATTGACTAAAGGAAAATTGAATAATCTTGAAGCCTAGGCCATGAATGGTTTGCCCTTCCGCCTTGTGCTTATACTGCTTCCGTTGGAAGACACGGAAGACACGAAATGAATGAAACGAAAAGATATGACTTGACATAGGTATTTATTGTAGAACTGTTTAAGTTCTTTTATTGTAGAATTGTTTAAGTTCTTACATTATTACATTCTTATATAGAATTGTTAAATAACATGAAGAATCATGAAAATGCATGTATCTTGTTGAACCTTCGTGTTCACGTGTTATTGATGATGTCACAGGCCCAGATGCCCGTGCCGGTCCTGCCGAGGCCGCGCCGCCTGCGGAGGAGGCCCGTCCGTTACCTCCAGGAGGTTTAGCGGAGTGGGCATAGTCGGAGGGCGATTGTAAATGAATGTTTTTGTAATAGAGAATTTTGGATTGTAATTAAATACCAACTGCATTGTATTTTAAGTGTGCAGTGTTGGTTTTAGTGGGCTGTAAGTTTGTATAAGGGAACTTTACTTTCGTGTAAAGTTAATTGTAGTCAATGTACATATACATGTTTTCCGCACATTGTACATTGACAGGTATTATGTTTTGATATCCCTTGTGAGTCTTGTCTTAACTTCGGTTAATTCAGGATTTACGGGAGTAAGTATGGTTCCGCGACTCGGGGGTCCGTCCGAAGTAATCAGATCTCGGGCCCGGGTCGTGACATACTTATTGTATGGTATCAGAGCCTAGTTAGAGAACTAGGTTAAGGAACTTTTAAAAGCCTTAGTACAACTAAGAACGAAGTGAGGAACGTTGTCGATAGGACGAATCCAATCTTGGATTTGCATTTATTGCTTTCACTATATGTGATATAAATGTACTGGAAGTGTAAAGATGTATATCTTACCTTCCATATTGTTTACAGCATGGCTTCTGGATCAGGGAGCGATAACTTCGTAGAAGTTACTGTCAATGACGGTACTACACCACCTCCCCCAGCATCGGATAATGATGCTCAGTTTACTGCTATTCTGGAACAGTTAGCCAGAACTAACGAGCAGATTGCAAAAAGTCATGAAGCTCAGTTAGGTTTGCAAACCCAAATGACTTCGATGTTGCAAGTCATGCAAGCCCCGTCTGTTCCACTACAACCTCATGTTGAGACTCAGCTAGTATTGCAGCACAAAGAGACGGACCCTCATGCTGTTTATGAGCGGTTTCGTAAAAGAGGAGCTACAGAGTTCCATGGTACTGAGAATGTCATACAAGCTGATGAGTGGCTGGAACACATTGAAGATGTGTTGGAAACGGTCGTCTGCACTCGCAGGCAGAGAGTGTTGCTCACCTCTACCATGTTTAGAGGGGGAGCGAATACTTGGTGGAAGAGTGTCAAGGACACGTTTAAAGTCATGACCGCACCGGACGTTTGGGAGACTTTCAAGAAACAATTCCAGAGAAAGTTTATCCCCGAGCATGTGCAGCAGCAAAAGGAATCAGAATTCCTACACTTGAAGCAAGGTCAAATGACCGTAGCTGCCTATGTTCATACCTTCTTACAGTTGTCCAAATATGCTACAGACTTGGTGGATACTGAGGAGAAGAAGGTTAAGAGATTCCTCATTGGGTTGAACCCCGATTATAAAGCGATCGTAATGGCTGGACAGAAGCCTACGACGTTTGATGATGCCGTAGACAGGGCATACACCGCTGAGGAAATTCAGAGAGAGAGAGATAGAGAGAGACTGTGAACACCAAGAGAAGTGGTGACTCCTGGTTTAAGAAAGGAGGGCAGTCCAAGAATAAGAAGCAAAAGCAGAAGTTCATTCCTAGGAATGAGAGAAGAGAGAATATGCCAGTCTGTGAGACTTGTGGCAAGAGTCACCGGACTGAGCTGTGTTGGAGGAATACTGGAGCCTGCTTCGTCTGTGGTTCTTTGGAACACAGAATGGCACAGTGTCCAAGAGCTAGGAGAGATGATAGAGCTCCATACCAGTATCCTGCGCAGGGTCAAGCAGCACTTCCTGCTCCCCCGCAGAGATTAGCTTTACCAGCTCCTCCTCCTAGACCACAACAGCAACAGCAGCCACATCCACAACGTCAGGGCCAGCAGCGTCAGTGGCAAAGGCAGCCTCCGAGGCAACAGCAGCAGCCAAACAGGCCACAGATGGCTGGGATGGCTTATGCTGTTAATAGAGAACAAGCTGATGTTGCCACAAATGTGGTTGAAGGTACAATTTTTGTAGATAATAGACCTGCAATTGCATTGTTTGATCCCGGTTCCACACACTCATTTGTAGCACCCGCATTTGCTGGTAGCATGCAAGATCGGATCATGCAATTGTCTTATGATTTTACTGTGTCTACTCCTTTAGGGAGTAAAGTAGTATGTGAATTATATATTCCACAATGTACTATTAGAATTGGAGATGTAGCAATGCCAGCTGATCTGGTGGTACTACCCATGAATGATTTCGATGTGATCTTCGGCATGGATTGGCTTGCGAAGTACAGGGCTTGTTTAGACTGTTTCCGCAAAGTCATTACCTTCAGGGTTAATGAAGCCAATGCCAGTGTATTGTTTGAAGGAGTGCAGAAGAAGTATGACACCAGGCTCGTTTCAGCACTTAAGGCTGAACGTATGATGCGTAGTGGTTGTGAAGGCTACATCGCATTCATTTCAGAGAAGAAGCCTGTACAGGAATTGCGAAACATTCCTGTAGTCTGTGAATTTCCAGACGTGTTCCCGGATGAAGTGCCAGGTCTACCTCCAGCTAGGGAAGTGGACTTTACAATTGAACTTGTGCCCGGTACTGCACCAATATCGAAGGCACCGTATCGAATGGCACCATCAGAGTTGTATGAGTTGAAGAAACAAATACAGGATTTACTGGACAAAGGTTTTATCAGACCTAGTGTCTCGCCATGGGGAGCACCTGTATTGTTTGTGAAGAAGAAGGATGGTACCCTGCGAATGTGTATCGATTATAGGCAGATAAATCAGATGACAATCAAGAACAAGTATCCTCTGCCTAGAATTGACGAGTTGTTTGATCAACTCGTGGGTGCATCATATTTCTCTAAGATTGATCTCCGATCTGGTTATCATCAGATTCGGGTTAAGGATCAAGATGTGCAGAAGACGGCATTTAGGACTCGTTACGGTCACTACGAGTTTTTAGTTATGCCTTTTGGTCTAACCAATGCACCTGCAGTGTTTATGGCTTTAATGAATAGGGTGTTTGCTCCCTTCCTAGACCAGTTTGTGGTAATCTTCATTGATGACATCCTGATCTATTCAGAGTCAGAGGTTGAGCATTCACGTCATTTGAGGACAGCCTTGCAGATACTGAGAGAGAATCAGTTATATGCAAAACTCGAGAAGTGCGACTTTTGGTTGCAGCAGGTTGCATTTCTGGGTCATATCATTTCCGGAGATGGACTAGCGGTTGACCCAGCTAAGATTGAAGCAGTTACCAATTGGCAGAGCCCGAAGAATGTGCCAGAAGTGAGAAGTTTCTTGGGATTGGCAGGCTATTATAGGAGGTTCGTTAAGGACTTCGCAAGGATAGCATCGCCCTTAACAAAACTGACTCGTAAGAGCTCTTCCTTTGAATGGAATGATGCATGTGAGTCTAGTTTTCGAACCTTGAAGCAAAAGCTGATTTCAGCCCCAATCTTGTCTTTACCCGACGGAAGAGGAGGATTTGAGATATACTCAGATGCCTCGGGTATTGGCTTGGGATGTGTGTTGATGCAGAATGGTAGGGTGATTGCCTACGGTTCGCGTCAGTTGAAGGAACATGAAAAGAATTATGCCACACATGATTTAGAGCTCGCGGCGGTAGTGTTCACATTGAAGCAATGGAGGCATTATCTGTATGGAGAGACTTTTGAAGTCCATTGCGATCACAGGAGCCTTCAGTATCTATTCACTCAGAAAGATATTAATTCGAGGCAACGTCGTTGGTTAGAGCTAATCAAGGACTATGACTTTCCATTCAAATATGTACCTGGAAAGGGTAATGTGGTGGCTGATGCTTTGAGTCGGAAATCAGCTGACTTGGCATCGTTAGTTGGTGAGTGGGACATGATCGAAGAATTCAGAGATCTGGATGTGGCTATTGAAATGACAGACAGTAAAGTGATGCTTGCAGCAATGTCTGTTTTTGAACCAATGCTTATCACGGAGATCAAGACTAGGCAATTTCAAGACCTTGATTTGGTAAGGATTAGAGATAATCTTGCCACTAAGCCAGATTTCGTATTAGTAGAAGGAGTTCTGTATTTTAGAGACAGATTATGTGTCCCAGCTCAAGAAGATCTTAAGCAAGCTATAATGTTTGAGGCTCATCACACCAGGTATTCTATGCATCCTGGAAGTACGAAAATGTACAGGAATCTGAAAGATAGATTCTGGTGGAATAACATGAAGCGAGAAATAGCAAGTTATGTATCTTCCTGCTTAACTTGCCAGCGTGTAAAAGTTGAGCACCGGAAACCACCGGGATTGCTCCATCCACTGAAAATCCCTAAATGGAAATGGGAACACATTACGATGGACTTTGTATCGGGTTTACCGAGGACGAGGAAGCAGCACGATGCCGTATGGGTGATCGTTGATCGTCTTACAAAGTCTGCACACTTCATTCCTATCAGAAAGGATATAGGATTCAGTGAGATGTCTAAACTGTTTGTCAAAGAAGTGACTCGATTGCATGGAACACCGGTCTCGATTGTCTCCGATCGGGATAGCAGGTTTGTGTCCACATTCTGGAAGTCATTTCAGAGTTCATTTGGCACTAGACTTCAGTTTAGTACTGCTTACCATCCACAGACTGATGGGCAGTCAGAAAGGACTGTACAGACTCTGGAAGATTTGCTCCGTGCCAGTGTGATTGATTTCGGGAGTGATTGGGATGACCATTTAGCTTTGTGCGAATTTGCGTACAACAATAGCTATCACTCCAGTATTGAGATGGCACCATTTGAGGCATTGTACGGTCGGAAGTGTAGGACCCCAGTTAGCTGGGAAGAAGTTGGAACTCGGAGTTTCCATGGTCCTACGATTATTGCGGAGACAGCAGAGAAAGTCCAGAGAATACAAGAAAGGCTAAAAGTTGCTAGATCACGGCAGAAGAGCTATGCTGACAATCGTCGGCGTGATCTAGAGTTTGCAGTTGATGATTTAGTCTTTTTGAAGACTTCTCCAATGAAAGGCACTGTTCGATTCGGGCAGAAAGGGAAGCTTTCCCCGAGATTTATTGGACCTTTCAAGGTCACGAGTCGAATTGGAAATGTGGCTTATCGCCTAGACCTCCCATCAGAACTCTCCGGTATTCACAATGTGTTTCATGTTTCTATGCTTCGGAAGTATGTGCATGATCCTTCACATGTCATTCGTCATGAAGAGATCGAAGTGTTACCAAACACCACATATGTTGAGAAGCCAGTTCAGATCATAGATACAAAGGAGGCAGTTCTGCGTACTAGAACAATCAAGTGGGTCAAGGTCCTTTGGGATCACCATGAACCTAATGAAGCCACATGGGAACTTGAGGAGCAAATGGCTCAGAAGTATCCCGAGCTATTCGTTCAAGTAATTTTGAATTGAATTGTTTATTTACCTTGTAATTACTTTACATTGATTTGAATTGCATTCGGAGGACCGAATGGTTCAAAAAGTTGTGATAGTTGTAAGGTCCCGTCCCGAGTTAATCGAGATTAACTCTAGTTAATTGAACTTCATGCTAGTTAATCGTGTTTAACTAGTTTAACGGTAATTAATGACTAAGCTCAATGAGTTAGTCCCAAGTGAATGGAACGAACGGATAATGAAGAGATTAAATGAATTGATTATATTTAAGGCTAATTAACTGAGGTTAATTGAGCTATTAATGGTTTATGACCAAATGATATGAAATAAGCCTCAAATGAATGAATTAGGCTTAATGGAATAGTAGATAACAGAATTGCATGGTTTAAATGGAGTTTTAGACTCAAACATTGAAATGAGGGACTTTTATGTAAATACGAATTTTCGCGTATTTCGTCGAATACGGAAACTCTTGATACCAACGCGTGTATCTTGACGAGTACGTCAACTTCCGTAATAACCTCGAAGTCGTTTGACAAGAATCCGGTCAAATGACCCTTCATTTGACTCGAATTGTAGTTTAGTGAAATTAATGGGCTTGAATGCAATTTACTAGCTTATATAAGCTAAAGAGAACCCTAATGAGATCATTCTCTCATTTTCAAAGCTTTCAAACCCTAGACTCATTTCTTTCTTCCTTTTTCTCTTCTTTTCTTCCAATCTCACTCAATCAAGTAGCAAACAAGGGGTTTGTAAGTGTTTTCAAGGAGCTTACATCCTTCACTTCATCTTCCCCAACTTTGTTTTCAAATTGTGAAAGTGTGAAGCTTGGACTTGAGGTTTTCTTCTTGGAACTACAAGCTAAGGAAGGTTATTCTCCATTCAACCTTCACAAAAGGCAAGTACTTATGCATTCTTATGATTTGTAGTGTTTTAGAGATGTTGGAGTCTATTTGACTCAATTTCTGGAAGTTTTGCTTCAGAAAATCCGAAGTTCAGAACTGAACTTCTGAGCATGTGTCGGTCAACCGACACCTGACCGACAAGCTAACCGACAGCTCTGGGAGCTGTATCAGAGAGTTTTCAGCTCTCTGGAATTCTGACCGACCTTATGTCGGTCATCCTACATAGTAGTGTCGGTCGACCGACAGGTCAACCGACGGACTAACCGACAGATCTGGAATCTGTCTCAGTGAATTCCAGCTCTCTGGAATTCGAACCGACAATATGTCGGTCAACCGACATGGTATCTTCGGTCAGCCGACACATGGCTGAAGCCTGACCGACGAATGTATCAGGAAGTGGACTGAAGAATCCAGCTTCTGGAACTTGAACCGACAAAGTGTCGGTTAACCGAGAGGTCAACCGACGTTGTATTGTCGGTCAGCCGACAGGCCAACCGACAGCTGAGATGAACTCAGAGAAGATTATGGAAATGAAGCCTAGTTTGTACAGGCTATTCCATGTTAATGTCTAAGCCTACATAGGTGTTAGCGAAGGTCGTCTCAATGTACAAATCAAATACATAAAGTGATATTCATCGAAAATACCACGTACATTGGATAACTAACGCTTCACTCGTTTGTTTGGCTTAGAAGTGTGAATAGAATTGATAAGAAATGAATAGAATCCATGAAGTGACACAGAGGTGAACTTCATTGACATAGTGAACGTCATTGACATAATGCACGAATTGAATTAATGAAATGAAATGAAATAAATAGTCACTAAAGGTGACAGTAAAGTGAATAAATGAATAATTCCTGCTGCAGTAGATGTGAGGGGCGTTCCGGAGCCTCGTGGAATGCCAGTGCTCTCTGATCAAGACACTGGAAAATTTCCACCATTTGTGATAAGTCATGTAATGAAAAGTGAAACAATCTTGAAGCCTCGGCCATGAATGGTTTGCCCTTCCGCCTTGTGCTTAATTGAATTGACTAAAGGAAAATTGAATAATCTTGAAGCCTAGGCCATGAATGGTTTGCCCTTCCGCCTTGTGCTTATACTGCTTCCGTTGGAAGACACGGAAGACACGAAATGAATGAAACGAAAAGATATGACTTGACATAGGTATTTATTGTAGAACTGTTTAAGTTCTTTTATTGTAGAATTGTTTAAGTTCTTACATTATTACATTCTTATATAGAATTGTTAAATAACATGAAGAATCATGAAAATGCATGTATCTTGTTGAACCTTCGTGTTCACGTGTTATTGATGATGTCACAGGCCCAGATGCCCGTGCCGGTCCTGCCGAGGCCGCGCCGCCTGCGGAGGAGGCCCGTCCGTTACCTCCAGGAGGTTTAGCGGAGTGGGCATAGTCGGAGGGCGATTGTAAATGAATGTTTTTGTAATAGAGAATTTTGGATTGTAATTAAATACCAACTGCATTGTATTTTAAGTGTGCAGTGTTGGTTTTAGTGGGCTGTAAGTTTGTATAAGGGAACTTTACTTTCGTGTAAAGTTAATTGTAGTCAATGTACATATACATGTTTTCCGCACATTGTACATTGACAGGTATTATGTTTTGATATCCCTTGTGAGTCTTGTCTTAACTTCGGTTAATTCAGGATTTACGGGAGTAAGTATGGTTCCGCGACTCGGGGGTCCGTCCGAAGTAATCAGATCTCGGGCCCGGGTCGTGACACCCGCCTTCAAAATGGATCCCGCCCCGCCCTGAGACAATGAGACAGGATAATAAGAGAGAGTGAGAGAGGAGAGAGAATGGGGAGAAAGAAGAAGGAAAAAATGAAAAGAAAAGGGATCTAGATTCAATTCAAAAAGAGGAAGAGGGAGGTGGGTTCGGGGGTTTGTTGTGTGCATATGGGGTCCACATGTGGTAATCATGACCGTAGATGTGATGAGTAAGAGGAAGAGGGGAGAGGAGATGATGAGGGTGATAAGAAAACTGGGTTTGATTCAGTTGTTATAAATATGAGTCCAGTTCTCTATTGTAGCTATTATATTATATGTCAACTTACATGTCTTCAGAAATCCATCATGGAGCCTACAAAAATGATAATCTGAATCATTCTAAATGAAAACGTCAACCCCTCCAATGAAGTATCTTAAAATTTCATTTCAATAGAGGGGGTCGCACCGTTCAATTGAGTGCACAATAGAAATGTGATTAACCACATGTCAGGAGCGAATGAACAAGCCTGGAACTCCAACATGGAGTTGAACCGTTGAAGATGAATCCCATGCCCTTTGGAGATATATGCTAGAATTTCATAACAATAGGATTGGGGGCCGTCCAATTTAGCACATGATCGGTTGTCTATTGGATATTGTACAAAAAGTGATTGCAAAAAAATATATTAAAAAAAAAAAGTCACAGCGTCCTCTTCAAGTAAAACTTCATTTTGATTGAGATGATATTCACTATTAGGTTGAACACTCTTGATTTGATGCCTTTTCAAATGCATGCATTCGTTCCAATACTTTATATTTCCTATAATTGTGTGGACATTCATCAAACCATGAATGCTGACAATTTGATTGGAGGGATTTGATTTTCACAAGATGGCCCAATTGTATGAAACATATGGGTCTTTCGTTTTTTTTTTTTGTCTTTCCTTTTCTTTTGTGGAGAATAGAGCAATATCAAAAAGTCTACTTATCCCTGGGATCTTGTCCCGGGACCGGCCGGACTCCACATGGGAGGGGCACGGGGCTCTTATCCCGGGACTGGCCCGACTCCACATGGGAGGGTTGCCCCTCCCATGTGGAGTCAAGCCAGTCCCGAGACAAGTAGCATGGCTCGAGCAATATAAGGTGGGATTCAATTACTATTGGTTTACGGGCCTACCCAATACTTTGACACCTGTCAAATTGAAACATGGATTCACAGAGGTAAAGTTGCACGTGTACCTTTTGAAATTTGTTTAAAAATCATTATAAGGTGGGCTTGGAATGCACGTGTATGACCTTAGCTCACTTGACCCTATAAATAAAGTGGACCTCGTGTAATCACTTTTCTATAAATTAATTTTTCAAAAAATAATTATGCAAGTAGTTTTATATTTTATATGAGCTTGGCTTTTGATAAAAATTAATAATATCATTTCTAAACTTTATATTTCATATGGGAAAATGTTCTCCTATGAGCAATAGAAAGTGCAGTCCAGTGTTGTGGGGGACCTTGGGCCCACGTTTTATCAATTCAACCTCCTTGATAGTCTTTTCATCCTATGATCTTACATCTGGTCCAATTATACACTCACTAAACCTTCACTCATTATTGGATTGAATCTAAGAAAAAACTAGGGTTAAGAAAACTATTAAGTTTTAAGGCTGTTAAATCAAGGGTTGTGATAATTTGATCGGGCTGATTTTTTTAGTTCTCCCTTTTCATGATGAGACCTTTCAATCTGTTCCCCTCCCAATCGTAAACTTGCATTTAAATAGGCCTACGAGTCGGATTGTATATGAGCCGGATGTAATTTGCTCATAGGCAAACATTTTTCTTTCATACAACCTCACATTTATTAAATAAATTTATTATATAATTTCTGATCTTTATATAGGAAAATGACCTTGTACAACTTTACGGGCGAGAATTTTTAATAGGTACACCTTATGATTCATCTGAACTACTCACACACATGCAACCTCACCCCCTTCGATGGTCATTGTACTTTAGAGTTTGCACCCACTAAATGGATTGGACCGTAGGGTCAATCTTTTCTTTAATATAAAGCCTCTAAACTCAGGGACATAAATCAAGGAGTTAGGAGGCATGAAATACTTAACTTCGATCATTTTTAATATCTAAGCCCATCATGAGTGGATCTTCTCATCCCTCCCGGGTCCCATGATCCATGAGGCCCCAGGTGGGGCCCAGCTGCTGGTTTGCACGGTAGGATGTGCAGGAATACTATCCTTTTATACACCGTATATCAGTATACCTAAAAAAAAAATTCAAGCTGTACCTAGCTCGCCTCCTATAATTGAGATGTTTGAAAAATGTATCAGTCGAGCCGAACTTGACTTGACTGGTTAAAAATGTGTGCCAGATCGAGCTTGACTTGACCTAGGCCAAGCACCACTTGACCCACTGCACATGTCTAGTTATTACAATCGGAGGGCGGTTTCAATCTTATGTGGGCCCCACCAATTGACTCACACTCTCTCCTCCATTCAATTCCCAGATTGGAGGCATTAAAAAGTACCATAATTCCCACACACAAAAAAAATAAAAAACAAAAAAATTAAAAAAAAAAAAAAAAATCCTTGCCACATGTATGTAAGCCTATAAAATTCTGTTTTGCAAGATAAAAGTTCTTTCCTTTCTCGTCAAAAAAATCCTTGCCACATGTACCATTTGGGAAGGGAGTAAAATAGGGGAAGGAAAAAAAAGAGGGAAAAATTGAGGGATAGTGGGAATTGAGGGTGTTCGGAAAGGGAGAGGGAAAGTGGGGGTAAAATTCGTGTGGGGTCCACCTTAAAACTTTTTCCTAAAAAATGGGGGAAAGCATGAGAAAGAGGAGAATCTTTGTCATTTTACTAAACTGTCATTTTCACTTTTTCACAAAGTAATGATAAATTGGTAATTTTCTCTCTAACTCACAAACAAACAAAACCTTACTTTTTCACTTTTCTTTCCCCTACTTTTTAACTATCCAAACAAGAGGAGGTAAAAGTAATTTTTTCTCCCCTCCCCTCCCCTTCCCTTCCCTTCCCTTCATTTTCCTTCCCCTTCAAAATTTTCCTCCCTTCCCAAACATAGTGTAAAACTTCACCATAGGGACCCCGGCGCCAACAAAGAATCAAAAACTGATATCACCCGTACACATATGAAAGTGACAAAAACCCCACCTGCCCACCACCATAAAGCCAAAAGAAAAACACCCCCAATGACAAAATGCCACTTCTAGGACCCACCCATCATTCATCCAAAACACAGCCCTTGTGAGTGTTACTACATGCTTCACCTATGATTGATTATTTTCAACAATTATCATGTAATAATCCAAGGATAGCTCAGTAGGTGTAGGACCACGATTTGCATATGGAAGTTGTAGGTTTGGACCTGCACTATCATACGAGGGGCTACATGGGAGTTTATCCGGCTTCCCTCCGAACCCGAAAAGATTAGTCCAGTCAAAAGAGTTGGGAACCCTCCGATAGCACACACAAATAAAAAAAAAATTACCATGCAACATATATATATATATATATATATATATATATATATAAAGAGAGAGAATTGAACAAATTACTAAGTAGATATTAAAGAAATTGTCTACTAACAAAACAAGAGCCGGATATGCCGGCTCTAATTCAACCACCCAACTTAAATTCTCATTCTATCTATCTCTCTGCCTCTATTTACTTTCAGATTCTCTCATTTCCTGACTTTCATTTACATTCTTATTTTTCACTTGAAACTGGCAGTTGATCACTCACTCACAGTCACATGACAGAGCAAGCGTTTGGGTTCTCATCACTGAAGTACTGTGGTGCATGAACGAACTCAATGGGGTCGTAGTACCCATAACCCCAATAATCCATGTGGGGCTCCACCATCTTGTTCTCTGACACTCCTCCCTCGTTTTTCTTCTCATTCCCTTCTTCTTTGCCTTTCTTCTGGCCTTGTTTGTCCTTCTTGCCTTCGTCTTCCTTCTTAGGAGGAACAATCTCTACTTTGCGCTTCATCTTGTCCTGAAGATAAGTAAGGAAGACTTCGAAGTCTATTGTTCCCTTCAAAGTTATCAGATCCTTCTCCAAGTCTAGTGCTACATGCTCAATCCCTGTCGTTTTCCACGCAATTACACGGAAATAAGGTGTGGGTCAATAAAGTGAGAGAGAGAGAGAGAGAGATATGCAAGTCTTTCCTGGGTCGAACCTGGTGCATAAATGCCCTGCCAACTCGCTAGTGTGGGTACATGAGGGTCTGGGATTACGTGAGGATTGTGCACATGGGAAACAGTTGAAATGTTTTAAGTGGGACCCACTAATGAGATACTCCAAACCATGCAAAATAAATGTCTCTCTTTCATAGGCTATAAAAACACCATTCAAGAAATTTACCATTAAAAAAAGAACTCTCTCACTGAAGTTAGGCTTCTTATCCCAATTGATCTTGCTTATGCACAAAAGTACATGTTGATAGTGAGGTACAATCAAGGTTCAATCTGCTGGCAAATTTAAATAGTGGCTGTCCCCCACCCCAATCTGTCACTGTTTTAGTAGCAATTGGCAAGGGCAGAACCATGTGCTGGTCCCAAACATCAAACCCCGCTCCCCCACCCACTAGGAGGAACAAAAAAACACAAACTACAAACACAAGATCTCATAAAACTTATTTGTTTTAGCAGTTGCTTAATTGGCTCGCCCAAGAAACTTATTTTTCACAGTGCCCCCTTCCCCAAAAGGAATATTTTCTAATTCCACCTCAGGTTAGGATAGGGACATGAATGTGTGTGGGTACAAAGGAGAAACTTCAATCAAGTTTTACTAGGCCTATCCAAGATGATTAGATGAAGATATCTAGGGGACCAAGTGGCTGGCCTTGTTGATCATGAGACCTTGAGTTGAGGACAACTTGGCATTCTGTCATTGGACACCCAGTTTGTTAGGCAAAGGAAACCGCGAGGCACGTACAGTTCAGTTATTGCTACAGCAGGCGGAGAATCAAAAAGACAAATATGCCCTCGTCACAAACACTTAATTACGACCCCCTGAAACGCCTCCTTGGACAGCCTTTAGAAAAATCACATGTTGACAGGGCCCCACAAAGAGATTGAAGAAGTTTTAACATACCCCATATATGATAATAGATGGCCAAAACATCCGCTCTATCAAAGCTTAATCTATAGGATCTAATTGTGTGTGGTTGGTTACTGGGCCCTACAACATCTCACGTGATGCCAGGCAGAGCTAGCTCACCTTTTTTTAAATATCACGTGATCTCATAGTGCACATGCAACGGAGATGGGTCCAAATGGACGTAACATTCAAGGGGGAACCCACAAAATACCAATGCAGAGGAACAATCAACTGTGGTCCCAACCCACCTGATGCTTGATTTTCTATTGGCTGTCACAATATAACTATTGATCCAACCCACATTCAAACCTCAGATGTTCTAAGTTCTAACCCAAAATATAGGCAGAAACTCTAAGGGGTCAGAATTCCAACCCCATCTCCTTTTGCAACATTGATGATGTTCTTTATATGGTCCACTCAATCACCCCAAAAGAAAAAAAAATGATTTCAAGTGAATAAGAATACAATGTGAATTGATGATTGTCAGCTTTCATTCAGGAAAAAGCACAACTAGTGCAGACCGTGTGGAAGGAGAAAATGCAGATATGGAATCAGGTGGAGGTTCATGCAGTCTATTGTACAACTCTTTTCACAAAAGCAGAAACAGATGGAAAATGGAATGGTCACTTTATAAAAATGGCATTTTCCTCATATAAACACAACCCCACTCATTGTCCTTGTTTCTTAGAAATGAGCCAAAAAAGTTTTGGATAATCTCAACCCCAATCATCAATAGTCATGATATCCAATTGCTCTATGGGCCATTGGATCTTGGTGTGGCCCGTATAGTTACATTAATGATTAACTAACTAATCTCATTTACTTTAGTTGAAAGAGAAGAATTAAGTTAGCAGTAACCGCACCTTTCGTCTTGGAAATGATCCGACGAATCTTTTGGATGCAGCCATCGCAATGCAACCGTACCTTCAGTACAACCGTCGTCGCTGCAGGCTGATCATAGAGAAAAAGAAGAGGATTTAAGTGACGAGAATACCCTTGGTATCAGTGAGATTTTACTTAGAATACCTCTTTGGTCTTCTTCTCCTCGTCCGGCTTCTTGTTCTCGTCCTTCTGCTGCTTCTTTTCTCCTCCGTTGTCTTTCTCCTTTTTGGGGAGAGGAGAGACGAGGACGACTTTCTTCTTCGTCTTGCTCTGGACCCGATCACGGATCTTCTCCGGATCCACCTTTCCGACCACCGTCAACTTGTTGCTGCTGAGATCGCCCTTCACCTCCTCCACTCCTGGTTGAGAAAAAAAACAACGACGAGGGTAGAACTGTCATTTTGATTAAGAGCTTGATGGCGCCTACAGTGCTATCGTGCGCCATCAGAGAGAGAGAGAGAGAGAGAGAGAGAGAGAAAGGACGCACGGAATGGAAAAAGGTTTCTCTGTTTTTCTTTTTCCGTGAAAAGATTAGGATCCGGAGCCGGATCAGGTTTGCTGTGCTTTTCGTAATCAGAGAAGAAAAAGGCGAAAAAGAGGAAAGGAAAGCAGATGAATGATGATGGGGGGAAACTCGAGAATCGGGAAAGAGGAGGTTGGAATCTGATTACCTTGGAATCCTTTGAGAGAACCGATGACTTTCTTGGAGCATCCTTCGCAATGCATGTCGACGGTAAGAATCACAGTAATGGGACCGTTCTCATCTCCATCAGACTTCTTGTTGTTCTTCTTCTAAAGAAGTAGAATAGAAAACACAAAAGAGGGCGATTATTTCAAAAGATGAAAGAAAGAAAGAAAGAAGAAGAAGAGATTGGAGTGGAAAGTGAATAGAAAGTGACTTTGGAAAGTGGGAAGTTGGAGATTAGGGAAAAGTCACTTGCCTTGCCCATGGCTTCTTTCAGGTACTGCTGGTCGTCTTCAGAGAGAGAGAGAGAGAGAGAGAGAGTGAGTGAGGGGAAATGATGGGGAAGTGGGAGAATAAATAGACGAGACGAGTCGGTTTGTGAGTGAGTGGATGGATGTGTGCATGGATGGAAATTTTTTTTTTTATGGTCCTTTTAAATTAATGCTTCCAATCTGGGAAATGAATGGAGGAGAGAGTGTGAGTCAGTTGGTGGGGGCCACATAAGATTGAAACAGCCCCCTGACTATAATATGACTAGACATGTGCCGTGGGTCGAGTGGCTTTTGGGGTGTGAAAAAGTGGTGCTTGACCTAGGTCAAGTCAAGATCGATCTGGAACACACTCGAGTGAAGATTTTAGTAGGAAAGTCGAGTTGGGCTCGACTTATACATTTTTAAAACTTCTCAATTATAGGAGGCGAGCTCAGCTAAGTACAGCTTGATTTAATTTTTTTTTTTTTAAGTATACTGATATACAGTGTATGAAAGGATAATATTCCTGCACATCCTACCGTGCAAACCTGCTGATGGGGCCCACATGGGGCCTTATGGATCATGGGAAATGGGCGGGATTCGAAGATCCACTCATGATGGGCTTAGATATTAAAAATGAGGTTAAGTATTTCATGTCTTTAACTCCTTGATTAATGGCCCATAAGTTTAGAGGCTTTATATTAATGATTAGATTGACCGGGGACCCAACGGTCCAATCCGTTCGGTGGATGCAAGCCCTAAAGTATAATGACCATCAAAGGGGGTGTTCCATATGTGTGAGTTGCTCAGATGAATTAGAAGATGGACTCATTAGAAATCCTCATCGTAAAGTTGTACGAGGTCATTTTCCTATATAAAGATTAGAAATGATATAATAAATTCATTTAATAAATGTGAGGCTTGTATGAATTAGAAATTTTTGCCTATGAGCAAATTGCATCTAGTTCACATGCAGTCTGACTCGTAGGCCTACTTAAATGCAAGTTTACGATTGGAAGGAGAGCAGATTGAAATGTCTCATCCTGAAAAGGGGGATCTAAGAAAACCAATCCCATCAAATTATCATAACCCTTGATTTAACAGTCTTAAAACTTAATAGTATTTTTAACCCTAAATTTTTTTAGATTCAATCCAATAATAAGTGAAGATTTTGTGATTGTATACTTGGGCCAGACGCAAGATCATAAGATGAAAAGCCTATCAAGGAGGTTGAATTGATAAAACATGGGCCCAAGGCCCCCACAATGCTGGACTGTACTTTCAACCGCTCGTGCGAGAACATTTTCCCATATCAAGTATGATGTTTAGAAATGATATTATCAATTTTATTAAAAGTCATGCTCATATAAAATATAAAACTACTTGTATAATTATTTTTTGAAAGATTAATTTATAGAGAAGTGATTGCACGAGGTCCACTTTATTTATTAGGGTCAAGTGAGCTAAGGTCATACGCGTGCGTTCCAAGCCCACCTTATGATGATTTTTAAACAAATTTCAAAAGGTACACGTGCGACTTTACCTCTATGAATCCTAGCTTCAATTTGAAAGGTGTCAACGTATTGGGTAGGCCGTAAATCATAAGTAAATGAATCCCACCCTACATTGCTCTCTTCTCCACCAAAAATGGGGAAAAAAAATCCATACGTTTCATACAATGGGGCCACCTTGTGCAAATCAAATCCCTCCATTCAAATTGTCACCATTCATGGTTTGATAAGTGTCCACATAATTAAAGTATTGGATCGAATGCATGCATTTGAAAAGGCATCAAATCAAGAGCATTCAATCCAACAGTGAATATCATTTCAATTAAAATAAAATTTTACGCTAACCATTTACGCATATGAAAAATAATGAACAATTGCGATTTAATAAAAATGATTATTTTTCATAAATCAAAACACATTCATTTTTCTCAATCTAATGGTGAATGCCAATCCGATGAAAATGGATCTTGAATCTGGATGGAAATGGGTTGGATATCGTCTGAATGGTTTACATTTTTTAAAGGCAGGCCCAACATGTGCACAGGCAAATTTAATTTAGCTCACTTGGCCATAAAGTTACGTTAATCTTACATTGGGAGTAAAAAGAGATGTAGCTTGCTTGCTCCTTCGTAATTTGTTGTTTTTGTGTGGCTATTTAGCTCTAATACCTGCGCATGTTTTTTTTTCTTTCCATCTTCTTTGTTGTAACTTTTTAAAGTCTTTAATATATTTTCACATTACCGATATAAAAAAAAAAAAGTTACGTTAATCTTATGTAACTACTCTTTTAATATATAGCATCACATGTATAGTAGCTTAAAGAACAAGGCTCTTCTAAGCTGAAGCTTAGCTCATTCTAAGCTAGAATAGTGCTGTTTCTACAAATCAAAGTTGATTATATCTGTTTTTTACATGATGGAATTGGAAAATCCAGTTCTGATTGGATTTATCTTGATTTTAGAGAAAGTCATCATGCAAAAAACAACTATAATCGACTTTAATTTATGAAACCACACTATTTCAGCTTATGATAAGTTAAGCTTAAGCTTATGAAAACTAGCCCTATCTTAAATTATGAGACATACACATACACATTACAAATTATATGAGTTAAGCTAAACCCAAGATGAGTCAAGCCCTTAATTAGCGATGCTGAGCTCAAAGGACACTAGCTCAGCTTGTGAATTAATCGAGCCAGCTTGAGCTCAAACCGATTGATTAACAAGCCAAACTTTAATACACTAACTTAAAGCTGTGCCAAACCTGGCATTAAATTCCCTACACTTTTTTTTAATGATTTTCACTATTTTGTTCTGTGCATTTCACCTACATTAGTCCAATTTCTATTTGAGTAAAGTGTTCATGCATTCATCCTAAACTTTTTGAAATTAAAGAGGCACCTTAACAGATATACAGCTCACAATCCGGACCACATGTTGATAGTTCTTTGAAATTAAAGAGGCCCCTCTTTAAAGAATTTAATTGATTTGAGTAATGATACAAATAAACTCCACTGTTTGCTTACTGAGAAATTGGGCTGTGTCAGCCTGCCAGGTAAAGGTGGGTAAAATCTGATCTAATCTCTTTACCTGATCTGTAGCCAACTTGCATATCTAAACCTATTTGAACAGTTTGTAGTTTAATATTTTAGTTTCAAAATCCCGAGGGGTAGTTCAGTTGGCCTAGGATCACGATTTGCTCCCGAAGGTTGAGGGTTCGAAATTCCGCTACCGCATTGGGGCCAAAAGGGATTTACCTGACCCACCCCAGACCCGAAGGGGTTAATCCAGCCCGAAGGGCAGGACACCCTGTATATATTAGTTTTCAGAATAATTTATCTTATATGGAATGAGCCAACCTCTTGTTGGTTTGTTTTGGCTGCAACCAAACTCATATATAGTTTTATTGTTAGAAATGAATTGGATTTGGCCCGAAATTATATAGGTTTGGATTAGGTTAAACAAGTTTAACCTGCATTAGCTATATGAATTATGCAGTCTGATCGCATTGACCAGGATCAGCCTGGTGAGGTTAGGTTAAAGTTTTAAACTCCTAGAGACCCATAGTCAACCCAGTCGGACCAGTTTGCCATCCTAGCTAAGACATTGTCAAATTACCTTTGGGAGTGCTTACTTCTTACAACTTTACACCCATTTGAACTTAGGGTTTTCCAGTTGGTTGGGATTCCTGCTTCTCACCCAATTACCCAGTGATCGATCCATGGGTCCTTGGTGTTTCATTTCGAGTATGGGTTGGGTTCTACTCCTATGGTTGGTTGGCGGGTCTATTTTTTTTTATGGGTGCAGTCCCCAAGCATGCGATTAAAATGAAAGAAAGAACTCTACAACCATTTACCCAACGCGTGGCTCGTATCTAGCCATCTAGGTGGGATTCAAAGATTCATAATATATCATGAATCAATGAATCAATGGTTTATGTTATGGCAATAGGCTGGATTCTGGAACGACAACTCACCAGTAAGGCACTGCCTGCTCATCTGGGATATCCCCATGGGATAAAAGCATAAGGACATTGAAAGCTCCTGTAAAGTAAGATTCTGAAATGAAGGGGGAAATGGCATCCTCACTTGACTCCATTTATGAATGGATCCGTTTGCCACAGGCCATGACTTCTCTCAATTAGAGGAGCACTAGTCTTCATGGCTTGAGTGTTAAATTTTTCAGGACTGGGCCTATATATATTCTTCAAGGCAAGAGTGGCCCAATTTATTAACAAAGGATTAGATGTCCAAATGGATGGGCTTGACTTGGGCCTGGTTGTGAACTCCAAAAGCTAAATGGCCTGAAGCTTGGACAAGCTCTGGACATGGCCCAGTATTAAAATCCATATACTCTCAATAGATATCTATGGAAAAAAGAAATCTTAATAACAGCCAAACTCAAATGTGTAAGTGGGCCCATATAAGACATGAAAAGTTGGCTGGGGATATCCATGAATCTGTAGATCTACACAAAATTTGACCCTGACCTGCTAAAATAATGAGTTAGAACTCTACCCCTACTTAAGAAGATGAAAGTTGGAAGAAGATGATAAGAATTTTTCAATCTTTTTAGATTCTACACATTTCTCATTATCGGTTTTCCTCACATGTGGGCCTTGATAAGGGATAGGCCAGCACCATTGGAAACGACGATCCACATCATGGCAGGCTAGCATGGGACTGCTACAAGCCCATTTTATGAAAGGGAACAAATGGGTCAACAATTTTGCAAAGGAAACCAACTCCTACACTTTGTTTTGGCCTTTGGGGCATCCCCATCTCTTACAATTACATAAGCCCATTTAAAAGAAAAAGTCAAAACTGCTAATATATAGCCTAATCTTGCCCTTGCGTCAATGCAATTGCAAGGCTGTCTCTGAATGGCAGAAAGGTGCATATCTCGATCAACAAAGCTCTCTTTTCTACTCTCAGGAGTTTTCTTCTGCTTCTTTCACCCCATTCTTCTTGTAAGTTCTTTTATTATGAAGACTTCAAGATAGAGAGATTTGAGATATGCTTTGAAAAAAGAAGAGAGAAATCTGAAATGTGAGATGCCAAACTTTAAGAGTGGCGTCTCTCTCTGTCTCTCACTCGTCATAACTGACTTAAAATCTTTCATTAACATTTTCATTTATCTCTATTAATTGTAATTGCAACTCCTATGCCTCAAGCTGTTTAATTCGTGGACTTCTTTGTTCTTTAAATAACAACCCTTGCTCAGCATGGTGTGTAGATACATTATAAATTAAATACCTATACATGAAAACGTTTGTGGGGTACCTCTTTCCATTGAGCAAGTTGCATAAATGAAAATAGAAAAATCAGGCAGAAAATGAATAGAATAGGTTAATTTGAAAATTGAGAAATCTCATATCCAATCTCCATCAAGCCTTCCTTATTTGTTCTCCTTTCTTTTATTTCATTTCCTTTCTTCTTCTTTTTTTTTTTTTTTTTCATTTAAAGATTTTTTCCAAAATCAAGTATATATTTTTATTTCCATTTTCAAGAGTCAAAATCATGTTAGAAAAAGTCCAAAAAATGGAGGAGCCATCCATCCATCCATTAATGGATGGCCACATGATGGAGGGGCCAAAAGATGGCTTTTAAGGGAACTTTAAGATGTATGGGGGGCCATGGCCCCTACCAACCCCCCTACGTCCGCCCCTGCTAAGCCGTGGCCTTAGCCAACTGTGCTACCCATCGGATGGTTGCTGAATTATCGACAAGTTATTTTCAGTTTATTGATAGCATTTTGGGGGTGCATTTTAAATAAGATCTTCTCCTTTTTCTTCTTCCTTTTGCATCAGGTGAGTGATTTTGATTGTTGACCCATGTAGGGTGTTCATTGAGTTTAGGGATGTAAATTTGTCATCAGTTCTCCGATTACCTACAGGTTATGATCCATTAAAAGCCAAGTTTGGGTCCTTATTTAGGCCCCGACAAAAAAATTGGTCCGTCTAGGTCCTTTTTGTACCCATGACCAAAACGGGTCCGGGTTCAGCTCTACAATGGTTTCGGCCTGTGGACCCAGGATTTGACTTATTCCCTTGATTTTCGATAATCCTCCCGAAATCCAAGTTTTTCTTCCATATTATTTTCTACCTAGACTCGGACCCCTCCCATATACTGAACCGGTTTTGGTTCCGGTTCCATCTTCTTATTAACGGTTCCTGTTCTCGAACCACAATGGACTCAGACCGGAACGGACCCTTTTACATCCCGAATTGAGTTTATCTAACCCGTTTTAAAATCGAGTTGTATCTGAATCTATAGACATTCACAGTTGATCTAATTCGTTTTGATCCGACCCAACCCGTTTGCCTCCTAGACTTATACAAAGATGTCGGCATGCGGGGCTAATCTTCTTTTGAAAAGTGAAAGTGGATAAAACAAAATAAAAAGCAGAAAAGATCAGTCTATTCTTTTATTTCAAACTTTGCTTCTTCTTTTTTGGCTTGGTCGGCCCAATGGCCATGACATAGGGAGTAAAAGGCTCCCTATTAGGGTTTGAAATCTGATGGGAGCTATGGAGTGGCCGCTTTATCCACAATGCCAGCCCTCTATTTTTCAAACTTTGCTTGTGTTGTGCATGCTGTTTTGAAATCTGAAAGATGAATACATATTGGTGCTTTGTCTCTTTTTTGGGCTTCGCTAGTGAATTAAGGTTTCCTTTTATTGTAATCTTATCTAAAGGGAATTTCTTTGATATGGATTTAACAGGGCACTCACGGCCACGATCTCAATTAACTCATCACGGGTCACACATAAGTCAACTCTATTGCCAGAAAATCGCTGCCTTGAATGATAAAAGCATTGATTTGATTTGTATCTTGAGGTGAAAACTCTGCTTTTGCATACAATTTTAGCCTTGATAGTACTTCTCCCCCATTTCTTTGATTAGACGGTTTTTTTTTTTTTTTTTCAAATTCCTATGCTTCTCATTTTTCAGAAAAAAAATCACATATTCATTGTAATTCTAGGTTTAGTCATGAAATTTTAATGATTAGTTCTATTATGAACTTTATATTCTCTTAAAACATAGCAGACCCAAGTACAGGCATATAGGTGCGATTGCACCCGTTAAACAATGAAAATCCTGGTCCGCTTTCAAAAATCCAATAAAAATTATAAGTCTACCCTCAAAATCCATATGAAAATCCTGTATTTCTCTCAAAACCAAACTACTTCTTAGGGTCGATACCCCTCAAACAAAAATCCTTAATCCACCATTGTCTTAAAGAATCTTACAAATTTGTGCAGCCTCCGCGATGGGGTTAAAATTCAAAACTTATCAGTATTAAAATACCAAACTACTTCTTCCCCAAATTAACACATGTTTCATTGTGGGGATGGTACAAAGAAGAATAAAAGATAAATAAGAAAATAATACTAAAATGGGCCATGTACAAGTTTGCCAAGCCAAACCCACTGGACAAGTCCTACAATTCTATTCTGTTTTTTTTTTCATTTTCAAATCTCATATAATACTCAAAATATAGGGTTGTCTTTGCTGATGGAGCTCCCACTCTCACCATATTGTCTGGGAGTCGATCCCTATGCAGGTAGGTTGAGGTAGTCCCCGGTTCCTTGGACAATAGACTAAACAAGCAAAAAGAAAAAAAAAAACCCCTCATATAAGTCCAATTCTTTCTATAGTGCAAATCAAGTCATGATTTGGATAACTCATTCTGAAAGTTCAATACAAGATGATTCCGACTAGTCATTCTTACAAAAATGGCTAGACTTTTTACAAAAGAGTACATCAAAGCTTAAAATGTAAGAATGCCAAAGTATTTCACATTTCAGTTAAAAACTCTGCAACCTTAGGATTGCTTAAAATTTTGAGGAGAAAGAAAAATATGGTAGTGCTACTCTAACTTTTCACTTATTTTTTTCTTTTTCTTTTTCTCCTTTGTTTTTTTTTTTTTTTTCAATTATTATAAGTGATAAAGTCAATCAGAACTGTGGGTCTATTATCCAAAAAAGGAACCAATATTATGGGTCTAACCCATGGTTTAAAGCTATGGTATCGGCCGACCCAAAAAAACCAAAAGGTATCATTACCAGCCATGGGTCGCTGTCAGTCGCTTTCATCACCGTGTAAAATTTTCTTTACCCCAACAAATTTTGAGAAATTATCCCAAAAACCCCGAATGTTGTAAAATGTTGGAAAATAAAAAAAAAATCCCATTGACTACATATATAAAGCAAAAAATTGGTCCTCCTAAGTCATAACATCATGTATCACCATTTTACCTGAAATTATATAAATCTTATTAACAATTAAATAGATTTACATGTATATACTAAAATAAGTTGGAATATCACAAATTCTATAAAATGCAATCATAATTATAATTTATGAGCTATCTAGTAGTGTTAGATTTAAGAAACTAAAGCTTTCACTCATCACACAATAGATCTTTGCCAAACTAAGAAGTCATAAGCATTTTAAACACACTCCAAATAAATTTGAGTAGCTATTTTGCAAATATCTATTAGATTTCAACAAAAATCCCAATTTTCAAAACCCTAAATAGTAAATCCAACCTAAAAATGTATAAATCAAAGAAAATGAAATATATCCACAATAAAAAGAGTATCTACCAGGGATTAACTCATATCATCCCTCCAGTAACTTAGCTATTTGGTGGTTCTTCTTCTTTCTACTCTCAATGTGACGAGCAGTAAATCCACTTTACATATAACTTTGATATGAATATGTCAAACCTAGTCGGCACACTTTTGGTGGAACACATTTTTTTTTGCGCCAAATCGTTTCTCTTGGGATTCAAACTCGCGACCCTTTGGCTTTAATACTATCTTAAATTTCTTTAGTTAACCATTCGTACCAAAACCTTAAAAAGTTACGTTAACAGCATAAATACTTTTAAATACTCTCCCTTGGATAGAGGAGCCCACTCCTTAATAGTAGGAATATAAAGGCACCACTATCTTTTTTTTATTTTTATTTTAAAGGAAGGTAATAGGTAATTATATTGATGAAGAGAACATAAAACAATACAAGAAAAGACAAGAAAATGAAAAAGGGTATAAGAGCATTATATATAACCCACCAAAACAAACCAACAAAAAATAGATAAAAGCAACAAAATATGACTCTTTATCAACACCTTGCATGGCTAAAGTATCCACTATCTCATTTGCTCTCCTACTAACCATGCTTGAAAGAAATTTGAGAAGCCTATGCCAAAAACTTAATCTCATTGAAATGAAAATGGAATCGCCAAGGCCCAATACTTTGAGAAGTAACTCAAGCGATAGCATTTGAAGAATTGCTTTCCACAGTGAACTGTCCTTTAATGAAGAAGAAAAAATTCAAAGAGCTTGCAAAATAGCAAGAATTTCCGCCTCATTTGATTCTTCCATCCCCACATTCCTGGAGAACAAAAACTTCACCTCTCGAAAAGCACCAGAGTCCTTTTATCGCCTTTAGGGGCAGACTAATGACAATCCTTATTTTTAGGAATGAAATGAGGTCAGGAGAACTAAGTCATTCCTACACTTCACACTATACTCCTATGAGGTTCGAGTATTCCCGCAGTGCAGCACCCTTTGCCCAGAACTTGATTGTTGGTTTTAAAAACCCGGGTTAAATCATAAATGGGTCCTGCTCCAATTGGGGATTGGTTTGGTTGTGGGTTTTTTGGGGTTTGAGACAGGTTTGATTTTTAATCGATCCACCATGCCCTAACCTACTTCATTCATTTACAACCCCAAGGGGTAGCTCAGTTGGTCTAAGACCATAATTTGCACCCGAAGGTTGTAGGTTCGAAACTGCACTACCACACTGGGGCTATATGGGAGTTTACCCGGCTTCTCTCTGGGCCCGTAGGGATTAGTCCAGCCCAAAGGTTAGGAACCCTCCAATAGCAAAAAAAAAAAAAAAACCTACTCCATTTATAATTACTTCATATTTTTTTATGCATATACCCCCACATAGTGTAGTGGGCAAAGGATATCTCAAGTATTTGAACAAAGTTGTTATGGTTCACTCTGGGCCCGGAGAGATTAGTCTAGTCAAAAGGTTGGGAATCCTCCAATAGCAAAAAAAAAAAAAAAAAATCCTACTCCATTTATAATTACTTCATTTTTTTTTTAATGGGCCATGATGCACATACCCTACAGTGTAGTGGGCAGAGGATATCTCAAGTATTTGAACAGAGGTGTTATATGGGTTCAAATCCTATTACATTCAAGAGAAAATATATAATTTTATTTTAGATTATAATATTCAAAACAAGAAATGAAGTATCAACCCAACTTGTATATGTCGTGGACTAGTTATCGCAAGTCGCAAACTTATAATAGGTCCGGTCTGACCTAAGTGGTTCCGTGCTATTTGGAGGGAGACCAATTAAGTGTTGGAATTATTACTTTAAATTTTCTAATGAGAAAATTAAGAAAGCTTTTGGAGAATCCAAGAGTCATTTTGTAAAGTCTATAGGTCAAAGCTCATCTAAGAACGTTAAACATCATCATGGGATTTTATTGTTGGGGAGCACTACACAACGCCCGGGCATTTTTAAGAAAAAATGCCCTTCCTAATTTGGCTCATTGGGATGATCATGAAAGTCCATTGGATGAAAAGACCTATATGAGGCCTACTTACATAACAAAATCTTGAGTTCATAAGATCATCCTAACCTTTTTGATCCATGGCACTAAAATTTCATGGTTTAGAGGCATCATTTTATTATGATTCCAATCCAACAATGAGAAAAAGTTGGATGAGTGTCAAACTTGGACTTGTGACTAGTCATTATGGGATAGTACGTATGGAAAGACTTGATTGACACAAAATGGGCCCTATGATCAAAAAGAGAGGGGCGCAAAAATGGGTGTTTTTAAAGTGGGGCATTTTTTTAGAATTTCCCTTTGTTGTTGTCATGTTATATATAAAATCATGTCAATCTATATAAGGGTGTGTTGTAGTTGTTTTGTTGAGTGTGTGAAGAAAGTGTGTGGAGCAAGAGTAAAGGTCCAGGAGATTGTCCAACTTTTTTTTTTTTTGGATCGGTAATGGTAATAAAGGTCCAGGAGATTGTCCAACTCTTTTTTTTTTTTTGGATCGGTAATGGTAAAATATATTAAAGACTTAATAAAGGTACAAAAAAGAAGATGGAAAGAAAAAAAAAACCTGCATAGGTATTAGAGCTAAATACCAACACAAAACAACAAATTACATAGGAGCAAGCAAAGTTACCTCTCTTTTTACCCCCAAAGCATCCGCCATGCCATTCCCTGACCGAAGCACATGATGAAACTTAACATTCAAAGATGATTACCAAGTCTTGATTTCATTGAAAAGAAATTGAAATTTCCATGGACCCTTCTCCAAACTAGACAGCCAATAAATTGCATTTAAGGAATTGCTTTCCACCACTATGCTATGAAAATTATTTGAGACACAGATCCTTAGAGCTTCCAATATAGCTAACACTTCTGCTTCATTAGAATCTTTGATGCCTATATACTTTGAGAACATAAACAATACCCCTCCCTTGTAGTTCCTCAAGATGCCACCTATACGTGCAAGTCTTGATTTTACTCTTGCCGCACCATCAACATTAAATTTAAGAACATTAGGAAAAGAGGGAGACCAAGTGACTAAATGTTTCTTCTTAACACATCCGCTTCCCAAACAAGCTTCCCAATTACTTAAAATATTATCCAAGGTCAAGTGCTCTAACTCTTTTTTGATACGTACTTGCCCTTTTAGCTAGGAGATTGTCCAACAGTTGGTGTAGAAACATCTCTTGTTATCTTATGGTTTGGTTTATATATAAGTGTTTTGTTTATTTGATTTAGAACAGGGGCTCTGTACAGCCGTACAACCCAGATACACTCGCACACACACTCCACACCTTTATAATTATACAAAGTGGTATTAGAGCACACCTTCATATTTTTTAGATTATTCTTTTATATCAGCCTAGATTGATTACCAGGTCTGCACCCACATAAAAGCACATGGTCAGCCCTATGAACCTATTGGATGAGGATTGATCACAATGTTCTTATTGATTAGGAGGTTAGTTAACATCCTTGAAATAAAAGTCCCACTTAAGGAGAAATATGAGACACACAGGAGAAAGAGGCATCTCATCTCACATCTCCACTCATGGATCAATCTCAAGGTGGATACGGCGTTCTAGATATAGAGAAGGAAAAAAAAAAAAAAAAAAGCCCTATCACAGAGAAAACAATTGTGATAATGAAAAAACAAAAGAATGATTTTTTTTCACTAATTTCATCAGTTGCTTAAATAACTCATAGAACTTTTGGGGTCATTAAATCGATTATGCCAATTTGTTATCTCTTGTGTAAAAATCGAAAAATATGATTTCGGTCTATCCACAAGCGCTACCTATACAAAATATGATGCCACCTAATTGCACACTCTTAATTGCTTTTTTGGAATGAAAAAGACAAAGATGATATTTCGTATAGATGGCATTCGGGATAGGCCGAAATAATATTTCCCCGTTTAGTTAAAACAGGGGAACCGGACTCGTTGTGTATGCTCTTGTAAAGAGGTGAACAAAACCTTGGTACTCCTCAAGGTGAGCCCCACTTCCCCAACTAAATATAGGCAGCCAACTGAAGATTTATTCTAAATTTGGCTATGTTTTGTTTTGCAAATAAATTGATAGCATCTTTATCAAATTAAGCATCTTTATCATAAAAGTTGGTGGTTATATTTCAAGGGTTCAATGAGAAGCTGACAAGCCGCTCGACACGCACAACAAACGCGTCTTTTGTTCGACTACATGAACACCAAGGATCCTTGGCCTCATAGAAGACTTGATAATGGCAGGCCATAAATTGTGGGATGGTGGTGCCTCAGGACCGTTGGAAAAGAGACAGACAGCCAGGCATTTAATCCTCAGATGAAAATAGAGCCGTGGCGTACGTACCTTACAACCATCATTTTAAAGACCCTGGACTTGTTGCGTGAGAGTTGAAGTTGAAAGCTACCTTTGAGAGAGAGAGAGATATGGAGCTAGGCCTTTGGGTTGCTCTACGCCATTCAAACTATTCGGCCTCTGGTAGCTGCAGTCTTCTGCCATTTTTACAGATTAATATCTACTTGTCGAGTGCAGCAGATCCTCTCTTGCCTTTAAAAAAAAAGGGCATTTGGGCGGAGGTCCCTCAACTGTGATTTTTATTGCAAGCGGTCCACAATACTTTATCGTACTGACAGCAGTCCTCTTGTAACTGAAAAGGACAAAAACGCCTTTGTACATGTCAGCAAAAGCAAAACTCAAACAAATTTATCTGAGTTTTGAAAACTCAGATAAAACTCAGATAAATTTATCAGTCTTCTAAGGCAGTCTTCTCACTGTTTAAACCATGGTTATGATCAAATATGTAGCCTGTGGACTGTGGTACTGGACCATCCTTTCACATGTTAAAACCACTTACAGATTGACTGACTTGAGCTTTCTTGAAATTAGGACACAGAATACCTTGTGAATATAACAACCAGAACATGTTTGGTTTCTCCCATAGTTTCCTGCTCCTGCTCCTTCTCCTTCTGTCTGCTGGTAGAGAAAGAAAACGCGAATCATAAATCGCAACCACTGCAATAAGAAAGGAGAGATGGATGTGGGTCGTCAAATGGCACCACTTCACATAGCTATTTGTTTGAAACTCAGAAAAGTTCTTCAAAACTCAGATAAGTTTGTCTGAGTTCTGCCAGAAACTCAGATAAATTTATCTGAGTTGTGCCCACAACTCAGATAAATTTATCTGAGTTTCTGGCAGAACTTCGACAAATTTATCTAAGTTTCTGTCCAGTTTATCAGAGATTCTGGGAAATTTATCTGAGCTCGGCAACACCAAAAGTTAGAATACGGAAAATCAGATTCTAATAAAAATCGAAATCCAAAACAAAAACACTTGATGACCACAATCCAATCGAGAAAAGAGAGGGGGGAAACAAGAAAAAGTGCAAAATGCTCTCTTTCAAATCAGTTGTAGAGAGAAAGAGAGATTTGGAAGAGACTTCAGATGAAAGAGCAAGATAAAGTAAAACTGTGTCTATCTTTGAAGAAATGAAAGAGAGAGAATCGAAAGTCATGGTGGCGACGGAAGGTGCTCTGCAACGATATTCTGCAACTATGGAAATGAATGGAAAATGGAAAATGAGAGAAGAAGAAGGAAGGAGTTTTCTGGCACAGTTGAATGGAGCAAATTAGTCATGAAAATATATGACGTGGCATATTAGGGACCTCTCACTAAAGTATCTCCAGCTATCTGGACTATAGAGATTAGAGAAAAAGTAGTTGTCCTTGATGCCTTAGAAGACCGTGCTCAAGGACTTTTGGCTAATTTACCCTTAAAAAACCCAACGATGAAGTAGCTAGTTACAAATAAACAGTCTTCTAATGTATCTACTGTACTAGTGACCCTCATATTTTTCAATTATAGGAGTTAGTCCCACCATAAATTTGACGGTTCCATAAAAATGTGACTAGTGAATATGAATAAGGTTGTGTTAATTATATTTTTAAGCAAACAAGTAAGCGTTTAATTTGAGGGGCTTGAATTTTCAACGGTGCACCAACGATAGAGTTTCATTCCTTTAATTCAAAATTTCTCTACGACAGTGGTGAAAGTCTCGAGTATTATTTGGACTCAGCTGAGGCATAGAGTCTTGGAAGTCAGAGTGCCTCACTCTTGAGAATGAGGAAAGTGGAAATCACGGTGGGGCCCCCTCTTACTGATAGATGGATTTAAAACTCCAAAAATTGTTAGTGAAAGATGAGTTCTCCAAAGGTTTGAGAATGGACCCAAGAAGAAAAGACAATAAGGGTTGAACAACCTGAGACTGGAAAAAGATGTGGTCTACATCTTCCTCTCCAAAGCCACACGCAACACAACAAAGATCTATTAAGAGGACAAAAGCATGTTTGTTTTCTTTTAGCTAAACCCTGCAAGTCTGTTTCTTTATCGGAATTTATGATTAGAATTTGGAAGGTTGGGATTTTAGGACATGATATCACATATCGTCTCCTCGGATTTGAAATGCTGTGTTTCTTTCATTAGAGTTTCAAATTCCAACCACCCAATAGATCTTTTGGAATTCTTGGAATTCCACTCTCTATACCATTTGTTAGAATTTCAAATCCTCCGTAAAAAGAGGGATTTGAAATTCCACCTAAAGGGACAATGTTTGGAGGATTTAAAATTCTCCGAGACATGAATTCTTGAAATTTTGATAAAGAAACGGGCCCTAAGTACGGATTTCATTCTAATAGAAAACACTCTAGCCCACCGTTACACTTACTATAAGTTAAACATTTGAAAGAAATACTCACGTCCAAAGAGAGTGAAATCACATATTTTACACATAATCAATCTAAAATATAAAGTCTTGATATAAAGTTTGGCTTAGACTTTTGGGCGGGGGTGGAGGCCCTTTCAATGTGAGTTGTTGAGGTTTTAAAGTTATGACCCCACCCAAGAATTTTATAGGCCTGGTAGACTCTCCACCCAAGAAACGGATCGCCCTTTTTGGTCCAAATAGGGACCACTCAGGGGGTGCCACATGGAGGAGAGATGTCATATCATCTCCTCCACATTAAAAAAAAAAAAATTATTTCCCATGTGGCACCCCCTCATTGGTCCAAACAGGTTTCCTGTTTGGTCCTTTTTCCTCCACCAATTGTCATGTTAGCATGAGGAATTTGGAATAGGATTCCCTGTTTGGTCCAAACAGGAAAACCATGTTTGGACCAATGAAGGGGTGCCACATGGAAAGCAAAAAAAAAAAAAAAAAAAATTTAAGTGGAGGAGATGAGATGTCATTGATATGACATCTCCCCCATATGTGGCACCCCCTCCCTATTTGGACCAAATAGGGGATCTGCTTCGGAGGAATCTCGACTTTGAGAAAGAAGGTTTGACATTAGAGCCACAAAATACTTGTCAAATCAAATCACTTTACCATTAGAAACAATTTAATTAGAGGGTATCTTATGTCAAGATTTTTATAAGAAGTATGCTTCTATAAATAGTCCTGCTAAAGTGCTATTATTACCAACCCCTGTTAGCAATATATTCACTTATTTGCAGTCTATTTGCACCATCAATTACCATCAAATAATTGAAACATCAACAGTAATGATCAAGTTAGGTACGTTATTTAATTATGAAAATAATAAATGGCTCCCAAGGTCCTTAATTCAAATATCTCGTAATATTTAATAATATTTATGGTACTTTTGATTGATGGTTAATTAATAAATCCTTTTGTATTTGATACATTTTATTTTTCTACTTTTCATGATGACCCACAGTGGAGGAGCACGATTTTCCTGTGGAAGGGACAAGTGATATCGACCGTAAATATATTACATGTAATATTGATTTACTATTAATTATTCAAAATTAATCTTTTTGCCGATTTTTCAAAATATCCAAAGAAAAACCTTGAGTTTGAAAGCACTCCAACATTTTTCAAGATATAACTTTTCCAGACTTTGTGAGGTGATGAAAAATATGAAAATACTAAAGCTCACTATAACGAATCCAAAGCATCAAGATAATACTATTCTCCATGGTTTAGCAATAAGAATTTTATCTCACTCCCATCAAAGGAGAACTTATGTTTGATTCATCACATGTAAACTAATCCACCAATATTTAATTAATGAAAATCCTTATTGTTGAGTTGTGATTGTTTCATGGGTAACAATGTTGCAATAGCCATGGATGATTGAGGGGGAGAGAGAAATTGAAAGTCATTCATGATGAGGTGAATAGGTGTAAATGATATGCTAATGCAAAGTTAAGAGAACACATCCTTTCGGTGTGAAAGGTGAGCCCCACTATAGTTCAGATTTTGAAAGGTGAGCCCCACTATAGAGTTTCAATTAGGCCTGTCAATGGGAAGGGATGGAACGGGTAAAAAGCCCGGCCCGGCCCGTCCCAAGCCCGAAAATACAGGGCTTATAAAAAAATTTGAGCCCAATGGGATTGGGTTTGGACAATACATTTTAAAGCCCGGCCAAAATAGGACTGGGACTGGGTAGAAACAACCCAGCCTATTCAAGCCCGGCCCGCTACAAAGCCCTTTAACAATAATTATATATATATTGAGGAACAGTTCTAGGGGTCGATCTTACAAAAATACAGTAGGGAAGGAGGTGAATATTGGGGAACAATTATGGGGTTCACTGGTATATGGTCAATAGAGCGGAGCCTCAACTGCTTTTGTGTCCATTGTGGCTCACATGCCAATACCCTCTTTTTCAAAGGCACCATTCTTTATCCACCTGAAGCCTGGAAGTATTTTTCGATCCAACCAACTAACCTAGAACTTAAATGATGATCACATAAGCTACCAATTAACATATACGGTTGATGGACACCATTTCCTACATCCAATTGAGAGGAAAATAATACTGAACTAGCATTGTGATCTAAATCTCTCATCCATGGAGGGTGATGATGCTACAGGACAACAATCGTTGAATGAGAAAGAATCGGTAGATTAAAGGATTATGATCATCAAAAGCAAAGCCTATTATTATAGATGATATTTCTCTTGATATAAAATAGCTGCTTGAGGCATCAACTCAAGAACACCTGAAGGTCCCAACTATACCATCTCTCTGTTTAAGTGTCCCAAAGAGAGTGCTTACCACCAGGGGCTTGAGTTTATGATGCAGATTGCTTGTAGGACAACCCTTAAAAAATCTCCCAAATGTGGCAACCATGTACCATTACAGCTGACTTGAATGTAGAAAAGTCCAGATGATGGACTACTGAAGCATAGAATGGGTTTTGCTTACAAACCTGAAGGTCCCAATTAGAGAATGTTTTGCTTATCTCCAGGATCGGGCTAATCCCAGGCCCGGCCCTGTCTCAGCCCGGGCCCGTACGGGACATGATTAGATGTAGGCCCGTTCAATTTAGGGCCGGGATTGGGCAACACCTGGCAGACCCGTCTCATTTTCAGGACGGGATTGGACAACCCAAGCCCAGGCCCGGCCTGTCCCATTGACAGGCCTAGTTTCAATCCCCTCCTTAAGGGCCTTGAGTTTATGATGCAGATTGCTTGTAGGACGACCCTTAAAAAATCTCCCAGATGTGGCAATCATGTACCATTACAGCTGACTTGAATGTAGAAAAGTCCAGATGATGTACTCATAGAATGTTACAAACTACTGAAGCATAGAATGGGTTTTGCTTACAAACCTGAAGGTCCCAATTAGAGAATGTTTTGCTTATCTCCAGGATCGGGCTAATCCTAGGCCCGGCCCTGTCCCAGCCCAGGCCCATACGGGACATGATTAGATGTAGGCCCATTCAATTTAGGGCCGGGATTGGGCAACACCTGGCAGGCCCGTCTCATTTTCAGAACGGGATTGGACAACCCAAGCCCAGGCCCGGCCCGGCCCATTGACAGGCCTAGTTTCAATCCCCTCCTTAAAAGCACGTGAGACATTCAAATTTGAGCAAACCAACTGGCCTTCCTCGACACCGAACTCCCCCCGCCGCCCCCCCCCCCCCCCCCCCCCCCCCCGGCTCTGCCCTTGATGCCCCAGCTTTCTCATAATCACTATTATACAAGTAGAGAATATGCATAAGAGAGATCATTAATAGGACAATAACGAATGGCCCAAACTCAATAGTTGAAAATTAATCAAATGCAAGGGCCGACCCAAGAAATTCAACTTGTGGGGGCTTTATGAAGAAGAAGTATTGGAGGAAGGGTCAAATGTAATAGAAAAATATATTAAATTTTTAGAATTTAAAGGTGGGTTTTAAAAAAAAATTTAGTACCTACGTCTGCGTTCAAATGGTTAGGGTTTTGTTAATTTTAATTAAACAGAAAGATACCTTGTCTTGTATTTATGCACACTAAATGCCCATGATTACAGCTATCTAAAGATACAATTTAGGATATACTAATATCAGAGTGAGAGTAGCTTCACTCTAATAGCGCATGTGGTAACAAGAGAGACCATGGTTTTAAAACAGGGCCAAAACTTACTTGCCTTAGTTAAGTTGATAAGTTTGCAGAACCACTGATAAGAGATTGGTCATTAGTCTGAAACTTAAAATGTATTGGTGCTTCATCTTTTACTGGATTTATGACCCACTTTTATTATTGTAGTTATAAGAAATGATATCATGCTAGTATAGACTATTGTGCTAAAAACAACTCCCTACTGATTTAACCTTTATGGGACCACCATTGTGTCATCAACCCACTCACACCCACTTAAATTTCATCCGAAACATAATATCAGAAACCATTGGGTCGATTCATGTGTAGAAAATATACTATGCAAGGTGAATGTAAGATTCTCTTTTTTTCGATGTGTGGAGATGTAAAATAAAGTAGGGATCAAATTATAAATAAATTAAAAGTAAATGAGAATAGAAAAGATATTCTTTTAACACGGATGTCAAGTCATGAAAAAAGTTTAAATTAAAATAAAATAAAATAAAAAATACACTTTATAATAAAGCTTACTTCTCCCCAAGTTGCCATACTTGGTTGTTAGTAAATAAAAAACAGGTCAAAGGAGGAGAAAAAGGACCAATACATTGATGAAGTAAAAATGTATCAAATGTTTACTTTTCACTCTAGTTAATAAGTTTTAACCTCCTTTTAGTTACTCCTTTTGCTGAACAAACAGGCCCTAGGCCCTAGGCCCTACCACCTATATTATAAGAGGAAAAATGGAAAGTTCTTTTGGGAGATTTAATAATCAATCCACTAATCTTACCAGATTATTCAGCCCACGCGCCACACCATCATGGCAAGTGACTATGTAAGACGTGTCAGGACTCCACTGGGCCACCTCATCAAGGCCCTCGTGGCTCCTCATTTGTGTCACGTGGCCCTGGCGTATGGGCCTTCACCACGCGCCATAACAGATAAGAAAGCGACTCTTTCTCTCTCTCTCCCTGTCTCTTGTTCCCTGTCCTCCTCACATTCGATCCTCAACTTGTAACCACTGACCTTTATAAAAGACATACAATCTTGTGCTTCTTCCCTCCATTACTTCCTTCTTCTCAAAAACAAAACACCTCTCTCTCTCTCTCTCTCTCTCCCTCTCTCCCTCTTTCTTTCTCTTCTTTTGTGTGGCTGATGGTCTGAGGTGGAGCTTATCTCTCTCTCTCTCTCTCTCTCTCTCTCTCTTTCCCTTCTTTTCTGTGTTTGATGGTCTGAGGTGGAGCTTATATCTGCATTTGCACCTGCACCTGAACCAGAGCAGCTTTTCTTGTTCTTCTTGAAAACAGTGGAAGGAGCAGGTGCAGGTGCTAAATGCAGACATAAGACATCTTTGTTTATCACTCTATGGATTTTCACTCTCAAGTCAAGCAAGGTGCTTCATCCAAAATAAGGTAAGAAAAGAAAGAAACATTGAGATTTGCCTTTGTTGGACCTGTCCAAAATCAGTTTTTTTTTTTTTCAAGGTACTTGGGTTTAGCGAGTTATGGGTTTTGTGTAGGTAGATATTGTTGTTTCTCTCTCTCTATATGATATGTAAATGTATAATTGATTTAAAATAAAAATGTATATCAAATTATAAATGTGATAGAGAAACAAGGGATATAGCTCCAAGAACCGTGGAATCGAGGTCTGACAAGCATTTGTCATTTTTTCATTTACTACACATCAGAGTCATGTAAGTCCCACTTGCGAGATAGAGAACACAAGAAGAATCTCGCTCTTGAGATCTTCTTACAAGTGTGTAGACACCCATGGGATATGGAGATCACAACAAGAATCTCTCTTTCCAGCTTTTCACCACTTTGTAGAGAGTCCTTCCTTGACTTTAACCTCAGTTTTCAATTGCTCACATGCTCTAATTTTAATACCTGACTAATTACACGAGGACACCGAATTTTCTAGCCATACTATGAATCAAAATGTTTGCCCTCTTTTCTAGGTACCCAGTCACTAGCTAGAATCAGTCCCATCCTCCTTTGTTTGTAGTCCTCCAAGTGTGTGGGTATTTCTATTGTTTGGCTCCAGCTTATGGTACAGTCATGACTCATGAGTTATATATAGACCTACATGTCAAAGAGAGTAAAATCAGGGCTGTGAGTGCCATGGGTTCTAGCTCCATCAGAAGTGCCCCTCTTATGTTTTAGAGGAAAAAGAAGAAAACCCAAAAGAAAACAAGTCAGTTTTGATTTTTTTTTTTTTTTTTTTTTTTCAAGAGTTCTTGTCTAAGTGGAGAAAAAGATGAGAAAAAAGGGTTTCCTTTGGAGTTAAAATCTAAGGATCCTTCACTCTTTTGTTATGGTTGTGATTTTTGTTGAGCCCCGTGAGAAAGTAGGTCTTGAATAGAAAACAAACAGATAAACACCTTTCAGTTCTAAGCATAAACATGAGAAGAAGAGCATTGTACTCTCTTTTTTTTTTTTTTTTTTTTTTTTTTTTTTGCAGATTTGGCTCAGGTTCTCATTGACAGGTTTTTCCACATGAATATGATAATGTGGTTTTATATCTTAGTTTGATTTGATATTGATTTGTTATTTTCTTGATTCATATGGATACCTACTTTAGGGCTTTTGTTTTTTCCATTTAATTTATACATACATGGTAAGGCTTTGCTTCCTAACAAGTGATCAGTACTGGTATGAGTACAAGGTTTAGGAAAATATGTTGGGGTTCTAGCTCATAGGTTTCAGGTTTGAAAGCTTGAGATTTGATATTGTGTTTAAATTGATATGGAGGCAAGCACCACAAATGGAATGGTTGGCCTAATTATGGCTCAAATCAGGTGGTTTGAAATGTCAAAATGGAGGATATTGAAATTTAAAAGGGGGGATCAATTACTGAGAACTTGGAAAGATGCACATACAAATTTATAGATTATAATACAGATTTCTTAATCACGGACATCATAACTCTAACCTAACCTAATCACAAAATAACTAGCAAACTATTTAAGTCCTAGAATATCCTAATCACATCACAAACACTAATATCACCCATTACTAATCTAACATAAACTTATCCTTGTGATATCACATCCAACCTTCTTAGAATATTCTCTATCATGTATAGAACTGTTATTTAGGAAGTTTTTATGAAGTTGGTGTTAGATGATGAGCTACAAGCTATTTTACTCCATACCTCTTTATTTCCCAATTGAGAAATATCGGTGACACCTCTAAGTAATTCCTTCTTGAATAGCGTGGTTAACATGATTTAAGTTAGAAGTAACTTACTAATTAACAAAGAAACATAAAGAAAATCTACAGATTCATCTTACTCAAAAGCATTGGTCAACAAGAAAAGGGGAAAAAGGAGTTATAGAAAGCTGCGTGATCAGGAGAAATCAAGGAAAATTTTGAAGATAAAACGAAAAATGAGATTTGAGTGCTTTCTTGGTTATTAGGGAAAAAAAAAAAGGATGATCACATGAAGAGAAAATATTGCAACCTTGAAAAGGAAAATAAGGAGGTAAAGGACAGAGAAATGAAGAATCTAAGGACAGTGCCAACATATTGAGGGTGTTGGTGAGATGGGGGTTTCTAACCATCCTACTTCTGGGAAGGATTTCTTTGAATCATGCCAAATTGGGAGATTTTCTATGTTTTGAAGTTGAATAACAACATTCATTTAGGATTGTGAGTAGGCCTGTGTGTGCATGATGAGAACAAATGTAGGATGCACATTAAGTTTTAGAGATGTGAGACATGTTCCTACCCTGTGGTTCAATCTAATTTCTAGACTTGAGTTGGGTGAAGAAGGATATGAAACCTAGTTCCTTTGGCAAAGGCAACTGGAAACTTGTTCAAAATCACTTGTGGTTGACCTACATATAGATGATATGTTGATGTTTGACACAGATGAGAAAGTGGTAAATGAAATTAAATATTTTTCATCTTTTTTACTTGAAAAACTTTCATGTAATTGATGTGATTCCAGTAGTAGTATGTCTACAAGAACACCCTTGATCCTTATGTAAAATTGGAAAACAATGATGGTGAAAGGACTATTGCAATCAGAACACGTTAGTGTATTTGTGCATCTCATGTTATTAGATGATTTGCAGTATCCTAGACTTGATATTGCTTATGTTATTACTTAGTTGACATAGATGGCACGAGAAATATAAGACAAGAAGACTAAAATGCTATAATCAGGGTGTTGAAATACCTAAAAAGAACCGAAGATGTTGGTTTTAATTATGGAAGATGTCACGGCCCCGAACCTGATTAGAGATTAAACCAGATTCGGAGTGTGAAATTTAGAGCTAATTAAAAAAAATTGCCCTTAATGCCCAAGGATCGAAGTCCGTTGTGAGGATTGTATAGTTGAGCTTCATTAACAAATAATCAACGGGACTTGTCCGGTAAACACTACCTTACACCTGTAAGAATAACAAAGCGAGTATGGATTTCATTTCATTATATATCTTTAAGTTTCAAAAGATAAAATCTATAAAGTTTACAAACATCATAACCACCTCAAAAACATGGGTCTTGGCACAAAAGATATACAATGCTAACATATACAAGTCCAAAAGATCTAAGTCAAAAGATGCGATAAGGTGGCACGATAGAAGATATCCTCGTGTAACACACACTAATGCCGGGAGTGATGACAATAAGCTACGTCATCGGCACCCCACTCTCGTACCTCGTCCTCCTACCCCAGTTCAGGATCCTCTGGGATTGCCTTGGCAACCGAGTCGGTGTAATAGTAGAAGGTGCCCGTTGCACACCATGGAATAAAGAATCAATAATATGTTGGTAAGAAGATAAGCGGTATACGTTATTCATAACATGTTTCAAATGAGAATAAAGACAAATACATGATTATAAGATAGCAAGGTATAAGCTATGCATGAAGCATGAATAATACGAGAGTCAAGTAACAATGTAAATCCTAGCAAAATAAACAAAAATAACCATCCATGAAATGCAATGTCAAGCAAGAGGAGACTCCGTCAATGTCCTAGCCATCTCATGGAGATATAAGTGACGTCCGAGCCGACTACGAATACCCAAAGTCCGGCTCTAGGGGGATCCTAGCTCCCAGTCCTAAGAGTAGCCGTACGGTCCAAGCTCGCTCCCAGCTATTCGCGCCATGGCCGCCGTCCAAAGCCGACTGTCCACCCTAGTGTCCGGTATCCGGCCCATTCTGTAATCATCAGTCTGCAAGTGGTCATGAATGCAAGATGATAATGATGGGTGTACACGACACAAGTTTCCAAGACAAATACATGTGGATAGATTTCCAAGTACAAGATAACAAGCTGAGGGCTACTCCAAGTCATGCTAAGATACAAGTCAAATTCCAAGTTCCATGAGTAGTCATCTTTCAAGTCTATCCACACGTGTTCATCAATACAAGACAAAGGTACCTAAGAATACACTCTAAGTCCGGTCACATCCTGATTCTACAAGTTGATTCACAAGTTATACAAGTATAAAGATAGAGTGTACAAGGTAAGACAAGCTACGGATATAAAATTCGCGAGTCAAGAGTGAAGAACAAGCCAATCCTAGGTCAAGAGTTGTCCGCCGTGTACCGAACGTATACCCAACAGAGTACTTATGCAGAATTAGTCGATGGTGTCCTAATTTGGTGGGCCCATGGTGTACAGAAGTTGTTAGGCCCCAATCAACTTAATTCCACACGCATTCGGCCAAGTTACGATAATATACGAGAAATCCCAGACAACCAACAAAGCATATCAAGCCAATCATACCCCGTTTTCATTTTTCCCAATTGGTCATGCAAGGGTAAGGTCAATAGATTCCAACCTAAGGTCCTAACTAAGTTTAGAATCCCTTTCCAAAGAGATCAAGGTTTGGTTCATTGATCCGAGTGTCCTCCTTTATTTTCCCAACCTCTGATCATTAAAATGAGTGGACCAATGAATTCTACGCTCCAAGAGCTTTCCAATTATATATAAAACTCTAAAATCTGACGAACAGATCAAAAATTATGCCCATTCGAAAATTTGTCTATCAAATCACCATGAGTTTGAGCATTCAGGAAGAGTTCGAACTCTCGTTCCAGGCCAAACACCCAAGAAGCCAAGAGTTCGAACGTTTGTCCCGGGCCAAACACCCGAGAAGCCAAGAGTTCGAACATTTAAAATGAAAGTTCGAACATTCATCCCGGGCCAACCACCCGAGAAGCCAAGAGTTCGAACATTCAGGATGAAAGTTCGAACGTTAGTCCCGGCCAAACACCAGAGGAGCCAAGAATTCAAATGTTCAGAATGAAAGTTCAAATGTTCAAATGCAGAAATGTGTTGTTTGCTGAATTTTAAGTTTTATTCGTTCCAAACCACCTTCACGTTGTTCTAAACCATTCCAAGGCTATAACTTGCACAGAATTGAGCCACCATGCTCTCCTCCAACTACATCCATCCATTGATAACCCATTAATCCCATTTTTGCATAAGTAATCCAATAAACCATGACAAGCTTGGAACTTAGGAAAAATATAAACAATGAGTTAACAAGGAACAATAATAAAACATGCATACTCAATATATAAAGCAAAACTACTTGCCTTCACCAAAAAGAGTGAAGAAATGGAAATTGAGAGAGAGAGAAATTGAGAAGGAAGAAGCTCCCACACACACTCTAACCAAACCAACTCTCCCAAAGCCCTCTCCTACACTCAAGGATCACCAAGGAAGAAGAAAAAGAGGAGGAATCCATCAACATGCAACATCTCTACAACAATGAGGAAGGAAATTAGGGAAGAAAGGGTTGAGGGAAACTTATCAATTTGGATCAAGATGTAGAGGAAGAAGAGAGGAAGACAATGGTGTAAAAAGCTCCACTTGAATTAGTCTCTAAGACCCACATGCAAGAGGAGAGATAGTGAAGGGGGAAGAAGAAAAAGCTATAGCAGCAGTTGCACTTGAGAGGGAGTGAAGAAGAAACGAATCTAGTTGCTGGAAGGGGTTTTAAAATGAGGATGAGGGGAGGAAATGACCAAGATGTCCTCTTGAGTGAATTAAGAGAAATGTGATTCTTTGAGGGACTTTAGGGCGTCGAATCATGACGAGTCAAGAATGGAAAGTGACGAGCGTGACGAGATCTTTCTAAAGAATCCAAATTCGGCGAAAACTGAATTTTCCGGAAAAATACCCAATTTTCCTATTAATCACAATCTAACCCCCTAGTAGGACTAATCGCACTCGGAATCAAACTAAACTTCGCAAATCACTTTCTAATGAAAAAAGAAACTCGCTTAGCCACTAAACAAACCTAATTAGCTAAAATCACAATTAATTAGGCTAATTGTCAATATTAATAAATTAAACACCCTATCAAGGTCAGGGACCTTACAAAAGATGTCTAGTTGTCGTTGAGAGGTATAGTGATGCAGATTTGATATTCTTGTCCTTCAAATGTATAGTGATGTAGATTTGATATTCAGTTAGGATGAATATGAGTCTACATGCAGATGTGCATTTATGGAAGTCTAAAGATATAAATCCTGTATATCCCATTTTGCAAAGGAACTAGAGTTTATATCTCTAGCAATATTGGAAAAGCACACTAGATTATTAACTTAAAAACCAAATCTACCCTTATTGGATAAACCTATGAGAAATGCTGCGCATTGCATTGTAATTTCCAAGATGCAATAACTAAGGTGAAGATCATTAGTTTATAATGAGAAACAAAAGAAACATCTAAGACTTAATAATGTTAAGCAACTACTTTGTGGATGGAGTAGTTAAGACACATCTGCGATTTAATATTGTTGAGCAACTACTTCGTGGATGGAGTAGTTGCAATTGATTTTATAAGGTTTTAATAGATGGAGTAGTTGCAATTGATTTTATAAGGTTCGAATAAAGAATATGTCACGACCCGAGCCCGAGAATTGGATTACATCTAGGTAAATCCCAAGTCACGACCACACGTACTCCTGAGAACTCTGAATTAATCGAATCTAAAATAAAATCCACAAGGGATATACATACTTCACACAAGTGAGACATTTAATACACATCTGTCAAACACACATATTGCAAAAGACATACAAATGATATCATACACTTACAAGTCCTTTACATAAAAATAAAGTTCCTTATACACAATTAATATTCTCATTTCTCTATTCATGTCATCCATTTGCATATTTAAAATATAATGCATGATGACATATATCTAAAGTTTCCAAAAATTGTTCCAAAAAGATTTCCACCATATTCACGCACTCGGATATCAATCAAATGATATCCCGGCCGTTCCACTCCATTAGTCCTCCTGGAGGAACCGAAGCGACTTCCTCCGCTGGCGCTGCAGCTTCTAGAGGACCGGCATTGGCAACTGGGCCTGCAATACCATCAATAACATTAGTGAATATGATGATTCAGTAATGTATAAATAGATCTATGATAGTACATGCTATTACATATACTTAATCTATTTAAGTTTGACATTTGACAATTATAACCATTCGTACAATGACAAAAACATATGCATTCATAGTCAAATAAGAATCATATACTAATTGGCAACTACTATAAAATTTCATTTCATTTCATTTCTTCCTGATGGAAGTATTCATTCAGTTTGCAAATATAAATATTGTGGGATCTACCAGTGTCCGGGCCAGGACCAACTGGCATCGCCACGGAGCTCCAAAACGCCCCAAGTCCATCTACTGCATTCAAAATAATCATTAACCTATTTCAGCTCTATAATGAGCTTTATTAGGACAACTAAGTAGTGTCAAACTCAAGGAATCAATTCAAATCAAATATATCTCAAGTCAATGTTTAACCCATTTTGGATCTCAATTCAATTTCATAAATTCCATTCAAAATAATTGAAAGGAATGAATCCTAATACAAATCACATTTCAGACTTAAGATCAACAATATGAATGCAACTCGCTTAGAGAATTAAGACAATTCACATTTTTATTCATTTTTCAATTCAAACCATCCATTTAGGTGAAACGTTCAGTTATCTAATGTACATGTTATTCTTGATGGACATTACATTATATATTTTGTACATTAGAGTTCCCTTAATTAACACCTATGGAGGTATAAACATCATGCTATAGTCTTAAAACAAATCCTTCAAGTCAATAAGCTCTTACACGGAAAAATCAGAATTAAAATTTGAAATTTCCCAATTCAGTTACCTGTTCGGTCATCTATTCGGTTGACCAAAATCTGGAAGTCGGCTAGCTGAACCACAATTGGGCTACCTTCGGCCAGCTTTCCAGTAACTTTAAATTTCTGAAAGATTTATTGGTGTATTCGGTTAGTTGCTCGGTCACCTGTTCGGTTGACCGAAAATCTACATTCGGCTAATCGAACACTAATCCGGCTAACCGAACATCAATTCATTAACTACAATTAGCTTTCCAGCAAGCTCATTTTCACTCAATTTCACACTCACATACGGTGACCTGTTCGGTTAACCGAACAGTGCCCACTTCTATAAAATTTCTGATACGAAATTCTAAATTTTGAACTTCAAGAGTTCATACAATACATCTAGCATCTTAAAATGAATAGCAATGCATATACTTGCTTTAAGACTGAAGTCAATTAACAAAAACCCTCTTTACTTAGCTCAATTTGAGACAAAATCTCCCAATTTCAAACCCTAGTTCTATGAAACAATTGAAAACAGAATTTCATGAGTTGTTAAGCTAAATAACTATCTTAAATACCTAACACAACTCAGAATTTCTACAAAAATCATCGAATACTTACTTTGAAAGTTGAGAAAAGAAAAGACTGAAGTTTCTTTTAACTCTAGCTCCAAGGAAGCAATATAGATGATGATTGAGAAGATGAAGCGGCTCAAATCCTCTTCCAAAACCACTTGTACAGTCTCTAGCTCAGGCAATTGATGAAGTAAATGGAGAAAAGAAGAAAATGAACCTAGGGTTCTTGCTTGCTGATAGCTTCAGCTGGAAATGATCGAGTGAGTGAAGAATTGGGTTCTTGAAACCCTTATACAAGCTAAACTTGCACCCAGCCCCTTTCTCTCAAACTTATTTTCTTTTTGAGTCAAATGAAGAATCAAATAGTCCATTTCAAGTCAAATGTAATCATGCTTATTATGAAAGTTGATGTACTCTTCGAGATACACGCGATGGTATCAGAGGTTACCATATTCGAAAAAATACGTGAAAATCTATATTTACGAAAAAGTCCTTTTCACTCATTACTTGAGTTCAAAACCATCTCAATTAACTTAGTCTCATCAAAATGCACTCCTTTAAGCTTAATTCAACTATTTGAGACTAATTTAACTTAATTTGACCACTTACCACAATTAGCTTAATTAAACACGATTAATTAGCACTAATATCAATTAATTCGGGATGGGGTGTAACAAAATATTCTAAAGAATGTTAGAAATAATGATGATGAGATAATCTTAGATTATGATTTGATTAGACTAGACTAGATTTGGGTTATATTAGTCTAGCATTATGATGTGATTAGGTTTCCTGTTATTTGTGTCATTACGTTCCTACTTATAAGGATGAGATCATCTTAGATACATTGGATTAGATCGGATTTGGGTTATATTAGTCTAGCTAGTACAATGATGTGATTAGTGATTTTCTTATAATTATGTGATGGTAGGTTTCCTATTATGGGTATAATTAGGTTTATTGGTCTTTGTACTTATACATAGTCATTGGTTTTTCTCAATATAATCACCTCAAATATTTGGCAAGATGTAGTCCCTAATTTTCACATTAATATAGCAGATGCACTCATTAATGTCTAGCCAGAGAGTTAGTAACAAGTACAGCAGGGGGCATGTGGCTTAAACTTATGAGAAATGAATCACCGTTAATAGGCTTAATTATCAGTATGTCTATAGATCACAAGAACTGTCTAATAAAATAAAAACAAGTTAGTATATAGTAATTGGCGTTAAGACCACAAATCTTAATTTTGAGGTGTCCATTCCTATGGCATAGAAGTGTTATACCATAAGTAGGGTGATTTATTCCTTAATGAGTTCCATTGTAGTTCTTTCAGTCGAATGCAACCACAGGTGCAGTACTATTGATAGATTCACATGTATGCATGGAAGTATTGCTTCTTCTTACAAGAATTTGGTGACTCTCTAGAGAACACAAGAAACTTGAATATGAATATGGCAGTTATAAAGTCACGGTTTGTTTGGAAATTATTTGTGAGATATAAGAGGTGGGGTTGGTTCAAGACTTTGCTCACTAACCACCTTGAGATGCCTGGTTATATCGAAACTAGGTAAAGTTCAAACCGAATAGCACTGCTAATGATGCTCTTCGTTTTTGTGGACTTGCTCAAATGTTTGTTTACTTTGGTTTGATTCCTAGCTTGTCAGCTTCTTCTATTTCAAATTATAGGAGAGCTTTGGTTTTATGGATTAAAATATAAGAAAAACAAGTGGACTTTTCTTCTTATTTGTTGTTTCTTTTATGTCATGAAGTTGCAAGTTGCATTTGCAAGTTGCATAGAGTTACATATTGGTTACACTTAGGAAGACAATGGAAGTAAAAGGTTGGGTACATGGGTTGTATGTGCTTGACAACAATGCCAACTGCATGCGGAGCTCATATACATGTGAGAGCTTTCATTTTTTAGCAGCCTGAATTTTCAATAGGCATGCCTCATTTTGGAGTAAACTGATCAATTAGAAGATTCACCCGGAGGATCCGCAATTCCTCTCACTATTTGACTATTTCCTCTCATTTCTAGTGGTGGGGAGCTATTGCTTACATGCAGTTAGGACCATCAACAGCTTATCAGTTGGAACAAAGAGAACATACCAACAGCAAAAGGATGGGGAACAACAAGAGCTTTCTTTGACCAATTGTGATCTAGGTTCTGTTGGAATACTATTTAGTGTGGTCCTCATGACCATCTCATAGTCTCTCCCTCTCTCCGAGCGAATCTACAAGCATGAATGAGTTCTTAGTTCTCTTTTACTTTCTATGTATCATTCATTGTCATTTTTTTATTTTTTATTTTTTGGCAACATTTTGACCGCCCACCCTCATTCGGTTGATCATTGGTAAACCCACAGATACATAAAACCACCCATTCATTGTCATTTAAAGACTTCAAAAGTCACATTTCTTGATAAAAGTGTAAGAAATGGCATATAAAAAGGGATCATATTAGGTACGTAACTCTTTGCATTTAAAAGTATTGTAAAGGCATCATCACTTACGTTTGCATAAAGGAAAAAGAAAAAGTAGCAGAGAGTTATAAACCACGCCATTTACTAGGAGAAATCTTGGATTCATGAGGTATGGTTTGCTTATTTAGTTATATTCCTTTATCGTTCAAAATAGACACAAGTTGCATATTGATCCTGCTGTTGGAAAGTTCTTACAGGTTCCTGTCATTAAACTCGGGTACTTGCTTATGTGGGAAAACAAATCCCTGGCATTCCTTTTACAACTGAGAAATCAAAAAAGGAGGAAGAAAAGAAGAATTTGAGATGATGAAGAACAAAGGGGTTGAAGTCCATGGAAACTATGCACCATTGGATGCTTCTCCCAAGGGGGAGATGTTCTCCTATGAGCAGACTACATACTTCTCCAAGCCCACTTAGATTCCTACGTATAAGTCGGCGTGGGTACATGTAAAGGTCTCCATTTTATGGATTAGGATAAGGGGGAAAAATCAACTCTAACATATCATTGGAGCCCTTGCATTTAATAACCATAGAATTTAGTGATCTTCTAACCATAGATTTCTTTGAGATTCTATTTAACGGTGGATAAAGGTTTGATACCAAATCATATGGCAATAGTTAATATTTGTACACTCCTAAGTCCTAATTAATATGCGCTTAATAGCTTTTATGTCCAGTTTGTCTCTCTTTTATTTTTAATATGGACAAGATAAATGCATTCAATTACTTTTAGTGGACTGGAACCACAACATTGAATTTGGTCGTAACAATTGTATGGGATTGTTACTTCATAAACTTCTAGAAGGCATAAAATTTATAAGAGAGGCAACTTTTAATACAGTAACAGATAGTACTTTGGAATGTTCAGTTCAAGCAAAAGTGACCGAGTATCTTCCAAATGATACCTATTTTTACTTTCAACTAAACGATTTTGTTCTTGGTGTAGGTGCACGAAGTTTGAGATTTAATTCTATATTTTTTTGGTTAAATTGTCGTCGTCGTCATCATCAAAGCTCTGTTCCAATTATCGTGGGGTTAGCTACATAAATTATATTCAGCATTCCAATTTATCTCATTCCTATGGGCACATTTGTGTACACACCCTTTCTGCGGAAAGGGAAAATTGCCACGTCAGCAAATTCCATAGAAATGGAAACCTCGGAAAATGATTTCTGTAGAATTTAGAAAATCATGTTTGGTGCAAAAAAAATTTCCTAGTTGAATTGGTTCTAATGTTGTTTAGTGCGATTGTGGATTCCTTATAGAAAATCAAATTTTCTTATTTGGTGAAACAATTTTTTGAATAAAAATAACATAACATGTATATTATTTATTCAATATCAAATAATAATTTATTTAAAAAAATAAAAAATGAAAGAGTTGTAGGGTTTTGGGTTGAAATGGACATGAGTAAGGAAAAGAGGGACAAGTATTCCAAGGAAATCCATTTCTCATACTTCCCATAAGAAACTCATTTCCTCCATCATCAAGGAAAATACTAACGAGGTAGGAAAGCGTTTCTGTGGAATTGTTCCACACCAAACACTTGAAAAATGCCGGAACACCGTTCACTTTTCCGTGGAAAAGTGTTATACAAACATGCCCTATAGATTGCACTTTAAATCCATCCTTGCTACTTCCATCCATTTCAAGCCTACTCCTTTTCCTTGAGAAGCCGTCATCCTACATGGAGGAACTTTTTCCTCATTAACATCATTGTTGACTTACATTTGACATGTCTAAACTATCTCAAATAAAACTATCTTAATTTTTCATGTATTGATGATACCCTAAAATACTCCAGCATGCACTCACCCTATGCACCCCCTATGGGGTCCAGTACCTAAGGCCACATCGATTTATAGAGTTATCGGGGATCGAAATATCACAATGAGGTATGTGTACAAATTAGTTTCAAATCTGCTAGATCATTTTAAACCCTTAATCCATAGCCCTCAAGTTTAATGGCCTGGCCTATGGGGCCCACTTAGGGTACCATATGATCAATCTAAACCTTTCCCGCTTACTACCCCCACATGAATTAACACACTAGCAAATTTTAACACTCATTCAAGTTTTGTAGGCCCTTGGATTGACGAAAGTGCGACACATCCAACATCATCTGATGACAATAATTTGTACTTGGCTACCATTTTTTTCCACAGAATAAATTCATGGGGAGACCTTCCAAACCTCCCACCATGGTTGTCTGTTTTCATATAGGTCTTACAAGCCAGGACTTTCCATGCATAGGACCCCTATCACAAGTTCCACCAAATAAAAAAAAACTTCAAACAAGTTAAAAAAAAGGCTCATTTTTATAAAAGTATATGAAGATCTGAATATTTCAATAAAAAGTATAGAAAATTTCCACAATCCCTTCAATCAAGTCCTCCATAAAAATAAAAATAAAAAATTTTAGAAATGACAAAAATACCCTTAACTCATGACAGAATTTTTGTCTTTTAAATCATTTTGAAGTCCCTTTTTCTAGCCATGCATGCATAAAGGTAGTTGAAATTTGCCCTACTAGGTCATTTAGGCTGGACTCAATCACACTTCTCTTAAATGATTTATTAAAAGAATTTTTTGAAAAATAACATGAGGTTTTTTTCTATTTCTCAGAACTTTTTCATGGAGGGGACTTGATTGAGATAATTGTGAAAAAAAAATTTTCTATTTTTATGAAATATCCAGATTTTCATGTATTTTTTTAAAATAAGCCAAAAGTTTTATACATTTTTTGAAATTCTTCCTTATGCAAAACTTTGAAAAGTATTGTGACAATAGAATGATGTTTACTTCAAATGATATTTCCCTTATAAATCCCGTATAGTTCCCTACCCAGCCAGCTCGCTGTTCATTAACTCGCTTGATTTCCTCATTTCATTTTTTTTTTTAACCTTTTCTTTTTCTGCTGCTTATGAATGGAAAAACCATCCTAATTAGAATCCCAGGCTTGTAACCTTATCCATGAATTACTTCAATTCTGTGCTCTGCTTGTGTACAAGAGTCCGTGAGCTGAAGCCTCCACCCAGACCTAAAAAAAAGTTCCAACTTTTTAAAAACCCCTGCAAATTTAAAAAATTAATATGTTTTTTTTTATTTGCCCCTTCTTCCAATACTTTTTTACATAGAGCCCCCCAAGGAGAATTTCCAAGGTCCACCCTGTCCAGGTAGTGTTCATTTTTCTTTGTGCTCTGCCACAGTATATATTCCTGGTATCAGTCTGTCCTTGGCACTGTGGTCTGTGGGTGGGACTGAGACCACTCAACCAATTACCAATGAGGCATCTCAGTGGTTCTCCATTTATATTCTACTTTATTATTAGATATTTCATTTTTATGTTTATGTTACTGCATTGGTACATTAATTTGGGATTTTAATTCATTGGCAGTACTGATTTGAAAAATAAGATGTATATAAATACATATTGCATCTCTTAATTTAGCCGACCCAACAAAGTTGGAACAAGATTTTGATGATGATTGCATCTCTTAATTTCTCAATATATTTCTCTAGCCACTGTTTTTTTTTTCCTAATGAAAGCACGAAAAATAAATGGATCTATCATAGTTCCAATTCAGATGGTGGCTTGTTTGGCAATTCTACTATTAGAGTCAAGTAAGGTAAAGCCCCATTTCTCAAAAAAAAAAAAAAAAAATCCCACCAAAAGCACTTTAATTCAAATTTTCCACCATATTTTTCCAAAAAAATTCAAAAAGTAACTTCATTTCTCCACTAAAAGACAAAAAAACTCCACTTTTCAATAAAAAAAAGTCAAAAAGATTCCATCACAAACAACTAAAAATAAAATACCATCATAACCCACTTATATTTTATTATTTCTTCAAAATAATCTTTACTCCACTCAACTCCATTAGTAAAGCTACCAAACAAACCAGTGTTCATACTTTATACTTCCTTGCCAACTATATAGAACTAAAAATAAAATACCATTATAACCCACTTATATTTTATTATTTTTTCAAAATAATCTTTACTCCACTCAACTCCATTAGTAAAGCCCCCAAACAGACCAGTGTTCATACTTTATACTTCCTTGCCAACTATATAGCTATAGTTTATGCCATTAACCATTCAAATTGATGGGGAAATGCTTGATTTTATGCGAATAATTTTTTTTGTCTTTTTCAAATGAACACTTTACCAAAGCACGTTGGATAAAAACCATTAACCTAGTGTTAAAGAGATCAATAGAAATATTCATACAACTGAGGAACTCAAAAGCTATAAATTTTGGAGAATGACTGACTGTTAAAAGTTGATTCTCATACTAATTAAGTTATGGGATTTTGACCATACGGGATATAAAAGACCATGAATTCCTCAAAATGGTATTGACCAAAACTATATCCCAAATGTGGTTATTGTATATGGGGCTCCAAATTCTACCCATATTGTGTGATATCGCACAAACTAAAGGTGAAAACAAGCGATTTTCCTCCTATATTTTCTTCCGTTCCATCTCCTAAAGTACTAAACCTCCATTTCTTCATGTGACTTTCTTCGTTCCTTTTACTTTTTCTATTGTTAAAAAAGGTATTCAATAGGGTTTCTCTATTGCCTATCCATTTATCCAAAAGTATCTCAAGGTTTCTCCAAAAGTTATACATGTTCATGTAACAAATTAAACTTTTAAATTTGTGGTGGGTACAATCTCGAACATGTGTTATGTCGGTCCTCAACTAAAGGTGTTCGCTATTGCAACTTTCAGGTCGTTGGTAACAATTGAAAGGAGAATTTTCAATTAACTGAATTATATAATTCTATTGTATCATATGCAATTTAATGCACCTATTTTTGTGTTCTGTGGGATTGTTGCAAGCATTCTATATTGTTTTGTCTAAGCATGTCTCTACATGTGATCGAAGTTTCCAAGGGAGCATCAAGTGTTTATAAAGTGCTTTGCTTTGTATAGGGCCGGATATTGTTTTTAGGGATATTGTCCACAGAGCTGCCCTTAGACTTGAGATTCACCTTCGGGAGGTCAAAGTTTATGTATTTCCCCCGTGCAATATCCTAGGGCCGTGTGATATCGCATACATCATGCTGTGAGGTATTTTAGAGCCGTGTGATACCGCCGTATTATTATACGAACAATTTTGTGGGAATCATATAAACTTCAACTATTGTGAGGCAAATGTCAGATGTAAGATCAGTCGTACAGTCAATGTCCCTTGCTTTTAAAGATTTATGTCAACATTCGTACAACAAGGAAGAATGCTAAAATTCATATGGAATCTGGCACAGTTTCACGAAATGTTTACGCAACATGAAAATAAATCCATCACTTGATCCTAAATCTAAAATCCACACTACTCAAAATAATACTCCTCCCTCATACTACAGGCCAAGTTCACTCTAATCAAAGTTGGCCCGCTATCGGATAAAGTGTACGGCACGTGATTAAAATAAAGAATCAAATCCATGTCCTAAGGGAAAATATTCTCCTCGGGGCGGAATACATGTGCAGTCCAGCTCTGTGAGGCCCACTTGGGGCCACCTTTGCATCAGTCAGCCCTCTCACTCTTATCATCCCATGATCTGGGAAGAAGCCAAATTTACCACTCATCGAAACTTCACTCCCTGTTGGATGGAATCTCAAAAAAAATCTATGGTAAAATGTCATTAAATTTTAATGTTGTCAAATCAAGAGCTAGAATAATCCAATGGGGATAAAATAAAAAAAAAGTTCTGACCCTTATCCATGAGCTTTCCATATAACACCACACCCATAGACATGGATCTAAGTGGGCCCCACGAACTACACCACAAGTGCATGGAGGAGAATATTTTCAATGTGATAAAATATCATGGGTTGTGGACAATTTTGATTTGAGTTAGATATGGACTGCAGTTGATATATAGGGATGCAGTGCTTAGGAGTAGCTTCTATTTCTTAGGTAGGCTCCACTGAAATCAGCTTAGAAAATTTATGGGGGATGCATAACACCATTCATTAGTCGCCAGTGCTCTCCCGCAGCAGTGAAAAAGACAGAAGCCGGATTTGGAATCAAGAGAGGAGAGAGAGAGAAAGATCAACACCTATTAAAGCTAACAGCAAGAACACCAAGAAATCAAAAATCAAGAGAAAAAAGAGGGAGAAGAGTAGGAAGTAAACAACGCTATGTATAAACGTAAAAAAAAAAAAATGGAAATTGCAAAGATATTAATGCCTTTTGAAGGCGAGAAACCAGGACCGGTTAGAGTTCATAGCAGGATCCTTCAAAGAGAAACAGATTGGAGATGTATTTACCAAAGCATAGCAAGATGCAAAATGCCAATCCACGGGTAACTCAATAGTGTCATGCCTCCTTTCTATAGAAACAATTGGATATCAATCCACTGGCTGTAGCAGTGATGGTGGCGGATTTGGTTGACTATAGGTGTGTGGGAAAAGAAAATTGGAGATTTATTTAAGAAATGGTCGTAGATCAAGAACATCCACTTTTCGTGGGATAGTACATATCAGAAAACCAAAAGCACCGTGTAAAACTTAGAATAGCATAGGAACCATGAGTATAATAGAGAACAAATGAACTGCACAACTAGGTGGGAAAGTAAAGGCCCTTTATAATATAATTAATATATGAAGCAAACCAGTTTCAATTGCCAACTGCCAATTGATTTTGACTGTCCAATTGATTCTGACCACTCAACTTTCAATTTTCGAAACAAGCTTCAATTGAGGCATTTGATTACCATTTAACTGATTGGGTATTTAATAAGTAGTTTTAAATCTCTATGTATTTAATTACCGTTTAATTGATTGAGCTGTTAGGTGTAACTGTTTTTGTTCTCTCTCATGTTTGTTAGTAAATTAATCGTGTATAAAGAGGGGTATGACTAGAAAGAAAATACCACTTGTGAGAATTGTCTTTTGGTTGTTAATAAAATTTGAAAATGCGATTTGGGTTTTGCTAATATTTGGATATTGTTGGTGTATTTCTAATTTCTATTAGATGAAATGGGTTTGAAATTTTTATTTCTATATTTTGATGGATTCAAGATTGCTTCATTATTTCAATATTTATTTTTTATTATATCATTGTCAAAAATCTCTATATGCACAAAGAAATGTCATATTTTGAATGATTTTTTTAATATTTATGTATATTTCTTATATAATGAATTATATTGCTCATGCTAAGCACGGGGCATATTTTGCCAGTTATATCCCAAGCGAAGAACATGAGAACATAACAGGGCCCACTATAGAATGAAAGAACACAGGAAAGAGTGCCCTGAAGTTCATCTCGAAGTAATGAGAAATTTCAAAAATAAATAAATAAAAACAACAGCCACCATTGTAGAATTCCTTTGGTCTTTCAAATGAAATGGAAATATGTAGATAGTGGTGATTGGCAGATAATGATGATGGGTATGACAAAAGAATTAATCCAAAGAGTTGAGAGGTCATAAAAAGAGAGGTAAGCATCAAGGAGGATATGGGGAACTTGCTGAATTATAAGTTTGCGGTTTTCACAGCCATGAATTATACGTTAGTGGTTCTCAATTTTGCACAGTGCTAAAGAAATACACCATCAATACAGAATCCCCCTCACTGAATGCTATAAATGCTTTCTGTATGCATATGGTCGACACATTGTGCATGTGCAGATGACAGGTCGACTACTAGATTTGAGTTGCATCTGGATACAAACAACGTTATCTTAGACCTTGATCATATGCACCAACTATTGGATCATCTGAATAAGTTTTCAATGCCACAAACAATTCTAAATGGAATGTATATTCGATGCTGAATGCCCCACCTTGGTTGGGATTCTGTAGCCGAGTCTCTTATAATGAAAACAAGCCGTTTCTACTAGATTTGGGCTGTTCTACTTGACGGTATGAGTATGAAACACCCCACTGTAATATTTTGAAAGTGAGGCATTGTAAAGTAATTTTTGGGTTTCTGAGGAGTTTTCAGGTGACCCTCTTCATTTGAACTTATAAACACCATTTTTTCTGGCTGATTATATCCTTCAGGTGCCACAATCCCACTCAGATCCAAGGATCACCCATCCATCCTAATACATTTGAGATCTATCCTTGGCCTATTGTAGTTCCTTCTAGCCTTATTTCCACCGTCAAGAGACATTAGATCTCACAGCCAAGATGAAAAAACGGGTCTTCAGTTCCCCGGATGGCAAGACTCACCACACTAAAAATAAAATTCAGATGAGTGTACAGGTTGCGGATCCATTCTAAATTCATGTCCGCATCTGGGTGTTGCAAATACGTACTCTATGCAGGAATTAGTTAAAGAATCTAATGCACCAAGAAACTTCAAATGACCAGGTGTTCGGTATGGACTTCCAACCTAACTACCAGGACCAGATTGTTGGCATCATAATGGTATAGTCAGCACACACCAGGCTACCCAGTGCAAGTGCCATGAAATGGTCACTCACTCCTTCCTGCAGAATCATTACTTGTCATAATTACAGCTTTTTACTTGCTAAGGAATTCCGGTTTACAACCTATTAATTATTAAAAGTTTAAGAAGAATCACTTAATTGAATATTTAGAAAATACACTAAAGAATGACCTTGGAACCACGAGAAGCAGAAACCAATTACATCTTCGCTCTAACTTTCTCTATAAGCTCTCTCCTGAGGATCTTTCCCGAGGCTGATTTTGGCACACTATTTACAAATGTCACCCTCCTCAATCTCTTGAACGGTGCAACCTGTGGACAAAAATCAATTGTAGATAGGAGAGGGTTAATACATCCTCTTTAATACATGGCAACACACACAATGACAAGGGAAGCCCCAATTTAAAAAAGAAAAAAAAAAGGAAAGAAAAAAACTAGTAGAACATTTTCGCCATTTGAAATGATTTGGCGCATCCAGAAATAAACAACGTGCAGAATATCACGAGATCCCCATTTATGAAGCCCCCTTGCCTCAACAATACCAATGTATAATTTTGTTGCCCAATTATTTGAGACACGCCAAAATGTTGCTTCGATCAAAGTGATGTTGTACACCATTGGATTGGTTCATTGGAGATAACAATGATTTAAAATCTAACATTGATTATCTCATATTGATGGGTGTGTGGATTCCACAGCAGATATCTCTGTGATATGTACCGCACTTTCTGGAGTATCTGGATACATGAAATCATTTCCCTTTTGTCATATCCTGCAACTACATTTGCAATTATTGTAACGACAGTTGGAAAACTAAATGCAAGTATAGGAGTGCCTACAACAGAAGGAGGTGGCTCCTTTAACAAAAGAAACAAAAGAGGTGGCTGAGAAGTCTCTAGATAATACATACCTGCTTCGCTATAAATTCCATAACACTGTCTTCTGTAAGTGAGCTCTTGGACGAGCGAACCACATATGCAATTGGAACCTCGCCAGCTTTGGCATCAGGAAATCTACAAAGGTAGAAAGAAATCAATGTTCTTCAGTAAAGAGCCTTTCAAGGTTTAAAACTAAATTCCTGAAGTGTCTCAACTATTTCTGCTACTATACTTAGAAATCTGACTTACGGGATGACAACAGCATCTAAAATTTCAGGGTGAGAAAGAAGCAACCCTTCAAGCTCAGCAGGTGCAACCTAAAAAAAGGTCAGAAGAAATAAATAAACTATTTCTATTTACTATTTTAATGGAATGCAACAGTATCTAATATTTTCACGGATCAATAAAATCTACTATTTATATTTAATATTTTCATGGAATGCAATAGTATCTAATATTTTCGTGGATCAATAAAATCTACAGGATAAATCAGCAATGATTGACAAAAACAATTAACCAGATGCAATACTACAGGGAAAGGAATGTTATAGAGGTCATGTCATGACTGGGTTGGCAGATGCTTAAGTACAAGATACTAGAAGAACTGGGGTCATTGCATATTCACTAGAGGTGTTATTCTATCATACTCTCGAGAGCCAGTTTTCTTGTGGACTCTTGCAGAAAAGGGAAATGATTGATCTTCTGTGGTTGGGTCCTTCTAGTTTTTCCTCTTCTATTGTAATAAAGTTCTCATATACTACTCCCATGCTCTAATGAATTATTTTTTCTGTTAAGAAAGTTACTTTGGTACCTTTGAAAAGGAAAGGGTATTAGGAAAAGGGGAAGGCCAGTAAAAGCCCAAAAATGAAGAAGTTAGAAGTGATATGCCACTTTATCGAATGGCTAGACTTAGCCCTAAATAAGGATAAGTCAAGAAGTAAAACTCACAAAGCCAATCCTAGATAGGTGGGCAGCAGGCTTGAAATCAAGTAAAAAGAACTTTAAAATATTGGAAGTGGATTCTTCGATTAAATAGGGATTAGATAGATGTTCAGCATATCGTAGTTTCCCAGTTCTGCTGTTTTCTTTTCCTCCTCTCTTCTCTTTTTGTTTGTCCTCTACTCCTCTTCGTAGCTGATATAATTCTAATTTATTGTTGTCGTGCCATATTCAATCGTTTTTCCTAGTAAATAATTACTTTTGGGGTTGTGGGGGGGGGGTTTGTACCAGGAAACAGGGTAAGCCAATAAAGAAAGCAGTTAAGAAGAGACGTTCAATCATGTTGTGGCTTAAAACTGAGCCCCAAAATCTGGATGTGGAGAAGACGAACTCACAAAACTGAGTCCAAACTAGCTAATATAAGGCATCATGACGATGCTCATGATGCATTGAAAATGACAATTGTTGTAACCTACCATATCAAAATACTTAAATACAAGGTAACCATGTCATAAAATGTCCATTGATTGCATCAAAACCATACTATTGGTCCTTCCATTCACAATCCAAGCTGTAGCATTGAATCACAACTTGTAGAATATGTATATGAAACCTTTTATCAAACAATTACCCAATGTTAGGTTACCTGAAAACCTTTATACTTGATGAGCTCCTTTATTCGATCAACAACAAATAATCGGCCTTCATCATCAAAATATCCTAGATCTCCCGTATGTACCCAACCTTGCTTATCTATAGTTAACTTTGTAGCTTGCAGATTGTTGAAATAACCTGAAAAAAAAAGTTCATTAGTACTGAAAGTAGTAACTTCCAGAAGGTAACAGCACATTTGATAAATAAAATAAGTATTCACAATAGTACAAATATCATGGTGAAGCAAATGGGAGAAAAATAAGACAAGGATAAATTTAGCATCCATAAAGTGTATGCTCTGAGTGCTCTAAAAGAACCCTTATATAATGGTTATCATCTCAAACAACTCACGTGCAAGCATGCATAGACATTTACCTATTCCTCTTTCCTGGATGATACTATGATGAACATAGAAAACTGGACTTTGTAGAGTAACATGGCAATGCCAAATGTGTCTTGCTAAGCTAAGGTACTCTACACACTCAAAACATATTAACCAACTGATCCATATAGGTGCAAAAGAGTCCATGTTTGTCCTCCCAAGGAAAAGGGCAAGAGAAAAACAAATTATGAAAAAAAGACATGACCAAGTATGCCTCACATAACTTGTTTGCATTGCCCCTTCAAGTATCCCACTTTGGATCGATGTTCCCAGTTGGAAAGAGGGAATTGTGATTCTTTGAAAAAATAAAAATAAAAAGGAACAAGACAGGTGGTCCAGAAACCAAATTAAAAACAAAACTGCAGAGATCCCAATCACAATAGACAATTGAAAGAAAGTCTCTCGCATTCTTCTGAAGAAAAATCAGACTTCGACTGAAATAGACTGTCACCACAACAGCAGGCTGGATGCAGTTCAGGCTTGCAGTCTACCTGAAGGAGAACCAGTCTTGAACATGACGGGGATTCCCATTATCACAAAATAGAATCTGATCATCACAAGGTCAAAAAAAATGCATACAAGGGATTTAATTTACAAGTGGCCAACGCCTGTATCTCCCCACAGGGCATTAACCTTCACCTGACTCTTCATGTTGCCTATGAAAACCCCTCCTCCATTACAAATGCTTTTGGAGTGAAGGCTAAGATCCCTTACATGAGAGGATAGTTGCAAGGTTTCTCCTAAGACGTAAAGGCTGGAGACTTTCAGAGACGCTAATACCATAACAACTAAAACAAAATAGTAGGGAAGTAAGAGAGTCTTTGCAGGTTTGAAGCTTGAACTGTTAAACTTTAAGTTATACTCTCAAGGCCATCATAGCTAGGGCGGTAAAGACTGAGCTTCAAATACCAACACATGCAAATCTATCTCATAATAAATTATCAGTTCATCAGGCTTGCAAATCAAACTGATCAAAATATCCCAACCGAACCTTTGTGCTGGTCTGATAATAGAGTACAAAAATAGTGATAATTGCAAATTCATATGTTCAATGCTAGCATCGACTCAAACCCATTGGAAACATTTCCCTAAGAAAGCAAGAACCAAACATAACCAATCAACAATGAGATCGAAGTTAAATGAAATAAACAAAAGTGGGATTGAAGTTTGTCCTAAAAGTAACACAATTTTATTATAGAATAAAAATGAAAATGTGAGGCTTCTTCAAATCTAACAACAACAAATATGTCAAAACAAAGGATCAGAACAAACTGAACAAGTTACAAATGTGTCACCTTGCATCATGTTAGGTCCTCGAATCCAAATTTCTCCCAACTGATTAGGCGGCAGAGGCTTCAATGTGTCTACACTGACTATTTTTGATTCAACACCCGGAACAAGCCCTCCCGTCGAACCAAAGTGGCGTGCTCCGCCCTTTGGACTTTCTAGTGAAACAATTCCACAAGACTCTGTCAAACCATACCCCTGCCAAGATACCACAAATCACATGTTAAATATATAGACAGGTGCTATGGGGAATTCTAAATGTCTTAACACTGCTATAATGCTTACTTAATTTGATTGAGTCAACAACCAACATGCACATGAACTTAATCAGATTGCATTATGAATATGAGCCAGTGAAATGCATTTCAGGCATCACATGTAACACTGGTATAATGCTACTTAACTTGATTGAGTCAACAACCAACATGCACATGAAATTAATGAAATTGCATTATGAATGTGAACCAGTGAAATGCATTTCAGGCCTCAGATGATCAATGAAAATTTCACATTAAAAACGCAAACTGCGAGAATTCTTATCCAATTTTGGGAAGCTCAACATAAACTGAATTATTACCTGAACCACAACAACATGAGGGAAATTCTTTGCACACTCCTCCATTACATCCTTCCCCAGCGGAGCTGCACCCGATCCGAGCCGCTTCAAAGACGAGAGATCATACTTCTTCCCCACATTGTACTTCGCGAGAGCGATCATAACCGGCGGAACAACAAAGAGATAAGTCACCCTATACTTCTCAATCGACCTCAACACCATCTCCAAATCGAATCTCCCCATGGTCACAACGCAATTCCCTCTCTGCAGCTGCGCAAACGTGATGATCGAAAGCCCGAATATATGAAACAGCGGGAGGAAGCAGAGAAACGTATTGACCGGCTCTCCGTCATTCTCCTGATCAGCGGTCGCCATCAGCGACGCGCAGATGAAATTCCGGTGAGTAAGAATGACGCCCTTGCTCGTGCCGGTCGTGCCGGAGGAGTAGAGGAGCGCGGCGGTGTCCGTCTGCCGGATCGTCGCCGGCGGAGGATCAGACGCCGGCGCCTCCTCCAAGTCCGACAAGTAGGTGACGCCGGGGATCGGAGGGTTCTTGGATCCGATAATGACGGCCGGCAGGCGAAGCTCCCGGGCTTTAGCCCAGAGCTGGGGGACGGTGATGACGAGAGACGTCCGGGAGTCGGCGGCCTGCTTGGAGAGCTCGGCGGAAGTGTAGAGGGGGTTGACGGTGGTGGCGACGGCGCCGAGTGAGACGATGGCGAGGAAGCAGATGGGGAAGTGGATGGAGTTAGGGGCGAAGAGGAGGACGACGTCTCCCTTCTTGATGCCGAGGCGGGAGAGGCCAGCGGCGATGCGGCGGATGGTGGACCGGAGGTGGTGGAAGGTGAGGGTCTCGCCGGAGTCGGCGTCGGCGAGGGCGGTGCGGTCGGGGTAGGAGGAGGAGTTGCGGAAGAGGAAGGAGACCATGGAGAGGTTGGTGTCTTTGGGGAAGAGGAGAGGAGGGCGGAGAGATCTGTAGACGCCGTCCCTTCCATAGCCGGATTTCTCCATGGTTTTGGAACGTTCGATAGAGTAAACAGAGAAAACGAAGAGAAGTAAAGTGAATGAAAATACTTTTTATAGCAGTAGTTGTTGTTGTAATTTACGGGTAGAAGAGGAAGATGAGCCCGAGATCAAGGAAGGGTTTTGTTGAGGTAAAAGTAAAGTAAAGTAAAATTATAGAAGTTAATGTATAGTCAGACAGTCAGTCAGTCGTGCAGTCTGCAGGGAAAGATGGGGGATTTAGAGGATGGAATATGGATGGATGGAAGCAGTTAGAAGAGGTGATGACGTGTCTTTCTCTCACTCTTGCAATTGGGGGAGATTTTTATGTTTTCTAATGTTTGGGAACTTATGTCATCTGCGTTTGGAAGAGTCTGTTGGGAGTTGGAAAAGGACCCGCGAGAAATTTGGCGGCCGATACAGGTGGGTCCGTCCGTTCTTTTTTAACTGAATTGGTAGAATTTAAAATTGAGTAGAGAAAAGTGAAGCATTGGTTGATCTTCCCAATGGAAAACCAGCAGAGGTCATGGTAAGCTCTGCCTGTTTAGAGAAAAAGGGAAAACTTTCAATAAGGTTTTAGATTTTTGTCTTATTTTAAAAAAAGACATAAGTTTTAAAATCGAAAATTTATTTTGACCCGTTTAGCATTTTATAATAGAGAATATGCAAACTGCCTGGAGGGTACACCACACCCCTTCTTTTTTTTTTTTTTTGTTTACCATTGAGGAGGTTGGCAGACTACTACACCTATTAGAGATGGAAAGAAAAGCCCACACATAATAAGAGTGGCATAAAAAGCAATCCCTCGTTCTCAATGCACCAGTTTGGAACTTTACTCATACGGTAAAAGTCAAGTAAATCCTTCAGTTTTCAGAAGAGATGTCACATCAAAAGCACTTTAATTTAAAACTCCCTCCATCTTTTTCAAAAAAAAAAGAGTAAAAAAACAACTACCTTTATCCACTAAAATACAAAAAGACTCCACTTTTCTATACAAAAAGTCAAAAAAAAATTATAATAAACAACTAAAAATAAAATACAATCATAATTCACTTATATTTTATTTTTTCTTCAAAATCAACTTTACTTCACTTGACTCTATTAGTAGAGTTGTCAAATTGGCCACACTAATGCCCCACCTCTTCAAAGTTGGGGGTACCACACAAAATTAATATATATATAATAATTAAAAATAAAAATCCTCATGAATATTAGATTAGTAGAATCACAAAGTTGTCGTAAGTCGTTGTCGCTATTATTTGTTTTCTTCTTCTACTCAACTGCTACGTAACAAAGAGACCCACCAGATAAATATTTATTTGACTATAAGTATGCACGTGGAACGTCTTTGCCGAGTTGAATGATTCAAATGGCATTCATGAATCCTTGGCCACATTACTCTCTGTCTCCTTTTATTGAATTCTTTTGGCATCACTCAACTACTCAGTCAAATGGGCATCATCTTCACTTAAGACCTGATTCTTTGCAGGCATTTTTGAAATTCAAGTCTGCCGAAATTTGTAGAATTTGAGATGGTAGAATTCTAAAAATATTACTAATTTTGGGGTTCTTAAATTTTTTATTTCTTTTAGGCCAGAACTCCTCCATAAGAATTTAAAACTACCTAAACTCTAAAAATTCCCAATTTCATATCTATTGGAATATCTTCATCTCTCAGCTAACACAAGCCACAAATCAACCCAGCGGTGAGAGAACCCACTGATTCCATTCCATTAAGACCCCTAAAACCCTTCTTCTTCCCATTCCATCAAAACCCTCTAGAAAAAAAAATGCATGCAGCAAAATAAAAAGAAAAAAGAGAAAAATAGGCAAACATATGAAAGGAGGTGGAGGAAGAAGATGACCGGATTTGATTTTGTTACAGTGGAATAGAGGAGAAGATGAAAATCGATCGTTGGAGGAGAGCAGGAGTTCCAACAAGCCTCTCAGAATGCTTGAATTTGTAAATGCTGGAGTCAAGGCTAGCATTTGGGAATTCCACTTTCTTGGAATTTCAAAATGCTACTTGCCTCTAATGCTGAGAATGCAAGCAAGTAAACATAGAATTTCTGACGGGAATTCAGAAATTCACAAACAGCCTGAATTCTTATCAAAAATTATTGCAAAGAAACTGTTTTCTGATTTTATTCTTTTCTTCTTTTTTATTGACCTGTCGACAACATTGGAATCATCGGTGGGCTAAAAATAGAATGCATTCTTTCTTTGAGATGTTTCATTTCAATACAATTTTGGCCTCTTTTCAATTTCTTTCTTCTTTTATCTTTAGCACAAAAAGACGCTCGTTAAAGCTGATATTATGGGTTCATGCACTAATGGCTCAATGGCAATTGGAATTCTAGGGCCTGTTTGGCATCGTTCTCTTGTTGTTCATAATTTTGTGCTCGGATTAGGTTGTGCTAAGATCAGATTATGCCGAGTCTATACTCTACGGAACTTGTTTGGCAATATTATATGAAATTACTCTACTAAAAATATGCCATATGGAACTTGTTTGGTAACATTATAAAAGTTTTGCTCCAAGTAGCAAACATAGGATTTACAATGTGGGACCCCACCTTTTATTGTTTGTAGTACTATTATTATCATATATGGGACCCAGTAGAAGTTTCAACGTGGTAACGTGGTACCCACCTTTAAAAATTAGAACATGGAACCCATATCCATTGGATTTATAATGTGGGCCCACCTTTATAGGAATTATAATGTAGGCCAACTTTTTGTAAATGTAAATATGGGATCCACCTTTAGAAATTAGAATATGGGCTTACATGCATAGGATTTATAATGTGGGTCCACTTTTTGTAAACAAGACCATATGACTCATATTTATGAATTACAAAGTGGAGCCACATTTTTTGTAATTGTAGACATAGGGTCCACCTTTAGAAATTAGAATGTGGTGCCCACCTTTAAAAATTAAAAAATGGGGTAGCACATTTATAAAATTTATAATGCGGGCCCACCTTTAAAGGAATTATAATGTGGGGCCATACTTTTTTTTGTTAAATGTGAACACGGGACCCATTTTTAAAAAATTACAAAGTGGTACCCACATTTAGAAATCCGAACATGGGGCCATCATTAAAATATGGGGTCATACTTTTTGTTAATTGTGAACACGGGACCCACCTTTAAAAAATTACAATGTGGTATCCACATTTAGAAATCCAAATATGGGGCCACCATTAAAATGTGATTGTGGACACAGGACCCACCAAGGGAAATTACAACATGATGCCTACCTTTATAAATGATTTATAATGTGGTCCCACCATTAAAGAATTATAATAGGAGCTCACCTTTTGTAATTGTGACCATGTGACCCACCTATAGGAATTATAAAGTGGGGCCACCTCCTCTGGAATTGTGAACGTGGGGGCCTACATTTAGGATAAGTAAGAGGATTTAGGATCTTCAAATGATATTCTTTAAAAGGCAAGAGATAAGAAAGAAACAATTGTGCCAGTAAGTTGTTTTTTAAAAAAAGCAAAGTTTTTTTGTTTCAACTTTCTTATGCTCGCGGGTTAAGATTTTGAGATTCCTTCCCATGAGAACAAAATTCGGAACAATCATTTATACATACCAAACATGTTTTCTAGACTCATATCTCGTGGGGACATGGGAACATCCAAATGGCATGATGCCAAACACACCCCTAGTCTCACATAGGTGCCTAGGGATAGGGGTGTAAATGGGTCCCCGACTCTCCGATTACCCAGAAGTTTCGACCCGTTAAAAATCGGATTTGGGTCCTTATCTAGGCCTCGCTAAGTAAATGGGCCCTATCCGGGTCGTCTTTTTTTTTTTTTTTACCAGTGACATAAACGGGTCTGGTTTCGGTTCCTCATTGGTTCAGACCTTGGACCCGACGCATTACCTCAATTTTCGAAACTCTCTCCTTCAATTAGATTTTTTTTCCCATTCCATTCTCTACCTAGACCTGGATCCAGACGCACCCCATATATGGTTCTGGTTCTGGATCCAATTCCACATTCTCCTTAACGATTTCAGGTCCGAAACCAAGAAACTGGTCCTGAGACGGTTCTAGGTCCACCTTCTCCTTAACAAAATTAGGGGTCCAGGTCCCGACCCGTTTGCATCCATACTTAGGGATCGATCCCTTGAGCATCTAGGCTGCATACTTTCTCATAAAACTAGTTGCCAAAAAAAAAAAAAAAAAAAACTACTATTATAGGTCCACTATTGTTTGCTCCCCCTACAAGAAAATCCTAACTCCACCACCGTAAAAAATGCTCTCCACATTTCCACAGCTTCTTCCATTCTTTGTACACTCGTGTTTTATAACTTGCCTTTAGCCTTTGGAAATAAATCATTCCGGCATCGCAACGTACATACAAGTCGTCCTAAAAGGCCTGGATAGCTGGATTCGAGCTAGGGGTGGCATTTTTAACCCGCCCCACCCCAACCCGGAGTGCCCGCCCTGCCCCGTACGGGTTTTCCCCGCCCCGACTCTTAGACAGGGCAAAAAAAACTTACCCCGAATCCGGGATGGGGCGGGGATGAGTCTATTTCTTGCCCCGCCTCCGCCCCATTGCCCCGCCTTGTAACCCGCCTCGAAATTAATAATCCTCTAAAAAAAATATTTATTTTAGATTTCTTTTATAATAAATAAACATATTTATATGTAAATGTATATATTGATTTTATGTTGTTATTTAGGGTTAAGTAGATTGATTGAAGACTTCTTTTAAAGTTAAACATGTAATTGATTGAACTCTAAACATTATAAAAGCATATAATATGATCACATTCCCTCTAATTCAAATTTAATAAAATTAAAGTTGTTAAAAAATCTATCTAAGCTTATTTGACTTTAATCATATAAAATGTTAAATTGCGACATGATAAATCATATTAAATAAAACGAATATAATAGAATGATAGATTATGCTTTAAGCTTATAATAACATTTATGATTAGAGATAGCAAGGTAAATTATAATTGGTATGATTCTAATCATACTAATAATAATATAAATTATACTAATTTGATATAACATTTCAAGATATATTATGTTATACGCTTATAATAACTTATATGATTAGAAATAGCAAGGTAAATTATAGTTAGTAACTTAATATGATTATAATCATACTAACAACACTATAAATTATATAAATTTTAATTATATGTAATCAACCTCTTTATTAGTGAGTGGAGTTCAATACCAAAAATGAAGTAAAACCATGTATTGATGAAGTTCATGATATTTTAGAGAGATATTATCTTTTTTATAAAGAATGTCTCAAAGCTTATATGATATTTTCAACTGTATGTTAGTGGCTTTCAAGGGCTTAGAGAAAATCTTAAAAGAATAAATCTCACTTTAAATAGATAAAATTCCAGGAAAAGGAAAATTTATAATATTAATATTAGATAATTTTTAAAAATTTAAATAATCTAATATTAGATAATCGAGGCGGGGCCCCGCGGGTGTTGGGGCGGGGACATGGTATTTAACATACCCCGAATTGCGGGGCGGAAACGGGGCAACCCAATTCCGCCCCCAACCCGCCCCGTTGCCATCCCTAATTCGAGCCCCTATTAAAATGAGGAAACATCAATCTCCAACACTGAGACACTGCGGCCCATTTGTTTGCATGGAAGTGGATTTTTAGGAGTTTATGGTAATGTAGGTACAAAGTAGGATTATTAAAGAGGTGAATAACGTGAAATCATAAGTGCATCCCTCACTTTCATAGGACTTGATTTGCTGGGGTGATGAACTGATGATTGGATATTCATTTTTCATTAAAAGGAGGGGTTATTTTAATAATTATTTATAGATCTTTACTCTCTTTTTCTTTTTTTGGGTAAATTGGACTATTAGTTAGGATTTATACTATAATAAACTTGAAGACCCTAGATTAATCCCCAGGCATGTGTGCAACACAGAATTGGGAACAAAACATGAATAATGCCAAACGAACCCTCGGGTGCCAACACCACTCAACCATGAGTGTGTTTGTAGATCTTCACCTTTTTTTCTTCACTTTGAGCCCACTTATAGGGATATATTTGTTAGTGTATGTTTGGCATTTCTATTTCCAACGTCTACTTGTCTAAATGTCTAAAGTAGGTAAACGTTCATAAAACAAGAGTATTTAGCACACAATTCTTCCCTCCATTCGCTCTAGAGAAGTAGAAGAACTCCTCTTAAAATGAGAAGCTTCGATTTTAGGCTTCTGAAAATAAAAGCCACAAAGTCTCGAAAAAGCAGAGGCGGAAGATCTTTTTTCTTTTCTTAAGAAGAAAGTACATTTTTTTATTTTAGCCGCTTTTTTATGGCTCTATTTTGGATGACTCTCTCATAATAAGAGTACTAGCCCAATGAACCATGCTCAGCACGGTATCTCCCTACACTGCAAAATAAATAATCACATATTAAAAAGAATCACTTCATTCTATATGACAAGTTTGATAAAATAAAAATAGAGAAATCGGGGCAAAAATAGTATAGCTACATATGACCAACTGAAACACAGGTGGTTTGATGGAAAAATGAGTGGGTAGCTGCATGAGTAGTTACATAACCGTCAGTCAAAATTATGAACGACGGTGGTCAAAATTGAAACCAAAACCTCCTAGCTTAATGTATTATAATAGATACCAAAGGAATTCAATATATGCAAAATGAAAAAAGAAAAAAGCAACCTTGACCAACTAGGTACCAAGCATGGCCTTGAAATGTGCTACGTGGGTAACCATTTCCCATCAAAGAGCAAGCTGGTACCTGGATTTTTCACATTTACACTTTTAACCACCTTTGCCAGAAGGGCATTTGCTTAAAATCCCAAGAATTCAATATCCATTATCCAATCAACAAAAGCCGCAAAGGACTGTCAAATCCTAGAGGCTAATACTAACTCCTCGCAATAGGGGAACACAATTCGGCCAAAGCCCGGGATTATAGAACAAATTTCACATGATCTGAAATGCCCAATCAAAATTAGTTAACTGGAACACACAAAAATGCTTTGTTTGGAACATCCCTCGGACAGTTTGGATGGGCGCCATTATTACCGCAGTCAAAGTCACCCATAACCAGTGACACGAGAAATGATCAGTGCCAAAAACTCCCTTCAATAGATCAAGTATTCACCTCTTCTGCTACTTTATATTTCCAACTCATATACATTTGAAGTTTGTTACAAAATCTTGTAGGAAGAAGAAACGTTCAAATGGTAAAGGGAATGCCTACAGAATGCATGTACCGTAATTAGACATTCTTTCCCATGTTGGTTACCCAAGTATTTACAGTCTACATTGCACTACATTCATAATAGCTCATATTCTGCTCTAATACAACAAATGGGATATACTATTTACAGCAACTATTACACTTTTAGACTGTCTAACTTGGATGCTGTGAAATGAGTAAAATGAGCATTAAAATCATTAAACAGTCACCTGAATGAACTTCTGTTCCATCCATGGACATCTTCATCTTTCAACTCGAAGAATGTTGTTTTGTATGTTGCCCCTGGTAATCAACTCTCGCTGCGAATCTATCCTCCAATGACCATCAATGACAAATTTTATCTGGGCAAAAGAGTAGGGGGTAAGACTCTGGGTGTAGTTCTTACTAAGCATGAGTTCATTCATAAGCATAGAAGTGGCTTCTTTTGAAAGTGAATAAAACTGCATGACATCATTTACCATACAATCACTACAAAATTGAAATATAGCTTAAATCAATCTATAATTTGTAAAAACCTGGGCATTTCAAGGGCTTGAAGATAAAACACAGAATAAATAGCTAAGTTATTTAAAAACTAAAATGCTAGATTATTTCATGAAAGGATTTAAAATTTCTTTAGGTAAAAAAATCATTTTTTTAAATAAAACAAGCAATATAAGAAAGGAAGCTCATCAGAGAATTCATATAAAAAGAAAATGCAAAATTGGAAAATAAGTGATAGGTATAAAATCAGTCAGAAAAAGAAGTAACAAAAACAACAAACAAAGAATATTCAAAATCTTATTTTCATGGAGTTGATAAAAGAAATATAAGAATATTGTCAATGGAAGAGGATTAGGTGAAAGAAGAAATGAGAAAACCCACTTTGTATTCAAAATTTTGAGATAAAGATTACAACAAAAAAAAATCACATTGATTATGAGAGGAAAGTGAAAAAGAAAACAGAAATCACGGCATCTATCCTGGTAAAATTATACAAAAAAAAAAATTTGACTGAGATTGAAAAACCTTGAAATTCAAATTGGATTTCTAGGACAAGAAAAGAAAAGACTGTAAAAACCATGTAGAAAGGGTAAAAGTAAACAAATATATACACAACGTAACAGGTGAAAAAAAAAAATGTAATATACGAGGAAAAAATATCAACTAAGTTATAACTAAAAGGAAAAATATAAGCAACATATGATAGTGCCAATCCACTAGTAGCTTAGTGGTGAAGCACCTCCCTTCAACAGAAAAACCAGGGATGGTCCGCCTGCCAATAGCACTAATGGAGAGGGACTTTGGGTGAGTGTGTGAGTATTTAATAGAGAAAAAAAGAATATTAAAAATATTTTTTTATTTATTTATGAGAAAAATATTTATACCAATTTTTACCCTCTAAATAATTCCTTTTTACATAAAAATTAATTATATTATTTACAAGGAGCTACGAATTGAGTTGACTGACAGCAATTAAGATGGTCCATGACCTAATGACAAGCCCAAAAGTAGAAAATGAGAGAAAACTGTTGCTTTATATAGACAGGGATTAACTATAAAGAGCCATGGATATCTATCTAAAAAAGAACATTATCAACAAATGTTTTAGAGAGAGAATAGGAGACACGATCTAGAGTCCCATGTTTATGTATTGACTTGTGTGTGCCTGAAAGAAACAGAGAGAGGAGAGTTGCTGCAATGAAAGACAATGAATGGTGTATAGGCAAAATTATACAGCAAAAGGAATTGTCTCAGTACTACTGTCATTACCCAGTACCACTGTCAAAAAACACACTCTCCTTCAACCAAAACAATAAACGTGTCATTACCCAGTACCACTGTCAAAAAACACACTATCCTTCACTCCTCTAAGCAACACATTCCAACACCTACACAATGTGCCCCATTCTAACACCCATCCCTCTTTTCTCTGCACTATACACTATCCCTCTTCTCATAACCCGATCAACAGCCTCTTTCTAACTCTGTCGGCCACAAGTACATTTTAAATCCCATGCTATATCAAAACTAGACATAATGAAAAAGAGGTCATGATAATGTGGGTTTCCATGAAAGGTACTCTAGATTCTGGAACTTTGATTGATGACGGAGAGGTTGTGTCATCATGATAAGGTGCTCTTGTTTGGATCACACAATTCATTTGCAGGTAATCTTGCCATGGCAAATCCAATCAATACCGTAAGCCGTAAGGGCCTGTTTGTTCACATTTCCACAAAATGTATTCCTAGAGAAGTGGTTTCACTTAAAGAAACAACGGTGAAGATCAACCATCAAATAATCTCCTCTTTGGAAGAAAATGAATATGGGGACAGTGAAAATGAATATGGGGACATCACCTTAGTAAATCAACACACAGTGAAAATGAATATGGGGACATCACCTTAGTAAATCAACACACCTAGGAAAGTTGGGATCCTAATCTACATCTTTGATTTACTAAGAAAGTTGGGATCCATCTACATCTTCACCTTATATCCTTGACCCCTCACCTCTTAAATATTCCTTTCTTGGAATTCTACCGTGAATTCCAAGGGATTCAATTCCATGAGAAGAAATAGGCCTTAAGATTCATTAAACAATCCATTGCAAAAACTAAACAACATGCCATTCCCACACCCATTCTTCTCTCGTCTTCACATACTATAAAATTGGTCCTCTTCTCATAACCCCATCTACAAGACTACGACCTCTTTTTTTCTCTTTTGTTTTCTAACTTCATCTCCCATAACCACTTTTGAAATCCCATGATATACCAAATCAGAGGTATGTAAAAGTAAGCCACTTCCGTGGAAAGTAGAATCTAAAATCAAATCGAAGATTTTAGATCGAAAGGTACATCTAAATTAGCGGAATTAAACATATGAACCATGCACATTGAATCAAATTACATTGAACTAGAAAAATGAATGCATCCATTATAGTGAACCAAACACCAGCAAGTTTTCCATATTAATTTCATTTATTCCTTATTTTTTATTCTCCTATTCCTTTTTCTCTGTCTATGACCACTGTACTAGAAAGTTAATTTTTCCCAAAAAAAAAAAAACTTATTAAAAAAAGCAAAGGTACAAAGGAAACTTTTATAGTATTCCTGTCAGAATTGAATCTGTAAGGATATTTTTAGGATTGATCTGTATGAATCTCAAAAATGGTCTAATACTTACTTCAACTTTTGTATTGGATCTGCATCATGCCACCATGCGGAAGATGGTACATAGGTTGTTCACAAAGAGAGGCAACAACAAACTAAATGTCTAAATTGCAGAGTCCTCAACAAAATAGATGATGACCATATTCTCCACCAAGGATCAGAAAGCTGATGGATCTTTGGACACACAAGGTGGATGGTTTGATTTGATGGAGGACAACTCGACCAAGATTTATAAACGAAGATTACTGTCCATAATTGACAGAATGAACTCCTCAATGCCAAGAGCGGGGCAGCCGGGAGGCCAGGGCTCCTCAAATAGGAATTTAGCAGACTCGTCAATACAAAAATTTGGCAGATAGCAATTGAGGACTCCTCGACTCCAAACACTAACCAAAGAGGCAGAGGAGGGGGCATTGGACTCATCAACACCTTAAACCAAACCCAAAGAGTTTTCAGAAAAGTAGATAACAATAAATAGTTAGAGAGAGAGAGAGCGCTTCAGCAATGCCCCTTCAATTTCTTGGCTTTTAGTGCACCATTGAACTGAACTATCCAACCCCATCATCAATAGATGCATCATCCAACTGATCAATGGCAGAGATTAAAAGTTGTCAGATATTTCCATAGTCAATGCAATGAGATATTTTATGCATAGTAGTTCGTTTCTCCGGAGATTATGAAATCTCAGTACCAAAAAAAACTGCTCTTCTATTCCTCGCAAACTGGGCCTCGTGATCTTTATTTTGGAGTTCGGTTGTAATATAGCGTTACATCAAAATATAATCTCTTTGCAGAAACTAGGAAATTTAGGAACCAACAAGCTTTTCTTCCCCTTTTTTTTTTTCATACAGGGACTAAATATTCCCCTTTTTGTAGAGATTGGTCAGAATGGATTTGCATAAAAAAAAAATTAAGGGAATTCTCTTAGTGTTGATATGGATCTATATCAATATCAAAGAGCACAGGATTTTGACAGATTAGCTAACCTCATAAATCCCTGGATAAAGCCATAATACAGTTGACCACAGAACTGATTTACTGCAAAAAACGTGAGCAAAGTAAGTACAAGATTCTACACAAAAGAATTAAGTACAATATCTCAGTTAAACAAAAAGTTACTCATGACAACCCAATTCATATAAGAATCATCAACCACAACTAAAGCAACTAAGAGAAACAACATTGAGTTGACTAGCATACAAAAATTGTAAAAAACTAAGATTTCATCGGCTTCACCAGAATGCATCCTCTACAATATGTAGAAGTGCACACAAAATCTCTTTTTCAGTCAAAAATATGAATGGCTATAAAACTACCAGAGACATGCATGTTTAATCAATAATCACGTGTTGTCAACATGCCTACAGTAGAAGAAAAGCTACATAAAAAAGAAAATTTCTTCAAGTAATTGTGAAGCTATTTGCATTGCTGCCACCCTTCCCACTACTAAAGCCTTCACCTATTGTTTTTCACTTACGAAAGAAAGTGATGCTAGGGCACAAACAGTACTGCTGATCGTGCGCCCCCGTTTTTTAATGAAATTCTGCATGATTACTGGAAATCCCTGCAGTTCCCATATATTACACACAAGGGCAGAATACTAGAATATTAACAGAAGTCCTTTGTGCTCTTAACGCTTCCCCACACCCCCAAGCTTCGCATAGATGTCAATGATGCCCAGATTTTCTGAGACGGCCTGTAATTGATCTTTCGAGTCGTCTTTGTGGAGTTATCAGCTAGTTGATTTTTTGATCTGAAGAACAGTGGGCAAACGCTTCCATTTTTCAGTATTTTTCCTTGATGAAGCAACAGACCACCTCAATATGTTTATGGTCATGGAACACAAGATTGGAAGCAACATGAATGGCAGTCAGTCTGTCATAAATAATAGATCCAAGTACAGGATATCTAAGTTCCCCTAGCAGCTGTCTTAGCCAAAGAACTTTACATACTGTGTACACAATAGCATGGAATTCTGCTTGTGCACTTGACCTTTCCACTGAAATATAAGAATACTCTTTAAAAAATTGGGTGCAGGGGCGGACCCAGGAATTCTTCCTGCCGCAAGAGGCGGGGCGCACCATTGTAGGAAAAAATTTCTTGGGAGGGCCACATATAAAAATATTTGCATGTGGTTTTTAAAATATATAGGGGTTTCTTTGAAATTCTTTTTTGTGTGTGTGTGTGTGGGGGGGGGGGGGGGGGGGGCATATGTAAAAAATATTATAAAATTTTCTAAAATATAAGGGATTTTCAGAAATTTTGCACCTACCCACCCACACACACAAAAGAAAACCCTTGCGTTCCATTATAAAGAGTCAGTGACGCAATTGATAGTGGCATACCGCATAGGTATCTGATATCTAAGGATTGATACAAGATGTTGATCAAATATCCTAGAATAATAATAGAGCTGATCTAGGGATGAAATCTAAGATGGTACACCACAAGTCTACAAAGTTTTCATAGTTTCTCAGCTAGTATCGTACACCACAAGCTACATAGTTCACAAAATCCAACAGCATTCACAACCCCCCTCAAGCTGACAATGCAAGAAGCAGTGCATCAAAAGATTGTCAAGCAAGTAATGAAATCTGGCAGCAGTGACTATTGACTTTGTGAAGAAATCAGCCAGTTAATCAGCTGAGGATACATAACATAACAGAGTATTACAATGCCTTGCCCAAGGTGCTGTCACACAAAGTGATAGTCAATTTCAATATGCTTCATGCATGCATAGATGACTTCATTATTGGCCATGTGGATAGCACTCTTGTGGTCACAATGGAGAGGGGGAGGCATCAGCTATTTGAACAATCATATTAGCAAGTAACCATCGTAACAAAATCAATCCAAAGGCAGTATGGTTGAGAACATGGCTCTCAGCTTCAGCAGAGGAATGAGAAACAGTGGATTGCTTTCACTCTTCCAAGATATGAGAAAGGACCTTAGCAAAATGCAGTAACCAATAGTCAATCATCGGTCAGTGATTTTCCTGTTCAGTATGAATCAGAATAAGCTTGGAGAGTCAAAGGATGGTCAACAGAAAGAAATAGTGCTCTTGTCACAGTGCCACTAAGGTAGCCAAGAGAATGCAGAACAGCAAACCAAAGAAGTTTAGTCAGAGCAGCAACTAAGCGAATAACAACATGAACAACGAAAATCATATCGAGTCCAGTGACTGTAAGGTAAAGACTATCAACAATTTGTCGATATCAAGTCGAGTCAGGTAATGGCTCTCCATCAGCAGAAACAAGTTTGTTATTATCCAAGCGGAATTTCTAGAGTCATATCATCAGCAAGATTGGTGCACTGGATAATATCAAGCTTAGACAGAAGACATCCAATTGGCAAGCCAAGAAAATATTTAAGATGGGATATTCATATGTAATGGCCGTGCGGATCAAGAAATTCAATAAGAGTGGGGGAGTAGAGAAGTTGGAAGGACAGAAAAAGGAATGATAGAGGGGTCGATCTGTCCAGTTGAGAGAGAGAGAGAGAGAGAGAGAGAGAGAGAGAGAGAGAGAAGGGAAGCAACTGGACTACAGCTGCGAGGTGACAGCACCTGGTGGGGAAGCTTCTTCTTCCCTTTCTTATCTTCTTTTCCTCTTGTTTTTCTTCCCTTCCCTTTCTCTCTGTCAAAAAATGAAAGTGGAGAATGCCCATCTACATTTTTATATTTTTCTTTGTTCAGAGTTCAGACCATCTGATGTGCGGGACCTTTTCCCTTCTCTGATCTCTCCACAATGAAGCCCATCTAAAAATCTAAACCACTCAAATAAATGCCCCCATCTTGTTTGGGCCCTAGCCAATTTTCACTTTAATAGGATATGAGTCCACTATCAGATTAACATAACAGGATTCTTCTCCATAAGGTTGTATTTATTACTATGTGCAAGCCCCTCCCGATAGAAGAACCCTATTATGTCAAGGATTTTGATAATTTCCTGGCAATTCCTTTTTTTTAGTGCTTCAATTAATCTACCAATTAGGACCCCTCTCTTTATTTGTTGTAATTTGATTTCCTATTTAACCTCTTTATAGTTAAAGACTGAGATTAAATCTTTTTAAATAAAGGGATAAGAATTAGAATTCATTGCTTTCAATACCTAGTAAAGGCTATTTGGCCTGGGGAGTTCTGGGAGCCCCTTTTTTTTTTTTTTTTTTTTTAAGCATTCAGGGAGTTAATTGGAGTTAAGTAGTTTGAATTTAAGCATAAGGAGTTTCGTGTACAGCTTTTTCTATGTGAATACCTCTGACTCTCTGTATATAGTGTGAATATGTGGGATTAGACCAATACCTCATGGGT